>CM054120.1:76240049-76866585 GCA_028673005.1 Tanypteryx hageni
TTTAATAAAGTCGTTTGTCTGTCTGCCTGTCTTTCCCTCCCCTCCTCGCTCTCTCCCTTTCCTCTCTCCCTCCCTTCCTCTCGCTCCTCCCTTCCTCCCCCCCAATCCTCCCTCTCTTCCTCCCTTCCACTTTCCCCCCCATTCTTTCTCCCTCCAATCCTCTCTCCCTCCATTCCTCTCTCCCTCTCTTCCTCTCCCTCCCTTCCTCCCCCCCAATCCTCCCTCTCTTCCTCCCTTCCTCTCTCCCTCCATCTTCCTCCCTCCCGTCCTCTCTCCCTCCCTTCCTCTCTCCCTCCCTTCCTCTCTCCCTCCATTCCTCTCTCCCTCCCTTCCTCTCTCCCTCCCTTCATCTCTCCCTCCATCTGTATCCCTCCCTTCGTCTCTCCCTCCCTTCCTCTCTCCCTCCCTTCCTCTCTCCCTCCCTTCCTCCCCCCCTTCCTCCTTCACTTCCTCCCTTTCTCTCTCCCTCCATCTGTCTCCCTCCCTTCCTCTCTCCCTCCCTTCCTCTCTCCCCCCTTCCTCTCTTCCTCGCTTCCTCTCTCCCCCCCCTTCCTCCCATCCTTCTCTTCCTCCCTTCCTCTCCCCCCCCATCCTCTCTCCCTCAATTCCTCTCTCCCTCCCTTCCTCTTCCTGAATGATATTTTCCCTCTGTTTTCATATTATTGATTTTTTTTTTTATTTTCCTTCCCCTGAAATTATTTAGAAATTTTCGATGTTTTTTACTCCTCTCTTCTCTTCGTAGGGGGTTTTTTCCGTAGTGGGGAATTTTTTCTGTGTTAATACATAACAGATACACAGTTTTTTTATGACCCACAAACCTAACATTATTTTGGTAATGCTCGGTTATCTAATAACAAGTATATTAACTTGTAATTAATTTGTATTTTGTTAAAATCTGTATGTAATTTAATTTCTCTTATTTTGTAAATATTGTAATTACTTTATATGACGTAAGGGTAAAAAAGTAGGAAGGGGCTACATAGTCTCAATTTCGCCTTAATAAAGTCGTTTGTCTGTCTGCCTGTCTTTCCCTCCCCCTTCTCGCTCTCTCCCTTCCTCTCTCCCTCCCTTCATCTCTACCTCCCTTCCTTTCTTCCTCCCTTCCACTATCCCCCCATCTTTTCTCCCTCCCTTCCTCTCTCCCTCCCTCCCTTCCTCTCTCCCTCTCTTCCTCTCCCTCCCTTCCTCCACCCCTTCCCTCCCCTCTCTTCCTCCCTACCTCTCTCCCTCCATCTGCCTCCCACCCTTCCTCTTTCCCTTCCTTCCTCTCTCACTCCCTTCCTCTCTCTCTCCCTCCATTCCTCTCTCCCTCCCTTCCTCCCCCTTTCCTCCTTCTCTTCCTCCCTCCTTCCTCCTTCTCTTCCTCCCTTCCTCTCTCCCTCCATCTGTCTCCCTCCCATCCTCTCTCCCTCCCTTCCTCTCTCCCTCCCTCTCTCCCCCCTCTCTCCCTCCCTTCTTCTCTCACTCCATTCCTCTCTTCCCTCCCTTCCTCTCTCCCTCCTTTTCCTCTCTACCTCCCTTCCTCTCTCCCTCCCTTCCTCCCCCCCCTTCCTCCTTCTTTTCCTCCCTTCCTCTCTTCCTCCATCTGTATCCCTCCCTTCCTCTCTCCCTCCCTTCCTCTCTCCCTCCCTTCCTCTCTCCCTTCCACTCTTCCTCCCTCCCTCTCATCCTCCCTTCCTCTCTCCCTCTCTCCCTCTCTTTCTCTCTCCTTCCCTTACTCTCTCCCTCTCTTCCTCTCTCCCTCTCATCGTCTCTCCCTCCCTTCCTCTCTCCCTCCCTTCCTCTCTCCCCCCATCATTCTCCCTCCCTACCTCTCTCCCTACCTTCCTCTCTCCCTCTCTTCCTCTCCCTCTCTTCCTCCCCCCTTACTCCTTCTCTTCCTCCCTCTGCCTCCCACCCTTCCTCTCCCTCCCTTCCTCTCTCTCCTTCCCTTCCTCTCTCCCTCCCTTCCCCTGTCCCTCCATCTGCCTCCCTCTCTTCCTCTCTCCCTCCCTTCCTCTCTCCCTCCCTTCCTCTCTATCTCCCTCCATTCCTTCTCTTCCTCCCTTCTTCTATCCCTCCCATTCTCTCTCCCTCCCTTCCTCTCTCCCACCCTTCCTCTCTCCCTCCCTTCCTCTCTCCCTCCCTCTCTCCCCCTCTCTCCCTCCCTTCTTCTCTCCCTCCCTTCCTCTCTCCCTCCATTCCTCTCTCCCTCCCTTCCTCTCTCCCTCCCTTACTCTCTCCCTCCCTTCCTCTCTCCCTTCCTCTCTTCCTCCCTCCCTTCCTCTCATCCTCCCTCCCTCTCATCCTCCCTTCCTCTCTCCCTTCCTCTCTTCCTCTCTCCTTCCCTTACTCTCTCCCTCCATTCCTCTCTCCCTCTCTTCGTCTCTCCCTCCCTTCATCTCTCCCTCCCTTCCTCTCTCCCCCCCATCATTTTCCCTCCCTAACCTCTCTCCCTCCCTTCCTCTCTCCCTCTGTTCCTCTCCCTCTCTTCCTCCTCCCTTCCTCCTTCTCTTCCTCCCTCTGCCTCCCACCCTTCCTCTCCCTCCCTTCCTCTCTCTCCCTCCCTTCCTCTCTCCCTCCCTTCCCCTCTCCCTTAATCTGTCTCCCTCCCTTCCTCTCGCCCTCCCTTCCTCTCTCCATCCCTTTTTAACTCCCTCCCTTCCTCCCCCCTTCCTCCTTATCAAGCCATTTTAATCGGTTATCCGAAACTTACTGGCATCTATAAACCTTGCAGAATCAGTTCCTCTGTCTTTTGAACGGCTCAGTTATTACCCTATTGCAAAATCGTAAAAAAATATCAGGATTATAATTAAATGAAATGCTCACCTGGAATAATTATATATAATAAAAATCTGCAAGACTGTAACTCTCATTAACATTATTCCCTCGTCACTAAAAATACAAGCTAGTGACCTCCCTAATTTTTCCTCACTTCGATTATTGTGATGTTGTTATACCAGGACTTATCAAAGGAACTCGCCATTAAGCTACAACGTTCTCATAAACGCCTGCATCAGATTTCATATTTAATCTTAAAAAAATCTGGCCATGTCTCAGAATACTTCCGTCGACTCTCCTGGCTAAAACTTGATTGCCGAAGAAACCTTCAACTTCTCTCTCTATTGTATCAAAATCTAAATAACAACATCCCTTGTTATCTTTCATCTAATTTTGTCACCATTAATACAGTTCACCATTGCAATACCAGAGGATGTGGTAAAACTTACTAACTCCACTTCATAGAACAAAAAATTTACAACAAATCCTTTACTGTCACTGCTTGTAAACTCTGGAATGGCCTCTCTCCCTCCCTTCTTCTCCCTCTCCCCTTCTCTCTCCCTCCCTTCCTCTCTCCCTCCCTTTCTCTTTCCCTCACTTCCTCCCCCCTTCCTCCTTCTCTTCCTCCCTTTCCTCTCTCCCTCCCTCTCTCCCTCCCTTCGTCCTCACCCTCCCATCCTCTCCCTCCCTCTCTCCCTCCCTTCCTCTCTCCCTCCCTTCCTCTCTCCCTCCATCTGACTCCCTCCCTTCCTCTCTCCCTCCCTTCCTCTCTTCCTCCCTTCCTCTCTCCCTCCCTTCCTCTCTCCCTCCCTTCCTCTCTCCCTCCCTCCCTCTCTCCCTCCCTTCCTCTCTCCCTCCCTTCCTCTCTCCCTCCCTTCCTCTCTCCCTCCCTTCCTCTCTCCTTCCTTTCCTTTCTCCCACCCTTCCACTCTCCCTTCCTCTCCCCCTTCCTTCGTCACTTCATCCCTTAATCTCTCCCTCCCTTCCCTCCCTCCCTCACATCATCCCACCCTCCCTTCCTCCCCCCTTCCACATTCTCTTCCTACCTTCCTCTCTCCCTCCATCTGTCTCCCTCCCTTCTTCTCTCCCTCCCTTCCTCTCTCCCTTCCTCTCTCCCTTCCTCTCTCCCTCCCTTCCTCTCTCCCTCACTTTCTCTCTCCCTCCCTTCCTCTCTCGCTCCTTTTCTCTCTCCCTCCCTTCCTCTCTCCCTCCCTTCCTCTCACCCTCCTTTCCTCTTTCCCTCCCTTCCTCCCCCCCTTCCCCCTTCTCTTCCTCCCTTCCTCTTTCCCCCCCATCTTTCCTCCCTCCCTTCCTCTCTCCCTCCCTTCCTCTCTCCCTCTCTTCCTCTCCCTCCCTTCCTCCACCCTTTCCTCCCTCTCTTTCTCCCTACCTCTCTCCCTCCATCTGCCTCCCTCCCTTCCTCTCTCCCTCCCTTCCTCTCTCCCTCCCTTCCTCTCTCTCCCTCCATTCCTCTCTCCCTCCCTTCCTCCCACCTTCCTCCTTCTCTTCCTCCCCCCTTTTCTCCTTGTCTTCCTCCCTTCCTATCTCCCTCCATCTGTCTCCCTCCCATCCTCTCTCCCTCCCTTCCTCTCTCCCTCCCTTCCTCTCTCCCTACCTCTCTTCCTCCCTCCCTCTCATCCTCCCTTCCTCTCTCCCTTCCTCTCTTCCTCTCTCCTTCCCTTACTCTCTGCCTCCCTTCCTCTCTCCCTCTCTTCGTCTCTCCCTCCCTTCCTCTCTCCCTCCCTTCCTCTCTCCCCCCATCATTCTCCCCTCTCTAACCTCTCCCCTCCCTTCCTCTCTCCTTCTCTTCCTCTCCCTCTCTTCCTCCCCCCTTCCTCCTTTTCTTCCTCCCTCTGCCTCCCACCCTTCCTCTCCCTCCCTTCCTCTCTCCCTCACTTCCCCTCTCCCTCCATCTGTCTCCCTCCCTTCCTCTCGCCCTCCCTTCCTCTCTCCATCCCTTTTCACTCCCTCCCTTCCTCCCCCCTTCCTCCTTATCAAGCCATTTTAATCGGTTATCCGAAACTACTGGCATCTATAAACCTTGCAGAATCAGTTCCTCTGTCTTTGAACGGCTCAGTTATACCCTATTGCAAAATCGTAAAAAATCTCGGGATTCTAATTAATGAAATGCTCACCTGGAATAATTATATAATAAAAAATCTGCAAGATTGTAACTCTCATTAACATTTATTCCCTCGTCACTAAAAAATACAGCTAGTGACCTCCCTAATTTTTTCCTCACTTCGATTATTGTGATGTTGTATACCAGGACTTATCAAAGGAACTCTCCCTTAAGCTACAACGTTCTCATAACGCCCTGCATCAGATTCATATTTAATCTTAAAAAAATCTGGCCATGTCTCAGAATACTTCCGTCGACTCTCCTGGCTAAAACATGATTGCCGAAGAAAACCTTCAACTTCTCTCTCTATTGTATCAAAATCTAAATAACAACATCCCTTGTTATCTTTCATCTAATTTTGTCACCATTAATACAGTTCACCATTGCAATACCAGAGGATGTGGAAAAACTACTAAACTCCACTTCATAGAACAGAAATTTTACAACAAAATCCTTTACTGTCACTGCTTGTAAACTCTGGAATGGCCTTCCAACGTTAATAAAAACTGTCTATCTCTAAGCACTTTTAAAAACGCTTGTATTAGAAGCATCTTCTCTCACTTTCCCATGCATTGAACCACACTCTATCTTTTCCTTCAGGTTGTCACATGAATGCGCTTATTAGGCAATAAATTCATAATTTTATTTTATTTATTTTTCCAGTATCATAATGAGGATGTAATCTCCCAGGCATATCTCACCCTACAATCCCGGTTCCCCTTTCACCCCCTTCCCTCATATGGATATAAATGTATGTACATATGTTTGTATTTATGAATGTTTTTTTTTCTCTCTGTTTCTCATATTATTGATTATTTTTTCATTTCCTTCCCCTGAACTATTTTAGAAAATTTTCGATGTTTTTTTACACCACTCTTCTCTTCGTAGGTGTTTTCCGCAGTGGGAATTTTTCTGTGTTAATACATAACTGATACACAGTTTTTTTATATGACCCACAAAACTAACATTATTTGGTAATCCTCTGTTATCTAATAACAAATATATTAACTTCTAATTAATTTGCATTTTGTTAAAATCTGTATGTAATTAAATTTCTCTTATTTAGTAAATATTGTAATTACTTATATGACGGAAGGGTTAAATGTAAGAAGGGATTACATAGTCCTCAATTTCGCCCTAAAAAACTCGTTTGTCTGTCTGTCTATCTATCCCTCCCTTCCTCTCTCCCCCCATCTGTCTCCCTCCAATCCTCTCTCCCTCCATTCCTCTCTCCCTCTCTTTCCTCTCCCTCCCTTCCTCCCCCCAATCCTCCCTCTCTTCCTCCCTTCCTCTCTCCCTCCATCTTCCTCCCTCCCGTCCTCTCTCCCTCCCTTTCTCTCTCCCTCCCTTCCTCTCTCCCTCCCTTCCTCTCTCCCTCCCTTCCTCTCTCCCTCCCTTCATCTCTCCCTCCATCTGTATCCCTTCCTTCGTCTCTCCCTCCCTTCCTCTCTCCCTCCCTTCCTCTCTCCCTCCCTTCCTCCCCCCTTCCTCCTTCACTTCCTCCCTTTCTCTCTCCCTCCATCTGTCCTCCCTCCCTACCTCTCTCCCTCCCTTCCTCTCTCCCTCCTTCCTCTCTTCCTCGCTTCCTCTCTCCCCCCCTTCCTCCCATCCTTCTCTTCCTCCCTTCCTCTCCCCCCCCCCCCATCCCTCTCTCCCTCAATAACCTCTCTCCCTCCCTTCCTCTTCCTGAATGATATTTTCCCTCTGTTTTCATATTATTGATTTTTTTTTTTATTTTCCTTCCCCTGAAACTATTTTAGAAATTTTCGATGTTTTTTACACCTCTCTCTTCTCTTCGTAGGTGTTTTCCGTAGTGGGAATTTTTTCTGTGTTAATACATAACAGATACACAGTTTTTTTATGACCCACAAACCTAACATTATTTGGTAAATGCTCGGTTATCCAATAACAAGTATATTAACTTGTAATTAATTTGTATTTTGTTATAATCTGTATGTAATTAATTTCTCTTATTTTGTAAATATTGTAATTACTTATATGACGTTAAGGGTAAAAAGTAGGAAGGGGCTACATAGTCTCAATTTCGACTTAATAAAGTCGTTTGTCTGTCTGCCTGTCTTTCCCTCCCCTCCTCGCTCTCTCCCTTCCTCTCTCCCTCCCTTCCTCTCGCTCCTCCCTTCCTTTCTTCCTCCCTTCCACTTTCCCCCCATCTTTCTCCCTCCAATCCTCTCTCCCTCCATTCCTCTCTCCCTCTCTTCCTCTCCCTCCCTTTCCTCCCCCCAATCCTCCCTCTCTTCCTCCCTTCCTCTCTCCCTCCATCTTCCTCCCTCCCGTCCTCTCTCCCTCCCTTCCTCTCTCCCTCCCTTCCTCTCTCCCTCCCTTCCTCTCTCCCTCCCTTCCTCTCTCCCTCCCTTCATCTCTCCCTCCATCTGTATCCCTCCCTTCGTCTCTCCCTCCCTTCCTCTCTCCCTCCCTTCCTCTCTCCCTCCCTTCCTCCCCCCTTCCTCCTTCACTTCCCTCCCTTTCTCTCTCCCTCCATCTGTCTCCCTCCCCTTCCTCTCTCCCTCCCTTCCTCTCTCCCCCCTTCCTCTCTTCCTCGCTTCCTCTCTCCCCCCCTTCCTCCCATCCTTCTCTTCCTCCCTTCCTCTCCCCCCCCATCCTCTCTCCCTCAATTTCCTCTCTCCCTCCCTTCCTCTTCCTGAATGATATTTTTCCCTCTGTTTTTCATATTATTGATTTTTTTTTTTATTTTCCTTCCCCTGAATTATTTAGAAATTTTCGATGTTTTTTTACTCCTCTCTTCTCTTCGTAGGGGGTTTTTCCGTAGTGGGAATTTTTCTGTGTTAATACATAACAGATACACAGTTTTTTATGACCCACAAACCTAACATTATTTGGTAATGCTCGGTTATCTAATAACAAGTATATTAACTTGTAATTAATTTGTATTTTGTTAAAATCTGTATGTAATTAATTTCTCTTATTTTGTAAAATATTGTAATTACTTATATGACGTAAGGGTAAAAAGTAGGAAGGGGCTACATAGTCTCAATTTCGCCTTAATTAAAGTCGTTTGTCTGTCTGCCTGTCTTTTCCCTCCCCTTCTCGCTCTCTCCCTTCCTCTCTCCCTCCCTTCCTCTCTACCTCCCTTCCTTTCTTTCCTCCCTTCCACTATCCCCCCATCTTTCTCCCTCCATTCCTCTCTCCCTCCCTTCCTCTCTCCCTCTCTTCCTCTCCCTCCCTTCCTCCACCCCTTCCTCCCTCTCTTCCTCCCTACCTCTCTCCCTCCATCTGCCTCCCACCCTTCCTCTTTCCCTTCCTTCCTCTCTCACTCCCTTCCTCTCTCTCTCCCTCCATTCCTCTCTCCCTCCCTTCCTCCCCCTTTCCTCCTTCTCTTCCTCCCTCCTTCCTCCTTCTCTTCCTCCCTTCCTCTCTCCCTCCATCTGTCTCCCTCCCATCCTCTCTCCCTCCCTTCCTCTCTCCCTCCCTCTCTCCCCCCTCTCTCCCTCCCTTCTTCTCTCACTCCATTCCTCTCTCCCTCCCTTCCTCTCTCCCTCCTTTTCCTCTCTACCTCCCTTCCTCTCTCCCTCCCTTCCTCCCCCCCTTCCTCCTTCTTTTCCTCCCTTCCTCTCTTCCTCCATCTGTATCCCTCCCTTTCCTCTCTCCCTCCCTTCCTCTCTCCCTTCCTCTCTTCCTCCCTCCCTCTCATCCTCCCTTCCTCTCTCCCTCTCTCCCTCTCTTTCTCTCTCCTTCCCTTACTCTCTCCCTCTCTTCCTCTCTCCCTTCTCATCGTCTCTCCCTCCCTTCCTCTCTCCCTCCCTTCCTCTCTCCCCCCATCATTTCTCCCTCCCTACCTCTCTCCCTACCTTCCTCTCTCCCTCTCTTCCTCTCCCTCTCTTCCTCCCCCCTTACTCCTTCTCTTCCTCCCTCTGCCTCCCACCCTTCCTCTCCCTCCCTTCCTCTCTCTCCCTCCCTCCCTTCCTCTCTCCCTCCCTTCCCCTGTCCCTCCATCTGCCTCCCTCTCTTCCTCTCTCCCTCCCTTCCTCTCTCCCTCCCTTCCTCTCTCTCTCCCTCCATTTCCTTCTCTTCCTCCCTTCTTCTATCCCTCCCATTCTCTCTCCCTCCCTTCCTCTCTCCCTCCCTTCCTCTCTCCCTCCCTTCCTCTCTCCCTCCCTCTCTCCCCCTCTCTCCCCTCCCTTCTTCTCTCCCTCCCTTCCTCTCTCCCTCCATTTCCTCTCTCCCCTCCCTTCCTCTCTCCCTCCCTTACTCTCTCCCTCCCTTCCTCTCTCCCTTCCTCTCTTCCTCCCTCCCTTCCTCTCATCCTCCCTCCCTCTCATCCTCCCTTCCTCTCTCCCTTCCTCTCTTCCTCTCTCCTTCCCTTACTCTCCTCCCTCCATTCCTCTCTCCCTCTCTTCGTCTCTCCCTCCCTTCATCTCTCCCTCCCTTCCTCTCTCCCCCCATCATTTTCCCTCCCTACCTCTCTCCCTCCCTTCCTCTCTCCCTCCCTTCCTCTCTCCCTCCCTTCCTCTCTCCCTCCCTTCCTCTTTCCCTCCCTTCCTCCCCCCTTCCTCCTTCTCTTCCTCCCTTCCTCTCTCCCTCCATTCTGTCCTCCCTCCCTTTCCTTCTCACCCCTCCCTTCCTATTCCTGAATGATTTTTTTCCCTCTGTTTTTCATATTATTGATTTTTTTTTTACTTTCCTTCCCCTGAAATATTTTAGAAAATTTTCGATGTTTTTTTACACCTCTCTTCTCTTCGTAGGTGTTTTCCCGTAGTGGGAAATTTTTCTGTGTTAATACATAACAGATACACAGTTTTTTATGACCCACAAACCCTAAACATTATTTGGTAATGCTCGGTTATCTAATAACAAGTATATTTAACTTGTAATTAATTTGTATTTTGTTAAAATCTGTATGTAATTAATTTCTCTTATTTTGTAAAATATTGTAATTACTTATATGACGTAAGGGTAAAAAAGTAGGAAGGGGCTACATAGTCTCAATTTCGCCTTAATAAAGTCGTTTGTCTGTCTGCCTGTCTTTCCCTCCCCTTCTCGCTCTCTCCCTTCCTCTCTCCCTCCCTTCCTCTCTACCTCCCTTCTTTCTTCCTCCCTTCCACTATCCCCCCCATTCTTTTCTCCCTCCCTTCCTCTCTCCCTCCCTTCCTCTCTCCCTCTCTTCCTCTCCCTCCCTTCCTCCACCCCTTCCTCCCTCTCTTCCTCCCTACCTCTCTCCCTCCATCTGCCTCCCACCCTTCCTCTTTCCCTTCCTTCCTCTCTCACTCCCTTCCTCTCTCTCTCCCTCCATTCCTCTCTCTCCCTCCCTTCCTCCCCCTTTCCTCCTTCTCTTCCTCCCTCCTTCCTCCTCTTCCTCCCTTCCTCTCTCCCTCCATCTGTCTCCCTCCCATCTCCTCTCTCCCTCCCTTCCTCTCTCCCTCCCTCTCTCCCCCCTCTCTCCCTCCCATCTTCTCTCACTCCATTCCTCTCTCCCTCCCTTCCTCTCTCCCTCCTTTCCTCTCTACCTCCCTTCCTCTCTCCCTCCCTTCCTCCCCCCCTTCCTCCTTCTTTTTCCTCCCCTTCCTCTCTTCCTCCATCTGTATCCCTCCCTTCCTCTCTCCCTCCCTTCCTCTCTCCCTCCCTTCCTCTCTCCCTTCCTCTCTTCCTCCCTCCCTCTCATCCTCCCTTCCTCTCTCCCTCTCTCCCTCTCTTTCTCTCTCCTTCCCTTACTCTCTCCCTCTCTTCCTCTCTCCCCTCTCATCGTCTCTCCCTCCCTTCCTCTCTCCCTCCCTTCCTCTCTCCCCCCCATCATTCTCCCTCCCTACCTCTCTCCCTACCTTCCTCTCTCTCCCTCTCTTCCTCTCCCTCTCTTCCTCCCCCCTTTACTCCTTCTCTTCCTCCCTCTGCCTCCCACCCTTCCTCTCCCTCCCTTCCTCTCTCTCCCTCCCTTCCTCTCTCCCTCCCCTTCCCCTGTCCCTCCATCTGCCTCCCTCTCTTCCTCTCTCCCTCCCTTCCTCTCTCCCTCCCTTCCTCTCTCTCTCCCTCCATTCCTTCTCTTCCTCCCTTCTTCTATCCCTTCCCATTCTCTCTCCCTCCCTTCCTCTCTCCCTCCCTTCCTCTCTCCCTCCCTTCCTCTCTCCCTCCCCTCTCTCCCCCCTCTCTCCCTCCCTTCTTCTCTCCCTCCCTTCCTCTCTCCCTCCATTCCTCTCTCCCTCCCTTCCTCTCTCCCTCCCTTACTCTCTCCCTCCCTTCCTCTCTTCCTCCCCTCCCTTCCTCTCATCCTCCCTCCCTCTCATCCTCCCTTCCTCTCTCCCTTCCTCTCTTCCTCTCTCCTTCCCTTACTCTCTCCCTCCATTCCTCTCTCCCTCTCTTCGTCTCTCCCTCCCTTCATCTCTCCCTCCCTTCCTCTCTCCCCCCCATCATTTTTCCCTCCCTACCTCTCTCCCTCCCTTCCTCTCTCCCCTCTGTTCCTCTCCCTCTCTTCCTCCTCCCTTCCTCCTTCTCTTCCTCCCTCTGCCTCCCACCCTTCCTCTCCCTCCCTTCCTCTCTCTCCCTCCCTTTCCCTCTCTCCCTCCCTTCCCCTCTCCCTTAATCTGTCTCCCTCCCTTCCTCTCGCCCTCCCTTCCTCTCTCCATCCCTTTTTAACTCCCTCCCTTCCTCCCCCCTTCCTCCTTATCAAAGCCATTTTAATCGGTTATCCGAAACTACTGGCATCTATAAACCTTGCAGAATCAGTTCCTCTGTCTTTGAACGGCTCAGTTATACCCTATTGCAAAATCGTAAAAAAATATCAGGATTATAATTAAATGAAATGCTCACCTGGAATAATTATATAATAAAAAATCTGCAAGACTGTAACTCTCATTAACATTATTCCCTCGTCACTAAAAATACAGCTAGTGACCTCCCTAATTTTTTCCTCACTTCGATTATTGTGATGTTGTATACCAGGACTTATCAAAAGGAACTCGCCATTAAGCTACAACGTTTCTCATAACGCCTGCATCAGATTCATATTTAATCTTAAAAAAAATCTGGCCATGTCTCAGAATACTTCCGTCGACTCTCCTGGCTAAAACTTGATTGCCGAAGAAAACCTTCAACTTCTCTCTCTATTGTATCAAAAATCTAAATAACAACATCCCTTGTTATCTTTCATCTAATTTTGTCACCATTAATACAGTTCACCATTGCAATACCAGAGGATGTGGTAAACTACTAACTCCACTTCATAGAACAAAAAATTTACAACAAATCCTTTACTGTCACTGCTTGTAAAACTCTGGAATGGCCTCTCTCCCTCCCTTCTTCTCCCTCTCCCCTTCTCTCTCCCTCCCTTCCTCTCTCCCTCCCTTTCTCTTTCCCTCACTTCCTCCCCCCTTCCTCCTTCTCTTCCTCCCTTCCTCTCTCCCTCCCTCACTCCCTCCCTTCGTCTCACCCTCCCATCCTCTCCCTCCCTCTCTCCCTCCCTTCCTCTCTCCCTCCCTTCCTCTCTCCCTCCATCTGACTCCCTCCCTTCCTCTCTCCCTCCCTTCCTCTCTTCCTCCCTTCCTCTCTCCCTCCCTTCCTCTCTCCCTCCCTTCCTCTCTCCCTCCCTCCCTCTCTCCCTCCCTTCCTCTCTCCCTCCCTTCCTCTCTCCCTCCCTTTCCTCTCTCCTTCCTTTCCTTTCTCCCACCCTTCCACTCTCCCTTCCTCTCCCCCTTCCTTCGTCACTTCATCCCTTAATCTCTCCCTCCCTTCCTTCCTCCCTCACATCATCCCACCCTCCCTTCCTCCCCCCTTCCACATTTCTCTTCCTACCTTCCTCTCTCCCTCCATCTGTCTCCCTCCCTTCTTCTCTGCCTACCTTCCTCTCCCCTTCCCTTCCTCTCTCCCTTCCCATCCTCTCTCCCCCCCCTTTCCTCTCTCCCTCCCTTTCTCTCTCCCTCCCTTCCTCTCTCCCTCCCTTCCTCTCTCCCTTCCTCTCTCCCTTCCTCTCTCCCTCCCTTCCTCTCTCCCTCACTTTCTCTCTCCCTCCCTTCCTCTCTCGCTCCTTTTCTCTCTCCCTCCCTTCCTCTCTCCCTCCCTTCCTCTCTCCCTCCTTTCCTCTTTCCCTCCCTTCCTCCCCCCTTCCCCCTTCTCTTCCTCCCTTCCTCTCTCCCTCCATCTGTTTCCCTCCCTTCCTCTTCCTGAATGTTTTTTTTCCCTCTGTTTTCTCATATTATTGATTTTTTTTTTCTTTCCTTCCCCTGAAATATTTTAGAAATTTTCGCGGTTATTTACACCTTTCTTCTCTTCGTAGTTGTTTTCCGCTGTGGGAATTTTTCTGTGTTAATACATAACTGATACACAGTTTTTTTATGAACAACAAAACTAACATTATTTGGTAATCCCTCTGTTATCTAATAACAAATATATTAACTTCTAATTAATTTGCATTTTGTTAAAATCTGTATGTAATTAATTTCTCTTATTTTGTAAATATTGTAATTACTTATATGACGGAAGGGTTAAATGTAAGAAAGGGATTACATAGTCTCAATTTCGCCCTAAAAAAGTCGTTTGTCTGTCTGTCTATCCCTCCCTTCCTCTCTCCCCCCAATCTGTCTCCCTCCCATTCCTCTCTCCCTCCATTTCTTTCTCCCTCTCTTCCTCTCCCTCCCTTCCTCCCCCCCAATCCCTCCCTCTCTTCCTCCCTTCCTCTCTCCCTCCATCTTCCTCCCTCCCGTCCTCTCTCCCTCCCTTCCTCTCTCCCTCACTTCCTCTCTTCCTCCCTTCCTCTCTCTCTCCATCTTCCTCCCTCCCGTCCTCTCTCCCTCCCTTCCTCTCTCCCTCCCTTCCTCTCTCCCTCACTTTCTCTCTCCCTCCCTTCCTCTCTCCCTCCCTTCATCTCTCCCTCCATCTGTATCCCTCCCTTCGTCTCTCCCTCCCTTCCTCTCTCCCTCCCTTCCTCTCTACCTCTATTCCTTTCTTCCTCCCTTCCTCTTTCCGCCCATCTTTCTCCCTCCCTTCCTCTCTCCCTCTCTTCCTCTTCCTCCCTTCCTTCACCACATCCTCCCTCTCTTCCTCCCTACCTCTCTCCCTCCATCTGCCTCCCTCCCTTCCTCTCTCCCACCCTTCCTCTCTCCCTTCTTCCTCTCTCTCTCCCTCCATTACTCCTCTCCATCCCTTCCTCCTTCCTTCCTCCTTCTCTTCCTCCCTTCCTCTCTCACTCCATCTGTCTCCCTCCCATCCTCTCTCCCTCCCTTCCTCTCTCCCTCCCTCTCACCCCCCCTCTCTCCCTCCCTTCTTCTCTCCCTCCCTTCCTCTCTCCCTCCCTTCCTCTCTCCCTCCTTTCCTCTCTACCTCCCTTCCTCTCTCCCTCCCTTCCTCCCCCCCTTCCTCCTTCTTTTCCTCCCTTCCTCTCTTCCTCCATCTGTATCCCTACTTTCCTCTCTCCCTCTCTTCCTCTCTCCTTCCCTTACTCTCTCCCTCCCTTCCTCTCTCCCTCTCTTCGTCTCTACCTCCCTTCGTCTCTCCCTCCCTTCCTATCTCCTTCCCTTCCTCTCCCCCCCCCATCATTCTCCCCTCCCTACCTCTCTCCCTCCCTTCCTCTCTCCCTCTCTTCCTCTCCCTCTCTTCCTCCTTCTCTTCCTCCCTCTGCCTCCCACCCTTCCTCTCCCTCCCTTCCTCTCTCTCTCCCACCCTTCCTCTCTCCCTCCCTTCCCCTCTCCCTCCATCTGTCTCCCTCCCTTTCTCTCGCCCTCCCTTCCTCTCTCTCTCCCTTTTTCACTCCCTCCCTTCCTCCCCCCCTTACTCCTTATCAAGCCATTTTTAATCGGTTATCCGAAACTACTGGCATCTACCTTGCAGAATCAGTTACTCTGTCTTTGAACGGCTCAGTTATACCCTATTGCAAAATCGTAAAAAATCTCGGGATTATAATTAATGAAATGTTCACCTGGAATAATTATATAATAAAAATCTGCAAGACTGTAACTCTCATTAACATTATTCCCCTCGTCACTAAAAATACGGCTAGTGACCTCCCTAACTTTTCCTCACTTCGATTATTGTGATGTTGTATACCAGGACTTATCAAAGGAACTCTCCCTTAAGCTACAACGTTCTCATAACGCCTGCATCAGATTCATATTTAATCTTAAAAAAATCTGGCCAATGTCTCAGAATACTTCCGTCGACTCTCCTGGCTAAAACTTGATTGCCGAAGAAACCTTCAACTTCTCTCTCTATTGTATCAAAAATCTAAATAACAACATCCCTTGTTATCTTTCATCTAATTTTGTCACCATTAATACAGTTCACCATTGCAATACCAGAGGATGTGGTAAACTACTAACTCCACTTAATAGAACAGAAATTTACAACAAATCCTTTACTGTCACTGCTTGTAAACTCTGGAATGGCCTCTCTCCCTCCCTTCTTCTCCCTCTCCCCTTCTCTCTCCCTCCCTTCCTCTCTCCCTCCCTTCCTCATCTCCCTCACTTCCTACCCCTTTCCTGCTTCTCTTCCTCCCTTCCACTCTCCCTGCCTCTCTCCCTCCCTTCGTCTCTCCCTCCCATCCTCTCTCCCTCCCACTCTCCCTCCCTTCCTCTCTCCCTCCCTTCCTCTCTCCCTCCATCTGTCTCCCTCCCTTCCTCTCTCCCTCCCTCCCTCTCTCCCTCCCTTCCTCTCTTCCTCCCTACCTCTCTCCCTCCCTTCCTCTCTCCTACCCTTCCTCTCTCTTCCCTTCCTCTCTCCTTCCCTTCCTCTCTCCCATCCTTCCACTCTCCCTCCCTTCCTCTCTTTCATCCCTTAATCTCTCCCTCCCTTCCTCCCTCCCTCACATCATCTCACCCTCCCTTCCTCCCCCCTTCCTCATTCTCTTCCTACCTTCCTCTCTCCCTCCATCTGTCTCCCTCCCTTCTTCTCTGTCTACCTTCCTCTCTCCTTCCCTTCCTCTCTCCCTCCCATCCTCTCTCCCCCCCTTCCTCTCTCCCTCCCTTTCTCTCTCCCTCCCTTCCTCTCTCCCTCCCTTCCTCTCTCCCCTTCCTCTCTCCCTTCCTCTCCTCCCTTCCTCTCTCCCTTCCTCTCTCCCTCCCTTCCTCTCTCCATCACTTTCTCTCTCCCTCCCTTCCTCTCTCGCTCCTTTTCTCTCTCCCTCCCTTCCTCTCTCCCTCCCTTCCTCTCTCCCTCCTTTCCTCTTTCCCTCCCTTCCTCCCCCCTTCCTCCTTCTCTTCCTCCCTTCCTCTCTCCCTCCATCTGTTTCCCTCACTTTCTCTTCCTGAATGTTTTTTTCCCTCTGTTTTCATATTATTGATTTTTTTTTACTTTCCTTCCCCTGAATTATTTTAGAAATTTTTGATGTTTTTTACTCCTCTCTTCTCTTCGTAGGTGTTTTCCGCAGTGGGAATTTTTCTGTGTTAATACATAACTGATACACAGTTTTTTATGACCAACAAAACTAACATTATTTGGTAATCCTCTGTTTATCTAATAACAAATATATTAACTTCTAATTAATTTGCATTTTGTTAAAATCTGTATGTAATTAATTTCTCATATTTTGTAAATATTGTAATTAATTATATGACGGAAGGGTTAAATGTAAGAAGGGATTACATAGTCTCAATTTCGCCATAAAAAGTCGTTTTATTCTGTCTGTCTATCCCTCCCTTCCTCTCTCCCTCCATTCCTCTCTCCCTCTCTTCCTCTCCCTCCCTTCCTCCCCCAATCCTCCCTCTCTTCCTCCCTTCCTCTCTCCCTCCATCTTCCTCCCTCCCGTCCTCTCTCCCTCCCTTCCTCTATCCCTTCCTTCCTCTCTCCCTCCCTTCCTCTCTCCCTCCCTTCCTCTCACCCTCCCTTCCTCCCCCTTCCTCATTCTCTTCCTACCTTCCTCTCTCACTCCATCTGTCTCCCTCCCTTCTTCTCTGCCTACCTTCCTCTCTCCTTCCCTTCCTCTCTACCTCCCATCCTCTCTCCCCCCTTCCTCTCTCCCTCCCTTCCTCTCTCCCTCCCTTCCTCTCTCCTTCCCTTCCTCTCTCCCACCCTTCCTCTCACCCTCCCTTCCTCCCCCTTCCTCATTCTCTTCCTACCTTCCTCTCTCCCTCCATCTGTCCTCCCTCCCTTCTTCTCTGCCTACCTTCCTCTCTCCCTCCCTTCCTCTCTCCCTCCATCTGTCTCCCTCCCTTCCTCTCTCCCTCCCTTCCTCTCTCCCTCCCTTCCTCTCTCCCTCCCTCCCTATCTCCATCCCTACCTCTCTCCCTCCCTTCCTCTCTCCCTCCCTTCCTCTCTCCTTCCCTTCCTCTCTCCCACCCTTCCACTCTCCCTTCCTCTCCCCCTTTCCTCCTCCCTTCATCCCTTAATCTCTCCCTCCCTTCCTCACATCATCTCACCCTCCCTTCCTTCCCCCTTCCCCATTCTCTTCCTACATTCCTCTCTCCCTCCATCTGTCTCCCTCCCTTCTTCTCTGCCTACCTTCCTCTCTCCTTCCCTTCCTCTCTCCCTCCAATCCTCTCTCCCCCCTTCCTCTCTCCCTCCCTTTCTCTCTCCCTCCCTTCCTCTCTCCCTCCCTTCCTCTCTCCCTTCCTCTCTCCCTTCCTCTCTCCCTCCCTTCCTCTCTCCCTCACTTTCTCTCTCCCTCCCTTCCTCTCTCGCTCCTTTTCTCTCTCCCTCCCTTCCTCTCTCCCTCCCTTCCTCTCTCCCTCCTTTCCTCTTTCCCTCCCTTCCTCCCCCCTTCCTCCTTCTCTTCCTCCCTTCCTCTCTCCCTCCATCTGTTTCCCTCCCTTCCTCTACCTGAATGTTTTTTTCCCTCTGTTTCTCATATTATTGATTTTTTTCTTTCCTTCACCTGAAATATTTTAGAAATTTTCGCGGTTATTTACACCTTTCTTCTCTTCGTAGTTGTTTTCCGTAGTGGGAATTTTCTGTGTTAATACATAACTGATACACAGTTTTTTATGACCAACAAAACTAACATTATTTTGTAATCCTCTGTTATCTAATAACAAATATATTAACTTCTAATTAATTTGCATTTTGTTAAAATCTGTATGTAATTAATTTCTCTTATTTTGTAAATATTGTAATTACTTATATGACGGAAGGGTTAAATGTAAGAAGGGATTACATAGTCTCAATTTCGCCCTAAAAAGTCGTTTGTCTGTCTGTCTATCCCTCCCTTCCTCTCTCCCCCCATCTGTCTCCCTCCCATCCTCTCTCCCTCCATTCCTCTCTCCCTCTCTTCCTCTCCCTCCCTTCCTCCCCCCAATCCTCCCTCTCTTCCTCCCTTCCTCTCTCCCTCCATCTTCCTCCCTCCCGTCCTCTCTCCCTCCCTTCCTCTCTCCCTGCCTTCCTCTCTCCCTCCCTTACTCTCTCCCTGCCTTCCTCTCTCCCTCCCTTCATCTCTCCCTCCATCAGTATCCCTCCCTTCGTCTCTCCCTCCCTTTCTCTCTCCCTCTATCTGTCTCCCTCCCTTCCTCTCTCCCTCCCTTCCTCTCTCCCTCCCTTCCTCTCTCCCCCCCTTCCTCTCTTCTTCGATTCCTCTCTCCCCCCCTTCCTCCCCTCCTTCTCTTCCTCACTTCCTCTCTCCCTCCATCTGTCTCCCTCCCTTCCTCTCTCCCTCTCTTCCTCTTTCCCTCCCTTCCTATCCCTTCCTCCTTCTCTTCCTCCCTTGCTCTCTCCCTCCCATTCTCTCTCCCTCCCTTCCTCTCTCCCTCCTTTCCTCTCTCCCTCCCTTCCTCTCTCCCTCCCTTCCTCTCTCCCTCCCTTCCTCTCTCCCTCCCTTCCTTCTTTCTTCCTACTTCTCTTCCTCCCTTCCTCTCTACCTCCATCTGTCTCCTCCGTTCCTCTCACAATCCCTTCCTCTTCCTGAATGATTTTTTCCCTCTATTTTCATATTATTGATTTTTTTTTTACTTTCCTTCCCCTGAACTATTTTAGAAATTTTCGCGGTTGTTTCACCTCTCTTCCCTTCGTAGGTGTTTTCCGCAGTGGGAATTTTTCTGTGTTAATACATAACAGATACACAGTTTCTTAAGACCCACAAAACTAACATTATTTGGTAATGCTCTGTTATCTAATAACAAATATATTAACTTGTAATTAATTTGTATTTTGTTAAAATCTGTATGTAATTAATTTCTATAATTTTGTAAATATTGTAATTACTTATATCACGAAAAGGTTAAATTTAAGAAGGGACTACATAGTCTCTATATCGCCCTAAAAAGTCGTTTGCCTGTCTGTCTGTCTCTCCCTCCCTTCCTCTCTCCCTCCCTTCCTCTCTCCCTCCCTTCCTCTCTCTCTCCCTCTATCCTTCCCTTTTTCTATCCCTCCCTTCCTCTCTCCCTCCTTTCCTCCCCCCTTCCTCCTTCCTCTTCCTCCATTCCTCTCTCCCTCCATATGTCTCCCTTCCTTCCTCTATCCCTCCCTTCCTCTCTCCCTCCCTTCGTCTCTCCCTCCCATCCTCTCTCCCTCCCTGTCTCCCTCCCTTCCTCTCTCCCTCCCTTCCATTCTCCCTCTATTCCTCTCTCCCTCCCTTCCTCTCTCCCTTCCTTCCTCTCTCCCTCATTCCTCTCTCCCTCCTTTCCTCTCTCCCACCCTTCCTCCCCGCTTCCTCATTCTCTTCCTCCCTTCCTCCATCTGTCTCTCTCCCTTCCTCTCACCCTCCCTTCCTCTCACCCTCCCTTCCTCTCACCCTCCCTTCCTCCCCCCTTCCTCCTTCTCTTCCTACCTTCCTCTCTCCCTCCATTTGTTTCACTCCCTTCTTCTCTCCCTCTCTTCCTCTCTCCCTCCCTTCCTCCCATCTTCTCTCCCTCCCTTCCTCTCTCCCTCCCTTCCTCTCTCCCTCTCTCTCCCTCCCTCTCTCCCTCCCTTCCTCTCTCCCTCCTTTCCTCTCTCCTTCCATTCCTCCCCCCTTCCTCCCTCTCATCCTCCCTTCCTCTCTCCCTCCTTTCTTCTCTCCCTCCCTTCTTCTCTCCCTCCCCCTTCTCTCTCCCTCTCTTCCTCTCTCCCTCCCTTCCTCTTTCCCTCACTTCCTCCCCCTTTTCCTCCTCTCTTCCTCCCTTCCTTTCTCCCTCCATCTGTCTATCTCCCTTCCTCTCTCCCTCCCTTCCACTCTCCCTCCCTTCCTATCTCCCTCCCTTCCTCTTTCCCTCCCTACCTCTCACCCTCCCTTCCTCTCTCCCTCTATCTGTCTCCCTCCCTTCCTATCTCCCTCCCTTCCTCTCTTCCTCCCTTCCTCTCTCCCTCCCTTCCTCTCTCCCTCCCTTCCTCTCTCCCTCCCTCCCTCCTCTCCTCCCTTCCTCTCTCCCTCCCTTCCTCTCTCCCTCCCTTCCTCTCTCCTTCCCTTCCTCTCTCCCACCTTTCCACTCTCCCTTCTTTCCTCTCCCCCTTCCTTCCTCTCTTCATCCCTTAATCTCTCCCTCCCTTCATCCCTCCCTCACATCCTCTCACTCTCCCTTCCTCCCCCCTTCCTCATTCTCTTCCTACCTTCCTCTCTCCCTCCATCTGTCTCCCTCCCTTCTTCTCTGCCTACCTTCGTCTCTCCTTCCCTTCCTCTCTCCCTCCCATCCTCTCTCCCCCCTTTCCTATCTCCCTCCTTTCTCTCTCCCTCCCTTCCTCTCTCCCTCCCCTTCATCTCTCCCTTCCTCTCTCCCTTCCTCTCTCCCTCCCTTCCTCTCTCCCTCACTTTCTCTCTCCCTCACTTTCTCTCTCCCTCCCTTTCTTCTATTGTTTGTATTTTTTGTGTTGTTTTTATTTTTTTTGCTATTGTTTTATATTATTTTATATTGTATTATATTATTTATGTATTTTATATCTTTTCCTGCTTTCTTATAATATGCATGCCCCAACAACATTCTTTATATTCATTCATTGTATATATTTCATGTATATTTCATCTCATTCTGCATACTTGTATATTTCTTTTTTACATTACGCTATTACCTTTACGTGTACTTTTTTATGACGGTATATAATTACGCTGTATATACGAACTCTCCCACTGTACATACTCCTTCCTATTTAATGTTGTAGTTTTGTATTGCCATATGTACACTATCTAGGGTTTTCGCAGGTTTTTCACACCCCCCTTCTTAGTGGGTGTTTTCCTGCGTGGGTTTTGCTAGGGAGGATATGTCTGTTTTTTACCTAGATTTTCCCCACAAACACAAATCTGTATTCAATTTTATCTTTTTAATTAGTATGATATAGGTACATAATGTTTATATAATGTATTTTGTTATACCTTATTTTATTCATTTTCTTGTGTTTATTATATTGACGAAGGGTTAAATGAAAGAATGGACCTTCTGATCTAAATTTCGCCCGAATAAAGACGATTATCTATCTATTTATCTATCTATCTATCTATCTATCCCTTCCTCTCTCGCTGCTTTTCTCTCTCCCTCCCTCCTTCTCTTCCTCCCTTCCTCTCTCCCTCCATCTGTCTCCCTCCCTTCCTCTCACCCTCCCTTCCTCTTCCTGAATGATTTTTTCCCTCTGTTTTCGTATTATTGATTTTTTTTCTTTCCTTCCCCTGAAATTTTTTAGAAATTTTCGCGGCTATTTACACCTCTCTTCCCTTCGTAGGTGTTTTCCGCAGTGGGAATTTTTCTTTGTTAATACATAACTGATACAATGTCTTTTATGACCCACAAAACTAACATAATTTGGTAATGCTCTGTTATATAATAACAAATATATTAACTTGTAATTAATTTGTATTTTGTTAAAATCTGTATGTAATTAATTTCTCTTATTTTGTAAATATTGTAATTACTTATATGACGTAAGGGTAAAAAGTAGGAAGGGGCTACATAGTCTCAATTTCGCCTTAATAAAGTCGTTTGTCTTGTCTGCCTGTCTTTACCTCCCTTCCTCTCTCCCTCCCTTCCTCTCTCTCTCCCTTCCTCTCTCCCTCCCTTCCTCTCTTCCTCCCTTCCTCTCTCCCTCCCTCCTATCTCCCTCCCTTCCTCTCTCCCACCCTTCCTCTCCCCCTTTCTCCCTCTCTCCCTCCCTTCCTCTCTCCCTCCCTTCCTCTCTCCCTCCCTTCCTCCCCCATCCACCTTCTCTACCTCCCTACCTCTCTCCTTCCCCACCTTCCTCCTTCTCCTCCTCCCTTCCTCTCTCCCTCCATCTGTCTCCCTCCCTTCCTCTCTCCCTCCCCTACTCTCTCCCTCCCTTCCTCTCTACCTCCCTTCCTTTCTTCCTCCCTTCCTCTTTCCCCCCATCATTCTCCCTCCCTTCCTCTCTCCCTCCCTTCCTCTCTCCTTCTCTTCCTCTCCCTCCCTTCCTCCACCCCTTCCTCCCTCTCTTCCTCCCTACCTTTATCCCTCCATCTGCCTCCCTCCCTTCCTCTCTCCCTCCCTTCCTCTCTCCCTCCCTTCCTCTCTCTCTCCCTCCATTCCTTCTCTTACTCCCTCCTCTATCCCTCCCATTCTCTCTCCCTCCCTTCCTCTCTCCCTCCTTTCCTCTCTCCCTCCCTTCCTCTCTCCCTCCCTTCCTCTCTCCCTCCCTTCTTCTCTCCCTCCCTCTCTCCCCCCTCTCTCCCTCCCTTCTTCTCTCCCTCCCTTCCTCTCTCCCTCCATTCCTCTCTCCCTCCCTTCCTCTCTCCCTCCTTTCCTCTCTACTTCCCTTCCTCTCTCCCTCCCTTCCTCCCCCCCCTTCTTCCTTCTTTTTCCACCCTTCCTCTCTTCCTCCATCTGTATCCCTCCCTTCCTCTCTCCCTCCCTTACTCTCTCCCTCCCTTCCTCTCTCCCTTCCTCTCTTCCTCCCTTCCTCTCTCCCTTCCCTCTCTTCCTCCCTCCCTCTCATCCTCCCTTCCTCTCTCCCTTCCTCTCTTCCTCTCTCCTTCCCTTACTCTCTCCCTCCCTTCCTCTTTCCCTCTCTTCGTCTCTCCCTCCCTTCCTCTCTCCCTCCCTTCCTCTCTCCCCCCATCATTATCCCTCCCTACCTCTCTCCCTCCCTTCCTCTCTCCCTCTCTTCCTCTCCTCTCTTCCTCACCCCTTCCTCCTTCTCTTCCTCCCTCTGCCTCCCACCCTTCCTCTCCCTCCCTTCCTCTCTCTCCCTCCCTTCCTCTCTCCCTCCTTCCCCTCTCCCTTCATCTGTCTCCCTCCCTTCCTCTCGCCCTCCCTTCCTCTCTCCATCCCTTTTTCACTCCCTCCCTTCCTCCCCCCTTCCTCCGTATCAAGCCATTTTAATCGGTTATCCGAAACTACTGGCATCTATAAACCTTGCAGAATCAGTTCCTCTGTCTTTGAACGGCTCAGTTATACCCTATTGCAAAATCGTAAAAAATCTCGGGATTATAATTAATGAAATGTTCACCTGGAATAATTATATAATAAAAATCTGCAAGACTGTAACTCTCATTAACATTATTCCCTCGTTACTAAAAATACAGCTAGTGACCTCCCTAATTTTTCCTCACTTCGATTATTGTGATGTTTTTATACCAGGACTTATCAAAGGAAACTCGCCATTAAGCTACAACGTTCTCATAACGCCTGCATCAGATTCATATTTAATCTTAAAAAATCTGGCCATGTCTCAGAATACTTCCGTCGACTCTCCTGGCTAAACTTGATTGCCGAAGAAACCTTCAACTTCTCTCTCTATTGTATCAATTCTAAATAACAACATCCCTTGTTATCTTTCATCTAATTTTGTCACCATTAATACAGTTCACCATTGCAATACCAGAGGATGTGGGAAAACTACTAACTCCACTTCATAGAACAGAAATTTACAACAAATCCTTTACTGTCACTGCTTGTAAACTCTGGAATGGCCTTCCAACGTTAATAAAAAACTGTCTATCTCTAAGCACTTTTAAACGCTTGTATTACAAGCATCTTCTCTCACTTCCCATGCATTGAACCACACTCTATCTTTTCGTTCAGGTTGTCACAAGAATGCGCTTATTAGGCATAAATTTATAATTTTATTTTATTTATTTTTCCTGTATCATAATGACGATGTAAACTCCCAGGCATACCTTACTCTACAATCCCTGTTCCCCTTTCACCCCCTTCCCTCATATGGATATAAATGTATGTACATATTTGTATTTATGAATGTTTTTTTTCTCTCTGTTTCTCATATTATTGATTTTTTTCTTTTTCTTCCCCTGAACTATTTAGAAATTTTCGATGTTTTTTTACATATCTTCTCTTCGTAGGGTGTTTTCCGCAGTGGGAATTTTTCTGTGTTAATACATAACTGATACACAGTTTCTGTTATCTAATAACAAATATATTAACTTCTAATTAATTTGCATTTTGTTAAATATTGTAATTACTTATATGACGGAAGGGTTAAATGTAAGAAGGGATTACATAGTCTCAATTTCGACCTAAAAACTCGTTTGTCTGTCTGTCTATCTATCCCTCCCTTCCTCTCTCCCCCCTCTGTCTCAATCCCATCCTCACTCCCTCCATTCCTCTCTCCCTCTTCCTCTCCCTCCCTTCCTCCCCCCAATCCTCCCTCTCTCTTCCTCCCTTCCCCTCTCCCTCCATCTTCCTCCCTCCCGTCCTCTCTCCCTTCCTTCCTCTCTCCCTCCCTTCCTCTCTCCCTCCCTTCCTCTCTCCCTCCCTTCCTCTCTCCCTCCCTTCCTCTCTCCCTCCCTTCCTCTCTCCCTCCCTTCATCACTCCCTCCATCTGTATCCCTCCCTTCGTCTCTCCCTCCCTTCCTCTCTCCCTCCCTTCCTCCCCCTTCCTCCTTCTCTTCCTCCCTTCCTCTCAACCTCCATCTGTCTCCCTACCTTCCTCTCTCCCTCCCTTTCTCTCCCCCCCCCATTCTATCTCCCTCCCTTCCTCTCTCCCTCCTTTCCTCCCCCCTTCCTCCTTCTTTTCCTCCATTCCTCTCTACCTCCATATGTCTCCTCCCTTCCTCTATCCCTCCCTGTCCGTCTCTCTCCCTCCCATCATCTCTCCCTCCCTCTCACCCTCCTTTCCTCTCTCCCTCCCTTCCTCTCTCCCTCCATTCCCCTCTCCCTCCCTTCCTCTCTCCCTTTCCTTCCTCTCTCCCTCCTTTCCTCTCTCCCTCCTTTCCTCTCTCCCTCCCTTCCTCCCCCCTTCCTCCTTCTCTTCCTCCTTCCTCTCTTCCTCCATCTGTCTCCCTCCCCTTCCACTCTCCCTCCCTTCCTCTCTCCCTTCACCTCTTCCTCCCTCCCTCTCATCCTCACTTCCTCTCTCCTCCCTTCTTCTCCCTCTCCCCTTCTCTCTCCCTCCCTTCCTCTCTCCCTCCCTTCCTCTTTCCCTCACTTCCTCCACCTTCCTCTCTTCTCTTCCTCCCTTCCTCTCTCCCTCCATCTGTCTATCTCCCTTTTTCTCTCCCTCCCTTCCACTCTCCCTCACTTCCTCTCTCCCTCCCTTCCTATCTCCCTCCCTTTTTCTTTCCCTCCCTACCTTTCACCCTCCCTTCCTCTCTCCTCCATTGATTTCCCTCCCTTCCTCTATTCCTCCCTTCCTCTCTCCCTCCCTTCCTCTCTCCCTCCCTTCCTCTCTCCCTCCCTCCCTCTCTCCCTCCCCTTCCTCTCTCCCTCCCTTCCTCGCTCCCTCCCTTCCTCTCTCCTTCCCTTCCTCTCTCCCACCCTTCCACTCTCCCTCCCTTCCTCTCCCCCTTCCTTCCTCTCCTTCATCTCTTAATCTCTCCCTCCCTTCCTCCTTCCCTCACATCATCTCACCCTCCCTTCCTCCCCCCTTCCTCATTCTCTTCCTACCGTTCCTCTCTCCCTCCATCTGTCTCCCTCCCTTCTTCTCTGCCTACCTTCCTCTCTCCTTCCCTTCCTCTCTCCCTCACATCCTCTCTCCCCCCCTTCCTCTCTCCCTCCCTTTCTTCTCTCCTCCCTTCCTCTCTCCCTCCCTTCCTCTCTCCCTCCCTTCCTCTCTCCCTTCCTCTCTCCAACCTTACACTCTCCCTCACTTTCTCTCTCCCTCCCTTCCTCTCTCGCTCCTTTTATCTCTCCCCTCCCTTCCTCTCTCCTCTCCTTTCCTCTTTCCCACCCTTCCTCCCCCCTTCCTCCTTCTCTTCCTCCCTTCCTCTCTCCCTCCATCTGTTTCCCTCACTTCCTCTTCCTGAATGTTCTTTTCCCTCTGTTTCTCTTATTATTGATTTTTTTTCTTTCCTTCCCCTGAAATATTTTGGAAATTTTCGCGGTTATTTACACCTCTCTTCTCTTCGTAGTTGTTTTCCGCAGTGGGAATTTTTCTGTGTTAATACATAACTGATACACAGTTTTTTATGACCCACAAAACTAACATTATTTGGTAATGCTCTGTTATCTAATAACAAATATATTAACTTGTAATTAATTTGTATTTTATATAGTCTCAATTTCGCCTTAATAAAGTCGTTTGTCTGTCTGCCTGTCTTTCTCTCCCTTCCTCTCTCCCTCCCTTCCTCTCTCTCTCCCTTCCTCTCTCCCTCCCTTCCTCTCTTCCTCCCTTCCTCTCTCCGTCCCTCCTATCTCCCTCCCTTCCTCTCCCCCTTCCTCCCTCCTTTCCTCTCTCCCTCCCTTCCTCCCCCATCCACCTTCTCTTCCTCCCTACCTCTCTCCCTCCCCACCTTTCTCCTTCTCCTCCTCCCTTCCTCTCTCCATCCATCTGGCTCCCTCCCTTCCTCTCTCCCTCCCCTACTCTCTCCCTCCCTTCCTCTCTACCTCCCTTCATTTCTTCCTCCCTTTCTCTTTCCCCTCATCTTTCTCCCTCCCTTCCTCTCTCCCTCCATTCCTCTCTCCCTCTCTTCCTCTCCCTCCCTTCCTCCACCCCTTCCTCCCTCTCTTCCTCCCTACCTCTCTCCCTCCATCTGCATCCCTCCCTTCCTCTCTCCCTACCTTCCTCTCTCCCTCCCTTCCTCTCTCTCTCCCTCCATTCCTCTCTCACTCCCTTCCTCCACCCTTCATCCTCCTCTTCCTCCCCCCTTCCTCCTTCTCGTCCTTCCTTCCTTTCTCCCTCCATCTGTCTCCCTCCCATCCTCTCTCCCTTCCTTCCTCTCTCCCTCCTTCTCTCCCCCCCTCTCTCCCTCCCTTCTTCTCTCTCTCCCTTAAATGTAAGAATGGACCTTCTGGTCTAAATTTCGCCCGAATAAAGACGATTATCTATCTATCTATCCCTTCCTCTCTCCCTCCATTCCTCTCTCCCTCCCTTCCTCTCTCCCTCTTTTCCTCTCTACCTCCCTTCCTCTCTCCCTCCCTTTCTCCCCCCCTTCCTCCTTCTTTTCCTCCCTTCCTCTCTTCCTCCATCTGTATACCTCCCTTCCTCTCTCCCTCCCTTACTCTCTCCCTCCCTTCCTCTCTCCCTTCCTCTCTTCCTCCTTCCCTCTCATCCTCCCTTCCTCTCTCCCTCTCTTCCTCTCTCCTTCCCTTACTCTCTCCCTCCCTTCCTCTCTCCCTCTCTTCGTCTCTCCCTCCCTTCCTCTCTCCCTCCCTTCCTCTCTCCCCCCATCATTCTCCCTCCCTACCTCTCTCCCTCCTTTCCTCTCTCCCTATCCTTCTCTTCCTCCCCCCTTCCTCCTTCTCTTCCTCCCTCTGCCTCCCACCCTTCCTCTCCCTCCCTTCCTCTCTCTCCCTCCCTTCATCTCTCCCTCCCTTCCTCTCGCCCTCCCTTCCTCTCTCCCTCCCTTTTTCACTCCCTCCCTTCCTCCCCCCTTCCTCCTTATCAAGCCATTTTAATCGGTTATCCGAAACTACTGGCATCTATAAACCTTGCAGAATCAGTTCCTCTGTCTTTGAACGGCTCAGTTATACCCTATTGCAAAATCGTAAAAAATCTCGGGATTATAATTAATGAAATGCTCACTTGGAATAATTATATAATAAAAATCTGCAAGACTGTAACTCTCATTAACATTATTCCCTCGTTACTAAAAATACAACTAGTGACCTCCCTAATTTTTCCTCACTTCGATTATTGTGATGTTGTATACCAGGACTTATCAAAGGAACTCGCCATTAAGCTACAACGTTCTCATAACGCCTGCATCAGATTCATATTTAATCTTAAAAAATCTGGCCATGTCTCAAAATACTTCCGTCGACTCTCCTGGCTAAAACTTGATTGCCGAAGAAACCTTCAACTTCTCTCTCTATTGTATCAAAATCTAAATAACAACATCCCTTGTTATCTTTCATCTAATTTTGTCACCATTAATACAGTTCACCATTGCAATACCAGAGGATGTGGAAAACTACTAACTCCACTTCATAGAACAGAAATTTACAACAAATCCTTTACTGTCACTGCTTGTAAACTCTGGAATGGCCTTCCAACGTTAATAAAAAACTGTCTATCTCTAAGCACTTTTAAACGCTTGTATTACAAGCATCTTCTCTCACTTCCCATGCATTGAACCACACTCTATCTTTTCGTTCAGGTTGTCACAAGAATGCGCTTATTAGGCATAAATTTATAATTTTATTTTATTTATTTTTCCTGTATCATAATGACGATGTAAACTCCCAGGCATACCTTACTCTACAATCCCTGTTCCCCTTTCACCCCCTTCCCTCATATGGATATAAATGTATGTACATATTTGTATTTATGAATGTTTTTTTTCTCTCTGTTTCTCATATTATTGATTTTTTTTCTTTTTCTTCCCCTGAACTATTTTAGAAATTTTCGATGTTTTTTTACATATCTCTTCTCTTCGTAGGTGTTTTCCGCAGTGGGAATTTTTCTGTGTTAATACATAACTGATACACAGTTTCTGTTATCTAATAACAAATATATTAACTTCTAATTAATTTGCATTTTGTTAAATATTGTAATTACTTTAATGACGGAAGGGTTAAATGTAAGAAGGGATTACATAGTCTCAATTTCGACCTAAAAACTCGTTTGTCTGTCTGTCTATCTATCCCTCCCTTCCTCTCTCCCCCCCTCTGTCTCCCTCCCATCCTCTCTCCCTCCATTCCTCTCTCCCTCTTCCTCTCCATCCCTTCCTCCCCCCAATCCTCCCTCTCTTCCTCCCTTCCTCTCTCCCTCCCTTCCTCTCTCCCTCCCTTCCTCTCAACCTCCATCTGTCTCCCTAGCATCGTCTCTCCCTCCCTTCCTCTCTCCCTCCCTTCCTCCCCCTTCCTCCTTCTCTTCCTCCCTTCCTCTCAACCTCTATCTGTCTCCCTCAATTCCTCTCTCCCTCCCTTCCTCTTCCTGAATGATATTTTCCCTCTGTTTTCATATTATTGATTTTTTTTTATTTTCCTTCCCCTGAACTATTTTAGAAATTTTCGCGGTTTTTTCACCTCTCATCCCTTCGTAGGTGTTTTCCGCAGTGGGAATTTTTCTGTGTTAATACATAACAGATACACAGTTTTTTATGACCCACAAAACTAACATTATTTGGTAATGCTCGGTTATCTAATAACAAATATATTAACTTGTAATTAATTTGTATTTTGTTAAAATCTGTATGTAATTAATTTCTATAATTTTGTAAATATTGTAATTACTTATATCACGAAAAGGTTAAATTTAAGAAGGGACTACATAATCTCTATATCGCCCTAAAAAGTCTGTCTGTCACTCCCTCCCTTCCTCTCTCCCTCCCTTCCTCTCTCTCTCCCTTCTTCTATCCCTCCCTTTTTCTCTCCCTCCCTTCCTCTCTCCCTCCTTTCCTCCTTCTTTTCCTCCATTCCTCTCTACCTCCATATGTCTCCCTCCCTTCCTCTATCCCTCCCTTCCTCTATCCCTCCCTTCCTCTCTCCCTCCCTCTCTCCCTCCCTTCGTCTCTCCCTCCCATCCTCTCTCCCTCCCTCTCTCCCTCCTTTCCTCTCTCCCTCCCTTCCTCTCTCCCTCCATTCCCCTCTCCCTCCCTTCCTCTCTCCCTTTCCTTCCTCTCTCCTTCCTTTCCTCTCTCCCTTCTTTCCTCTCTCCCTCACTTCCTCCCCTCTTCCTCCTTCTCTTCCTCCCTTCCTCTCTCCCACCATCTGTCTATCTCCCTTCCACTCTCCCTCACTTCCTCTCTCCCTCCCTTCCTATCTCCCTCCCTTTTTCTTTCCCTCCCTACCTTTCACCCTCCCTTCCTCTCTCCCTCCATTGATTTCCCTCCCTTCCTCTATTCCTCCCTTCCTCTCTCCCTCCCTTCCTCTCTCCCTCCCTTCCTCTCTCCCTCCCTCCCTCTCTCCCTCCCTTCCTCTCTCCCACCCTTCCACTCTCCCTCCCTTCCTCTCCCCCTTCCTTCCTCTCTTCATCTCTTAATCTCTCCCTCCCTTCCTCCTTCCCTAACATCATCTCACCCTCCCTTCCTCCCCCCTTCCTCATTCTCTTCCTACCTTCCTCTCTCCCTCCATCTGTCTCCCTCCCTTCTTCTCTGCCTTTCTTCCTCTCTCCTTCCCTTCCTCTCTCCCCCCCTTCCTCTCTCCCTCCCTTTCTCTCTCCCTCCCTTCCTCTCTCCCTCCCTTCCTCTCTCTTTTCCTCTATCCCTTCCTCTCTCCCACCCTTACTCTCTCCCTCACTTTCTCTCTCCCTCCCTTCCTCTCTCGCTCCTTTTCTCTCTCCCTCCCTTCCTCTCTCCCTCCTTTCCTCTTTCCCTCCCTTCCTCCCCCCTTCCTCCTTCTCTTCCTCCCTTCCTCTCTCCCTCCATATGTTTCCCTCCCTTCCTCTTCCTGAATGTTCTTTTCCCTCTGTTTCTCTTATTATTGATTTTTTTTTCTTTCCTTCCCCTGAAATATTTTGGAAATTTTCGCGGTTATTTACACCTCTCTTCTCTTCGTAGTTGTTTTCCGCAGTGGGAATTTTTCTGTGTTAATACATAACTGATACACAGTTTTTTATTACCCACAAAACTAACATTATTTGGTAATGTTCTGTTATCTAATAACAAATATATTAACTTGTAATTAATTTGTATTTTATATAGTCTCAATTTCGCCTTAATAAAGTCGTTTGTCTGTCTGCCTGTCTTTCCCTCCCTTCCTCTCTCCCTCCCTTCCTCTCTCTCTCCCTTCCTCTCTCCCTTCCTTCCTCTCTTCCTCACTTCCTCTCTCCCTCCCTCCTATCTCCCTCCCTTCCTCTCCCCCTCCCTCCCTCTCTCCCTCCCTTCCTCTCTCCCTCCCTTCCTCCCCCATCCACCTTCTCTTCCTCCCTACCTCTCTCCCTCCCCACCTTCCTCCTTCTCCTCCTCCCTTCCTCTCTCCATCCACCTGGCTACCTCCCTTCCTCTCTCCCTCCCCTACTCTCTCCCTCCCTTCCTTTCTACCTCCCTTCATTTCTTCCACCCTTCCTCTTTCCCCTCATCTTTCTCCCTCCCTTCCTCTCTCCCTCCCTTCCTCTCTCCCTCTCTTCCTCTCCCTCCCTTCCTCCACCCCTTCCTCCTTCTTTTCCTCCCTTCCTCTCTTCCTCCATCTGTATACCTCCCTTCCTCTCTCCCTCCCTTCCTCTCTCCCTTCCTCTCTTCCTCCTTCCCTCTCATCCTCCCTTCCTCTCTCCCTCTCTTCCTCTCTCCTTCCCTTACTCTCTCCCTCCCTTCCTCTCTCCCTCTCTTTGTCTCTCCCTCCCTTCCTCTCTCCCTCCCTTCCTCTCTCCCACCATCATTCTCCCTCCCTACCTCTCTCCCTCCTTTCCTCTCTCCCTCTCCCTCTCTTCCTCCCCCCTTCCTCCTTCTCTTCCTCCCTCTGCCTCCCACCCTTCCTCTCCCTCCCTTCCTCTCTCTCCCTCCCTTCCTCCCTCCCTTCCTCTCGCCCTCCCTTCCTCTCTCCCTCCCTTTTTCACTCCCTCCATTCCTCCCCCCTTCCTCCTTATCAAGCCATTTTAATCGGTTATCCGAAACTACTGGCATCTATAAACCTTGCAGAATCAGTTCCTCTGTCTTTGAACGGCTCAGTTATACCCTATTGCAAAATCGTAAAAAATCTCGGGATTCTAATTAATGAAATGCTCATCTGGAATAATTATATAATAAAAATCTGCAAGACTGTAACTCTCATTAACATTATTCCCTCGTCACTAAAAATACAACTAGTGACCTCCCTAATTTTTCCTCACTTCGATTATTGTGATTTTGTATACCAGGACTTATCAAAGGAACTCGCCATTAAGCTACAACGTTCTCATAACGCCTGCATCAGATTCATATTTAATCTTAAAAAATCTGGCCATGTCTCAGAATATTTGCGTCGACTCTCCTGGCTAAAACTTGATTGCCGAAGAAACCTTCAACTCCTCTCTCTATTGTATCAAATTCTAAATAACAACATCACTTGTTATCTTTCATCTAATTTTGTCACCATTAATACAGTTCACCATTGCAATACCAGAGGATGTGGTAAACTACTAACTCCACTTCATAGAACAGAAATTTACAACAAATCCTTTACTGTCACTGCTTGTAAACTCTGGAATGGCCTCTCTCCCTCCCTTCATCTCCCTCTCCCCTTCTCTCTCCCTCCCTTCCTCTCTCCCTCCCTTCCTCTTTCCCTCACTTCCTCCTTCTCTTCCTCCCTTCCTCTCTCCCTCCATCTGTCTATCTCCTTTCCTCTCTCCCTCCCTTCCACTCTCCCTCACTTCCTCTCTCCCTCCCTTCCTATCTCCCTCCCTTCCTCTTTCCCTCCCTACCTCTCACCCTCCCTTCCTCTCTCCCTCCATCTGTCTCCCTCCCTTCCTCTCTCCCTCCCTTCCTCTCTTCCTCCCTTCCTCTCTCCCTCCCTTCCTCTCTCCCTCCCTTCCTCTCTCCCTCCCTCCCTCTCTCCCTCCCTTCCTCTCTCCCTCCCTTCCTCTCTCCCTCCCTTCCTCTCTCCTTCCCTTCCTCTCTCCCATCCTCTCTTCATCCCTTAATCTCTCCCTCCCTTCCTCCCTCCATCACATCTTCTCACCCTCCCTTCCTCCCCCCTTCCTCATTCTCTTCCTACCTACCTCTCTCCCTCCATCTGTCTCCCTCCCTTCTTCTCTGCCTACCTTCCTCTCTCCTTCCCTTCCTCTCTCCCTCCCATCCTCTCTCCCCCCCTTCCTCTCTCCCTCCCTTTCTCTCTCCCTCCCTTCCTCTCTCCCTCCCTTCCTCTCTCCCTCCCTTCCTCTCTCCCTTCCTCTCTCCCTTCCTCTCTCCCACCCTTACTCTCTCCCTCACTTTCTCTCTCCCTCCCTTCCTCTCTCGCTCCTTTTCTCTCTCCCTCCCTTCCTCTCTCCCTCCTATCCTCTTTCCCTCCCTTCCTCCCCCCTTCCTCCTTCTCTCCCTCCCTTCCTCTCTCCCTCCCTTCGTCTCTCCCTTCCTCTCTCCCATTCTCTCTCCCACCCTTACTCTCTCCCTCACTTTCTCTCTCCCTCCCTTCCTCTCTCGCTCCTTTTCTCTCTCCCTCCCTTCCTCTCTCCCTCCTTTCCTCTTTCCCTCCCTTCCTCCCCCCTTCCTCCTTCTCTTCCTCCCTTCCTCTCTCCCTCCATCTGTTTCCCTCCCTTCCTCTTCCTGAATGTTTTTTCCCTCTGTTTCTCTTATTATTGATTTTTTTTTCTTTCCTTCCCCTGAAATATTTTGGAAATTTTCGCGGTTATTTACACCTTTCTTCTCTTCGTAGTTGTTTTCCGCAGTGGGAATTTTTTTGTGTTAATACATAACTGATACAATGTTTTTTATGACCCACAAAACTAACATTATTTGCTAATGCTCTGTTATCTAATAACAAATATATTAACTTGTAATTAATTTGTATTTTGTTAATATCTGTATGTAAGTAATTTCTCTTATTTTGTAAATATTGTAATTACTTATATGACGTAAGGGTGAAAAGTAGGAAGGGGCTACATAGTCTCAATTTCGCCTTAATAAAGTCGTTTGTCTGTCTGCCTGTCTTTCCCTCCCTTCCTCTCTCCCTCCCTTCCTCTCTCTCTCCCTTCCTCTCTCCCACTACTTAACTAATGCTCAGAGGTGACTGACGTGTTTTACGGTCGCTCCGCTCTTCTCAACTTGCACTCTCCCCGCTGCGATGGCCCCGAAAAACAACCCCTCGAAGAGGGACTTGGAGACGGACAATGGTGATATCCGCTCAATGATTGAGACGGTGATGTCCTCTGTTTCATCATTTAAAGAGGAACTAAAGGTGGTGAAGGACCAAGAGGGCTCCAAAAAGAGGGAATCACTAATATCGCTTGAGGAACGGTTCGATGCCTTTCACCAAAAAGTTCTTGGCGATATGAAGGTCATTTTGAGACGTCTAAATGATCTCAGCAGTCGGCAGGAGGACTTCGACAACCGACTTGATGCCCTTGAGCAATACTCAAGACGTACGTGCCTACTGATCCATGGCATCCAGGAGAACGAGCGCGAAGACTGCTTACAAATCGCCGGTGAGTTTTTCAAAATCCGCCTAAAAACGGAAGTCTCTCCTACTATGCTCTCCCGCGCACATCGTATCGGGCCGCCTAGAAGAAACTCAGATTTTCCCCGACCTATCATCGTGCGCTTCCTGTCCTACCAAGATAGAGAGAAAGTATGGCGTAAAAAACGGGAGCTGAAGGGATCCTCGTTTCTTGTCACCGAGTCCCTCACACAAAAACGGAAAAGTCTCCTTCTTTCCGCCAAGGAAATCGCCGGCCAAAGATCTGTTTGGACCCAAGACGGGAAAATTATAGCTTTATCCCAGAATGGTACTCGTTTCCATATCACTAACGAGAAGGAGCTACAGAACCTGCAGCGGGAATTTTCAAAACCTAATTTAAGGAGTGAACGCCGTAGTTAGTATTCTTCTTGAGTAAGACTTTGTGCACCATTCTGACGATACTGTTTAAAGTTGAATACACTTAGTAATAATATTTATTTTCATTACCAATCCGAGTGCCTATAAAACATTACAATTCTCCTTCCACGAGTCGCGCGTCCTTATTTCCTGAGATCCTGTCGTATCTGAACTCCTCGATTCCCAACGCATCCTGAGGTTTCTGCATCCCTGTTCCTGCACTCCCGGTGTTCCTGTTTCCTGACCGAAGAAAGAAGTTTCCCCCGTCGTGCTCCCTTCCCCCTCGCCTGTGTTAAAAGTCTGTGTCCCTTCACTTTCAGTGTACCCAAATAGCTCGCTCCCCACATAGTAGTAGTGCTCCCAATAGTGTTTTTTCTTTCCCTCTCTCGCCCATTTCCCTAAGCTCCCAAGTGCAGTGTGTGTGCTCCTTTCTACATCTACATTATACCCTGCAAGTCACCTTTTCGGTGGATGGCAGGGGGTGCAGTGCACCGAGGGTCCATAGTTCGCGAAATAGATAGTAGGACGGAGAGGTATAAGGAGTCCTTTTTCCCTAGGACAATACGTGACCACAATAGATAACAGTGAATAATAATTAGTTAGGAACTTGGTGCGCGGCACCCCCTGCCATCCACCGTCAAGGTGACTTGCAGGGTAATATGTAGATGTAGATGTAGATGTTCCGAAATACGTCGGGCTTCTGATAAGTCCTACTACCTCATTCGCTAGTCCCTCCGACATAAATTTTTCCAGTAGTTTAATTCTAGCCTGCAGCCTACGTTCCTCTAACGATGTCCATTTCAGATTTTCTATTAATGATGTTACGCTTTGTTTACTATCATAATTCCTCTTTACAAATCTAGCTGCCCTGCGCTGAACCTTTTCTATCTCGTTAGTGAGTCCCTTTTCGTAAGGATCCCACACAGCTGAAGCATATTCAACCTGCGGTCGAACCAAGGATAAATAGCATAATTCTTTCACTTTTTCGGAGCAATTTCGAACTATTCTCCCTATAAAGGCCAGCTTTTTGTTAGCGGCACCTATCAATCGGCGAATGTGGGTGTCCCACGAGAGATCACGATGGATCGTGACTCCGAGGTATTTAATCGAGTCTGAAACTGGAATCTCTACTCCGTCCAACGAATAATTATTATTCAACGAGATACTCTTGGTTCTCCAGAAGTTGATGACGCAGCTTTTCTTTTGGTTTATCTCTAACTGCCATTCCTTACACCATGCAGAAATAGCTTCTAGGTCATTTTGGAGATACTGGTGGTCTTCCGGATTGCTTATTTCTCTATAGATGACGGTGTCGTCCGCGAAAAGCCTAATTTTACTTCTGACTACTGAGCTGATATCGTTTATATAAATTAGAAATAATAACGGACCAATTACACTACCCTGTGGAACGCCAGAGACAACCTCCACTAACTTCGAAGATTTCCCATCTATAACAACCATCTGCTTCCTATGATTTAAAAATTCACGGATCCAACTAACGATTTTAGAATTTACGCCTAAGGTTTCTAATTTCGTTATTAACTTCCTGTGAGGTACCTTATCAAAGGCTTTCCTAAAATCTAAGAAGATGGCATCGACCTGCGTATTCTTTTCTCCGCTTCTCAGTAAACAATTAACAAAAAGACCGAGCTGAGTATCACATGACCTACCTTTCCTGAAGCCGTGTTGACAATCATCTAACAATAAATTACTATCAAGAAATCGCATTATGTTGCTAACGAGTATATGTTCGAGAATCTTACACGATATCGAAGTTAAAGAAATCGGCCTGTAATTTTCTGGGTTCTCCTTGTCTCCGCCCTTATGAATTGGGGTAACGTGCGCTAACCTCCAGTCGCTAGGGACCTCTGCGCGAGAAATGGATTTCTCGAAGATTATCCGAAGAAAAGGTGCTATTTCTTCAGCTAATTCTTTTAAAACGCGAGCAGGAATTTCTTCGGGGCCAGTGGCTTTGTTATGTCTGATGGAACTTAATTGCTTTGCTATTCCCACCTCAGAAAATACTATATCGTCCATCAGGTCCCCCCTTATTGCGGGTGCATAATGTACGCAATGGTCGCTGACGGCTGTGAACGCTTTTACAAAATGACCGTTTAACAGGTTGGCTCTCTCTACGCTATCATGAATAACGTCACCCGAGTCATTACGCAGGGAAGGTATTGTAGGGCCTCTACCTTGGACCTCTCTCACATAGGACCAAAACGCTTTAGGGTCCTCCTTCAAATAATTATTTAATACCTTATTCCGGAAGTTAGTAAAAGCCTCGCGCATAGTAGTTCTCGCTTTAGCGCGGGATTCCTTATACGTCTTAACTTTAGTCACCTGGCCCTTGAAGAGGACGGACGTGCCTTTCACTTCCTCCTGCGAGCGCTGACCTGCCTGCGAGCGACACCTGTAGTAGTAGCAGTAGCTGTAGTTTAGCTGTAGCCGTATTGTTGTGTTAAGTAGAACTAGTATTTTTCTATTTATTCTATTTATTTTTTCATCTTCTTACGTTAATTGTTTTGTTGTAATTGTAGTTTAACTCATCTTTGAGCGTGAAGCTTACTCATCCTTCTCTTGCCGTATCATAGTAGTTAATTGCGTCTCTCAGCCACTAAATCCGTAATCTTTGTAATATTTATTTATAGTAGCGTATTACCTTACTCGTTCTTAATTATTTCCTTTAACCTTAGCATTTCTTTAGCTTCTAAATCTACATTGCTCTTGTGCTAAACTTTCTTGCTTATTTACTAACGTTGTTGGTGTAGTGAAACACTTTCCCTTTCACTTTTTACCTGCGCTCGACCCTAATTTAACCTTGAAGACAGCCAACCGCGTATTTACGTTAGTCCTAGTATATTTATATAGATAGTACAGATTAGTTAAGAGGATAGGATGGCTACTCCGAGGACTCCTGTTTCCTCCTTCTTGCGCGACGCTGGTTGCGAGGCCATGAGGTCTCGGATCACGGAGCTGGAGAGGGTGGTTGCGGAACTCCTTCAGAGGGTGGAAAGGTCGGAGGCAGCCTTGGCGCGTGGGAGGGGTGCGGGTTCTTCCCTGAGAGCAAACCGCGCCAAAATGGCGGCTCGGGTTCGCCTGGGTGCGGAAGCCGGCAGAGCGATCGGGGAGGTTCCTGGCTCCTCTTCGCGGGTCGAGGGTCCTCCGGTCCGGAAGCCCGATGAGTGGTGTGTGGTGTCCACTCGGGGGGATCGTGGGGTGGTGTTGCGGAGACAGGGAGTTGGGAACGCCTCGGTGGCCCCTCTTCCTGTTAGTAATCGGTTTGCGGTGTTGTCGGAGGACGACTCCACTGCCGTTACGCCCGTGCCCGCTCCCGTCTCCTCGGTGGAGGCCGGGCCCAAGGAGAGCTCGGGGGGAAAGAGAGGGCTGTTAGTGATAGGGAGCTCCAACGTCCGGCGTGTGGTGGCGCCTTTACTGTCACGGGCCCGCCGGGAGGGAGTTCACGAGCGGGTGTTCTCCAGGTGTATACCAGGAGGTTCGGTGCCCCAGGTGACGAAGGAGTTCAGGGTGTCGGTATCGGGCACGGGTTGCTCCTCGCTGCGGGTGGTGGCCCATGTTGGTACCAATGACGCTTCGAAGCGCGGCTCCGAGGAGGTCTTAAGCTCTTTTAAGGACTTGGCCGCTGAGGTTGCTCGTGTCCGAGAGGAGTCTGGTGCTGATGTGCGGCTTTCCATCTGTAGCATTGTTCCTCGGACGGACTGCGGTTCTATGGTTTGGAGCCGAGTGGTCGGGCTGAACCGTAGACTGTGGGACTTCTGTAGGGGCAATGGAGTGGACTTCGTTGACCTGAGGCCGGTCCTGGACTCATGTAGGGCATCCCTGAACGGTTCTGGTGTGCACTACACTGCCGAGGCTGCGGAGGCGGTAGCGCGTAGGGTGTTTGAGCATTCTAGGGCTTTTTTAGGTTAGATTTAAGCAATTGCAATTTTTTAGCAAGCGTTGAGATGCACGCCAATAGTAGATCAGATGGTAGGTTAGGATGTAGGCAGCTTACCGGTACGGAATTAATTGAGAGCACAATAGGGGAAAATGTAAGAAATCCGTGCGGTAACAGAATTATCGAAGGCATGGGGATAAACGATTTTCCATGCAACAATTCCGTAGATAATGCGTGCGACCTTAACAGCGCTATAAACCCGACGTTAAGTAACAGTAGAATACATTCCAAGCGAAGAAATAGTCGACATAGTAGGAAGGATAAGGAGGCAGTAAATAATAATAATTATAATCTTAATAATAATAACAGTAATAATAGCTCAGTAGAGCCCGAGGAATCGTTACGTAGTCATAGCGAGAAATTAAAAATCATTACGGTTAATTGTCGCAGCATTCGCAGGAAGGAGGCCGAATTTGAACATCTTATTCGTAGTCTGCGTGCTGATGTAGTTATAGGCACTGAAAGTTGGCTTACGGCAGGCATAGCCAGTCAGGAGATCTTTCCTCGTGACTATAGCGTATACAGAAAAGATCGATGTATCCGGTCGGGAGGTGGAGTCTTTATAGCAGTTAGCAATAAATACGAAAGTTACCCAATACAGATAAACGACGACGAAGTCGAAAGTGTTTGGTGTCGTGTAAAAGGAAGCGACTCAAAAACTATAAATATATGCGCTTTTTATAGACCCCCAAATGCGAGCGTGGAAACTATTCATTCTCTGGAGAAACAAGTGGCGACGCTAAATTCGTCTAATAAAGATAAAGCCATTATAATCGGGGGCGATTTCAATCTTCCGTCAATTGATTGGAGCCATCATTGCTTTTATCCCGGAGGTAGAGAGCGTGAATCGTGCGAGGCGTTACTAGAAACTTTCGGTAAGCACTCATTGTATCAATTAGTGAGATTTCCCACGAGATTTAATAATATATTAGATTTATTTGTTACTAATCTTCCTGAGCGTATGAATAGAGTATCTGATGCTGAGGGAATAAGCGATCACAAGGCAGTTTACGTGGAATTTCAGTTAATTATTGAGAAACAGGTTAAGGCCAAGAGAAAACTTTATGTATTCGCCAAAGCCGATTTCACAAGATTTAGGTCTTTTCTGCGAAATAAATATACTAATTTCTGCAATTTAACCGATAGTGCAGACGCGGAGGAATCCTGGTGCATATTCAGAGATATGATGCGAGAGTGTACAGATAAATTTATTCCGAGCAAACTGAAGCGTGATAGTGCAGAGCCTAGATGGTACAATCAGGAAGTAAGAAGCGCTCTCCGACGCCAAAGAAAACTCCACTCTCGCGTAAATAACACATCCTCAACAGCTACGGTCGAACAGATTGCAATAATAAGGCATCAATACAAGGAGGCGCGCTCCATAGCCAGAGTAGCAATGCGTAATGCGTTTAACAATTATAAAAAGAAGGTTTTACAGGAAAACTTGAAAGAGAACCCAAAAGCATTTTGGTCTTACGTCAGGGAAGTTCAAGGTAGGGGCCCCACTATTGCGTCACTGCGGTCGGAAACGGGAAACGTAGTTCACGATAGTATGGATAAAGCAAACCTATTAAATCATCACTTTCAGAAAGCTTTTACTCGTGATGACGATGAATGTGAAACCCCTATTCCTATGCGTCAGGGCGATTCGATGGAAGATTTGGTATTTTCGGAAAATGGCATCGCGCTCCAACTTCATTCAATTAAGCCAAATAAATCTCCTGGACCGGAGGAAATTCCCGCGCGTGTAATGAAAGAATTAGCTGCTGAAATCGCGCCGTATTTGAAAATTATATTCGAGAAATCCATTAGAGAAGGAGTAGTTCCTAAAGATTGGAAGGTGGCACATGTTACGCCCATCCATAAGAGTGGCGACAGAGAGAACCCCGAAAATTATAGGCCGATATCCTTAACTTCATTATCGTGCAAGATACTTGAGCACATAGTTTTTAGCTCTGTAATGCGCTATTTAGATAGTCATTCATTGCTTAGCGGATGCCAACACGGATTCCGGAGAGGTAGATCATGCGAAACGCAGCTCGGCCTGTTCGTGGACGATTTGTTGCGATGCGGAGAGAAAAATACTCAGGTCAATGCCATATTCATTGATTTCAGGAAGGCGTTCGATAAAGTATCTCATAGGAAATTAATTGCGAAGTTAGGACAATGTGGTATCAATTCGAAAGTTGTCGGTTGGGTGAGAGACTTCCTCTCGAATAGGGAACAGATAGTTGTCATCGATGGGAAATACTCGTCCCCCGTTAAAGTTGCTTCGGGTGTTCCTCAGGGAAGTGTATTGGGCCCTCTGCTCTTCTTAATCTATGTAAATGATATGTGCTCGGTTGTTCGTAGTAAAATTAGGCTTTTCGCCGATGACACCGTTCTATATAAAGAAATAAAAAATCAGGAGGACCATCAGTCTCTGTGTGAAGACTTAAGAGCCATTTCAGCGTGGTGCAAAGAATGGCAAATCGAAATTAATTATACTAAATGTGCCGCAGTCACGTTCTGGAAAAGTAAGAACAAAGATTTAGGTTTCGAATATAAAATAGATGAAATGAGTATTCGACAAGCTGAGTATGTAAAATATTTAGGAGTAACCATTTGTCGAGATCTTTCGTGGGACATGCACATTCGTCGAGTTATAGGCGCGGCCAACAAGAAACTGGCATTCATAGGTAGAATAGTACGGAACACTACAGAGAAAGTACGCGAAACATGCTACTTATCACTGGTAAGACCACAAGTGGAATACGCAGCGAGCATATGGGATCCGTACGAGAAGGGACACATAATTCAACTAGAAAGAGTACAGCGCAGAGCAGCTAGATTTGTAAAACAAAAGTACGAACATAAGGAAAGCGTCACCTCTTTATTGAGCGATTTGAACTGGGTATCACTGGAGGACCGTAGATTGCACTCAAGGTTGAAACTTCTAGAGAAATATAGGTCAGAATGTCTAAAAGAGGAGGTAGTGGGAATAATTGTGGCACCGACGTACATAGGTAGAAATGATCGAGACGATAAAATACGTGAGATCGATTGTAGGACGGAGCGTTATCTAGGCTCGTTCTTTCCGAGGACAATAAGAGATCACAATAGGAAATTTCGAATTGCGTTAGACAATCTTTAGGTAGGATTTGGTGCATTGCACCCCCTGCCACCCACCAACTTGGTGAATTGCAGGGTAACTTGTAGATGTAGATGTAGTTGCTCTATATTCATCGGATGATGTGTAGTGCTTGCGTCATGCAAAGTGTAGTGCTTGTGTTTCCTTCAGTTTAGTGCTTGTGTCTCCTCAAAGTGTAGTTGTACTTGCTATCCTATTAATTGCCTTTTTCGCACATATTTTTATTAATTATCTGGCTTATACGCATCCTCCTGCTCTGCACCTTTGATTACTTCCTGACCATAAAAACTCTTTTAGTTCTTTTTTATCCTATCCTTTTTCCTTTTCCTCAACTTCCTACTATAACTGAGATGCCCTCTTCCCGAGAATTCTTGCCTATTAACCGAACGCTTACACCTATCGTATCCTCACAGCACGACACATCCCAACCGCCCCCGCCTTTTTCCTTAAACCCAAAAGCATCTGAATTTTTCCCTTCACAAACTCCCCTCCCTTGCTCTCCCGCTAAGTGTCTCAACTTTCACGATTGTCCTTCTCTACCTGTTTCTCTCATTTCATCCTCTCCCTCCCCCAACTCTTCTCTATTGACCTCCCGAGGACACCTGCTTAACCCACATGCCCCCGAGTTCTGTCTCCCTCGCCACATTACTCTCTCCCCCCTTAACCCTGAAGCTTCTGAATTTGTCTCAACTACCTCACTCACCACCTGCCGCGACGCCTACAACTCAAATCCCATGAACCCAACACAGGTCCGACCCGTGACACGAATTTCCAGGTATCATATCGACACTCAATCTCTCCTTTCCAACGAACTTAAACCACATCCTCGCTCACTAAAAATTATCTATATCAACGCCCAAAGCATTCAGGCTCACTTGGACGAACTTCGTTTAATTTTATCTAAGACAAATATTCATATCATTGCCGTGGCTGAGACTTGGCTTAAACCTGAAACTGACTCCTCGCACGTAGAAATTCCTGGCTTCAAGCTTTTTCGAAATGACTGTTTAGGCAAAGGTGGTGGTGGTGTAGGAATTTACGCCAGAAATGACATTCAATGTAATATCCTCGCTCATAGTGAACCTAAGTACTCTAAACGTCCCGAATTCCTTCTACTTGACGCGCGAGTTAACTCCGTAAAAATCCTCATAGGAATCGTTTATCGGCCACCTAAAATAGGACACCTCTCCGATATAGAAGAAACTCTATCCAAACACATTCAAGACTTTCAACATTTAATAATCACTGGTGATTTTAATGCTAATTTACTCGTACCCAACCATGAAAGTAACTTTCTGTTACAGTCTTTCGAGTCCCTAGGGCTAAACGTCTTGCCACTCCAGCCAACGAATCATACGGCAACCTCCGCTACTTGGATTGATCTTGCGGTTACGGCAAATCCCGAGAAAATAATTAAATACGGACAATTAGCAGCTCCCGGTATCTCTTCGCACGATATGATTTACATTGCTTACTCCCTACGTTGTCAAAAACTTAAGCAGAAATTCATAACGGTTCGCGACTATAAATCTATTAATGAATCACTATTAACATCAGAGGCGGCGCTCCTACCCTGGCATTTAATCGAGCACCTAGAAGACATAGACGATAAAGTTCAGACTTTTAATTTATATATGTCTCAGCTACTTGAAAAGTTTGCCCCTCCCAGAATCATTCGGGTCTCAAAGCCACATGCTGCATGGCTAACTCCAGAAATAAAATCGATTATGTCCCGCCGTGACAGCATTTATCGTGATTTTAAGAAATCTAAGGATCCTGATTTACTATCGCGGTATAAATCATTGCGAAATAAAACAAAACAACTTATACGCAACGCTAAAATTAAATATGTACACGACTCAACCAACTCTGCACGAACACAGTCCTCGATATGGAAAAAATTACGGAACTTGGGTGTTGGTAAAAATAAAGATATGCAACTTCCACCAAACCTGTCCCTTGACGAGCTTAACGCTCATTTCACTAAACCTCCCACGACCATAGATGTAGGCCTAAAATCTGAAACTATTGAACGTATCCGTAGCCTCAAACCCAATCACACCTCAAATACAATCTTTGAATTGACACCACTCACACAACCACAGGTAGCTAAATCACTTCGTGCAATTAAGTCAACTGCAATAGGAGATGACGGCGTATCTATAATACTAATAAATAAATTAATTCCTATCATTCTCCCCATTATCACTCATATCTTTAACTGGTCTATTCTTCAATCTAAATACCCTACTTCATGGAAATCAGCTCTTGTCCGTCCTATCCCCAAGAAAAACAATTCTCACGAAAACGCTGATTTCAGAACAATTAGTCTCTTGCCTGTTCTCTCCAAGGCGTTTGAAAGACTTGCACATGAGCAAATAACTCATTTCCTTTCAAAAAATAATCTCATCGACCCGTTCCAATCTGGTTTTCGTAAATCGCATAGCACAGCTACCGCACTATTGAAAGTAACGGACGACGTCCGCAAAGCAATGGATCAGAGAAAAATCACCATTCTTACACTATTGGATTTCAGTAAAGCCTTCGACTCCATCGACAAAGACATCCTACTATGCAAACTTGAACTTTTGCACTTCTCACTCGCTTCTCGAAACTGGTTTCGCTCATAACTAAATGGCCGCTCTCAAAAGGTTATTACTCATGATTTATCATCTCGTCCCTTAAATGTAAATAGAGGCGTTCCGCAAGGTTCTATTCTTTGCCCCCTGCTATTCTCTCTGTACATTAATGATATCTCAAATGCCCTCACTCACTGTAATTATCACCTATATGCTGACGATCTCCAAATCTACTATCACTCTCGCGTACCTGAATTTCCCGATGCTGTCGCTAAAATCAACTCTGATCTAGCTTCTCTCTCTCTTTGGAGCTCAAATAACTTTCTGAAGATCAACCCCGCAAAAAGTCAATCTATTATTATCGGTTACCCCAAACTATTGGCTTCCATAGATCATAGCGAATCTCCTCTTCTATCGCTTGAGGGGTCCACATTGCATTTAAAAAAATCAGTAGTCAACCTCGGTGTCATAGTAGATGAAACTCTATCTTGGGCTCCTTATACCAATAAAATCTGTAGTACCATCAACTCCTCCTTGCACTCTCTCAAAAAACTCAAAAACTTATTACCTAATTCCTTACGTAAACTCTTAGTGACCACACTCCTATTTCCTCACTTTGACTATTGTGATGTTGTTTATAATGATCTCTCCTGTGAATTGGCATTAAAACTTCAACGCACACAAAACTCCTGCATGAGATTCATCGGTGACCTTAAAAAGAGTGACCACATTAGCGAACATTACAATAATCTTTCATGGCTCAAACTTGACGCTCGAAGGAACTTACATACCCTGATGCAAATGTACAAAATCCTTACTTATAACAAACCTGACTACCTCTCTTCCCTCTTCAATGAAATCAACACAGTACACAAGCGGGATACTAGAGGCAAGAATAACCTCCTTATTCCTCATCACAGGACGAATATCTACAATAAATCCTTTCAAGACTCCGGTTGCCGACTCTGGAATAACTTAGATGAGAATTTTAAAACATCTCCCTCTTTAAACTCATTCAAACGCACCTGTGTCACTCACTTTCTTAAACAACAAAGTAATCCTTAATCATCTCTTTACACTCCCCATAAATTATCCTTGCTCATGTTTTTTTTATATTGTCTTATATTATTTTCTATTTCTTAATATAATTTTGTATTGTTTTTATATATTTTGTGTATTGTTTATATGTATACATATGTATGTATGTGTGTGTGTGTGTGTATGTATGTATGTATATATATATATGTATATATATATATATGTATGTATATATATATATATATATATATATATATATATATATGTATGTATATGTATGTGTATATATATATATATTCTTTCTTCTATTGTTTGTATTTTTTTTGGGTTGTTTTTATTTTTTTTTGCTATTGTTTTATATTATTTTATATTTTATTATATTATTTATGTATTTTATATCTTTTCCTGCTTTCTTATAATATGCATGCCCCAACAACATTCTTTATATTCATTCATTGTATATATTTCATGTATATTTCATCTCATTCTGCATACTTGTATATTTCTTGTTTACATTACGCTATTACCTTTACGTGTACTTTTTTATGACGGTATATAATTACGCTGTATATACGAACTCTCCCACTGTACATACTCCTTCCTATTTAATGTTGTAGTTTTTGTATTACCATATGTACACTATCTAGGGTTTTCGCAGGTTTTTCACTCCCCCCTTCTTAGTGGGTGTTTTCCTGCGTGGGTTTTGCTAGAGAGGACATGTCTGTTTTTACCTAGATTTTCCCCACAAACACAAATCTGTATTCAATTTTATCTTTTTAATTAGTATGATTTAGGCACATAATGTTTATATAATGTATTTTGTTATACCTTATTTTATTCATTTTCTTGTGTTTATTATATTGACGAAGGGTTAAATGTAAGAATGGACCTTCTGGTCTAAATTTCGCCCGAATAAAGACGATTATCTATCTATCTATCCCTTCCTCTCTCCCTCCCTTCCTCACTCCCTCCCTTTCTCTCTCCCTTCCTCTCTCCCTCCCTTCCTCTCTCTCTCCCTTCCTCTCTCCCTCCCTTCCTCTCTTCCTCCCTTCCTCTCTCCCTCCCTTCCTCTCTCCCTCCCTTCCTCTATCCTTCCCTTACTCTCTCCCTCCCTTCCTCACTCCCTCCCTTCCTCTCTCCCTCCCTTCCTCACTCCCTCCCTTCCTCTCTCCCCCCATATGTTTCCCTCCCTTCCTCTCTCCTTCCCTTACTCTCTCCCTCCCTTCCTCTCAGCCCTCCTTTCCTCACTCCCTCCCTTCTTCTCTCCCCCTATATGTCTCCCTCCCATCCTCAATCCCTCCCGCTCTTCCTCCCTTCCTCTCTCCCTCCCTCTCTCCCTCCCTCCCTTCCTCTCTCCCTCCCTTCCTCTCTCACTCCCTTCCTCTCTCTCTCCCTTCCTCTCTCCCTTCCTTCCTCTCTCCCTCATTTCCTGTCTCCCTCCTTTCCTCTCCCTTTCTTCCTCCCCCCTTCCTCCTTCTCTTCCTACCTTCCTCTCTTACTCCATCTGTCTCCCTCCCTTCCTCTCTCCCTCCCTTTCTCACTCCCTCCCATCCTCTCTCCCGCCCATCCTCTCTCCCTCCCTCTCACCCTCCCTTCCTCTCTCCCTCCCTTCCTCTCTCCCTCCCTTCCTCTCTTCCTCCCTTTCACTCTCCCTCCCTTTCTCTCCACCTTCCTCTCTCCCTCACTTCCTCTCTCCCTCCCCTCCTCTCACTCCCTTCGTCTCTCCCTCCCATCCTCTCTCCCTCCCTCTCTCCCTCCTTTCCTCTCTCCCTCCCTTCCTTTCTCCCTCCATTCCACTCTCCCTCCCTTCCTCTCTCCCTTTCCTTCCTCTCTCCTTCCTTTCCTCTCTCCCTCATTTCCTCTCTCCCTCCCTTCCTCCCCCTTCCACTTTCTCTTCCTCCCTTCCTCTCTTCCTCCTCCTCTTCTTCCCTTCCTCTCTCCCTCCATTTGTCTCCCTCCCTTCCTCTCTCCCTCCCTTACTCTCTCCCTCCCTTCCTCTCTCCCTCCCTTTTTCTCTACCTCCCTTCCTCTCTCCCTCCCTTCCTCTCCCCCCCATCTTTCTCCCTCCCTCCTCTCTCCCTCTCTTCCTCTCCCTCCATTCCTCCACCCCTTCCTCCCTCTCTTCCTCCCTACCTCTCTCCCTCCATCTGCCTCCCTCCTTTCCTCTCTCCCTCCATCTGTCTCCCTCCCTTCCTCTCTTCTTCCCTTCCTCTATCCCTCCCTTCCTCTCTACCTCCCTTCTTCTCTCCCTCCCCCTCTTCCTCCTTCTCTTCTTCCCTTCCTCTCTCCCTCCATCTGTCTCCCTCCCTTCCTCTCTCCCTCCCTTACTCTCTCCCCCCCCCTTCCTCTCTCCCTCCCTTTTTCTCTACCTCCCTTCCTCTCTCCCCCCATGTTTCTCCCTCCCTTCCTCTCCCTCCCTTCCTCCACCCCTTCCTCCCTCTCTTCCTCCCTACCTCTCTCCCTCCATCTGCCTCCTTCCCTTCCTCTCTCCCTCCATCTGTCTCCCTCCCTTCCTCTCTCCCTCCCTTCCTCTCTCCCTCCATCTGTCTCCCTCCCTTCCTCTCTCCCTCCCTTCCTCTCTCCCTCCCTTCCTCTCCCCTTCCCTTCCTTCTTCTCCTCTTCCCTTCCTCTCTCCCTCCATCTGTCTCTCTCCCTTCCTCAATCCCTCCCTCCCGCTCTTCCTCCCTTCCTCTCTCCCTCCCTCTCTCCCTCCCTCCCTTCCTCTCTCCCTCCCTTCCTCTCTCCCTCCATCTGTCTCCCTCCCTTCCTCTCTCCCTCCCTTTCTCTCTCCCTCCCATCCTCTCTCCCCCCTCTCTCCCTCCCTTCTTCTCTCCCTCCCTTCTTCTCTCCCTCCCTTCCTCTCTCCCTCCCTTCCTCTCCCCCTCCCTTCCTCTCTCCCTCCCTTGCTCTCTCCCTCCATTCCTCTCTCCCTCCCTTACTCTCTCCCTCCCTTCCTATCTCCCTCCCTTCCTCTCTCCCTCCCTTCCCCTCTCCCTCCCATCCTCTCTCCCTTCCTTCCTCTCTCCCTCCCTTCCTCTCTCCCTCCCATCCTCTCTCCCTTCCTTCCTCTCTCCCTCCCTTCCTCTCTCCCCCCTTTCCTCTCTCCCTCCCTTCCTCTCTCTCTCCCTTCCTCTCTCCCTCCCTTCTTCTCTCCCTCCCTTCCTCTCTCCCTCCTTTTCTCTCTCCCTCTTTTCCTCTCTCTCTCCCTTCCCCCCTTCCTCCTTCTCTTCCTCCCTTCCTCTCTCCCTCCCTTCCTATCTCCCTCCCTTCCTCTCTCCCTCCCTTCCTCCCCCCTTCCTCCTTCTCTTCCTTCTTTCCTCTCTCCCTCCATCTGTCTCCCTCCCTTCCTCTCTTCCTCCCTTCCTCTCCCCCTCCCTTCCTCTCTCCCTCCCTTCCTCTCCCCCTCCCTTTCTCTCCCCCTTCCTCCCTTAAATGTAAGAATGGACCTTCTGGTCTAAATTTCGCCCTAATAAAGACGATTATCTATCTATCTATCTCTCCCTCCCTTCCTCTCTCCCTCACTTTTTCTCTCCCTCCCCTCCTCTCTCACTCCCTTCCTCTCTCCCTCCCTTCCTCTCTCCCTCCCTTCCTCTCTCCCTCCCTTCCTCTTTCTCTTCCTCCCTTCCACTCTCCCTCCATCTGATTCCCTTCATTCCTTCCTCTCCCTCCCTTCCTCTCTCCCTCCTTTCCTATCTCCCTCCCTTCCTCTCTCCCTCCCTTCCTCTCTCCCTCTCTTCCTTCCTTCCTCTCTCCCTCCATCTTTCTCCCTTCCTTCCCGTCTCCCTCCCTTCCTCTTTCCCTCCCTTCCTCTCTCCCTCCCTTCCTCCCCCCTTCCTCCCTCTCTCCCTCCATCTTTCTCCCTTCCTTCCCCTCTCCCTCCCTCCATCTTTCTCCTTTCCTTCCTCTCTCCCTCCCTTCCTCTCTCCCTCCCTTCCTCCCCCCTTCCTCCTTCTCTTCCTCCCTTCCACTCTCCCTCCATCTGATTCCCTTCATTCCTTCCTCTCTCCCTTTCTTCCTCTCTCCCTACTTTCCTATCTCCCTCCCTTCCTCTCTCCCTCCCTTCCTCTCTCCCTCTTTTCCTCCCCCCCTTCCTCCCTCTCTTCCTCCCTTCCTCTCTCCCTCCCTTCCTTTCTCCCTCTCTTCCTCTCTCCCTCTCTTCCTCCCCCCCTTCCTCCCTCTCTTCCTCCCTTCCTCTCTCCCTCCATCTTTCTCCCTTCCTTCCTCTCTCCCTCCCTTCCTCTCTCCCTCCCTTCCTCTCTCCCTCCCTTCCTCCCTCCCTTCCTCCCTCTCTTCCTCCTTTCCTCTCTCCCTCCATGCACTTTAAAATGTCGATTTTTATGTGTTATCTTATGGGAAACAGAGTCGAACTCTGGTCTTTTTTCGTATTTTGTTTTCTTCATTTAATTTTTATATCTGAATCAAACATTCCTGCGAATTTTCAAGCTTCTACTTAATCGGGAAGTTTGTTAAAAATGAATAAAAATTGCCATTGATGACGTCAGTGTTACACACAAACCCCAACATCTAGGCTTTTATTATAATAATATGAGAAAGTAAAAATGTAAAAGGAAATTCTTTTACTTTACTGATATTGTTAAAGAAACCTTTTTTGTTTTATTGTGTATGAACAATGTAAATATATATGCAATTCGAATGTAGTATATTTTGTTATTATGTATTTAAAATGTCAAATAAACATTTATATTACATTTATTTTGCCGGTCTTTGTAGAGAGGTGATTAGTGTGTCTAACTCGCAATACAAGGGTCGCAAGTTTGAATCCCTCTGAGGGTATGGTTGTATGTGCTTGTCTATTTAATGCATGTAAATGGGGAAATGTTTGCGTTAAAGAAACTATTATTATTATTTATTTAACCCTGCAGTGGTAATGTTGGGTCTGACAGACCCAATGCTGTCTGTTTCTGTATTTTTGAACTAGATCGGTTTGAGTCGCAACATTCTCCATTAGAGTACCTTCCTATCAAATACTCATGAGACGGTCATGGGATGGCACATGCCCCAGCTTTTAGTTTATCAACAGTTGTCAAAGGGTGAAATGTTATTTGGGTCTCACAGACCCTATGTTACCACTCGTGAAAGTTTTTTCGTGTGATGACTTCTACGTCTTCCAATAAATTCTTTGATCTGAGTAAAGAGGAAGAAATGAGAGACGTAGACTGGACAATCTGGCACTTATACGACAATTATTTGAAGCGTTTGTTGCAAAATGTTCAATGTCGTACTCTGTTGGAGAGTACCTAACTCTTGACGAAATGCTTTTAGCATTCCGCGATAGGTGTCCCTTTAAAGTATACATGCCAAATAAACCAAGCTGATATGGAATAAAAATGTATGCCTTGGTTGGTGCTAGAATGAATTATACTTTGAATTTGGAAATCTATGCTGGAAAACCAGCCGTCGGAAGTTTTAAAAGTAAGCCACAAACCGGACAATGTTGTAGAACGAATGTGCAGTCCTGTGTACAATACAGGAAGAAGCATCACTATGGACAACTGGTTTATCAGTTATGCAATAGTGAAAAAAATGATGAAAGACTATAATTTAACTGTTGTAGAAAATGTAAAGAGGAATAAGGCCAAGTTGCCTTCTGAATTCACAAATCCTAAAAATCTTAGTATTTGCACAAGTTTGTTTGGGTTTCAAGAGGACATGACGCTAGTTTCCTACATTCCAAAAAAGAATAAGGTTGTTAAGCTGTTTTCAAGTATACAACACGATGCAAAATTAGTCACAGAAACGGGAGACAACAAAAAACCAGAGATTATCACATTCTACAATGCTACCAAAAGAGGCATAGATGTGGTGGATGCCAAGTGTGCTGAATACAATGTGTCAAGTAATTCAAGGTGGCCTTTGACTATTTTTTTCACTTTGTTGAATATTGGTGCCATAAATGCACACATAATATTCAAAGCAAACAATAATTCAGTTGACGGGTGAAGAATTTTTATAAAAAATCTTTGTAAGAATTCATTTTTATTTTTTAAATTGATATTTCCGGTGGTTAAGGTGTGTGTCAAGGCATTAAGTAGAATTTTTTCCAGGAAAAGATTTAATTGAAGAATACTTAAAGAATAGATCGACGAACATGTATTTATCTAAAGATGTGTGGCTGCTCGCTCAAAAGTATTCAGGCTACCAAGTTCAGCAACATCCACCAGTGCAGCCAAATAAGAGAGGAATATGCATTTATTGTAAAGACTCGAAATCAAAGTATTACTGCCAAAAGTGTTTAAAGTGTATCTGCCTCAAACATGCATCAATGATGTGCAGTGATTGCATTGATAACAACTAAATTTCTGTGCGATTTTTTAAAAATTCATACTTATTGCAAATTTTTGGAATTTTTAATTAAGATCTGTTTTGAAAGCATTTTTTTGTTTTTATTTAGAGAAACTTTTATATCAGATATATAGTATGTATTGAAGTATAACAAAGAGCAAATTTCATGCTGTATTCTATAAAGCCATTTTGTTACCTGGGTCCCTTGGACCCAACGTTACCACTGGCGGGATTAAATCTCACGTTACCACTGAAGGGTTAATTTTGTTATGGAGGCCCTATTTTAATCATTTGCCTTGGGGCCTCAAAACTGAAGTTATGCTTCTGGCTCCAGCCCATAAGCTAGTCAGCAAGTTGAAAATTCTTGTGAAAAATTTGTCGGCTTTTTCACTGGCACATACCATTAAGAATTCACTGAATTTAATGGAAAAAATTCAACATCTCTCCCTCCCCCATATGGCTAAACTGGTTTCTTTTGATGTATGTAACCTTTTTATGAGTGTTCCCCCAACTGAAGCTTTATCCTTCACTGTTCAATTACTTATTGATGCCAAAACCCATACTACAATAGTTAATGATTTGTCTAAAATGATTCAAATTTGCCTGAATGAAAATTATATCGTTTCTAACAATGTTTCTTATAAGAAAAACAATAGTTTGGCTATGGGTTCTCCCCTATCCCCTCTACTCACTAATATTTTTATGAACCATCTTGAGAAACACTCTTCGACTCTGGCAACAAAGGATTTAGATACATACATTATTGGTATAAATACGTGGATGATATTCTTTGTTTGTGGACTGGGACTGACAGACAATTAGATATTTTTCTAAACTTTCTAAATAATTTGCACCAGAATATTTCTTTCACTTGTGAGAAAGAATGTAATGGGTCAATTAATTTTTTGTACTTAAATATCAAAATTGAATATAACAGACATTTTTTTGCAATCTACCACAAATCTTCTTATACCAATAATATTATCAGCTCTGATTCCAGGCATAATTTTTCTCATAAATTATAGTGCGTTTCAAATGACATTGCGACTGACATTTCATTCATACTTGGGATCGCTCTTATTTTTATGCTGCTAGAAGGTGGGACAATGTATCCTTACAAAGAACTCAAACTTGGCATTGCCCTATCTACTACACTGGAATGTACACCATGCAGTGGGCTCGTGAGGCAAAGGGAACTGCACAACTTCAGCGGGGTATGCACTTGACAACACAGCACCCACAGAATCGAATTTTTCCACGGGATACCTACTTCATTCTTATTGGTTCCCTCAAGGTCAGACTTTCAGAAGCTTTCTTTTCTCTTTCTCTCTTTAAACCTCCAAGTTATTTGAAATGCACTATAGCTTCCTTTCATTCTCTGATACACAGACTAAAATATTCCTCTATCTGACAAAAATTTAATTAAAGGAGTTAATATTATAAATAAGATTGCACTTGTCAATGGCTATCAAGTGGGTTTAGTGGACAAACTAATTAACTAGAAATTAAGAAAGGCAGCCATGGACCTCATCTTTACTTCTACCAGCAATGGTGACAGCGGAAAATTATGCAGTTTGAGTTTTCTTGTAAGTCCTAGCTACATGATTGCCAACAATTTCCCTAAAAACCATCATAAAATTGCCTTTAAATCCCCTTTCATACTTGAGAAATTATTTGTTAACTGTAAAAACAGTAAAAATAAAAAGGAAATACTCCTTTAGCCAAACAATTAGAGGGTTACAACACCCAATGCATTTCGCCCACAAGGTGGGCATCGTCAGGGGTAAAACCTGTTTCAACAGTGACTGGGAGCCAACTGCCAGTTGGCTCCCAGTCACTGTTGAAACCCTCTAATTGTTTGGCTAAAAGAGTATTTCCTTTTTGTTAATCTTAGCCAAAGTTATTGAGCTACTATCAATTGTAAAAACAGTGGAAAATTTGGACAGAAATGATGTTTACAAACTTTATTGTGATAACTGCAACAGAGTTTATGTTGGTCAGACCGGAAGAAAATTTAAAATCAGACTTAAAGAACACTTGAAGGCTTTCAGAAATAAGCTTACTTCTAACTCCCACTTTGCCAAACAATTAATTCTCAACATAGTAGTAATTTTAAATTGTAAATTTGCCACTTTTCAGAAAAAGGATTCGTGGTCAATGCATTGGAGCAATTAGAAATTATAAAATGTAACGGAATTAATAATGTAATGGTTTTAAATGAATATTTGACCTTTCCCTTCTCCTATTCTAGTGGCTGTTGCTAATTACCAAGAGACCAATTATCCTTCCTCCCCTACTTCTTTGCCAACCTCTAGCCAAAAGTTTTGTCCCCATCCCTTCTTCTCATATCTGCCTTAACTCCCCCTCCCCACCTCTCCTCCTGGGCCTAACCTATATACACCCACTCCCCGCTTTAATGCTGTCCAGATTAACGCTGTTCTGCATTAATGCTGAAAATAATTTAATACCTTTTTCCGAATTGTGCTCGCGCGTTCCCCATTAACGCTCTTCAAAATTTCTGGTGTAATTTACAATGTCCACTGTGCAGCGCCCCTGCACATTTACAGCACAAGACATCAGTATTGGTCAGTATTTGCAGTTGTTTGATGGTTCTGTGTACATTTGTCAATGTTTTTGTAGGTCAAAATATGGAGTGAACTTTGTTTAAATTATATTTTTCCATTAAATAAAAAGACCATGAGTGCTAATCGGTGGTCAGAGGAGAAAGAGAGGAAAAACTTAACTCTCGAGGTTATAATAGTGGTTTTAGGGCTGCTAAAAGCTGGAGAGTGCCAACATTTATTTGTTTTTTGTTTATTGCTCCCTTTTCGATTGTTCCATTTTTATAAATGTAATACCGAGATATTTGAATTCTTCCTTTATTTGGTCTCATTTCATGTTGCTTAATTTATCGAGCACATGTGATAATTCTTTTATGAATCAATATTTCTTTATTGAAATGTAGTAAGGTTTTGATATATGATTTTGTTTTTGTCATATTGGTTGCCTTCTCTTAATTGAACAGTATCTTCAGTCATGATGCTTATGTTATTATGTTCCAATTTTCTTTGAGTTAATAAAATTGTGGCTGTATAGTGACTATTGCCTCACCCTGTATATATAAGTAGATGCAGGTATCTTCTTCTACTCTAATTCATATTCCTTAATGCTCCTGCGCAATTTACTCAGCGTGAAATCAACATATGTTCCGTAAAATGCATTTTGTTCATCATTTATATTCAAGTTTTACTGTTCAATTTTAAATATAAATGAAATGCAAATGATGATCTATTCTACGCTACGTAATATGGTTAACAAAGAATACATTGGTGTATTATTTATATAATACTACCTATTTTCATTTCCATTAATAGAATCTCGGCAATGAATTAAATCTTATTACGTCATTTCTTATGGAAGTACATGTTCCGAATAGCGCTGTTTCAGTTAGCACTCGATTTTCCTGGCACCAATTAAGAGCGTTAATCGGAAATTGGGTGTATAGTGAGTGTGTTTTCATAATCTTTGTCAGTTGATGATGATGCTATGCATAAAAATCAGGGTCATGTTTTTAATTAAAAATTTTTGTGGTATAGTACTATATGTCATTTTTGTGATATTTTAGACTTGTAATTATTGAAGATAAGAAAGTCTTATAGATAAAATAAATATTAGCAATTATTGATCTGATGCAAAATCTATGTTCATGATGTTGTAAGGGAAAGCTTTGTGGTAATTGTTTTATTTTTAATATTGGAAACTTTGGAATACAAATGAGAAATTAGTTTTTGTGAATTAGGGAATGAATTTGAGGGTTTCTAATTTTTAAAGATAAATATATTTATAAGCAGCAATGATTGATTGACTACCTGGAGAAGAAATGATTTCGTGACAAATCCAGCAGATTCAAAGCAATGTATGTATTATCTGTCATGTATATACTTATTTTCATTGAAACTTTTCAAAATTGTGGTTACTCTCTGGTACTACTCCACTGCATTCTAAGAAAATTCAATTCAATAGTTAAAGAATACGTTGTTGTAAAAATTAATTAATTATTACACCTATTCCTGTTTGTTGAAATTGAGAAGATGTTCTTATGTTAAATTATGTAGTTCATAGGTCTTTATATTTGATTTTGTGATTGCTTGATTATTTTGTTTTTTGAAGTTTTTGATGGAAAAATTGGCCTTCAAAGTAGAAATTTTGTTTAAAATGGTGAATGCAGAAAAGCCAAGATTATGTTTTCATTTTGAATTCATTTATGTAATGATTAGGTCTAAGTCATTTTTCAAGATTTTTACTCAATTGCAATTCAGAAATTAGTGTATTCCTAAATAAAATGAGAATTTTAAGAATTGAATGCTTTTTTCCTTGAGTGTTATAACTGATGTGCTAGTGTCGGTGGCAGATTTTGGTTTTTGCCATCCCAAAGCCATTTAGTTTTGTCGCCCCCTATTTTTAATAAAAATTCATGAAATTTTTTATTGAAATTAATGTTACATTAAATCTAGGTTTAAAATAGAAGAACAGTGAATGTTTGAAGAAAACCAATACCACCTAACCAACGTTACCCAACCTGGGAGGCCAAGTAGGCATATACCGCAGGCTGATTAGGTGTATACCACATACTCAGTGGCGTGCAGAGGTTTGGTGATGCCCGGGGCCAACTCCTTGATTGTATGCAATTGCATTACATGCTTCAAATTGTCTGTGAAATGTTAACAAATTACTTATCTTTCATAAATACAATATGTAACTGTTATGCACCCCTGCATAGATTGTATATTTAAATCACAAAATACCTGTAAGATTGGGAGTTTGGCACTTGTTTACGTTTACAGTTGTAGGAACTTGTTTACGTTTACAATTCAAGAGAGGAAGTAAAAATAACATGGGACGATATTGTTTGACTTTATATAAGATTTGTAATAATCCCTCGTTTCCAATATGATGCATCAATACATATATTGATACTAGAATCGTTTTATGCTCATGCGCATGAATATTTGATACAGATTAAAATATATCGAACAGTTTGATTTCATGCTACGAAGCAAAATAAAACCATAAACAAATATAACTGTAAATATTTTACAATGGTCTTGGCGCAAAATAATGCATTCATTAAGGCATCTTATGCTCCTATCAACACCTTTACCACACGAAGAGGCCGCATGAGGACAAAAAAAAAGTTAACAGAGACGATTTCAAATTTCAAAAACTACATTTTTATTTCACCCTTTGATTGGATGCCCCCGATATGGAGATGCCCGGGGCCGTCGCACCCTCGGCCCCCCTTCTGCATGCTACTGCATGTACTGGTAGCATTCTAGTATCATTTATCATCGCTATCTTGCCATCGACAGTGTTACTGTTGCTTTGTTTGCCTTTCAACTGGTTATAGAAACAGAATCAAAATGTTACAAAAATTTTCATCGAAAAGTAAAAATTCCAAAATTTTGTTGCATCAAAAAATGAGACTGTTACCAAACCATGGCTTTATTTAAAATCTGCCTTTGGCTAATTCTTCTAAATTAATAAGAAAAATATAAAAAAATCATGTTGTCTACTCAACTCAAATTGATTCATTTTTCTGTCTGCAAATACATAAGCTATTGGTTAATCTTATAGTGAACTTCTAATACTTCATTGTTACTTCTTGTGATTATCTTGGATAGTTGTTTTTTAAAAGTAAAGAATGTAAAAATTCTACAAACGAATTATTAAGCTCACCTTATAACGAATATAAAATACTTGATGATAGCAACTCCATTATGTTTTTTAATAAATTTTATGTTAAGATCACTCCATATATAGATATATGCTATATGCCAGTTTGTATTAGGCAAACATGGCATCATACACATTTCAACGATGTCTATTTCAGAGAGTACATAGTCGAATAATACTTTTGTTATTATAATTATTGAAGGAAGAATACATTTATTATTCAAGTTATAAATTGCAGACACAGTGGACTGGTTAGATAGGTAAGCAGTGATGATAATTAACCTGTTTTCTTACATCTGAAGCAACTATACCAGCTAGCGGCAGTCATACCTCTGGTGTCCGATTGATGGCGGGCCTATAGACTGCGATTGGACTTACGTTTCTGATATCTCTGAAACTATTATGATCAGAGACCTATGGTGTTTTTTTTTCGAATTCCCCAAGTTACATCCATTTCCGCGAAGAAACCAATAAATTTCAAAAATTTTGTCATGTTCCCATAACCGGAAAAGGCCGTCAAAGGGTCAGGCCTATTGGGGGGTCTGCCTATCAGTCCCTGCAAACATATTATAGCCATTCTTTCTCAGTTTTTCCACTTACAACATGTTCTTGCACTAATTGGTTGATTTTTGCACTTTTATAGAATTTGATCAACCTAAAATGAAATGGGTCACCAATTACTTTTATTTGTGCTCTGTATTAGAAATAAGACTAAAAAGTATAAAATAATATAATAAAAAAAACATTTTGCACTCAAAAGTCAAAAATAAATTTTGATTTACTACACTTGATTTAGAACTTATGTAAAACGTATTTGGCTTTAAACCTTTTAATTATCCTACACCTTGAACATTATAGTAAAAGTTATTTGCTTTCAGCTTCCTTGCACTTTTAAAAAGCCATATAACTTTTACAAATGTTCAAGGTGTTGGATATTTTAAAAGTGTAAGAAGGTTTAAAGCCAAATAAGTTTTACAAAAGTTCTAAATCAAGTGTGATAAATCAAAATTTATTTTTGACTTTTTAGTGCAAAATATGTTATTTTAAAAATTTATTTTATTATTTTTAATCTGCAGTGTTGATGTACTTAGTTTCATTACTGTTTTTGCCCACCTTTTAATTTTTCTAATTATGTGCATTTTTTTGGCATGTGCTATATTTCTCTAAGCTATGATTTTTGTCTTTTTAGGACACCCATTCATGTAATTACAGCTGATGATGCCTGCTTTGTAATTGAAATGTATGTGCTTCATTCAATCATTTTATGAATTCATAAGTTATCTTATATACAAACCAGAAGGTGAGCTTGATTATTCATTTTTTTCAATTTAAAAGAATATCCTTCCTTTATAATTAAGAATAGTGAAAGAGTAATGTAAATTGTATTCCACAACCTATGTAAGTTAATATACTATTTAATAAACTCGTATTTAAATAAGGTATTACATTCTTCATCTGAACGATCTTAACTCAAGTGGAAATTTTTTAAATATAAAAGATGATTATAGAATCAAGTTGTGAGAAAAAATTTTGAAGTTGACTGTGTCAGTCTAAAAGTTGAGTATGAATTTTCTAGAATTATGTACTAATAAGGAGTAAAGGATTGTAGAAATTAACTAGATCCCATTTTAATGAAGAGAAAACTATATCAGATTCCACATAAGATATTTAAAAAAAACACAACTTACGTTTTATTGCCTAGCTGCATCATCAAGTGCACTGCAAAACAAACAAAAGTTATCCAGTACACCTGATGATGTAGTTGAGCTATAAAACCTAGGTTTTGTTTCTTTTTATAAATATCTTATGTGGATTTCTAAATATTATTAATGCATTGTATACGGATGTGATTGAGTGGTTGTGTTATTTTCGGGAAAGAAAATAATTTTTAACGTGTCAACGATATAATATTGATAGTACAGTCTAATGTTAATAAATAATATTACTTATGAAATTCATTTTGAAGAATTTATGATGTGAAAACAAAAGTACGTCGAAATGCGCATCTCTGAGCTGCGAACATTCACTCTCATCCTCTCATTCTCCTTCATAAATTCGTCAGTCCGTTAGGGGAGTAGTCTTTGTTCGTCAGTTGTCTTGAGTCACTTCGGATGGAAGGGTATTTCATCAGGAATCGTAGCCATGCTTTCATCTATAGGTAATATAATCATTTCATATTATTTGGCTTTTACTTCGAATTCATATAATCCGGTTTATCACATCGTGAGCGTTAATTCGGGATTGCTCCATGGTTTGTGCGCTTAAGTCATGTTAGCGAAAACTTGATTATTCTTAGCACGCAGTGTCGGATATAATATACCTTCGCACTAAATATACCGAAAGAACATCTTTGACTTCTGTACAATTTAATCTATGTATCTAGTTCTTATTACTTTCTCGATGGAGAGGTCTTAACTTCATGGAAATCGGAAGACTCAATTGCCCAAAGATGTTGAACTCGACTCTAATGTTAATGGCGTCATAACTTCCGTGTTAATTAGCGGACAAGGCTCTTTAGAATCGACGAATTGTATTTCCGTGTTGAATTGTTTCGATTGATCATGTGCATTAAGGGTGGACTTGATAAAGTAAGAATGGAATTTTGCTGTCGAATGAATCGGGAAGCATTAAATGTACGAATTCGATCGGATTCAGTTCAATGAAGTTTTCTGCGATTATTTGACGTAATTGCTGAAAGATACTGAACTCAGCAGTAATGATAATGGCGTAATAACCTTAAGTTTGCACTAGTAAGTAAACTATTTTTTAGCATCGTTGCAGTTATCGTGTTGAAAGCTGTTTCGAAAGACCACGTATACTTGGGGTGGGCTCCAAACTCGAAGATGATCTAGTCGAATATCGATGCAACGTAACATTAGCATATAATATTTCATGACCAAATTAGTTTAAAACAATATGTAGTTATGTTAATGCCGAGGTTTGTAGCAAATAAATTCTCAGTATTTTTGATCCGAAAGTTGTGATTTACCTAAGAAATTCAGAATTCATTTGGAAATCTATAAAAATTAAAAGGTGGCGTTGGTCTGTACGGAATTTTAATTCCGAAAAATCCTAGAATGATTTAACGCGAAAAGATTCCTAATCATAGAAATTTTATAAATTGTAGCATAATTTTCCATGGTCAAATTCATTAACGGTAATAATATATTTAGTCAGTCTAGTTGATAATAATTGATGTAAGTACTAGTTAGGCGGTGTTTGAAAGAAAAGTGAATCATATATAAACAAATCATGGCAAATAATTGCACCATTTATTAGCAAATATTTTAACTGAAGAATAACGTGGGATATAATTTGTTTCGAATATTTTTAGAATGATTTATCATGAGGGAATTGGGAACATTACTTAATGTAATAAATGAATTGTGAGCATAATTTCGTATGAAATTATATGGTGCAAGAGATCTGATTTGTTTTTCTTGTTGTTTCAGAGGCATTCATCAAAATCATACTTGTCCTGCGACTCTCAACTTCCATTTTGGGACTGATCTGCCATGTTCTTTTTCGCGATGCCAACAAATATCGATGGTGAGTATTCTTAATGTGTGCTACAAAGTAGTTTGTTTCCCTTTGCATGTGGCATTTGTCAGATTGAGTGTTTTAAGTAGAGGTGGGACGAATCCAAAATTTTCTCGAATCTGAATCCTAAAAGGTTCTCGAATCCTTCATATAATAATAATAATAAGAAAAAACTTTTACTTAAAATTAACAGTTTTTAATTAAAGCAAAATTCGAAATCTGCGTTTAATGAAAAATAAATTTAAAAATACACCTAGATTTATTAAGAAGATACAAATGAAATTTTGTTAATGAAGTACATAATTTAAACTCTTGAATCTTGAGGTTCATTTTCTCAGCATAATTTGACAAAAATATTTGAGTATCAGTTCAAATTTTTTACATTTTTCCAAAATCTTTTTAAATCAAAGCAAGTGTAGAGGGGGGAGGATTATTTCAAGAGTTAACACAGATAAACACTAAACATGGAACACTAAATTCTCTCCAGAAAATTAAGAAAAATCAAAAACTTGTTTATTTTACAAGTTCATAAAAGTACTGAACACTTTTAGGACAATCTAAAAGAGCAGAAATCTTCAATGGAGATTTTTATTTAAGAAAACTAGCATTCGAACTCCCTCTGGGTCCAGCCTACTTCGTTTTTTATCAACTAAGATGCCTGATTTGCTGAATAGTCTCTCTGAGATTACTGTTGATTGTGGTGTGATTAACAACTTTTTAGAGAGTTTCCTCAAATTTTTAGATGGCATGCTGAAACAGTGTGGCACTCAGGGCTGCCACGAGGTGATATTGGTGATCCGGGTACCACTGAAATTGCAACAATCGCACTCTTTTTTAACGAACACTTCAATTGGACGTTGATAAAACTAATCTTTCCAAAGTTTTGAGTTAAAATGTTTAACGGTTTTTTAGGTTAAGATTCGAATGACAAAAAAAGCGCAAAGATTCGAGTTTTCGAATCTCGAATCTTTTTCAAGATTCGCGGGATTCGAGGAATCGAATGTCCCATCCCTATTTTTAAGTAATGTTATCATTTGCTTTTATCTCAGAAGTTTCCTTTTGGTCATTATCACTGCATTTTAATGATTACTATGATCAATTGATTTCACACATTTTACATATTTTTCCAAATTGGTGGTTTATCAATGAAGAGCAGAGATTTTATTCAGTGCAATTAATTGAAAGTTTTGTTACTATGCACGTGTACAATATATATTAAATTAAAATACCACCTTTGGTTTTGTAATACCTGTGCTGCTTTCAAAACATCCCACGGATATTGTGCAAAAATATAAGTGTAATGCTTTGTCAGTTTTGCCCACTGTCAATAATGAAATGAAAAGATTCCTAATCATAGAACATTTTATAAATTGTAGCATAATTTTCCATGGTCAAATTCATTAACGGTAATAATATATTTAGTCAGTCTAGTTGATAATAATTGATGTAAGTACTAGTTAAGTGGTGTTTGAAAGATAAATGAATCTTATATAAACAAATCATAGCAAATAATTGCACCATTTCTTAGCAAATATTTTAACTGAAGAATAACGTGGGATATAATTTGTTTCAAATATTTTTAGAATGATTTATCATGGGGGAATTGGGAACATTACTTAATGTAATAAATGAATTGTGAGCATAATTACGTATGAAATTATATGGTGCAAGATATCTGATTTGTTTTTCTTGTTGTTTCAGAGGCATTCATCAAAATCATACTTGCATTTTGGGACTGATCTGCCATGTTCTTTTTCGCGATACCAACAAATATCGATGGTGAGTATTCTTAATGTGTGCTACAAAGTAGTTTGTTTCCCTTTGCATGTGGCATTTATCAGATTGAGTGTTTTAATGCTATCATTTGCTGTTATCTCAGAAGTTACCATTTGTGCTTTATCAATGAAGAGCAGAAATTTTATTCAGTGCAATTAATTTAAAGTTTTGTTACTATGGACGTGTACAATATATATTAAATTAAAATACCACCTTTGGTTTTGTAATATCTGTGCTGCTTTCAAAACATTCCACGGATATTGTGCAAAAATATAAGTGTAATGCTTTGTCAGTTTTGCCCACTGTGAATAATGAAATGTAGGAAATTTTGGCATCAGCAAGTGATAGATTTATGCATGCATGAACTGTATAAACTATCAAGAAAGCAAAATTAACGTTATCATTGAAGCTGTTGTAAAGAAATAGGTCATTATTAACAATGCTGCAATGTCTGGCCATTTATGTATGCAAGATATTGGTTGTCTGGGGACCTTTAATTTTGTTGGCTTGGTGACTATTGATGCAATCTAAATCATCTCAATATTCTCTGTAAAGGAAGTGAATTTTATAGAAACAATGGATGCATTCTTGTAATGACAATATAACATGGAATATTTATCAAAGTTGACAAATCCTTCAGAGGTTGTCAAGTACAAATGTTAACTAAACAGCTTTAGAGTATAATATTTTGAAACTGCAGTGTGGGTATCACTTTAAGCATAAAATTCATTGATATTTCAGGAGAACTGTGGAAATAACATACAAAATAATTTTGTGGTTTGTCAGTGGAATAATAGCTTCAAATATCTTGCTTGGGAAAGTTAGTCTTCACTGAAATTGCCTAAGTTTGTGGCAATATCTTGAAGTTTCTGAGATTGGTTCATTGCAGCAATTTGATTTTAATCAATGTAATTTCTCTGGTGTTAACCTACATACCATTTAAGCATCGTATGAGTTTGTCAGCTAGCTTGTAAAAATCGAGCCTGATTTATTTCATCAAATGCCATTTTGGTTGTGCACTATTTGACTGCTAGGAAGTTGGGCATGCTTTGATATTCAGCCACACATGATTCTTATCTTTTAAGAGCAGAGAAATGCTGTTATCACTTAAGTAGGTTTCCATTTATTCTCAGTATTTTAATTTAAATAATTAATCTCAGATTGATGCAGCAGTTGGAAGAAAACTCGGAGGCTTATTGAGAGTTTATATCTGTGCTTGTAAAATTGACATTATTTATTATTCTCTATAGCATTTCCATTTAGGCACACTTAAAGATTGTGGGATAGCATCTGTAGTCAAATCAAAATCTTACACACATGTAAGTGCAAGCAATGTTTGGAAATTACTTAATTAGGCAATATTTAGAATCAAAATGTTAACAAGAAGGAATCTCAATAAAAGAGGCATGTTTAGATCAGTTGGGACCCTAAGGTGCTGTGGGATTTAGGGGCCTCGACTGCTACAAAATTTTGGATGAAAGTTTACTTTATATTCTTTCCTGGGAGTGCCATATTTCACAAATCATTTTCTCTACATCATTCTAAATTATTTTTAATCTTGCAATAATAAGCTGCAGTCCACTCATCATTTATTATACATTTCTTAAATTACCTTCACGTTATGTTGACAATTCAAACTTGCCGATGATAGACTAGGGACTTGGCTAAGATCGCATCAAGAGGGTTTGACTGATGGACATTTAATGATGCAATTGTTGCAAATAGTATGATGTTATACTATATTAATTTATTTCTGTACTTACTTAGGTGCTTGCCTAGTGTGCCTATGCGTAAATGCGACACTGCTCAATAAGCATTAAAATTGTATTATTGTAAACAACGACATGTAGTATGGTGTATGATGTGGGATGTGTTAAGAATATGAGAGGCTTTTGAAATGGGGAGTAAATTATGAAAAATTAGTAGGACCAAGAGTTGATAAATGATGCCTTAAATGCATTAGGATTACTTAAAGGAGTTAGAATAATAACTTAGAGATGAGAACATTGTGCTTCAAATTTTGGTGCATCAGTCTGTTATAATAACATAGAATGAAGGATGTTAGGAACAAGTTAAGACTGGAAAGATAAAAATAAATCGGTATTTTTCAAAAAGTATTAGATGAATCATTCTTCTGATAGCTATTTATAGGGTAACTAGATGTCCCATGCCTTTTATTTCATCATATTGTCCCAATGACATTTATCAGAAAAGTATTTTTCTGTATCTTGAACTTTTTAAAAGTAAATTCATAATGTTATTTATTAGCTCTCATATTTAATGCAGAAAAATTTAGACTTTTAATAGCATTTTATTCGTTTTTGACTTATCACATAGCCACATAGCTATGAAAGTAGATTAGATTAAAAACAAATTTTAAAATGATTATTATTTATCTTAAAATCTATGTACAGTGGAACCTCGGTTATACGAAGCTCAGGGGACCGTAGAATTTCTTCACATAAATGAGTGTTTCATGGAACTGAATACTTCACTCTGGTCACAATTTCAGAAGCTCAGGACCCCTTTTTTGAAACTTGTTTGAGAAAATGCGGTACAAAATTTATAATTGAATGTTCTAAAAAGTTTATTTGCAGTTTTGTGGCATATGCTCTTGCGTGAAAACCCATTATACAAAGATTGAAATTAGTTAGTCACTTGTATTTAAAATGATACAGCCACGATTTTATACAGACTAGGTTTAAACATCACTGTTGAACATCACTGAATCAAAAAATAATATGTACTGAGTTTACTGCTTTATGAAGTAACTGTCAAGGGTTTTTTGCTTCCGATGAGCTAAATCATACAACGCCTGCTCTACTGCAGTGACATAACTGTCTTGATTTTCGGGCAAATCTCTGGAAAAAACATCCCTCAATATGCCCTTGGCAGCTACAACCTGCTAGAATGTCAGAGGTGATGACTACTCATTTTCTTCCTTGGATTCACTGGACTGGCAGTCTTCAGGGTGCTGACTGATGTTGTTGATCTCTTTGTCTGATAAATCTCCGAAAACCGCAATATCCTTGTCGAAGTTAATGAAGTCGGAGTAAGAAAGTCCATTGGACTTGTCAACCTTCTGGTTCATCATCAGGGGTGACAGCACGTGAATCAGCATCATTTGGGCCAAAAATCCCACCAGTGAGACCTGCATGCACCCAATATTTCTTAATAGTTTTGGGGTCCACTCACTGCCATGCAGCAGCCACGAAGTTCATGGCCTTGGAATAGAAAATGAGATAAATTAAGGTTGAAGATGCAATGGGGCAATGGAGTATGGGGCATTCTTTTACATACCTGAGAAACATTGATTGTGTGTGAAGCTGGTTGATAGCTGAGCTGGTCACTGCTCTCTAATCTTAACAAGTATGTGTTGCACAAGCATCTTCCTGAGTCGTGCCTTCATTGCTGCGATGATACCCAGGTCTAGTGGCTGAAGTTTACTTGTGCAGTTCGGGAAGAAGAATTCCAGGTGGATGTTCATTAAACGTAGGTCCTTTGGATGAGCAGCGCAATTTTCGACAAACTCTAGAATTTTCCTGTTCTCTCATCGCATCCTCCAATAAAGCTTCATCACCTGTTGTGTAAACAAGATGCTGGTCATCCATGCCTTGCTGTTGCTGGCATATTCAGTTGGAAATGTTTAGACATTTTTGAAACAATGAGGTTTTGCAGACTTCCCAATGACAAAAGCTTTCAGTTCATCTGATCCAGTGGCATTCGTTCCAAGGAGAACAGTTACCCATAGTTTGCTCTGCTTGCCACCATGGCACTTGTCAGCCTTTTCTGCGAGGGTTTTTGAAGGTAGTAAGTTGAAAAATACACCGGTCTTGTCGAGATTGTAAGTATCAGAGGGAGCATACTCAGCTGTCAACCCAGGCAGAGTGTAATCTACCAAGAACTGCACTGTCAATTCATTCACATCAGCAGACTCACCACAAACTGTTTGCCCCATGATTCCATGGCATGCCTTAAATTTTTGTAACCATCTCATTGAGGCTTTAAATTCAGGTGTGACACCAAGCTTCCTTGCAGACTCGATTGCCTTCTCTTGCAGAACTGGACTACTGATAGGAACATTGGCACTTCTCTTGGCACGAAACCATTCAAACAGCAACCTCGAGGTCAGCATACTTTCCCTCTTGAGTACGCCTCCTTTTCTGAGCAATGCAACCTGCTGCAGATGCTGCTTCTCGTATGGAATCCTGTTTCGAAATCACCATAGCAAGAGTCGACAAGGGGACTTTGTCTCTCAGTAATAGCCGTTTTCGTGTCTTGACTGCTCCTTTCCACTTCGAGAATTCTCAATTTGTCCTTCAGGCTCAGTGAATTGCACTTTTGCTTCAGCTCTATGGTGAACAATCACACTCCTGTCTACTTGATGAGACTAAGCTGTCCTCTGTGCTGCGATCAACTAGCAAGGAAAAGCTGGCACCGTGGCAACTTGACTTGGCCTGTTGAGTCAAAAACATTGTTGCAGCCATTCCACCCTGAGTGCCTCTGCTTGCAAGTTAATGTGAATGTGAAACTTGACTGGACTTAACGGCAACAAAGTTTCTAAATTTTACTCGAGTTATTTACTCGATTGGTACCACCCGAGTTGCTTTGTATGACAAATAAAACTGAGCCAATGCAGCGTGCAGATTCATATGCTGCACATGTTCTTTACAAGAGTAAACGAATGAAAGATCATTCATGGGACCTAGATTCAGGGACATATAAGTGGATGTTTCGTACAAGGGAGTTTCGTGTAACCGAATACTCCTTTCCATGCTTTCATATGGGATTTTGCCGGGACCAGCTACACTTGACGTATAAGTGGGATATTTTATTCATATGGATTTTGTGTAATCGAGGTTCCACTGTATATATATTTAAGAACCTTTGCATCAATGATTTAAAGTTAATACAATACATTTAAATGGTTTAAAAAATTTATGACAAAAGTATCTAAAGCAACATTAGGGTGATTGGCCTGCCCCATTACTTTTCCTTGTTTATCTTGTTTATACTATTTATCGAGTATTCAAGGACAGAAGATATTGAAGTGACACTGAATCACAGCGATAGGATTAGTTTTTACCATTAAAGTGGGATATCAGGGTCTCGTCATACTGAAGGCCTTAGTTCAAGCAAATTGGCAGTCTTTTATTTAACTTTCTTAAGAGATCTTTTACTGTTTAAGGCAAAATGCCTTAAAAAATGTTCAAGTAATCACTCTTATTCAATGTGGAATTATGTGAGAAAAAATTTATTTGATGAAAAGGACTGGAAATTACCGTTTATACTCGTGTATAATGTACATCTATACTTTTTGCCAAAAAACCTATTTCTGTTTACCCCTTGTATAACACACCCTAGATTTTGAGGAGTATAAGAACAAAATTTTAGCATTATATTGTCATGTTAGATATTAACTAGAGTACCATAAATAAATTCCCATCACAAGTAATGCAAGACTCAACTAATGCAAATCCGACTTTATAGAAAAACCTCTGAAAATTAATTTATAAAATCCGAAAATTCAGAGTTGCTGAAATTTGCTTACAAGGCAAAATGCTTCAGGCTTAAAGGTCAAATATTGAATGAAGTTTAAACGTAAATTTATTTTGAATTTATCCAACTACACATAACATTCATGGAATATTGAATGGCTAGAGATAATTAATGACAGTATTTAATGCATCTTAAATTTCATTGCATATCACGGTTGCCTTATTTGCATAGTTATTTGGTGCCGAAGATGATGAATTCTATAGGTGTTCAATTATCTATATCTGTCGTTAGTTATATATCATCATCATCATGCTGCTGTCCAAAGACAGGTTTTAGTTGAAACACTGCCTTCATCTTTCTCTCTCTCTCCCTAGAAGCCTCTTTTATACCTCTATAAGTACTATAGTCCTACTTTATATTCTCTAATATTCCTATTATTTTTCTACCTCTTCCTCTTCTTCCACTAATTTTGCCTTCTAAGATCGTCCTTTGTAAACACTGTCTTCTCAATATGTGCCCTATCCAATTTGCTTTTCTTTTCCTTATTGTTTTTATTAGCATCATTTCTTCTCTCACCATTTCTTATACTTCTTCGTTTCTCTTCCTCTGTCCATTTCACTTTCATCATCCTCCATGCCCACATCTCAAAACTTTCTAAATATTTTTCCTCCTTTCTCCTTACCGTCCACGTCTCTGCACCATAGAGCTATGCTCCATATGTAGCATTTTGCTAATTTCTTTCTTGTTTCAAAATTTATTTCCTAGCTCATGAGAAGCTCCTTCTCGTTAAATGCTGCTTTTGCCATTGCAATCCTACTTTTGATGGCCTGTGTACTACTTCCATCCTGCGCTCAAATACTGCCAAGATATTTGAAACTATTTACTTGTTCCAATTTTGGCCTTTTATCATTATATTGAATTTTTTGTTCCTTTGAAACCACTATGACTTTGGTTTTTTTGGCATTGATCTTCATTCCATATTGTTGGCAAACCTCCACTAGTCTGCCTGTCATCCTCTGAAGTTCTTTCTCATCTTATGTTATTAATCCCTGATCATCTGTATATTTAACCCTCAGTTTACTGAACAAAAATAATTACACGAGTTACTGAGTGGGTACATTTTGTACCATCATAGTTTTTAACAACAAAAGGCATTGTAATTAATATAATTCATAAATTTTGAAACCAAATTACTTTTATTTCAACATAAATCTAAAATAAGTACATTCCCCCATTTTTAATAATATACTTTTGAAAAAATACCATTAAAAAGATAAGATAAACAAATTTTGGTAGTAGAACAGTATTACAAAAGCTACTAATTTGAAACACATGAAAAGGACATGGCATCGAGAGAAACAAATAATGGTCATCAAACCGAAGAATACATATCTGAAAGTAACGATCCCTTGCCATTGTTGCAGGAAAAATAGGTCTAAAATAGGCAGTATTTGTTGTCCATAAATCTGCAAATCTTTCTTTTCTAGACTTCAAAACACCAGTAACAATGCACAAACCTGGAAAAGCAAACAGCTCTTCATGAGTTACATCTTTCCATTTATTTGGAAGTTTTATTTTTCCATCTACATTTGTATGAAGGCATATTTGATACATCAAATCATTTGTTAGAAACAAGTGAAATATGAGGAAATATAAGAGTCTGTTATCGATGCTTTCTCTATCTCTCTCAATCACTACCTACATTGTAGGAACCACATATGCTTGTAAGAAAATGTTACAAATTACATTTCCAACATTGTATTAACAGCAATGTCAACATCATCTGATAAAAGAATTACTTTTTGATCTTATTTCTAATGAAAGTTTTTGGATAGTTGGAGTTTGGAGATACACCCCGCGACATCACGAATATCAAGCCCCTTTCAAAACATTATATAACTTACAAAAATTAATATATATTAAATCTAATTATAAGATTATAAAGAATTATCATTGAGAAACAAATACAAAAAATATAAATATTTCTTGTTCAATACCCACAAAGAAATTCATAGCTGAAATTACCCTGGGTACATTATGTACCCACTTAGTAAACCGAGGGTTAATGGTGGTAATACTTTCACCTCTTATCTTAAATCCTTTCTCTTCCTTCAATGCTTCTTCTGTTATTGTTTCTGCATAAATATTAAATATTGCTGGTGAAATAGGATATCCCTGCCTCACTCTCTTCCCTATTGAAGTACTTTGTTTCTTCTCCTTCAACCCTGACTCTAATCTTTTAATCAAAGTAAAGGTTTTTAAGCAGTCTTTTATCTTTCCAATCTATTCCTATTTTATTTAAAATACCCAACATTTTATCCCATTTCACTCGGTCCCCATCTACAAAACAAAAATACATATCTTTATTGACTTCTAGTGCTCTTTCTATCATCATCCTCATACATCCTATAGCATCCCTCTTCCTCTTTTGAAACCAAACTGATTATCTTGCAGCTCCTTTTCTATTTTACCTTGAGTTCTTTTGGTTATTATTCTGGTTAGAACTTAAGCTGTATGAGAAATTAAACTAATAGTTCTGTAATCCTTAGAACTTTTTGCATTATTTTTCTCCAGTGGTACCATAACAACATCTAAAAAATATTATAATATTATAATATTATATAATATTTCCCATGATGAAATTCTCTGAAAAATTGTCTTTTCAAGTTGAGATAAAATGCTTGCAGAATGCAAGCACCTTCTACTAGTATATATAGTAATTGATGAAATAACTAGAGATGCTGGACAACCTGAAATTGCTCATATGAATTCCCTTCCATTTATTTCTTAATGAAGTTGGCTAGTATTTTATTTAGGACATGAATGACAAAAACAAGACTGAATAACTCGAAATGGAAAATATATCAAGGTTGAATTCATAAAACAATTGAAAATGAATTGAAAGCAGATATTCTTCAGTGCAAAGATAAAATTATTAATATTTTCAACTCATTTTATTCATATGAACAGCACTTGTCAAAAGTTATAGTGGATATATTTAAATCTTCAATCAAACACCAGAATACTATTATGATCTATAAATTTCAATCTTTTTATTAGATTGCATGCGTGAAAGACAAAATTAAAAAATCTGTATCATCGAAAAGGAGCTATTCTTAAAATCCTTGAAAAATGTAGTCAAATAATTCTGACGCTCTATTTCCTTATCGAATTTGCTACCATTTTGAAATTTTCCTCTTTCTTTAAGGCATTTGAACTGGATTCTGAGCCGAGAAAGCAGATTGCATGCTGTTGGGAAGAGCAAAACCATGCTGTGAAGTCCTGCTAAGCTGCATTCAGAATATAGGCATCTGGGTGCAAGAGTAGAGGAGTTTTGGCTGAAGGATATGGGATGGGGAGAGCTTTTACCTATGTGTTGCTAATTCAGATTTGTTCTCAAAAGCAGACAATGTTGATGAGTGGAATGGGAATGAGTATTCATTAAGAACTGTTTCATCTGGATTGAACGACCTTTCATAATTTACGGTTGCTCTATATTATTATTATTGATAAAGCTTGTCATGATTAATAATTCCAAAATTTAAAGCAGAAAAAGAAAAAAATACGATTTTTTCTTAGAAATTTTATTACCCGACTTAAATAATTAAGTATTTTTAACTTTATGGTCACATTCTGAATTAATATCATGGAAAAATTTTCATCAAGTCTTTACAAGATTCTCAATTCATGTAGGTATTTAAGAGGAACTAAGTCCATTAAAAAATTTAAAAGGAAGTTCCACCATCCAATAAAATTCCAAGTTTTTTAACTGTTCTTTAAAATTAACTGTTCTTTTGAAATCAATGGAACTTTTTTGAAGCTCTCTATCACCTGATAAAATTCTCAAAAAATATTCTAAGTTTTTTAACGGTTATATCAGATGTTATTTTCAAGTTTTACTTAGCATTTTCCAGATTTTTTATAAGTAGTTTTCCAGAGCAATCGTGAATTTAGTCTTTTTAATCCAAATGAGACTGCTCATCCCATTCCATTTACCAAAATTTTTTCTTTTGTGAACAGACCAGAATTAGCATCACCTGGGTTTAACAACTCACCTTTATCCCATATTTTATTCTAGCCCTGCACACAGACTCCTCAATGCTTTTGCACCCACCTTTGGAGAGGAATGAAGGGATGAGGAATTTTTCCCTCATCCCTTTTTTGAAAAAAGCAGCAAACGCATGATAAAAGGTTTTTGTAATAATGAAATGCCATTTATTATTATTTTTGTCACAAGTACAATTTATATCAATGTACAATTTCACAGAATTGCAATAAAAGAGAAAATGCAATGAACTATGTTTTATCAATTTCTTAGTAGCAATTCGAGAAGCTTGTCTGGGCCACTCTTTTAGGTATGTTGGACTTAGGGGGTTTTTTTTACAACTCCTTTTGCACAATTCCTCCCCTTCCACCCTCTCTTCCACCACTTTTGCTATTGCTGCTGTTTTGCTGCTAACATACTCCACAGGTAGCTGAATTCCTTCACCTTCTTGTAGTAGACACTTTCTTCAATTCACTTGAACATTTTAAAAACAAACATTTGACTACAATAATAGTGACCCCCTCAAAATAAATGCCTCCTGTTGGTCAGACTTAATTACTACAAAAAAGCAAAAATTGGTCACACACAAAAGCAATGTGCAGCATGAAGAAAGAAATAATATAATGCCAGCAGAAATAAAAAAAATCAATTACTACAGCCATAATATAACATCCACCGTTAAGTTACTTAATTTCCTCAACAGTTTCAGTGAAATCACTTGCCAGAATGATAAGATGTTTTCCTCTTAGAATTTTATAAACTTACAATTTGCATGCATCAAAATGATGAGTTAGCAATAGTAACTTTTTATACTAGCAAGTACTAAGCTGAAATATTTTCTTTCATGCAGAATAATCTCCTTGATTGGATTTCAAAACTTTAACATCACTAACCAGAGCAATCAAGGTGAAAAAGTGATGCTAATATATTAAAAATTGGGTTGTTATCAAAGCAAATGCATGACAAGAATGAAGCAACTGCAATTAAAGAGAATATTATGGATTTAAAGAAGTGTCACTAGTACTTGCTCTTAAAGTAGATTCAAATTCGTATGTCCAAGTAAATGCACAAAATTTAATGATTCGAAATTAATTTACTTAAGAAGTAATAATTACATTTCATTAATCAAAACTGCTCGCATAATAAGCTCTCCATTCACAGTACATTACCCCTCCGATGATTAAACCCTTTCATGGCCAATTTATTAATTTTGGATAAATTCAGCAAAAAATCATTATTTTATATCTCTAACAATAATTATGAATATCTTTGAATTTTAATATAAAAAAATGTTTAGCAATTACAAAATACTATCTATAAATTGCTATTTAGAGGATTTGTGTTGTAATTGGCAAAAGGAAAAATGATATGAATTGAATAGTAATTCATTAAATACCTGGATATAATTATGTAATTTCTGATAAATTTAAAGAATCCCTTCTCAGAAAGCTGAGAAAAATTAAACGTTTAACAAAATTATTAGTCAGCATAGATAAAAAAAAGTTAAATAATGCTTTACAGAATTATTCCAAGTTCTTAAAAGTTCTTACTAGGTGACAGCATACAAAACTCAGGAATTATAATTAATGCAAGTGATGCAAATAATTTAGTGGAACACATATCACACAATGGCAATGAAAGGGTAAATTCATCCCAATCACAAATCACTTAACCAACAGGAGGCATTAACACTATGATGAGGCAAAAATATCCCTGTAATAGGAAACAGAATAACTACTTATGAGTTATCAACAACACCAAATAGAATTGAATGACCTTCCCACAATATATATATATATATTTATCAATACTTTTTGAATGTTGGGTGCATGTAGGATTCTATGGTGTCCTTACGTCAGATTTCATGAATTCAGTGATGCTCTTTATGATCGACGCAATCCCATTTGTTCTGGCCGCATCAATATAATTTTCTACAAAAGGTGGGCAACTCATACATAAAGATGCGAGCTGTTACACATGCAACATTTCACACGGAATATTGCTCACGCTAGATTATGAATACTCTCCGCTTTTCGGCATAGAATAACGAAATTTAAACATTTTTAAACGAATGAGACTATTTTAAATCAGCATCTTATTCTAGGCATGTTGTCAGAATCAATCTAGTACACCTCGATACCTTTTAATTGCTTCTCTGAACAAGTCTCGTCTACATTCTAAACTTATGCTCTCTCTCTCTCTCCTTTAGAATACTCTTCCTCAATTCACATTTAACCATTTCAGTGCCAAACAACTATATAGACAGCCATTTGTGTAAATCTTAAGGCATATTTTACATTAGTCAACATTTTTTACAAAGATAACTTTTGTATATCATACTTCTCTTTGAATCCTTGCAATATATTGTCAACCTTGATGGACACTTGTTAACGAGATCGAGAACTTTTATAATTGAACAAACTCCATTATTTCTAAAATTGTGCAAATACAGTAACATATCACCAATGCTATTTGATAAGAATTTCAAAAAATTTAGTTAACTATACAATAGTATAGTAATAGCTAATTATTTCATGCAAAATGAATACTCGAGCTTAAAATAATAATAGCATTTGTAATGAGATAGTTCAGCATATAAAATTAATACTCTGTATGATATTATATTTTGACCGTGCATCACTTGAAAATTTTTCAGGAATAAAAATGGCTTTGAAAAAAAACATGTAGCTAATTCATAATATAAATATCATAGTTTCTCAGTATGCATTTAATTACAGAGCAATTAAGAAAATAGAAACAAAACTGCTCTGAAATTGGCTGTTGCTACTTTTTAAACTAAAAACTTCTCAAATAACTTTTGTAATGCTAAGTTATATCTAAATTGGCAATGTATTGTGATAAATTAGCACAATATAGCACTTTCTACTTAAGTGAAAAATTATGGCCTTACATCTTGAAATTTGCAAGAGATGAATTTCTTAACAAGTCTGCAAAATGGCTAAATGGTACTCCAGACACTTTTGTCCAAACCTACAGATGTAGGGGCTTTGGCACTCTGTCGGCTGTCAGCCAACATTGCTAAATGCCCATGTAAGCCCTATGTCGGCTCACAGCTGACATAGGATTTAGATGGCATCAGGAAGTAATTAATTTTTCAATCGGTCACTAGATCATGCCTGTGCACCATTTCTTTTGATGCTCTTTTTCACCACAAATAGTAACCCCAAAATGGCTGTGCATAGTAAAATGAAACCAGTTCAAAATTTGTCAGACGAGAACATTATGGATTTACTTCTTGGAGGTGATGAAGGTGATATAGAATTAAGTTCCATTGATGCAGAAGTTAATTATAATGAGCCTGATATTGCTGAGAAGTGTGACAGTATAATTGAAAATGAAGATGATGGTGCTGTTGATGGAATTGAGGATGGAAGTGAATGTCTTGGTGATAGTAGGCATGAATTTTCCAACAGAAAGTGATTTGAAAAGGTTGCCCTTTACTGTAACTGCTATTGGCTACCGATAAAAAAATCCCGAACCTGTGACTGAATTAGAATTTTGGCAACTATTTTTATTAGAAATTACAGCTGAAACAAAGCGATATGCTGGGGAAAATTTTTTAAAAGTCTCCCCACTTAGACGGTATTCGATTTGGAATTCTTGGTATGAATGGAATCTGGAGGAAATGAAAGCTTTTTGGGTGCTGTCATTAACATGGGACTGATTGGTCATGGCTCAATTCAAGAGTATTTTTCTGATGAATGGGTTGATAACACTCATTAACAATTTTAAATATAAACTGCTGTAGTATCAGGAATAAGACAGCAGAATTTCAGAATTTATTAGAGGAAACTGAAGCAGATGTAGTGATAGGTACAGAGAGCTGGCTAACTTCGGATATACACAACCGAGAAATTTTCCCCTTAAGATATAATATTCACAGACGAGATAGGGTAAATAGGAACGGAGGTGGAGTTTTTATAGTGGTGTAGGACACGCTTATCAGTTTGCCAATGAAGTCTACGGAAAACAGAATAAAAAGCATTTGGGGTACAATCAGCAGGGGGGGTTTAGGAAACATCCACGTATGTGCATGCTATAGGCTGCCAGGTGCAGACGCAGAAGAAATATATGATCTAGAGGCCCAAATCAACTCAATACAGATGAAAAATAGAAAAAGTCTTATTATAGTAGGGGGAGACTTCATAAATTGGCGCAGTTGCAGCTTCACACCACCCGGTAGAAATCATGAGTCATGCGAAGCACTAATAGACATCTTCAATAAACATTCCCTAATCCAAGTAGTCAGAGAACCCATGAGAGAGGACAATATATTAGACTTAATAGCAATTAATATCCCTGAACAAGTTTCTGAAGTAGTTATTGAAGAAGGAATCAGCGATCACCAAGTAGTTCGAGTTCTCTTGAACATAGCATTTGTAAAGTATCACGAGCCTAAGTGAAAAGTGTACATATTTAAAAATGCTAACTTTGCGGACTTTAAAGAGAAATTTATTAAAGATTATGCAACTTTCAGCAAATTAGCAAGCATGAAGAACGTTGAGGAAACTTGGAAAGCTTTCTTATCAGTAATTAGAACAGGTATAAATACATACATACCAAGTAAATATATTACCGATAGTGGGGAACCTAGGTGGTATAATCGGCAGGTTAGATGTGCTCTCAGGCGACAAAGAAAGCTTCACTTGAAACTTAAATGTGCCAAAAATAATACGTCACAGGAGGTAATAAATACAATTTCAAACAAGTACAGAAATTGTCGGACTTGGACTAAAAAGATTATGTGCAAGGCATTAATGAACTTCAAGAAAAAGATTCTCTGTGAACATATAAACGAAAATCCCAAAATCTTTTGGTCTTATGTTAGAGAAGTTCAAGATCGACGCCCAACCGTAGCACCATTAAGAAATGACAAAGGAAAGGTAGTTTATGATAGCATTGAAAAGGAAACATCTTAAACTCATTTTTTCAAAGCGTATTTATGACCGAAGTGGAGAAAGCGATGGATGATCCACCCAAACCAAGCGAAGAGAAGATGAACGATATACTTATATCAGCGAAAGGGATAGCAGAACAGCTCAAAATCATCAATGCAAACAAATCCGCGGGACGGGAAGAGATACCAGCTCGAGTACTAAAGGAATTAGCGTTAGAAATAGCACCTTATCTCAAAACAGTTTTCAGTAAGCCACTTAGTCATGGCATTATACCTAAGGAATGGAAATTAACGTTTATAACTCCACTACATAAGGCGGGAAAAAAGACGGCCGAGAAAACTACAGGCCGATTTTGCTAACCTCAATATCTTGCAAGATTCTAGAGCACATTATCGTTAGTTCTGTGATGGACTTCTTAGATAGCCAGGACTTGCTCAGTAAATATCAGCACGGTTTTAGGAAGGCAAGATCTTGTAAAACTCAGCTCGCTCTGTTTGCACATGATATACTACGATCCGGTGATCGAAAGACTTGTTTGGACACGGTTTATCTTGACTTCAAGAAGGCATTCGATAAAGTCCCTCATATCAAGTTATTGAAAAAATTACAAGCCTGTGGAATAAATCGAGTGAATCAGGGACTTTCTTAATGACCGGGAACAAATAGTAGTCATAGATGGATTTAAAACAGATTTGGTCAGCATGGCCTCCGGCGTTCTACAGGGAAGTGTCATCGGTCCCCTATTATTCCTTATATACATAAATGACTTAGATAAGGCTATTACAAGTAAAATCAAGTTATTCGCATATGATACGGTAGTTTACAGAGAGATTAACAGTCCTGCTGATCAAGCATTACTTTCTAACGACCTACACGCAATTCCCGAGTGGTGTAAAGAGTGGCAGTTAGAGCTGAACTTAGGTAAGTGTTACATCATGAGAATCTGGAGAAACAAAGAAATTGAGGAGATGAATTACAGAATAAAAGGCGTACATCTAAAATTAGCCGAATCCGTCACATACTTAGGCATCATTTTAACAAGTAACCTCTCGTGGACACACACATACGAAATATATCTGGGAAAGCTAAACAGAAACTAGGATTCATCAAACGGATAGTAGGTAAAAGCGAGGAAAAAGTCAGAGACATGTTACTTTTTTAGTTAGACCGCTGCGAGAGTATGCGTCGAGCATATGGGATCCATACGAGAAAGGATTAATCACAGAGTTAGAGAAAGTGCAGCGAAAAGCTGCTCGATTCGTCAAAAATTGTTATGATAGAAATAAAAGCGTTACAGGCTTGATACAGGACTTAGGATGGGAATCACTAGCTGAGTGCCGATTACGTGCTAGGTTAAAACTTCTTGAAAGATTTAGAACGTGTACTTTCTCCAGCGATGTTGAAGAAATACTAATAGTTCCCACCTATATCGGTAGAATGGACCATACTCGTAAAATAAGAGAGATAGCCTGTAGGGCGGAGAGATACAAAGGCTCATTTTTTCCCTAGAACGATAGCTGAGCAGAATAAAACTTGCGATCAAAAATAACCTCGTGTAGGGGCGTAAACCCAGACCTAATTTCGGAGTTTTCCCCTTGGTGTTAATGCACCCTCTGCCACACACCCTTGCGGTGGCTTGCAGGGTAAACTGTAGATGTAGATAAGATACCATTTTTCAATGATGATTTCAAGCGTTCCAGATCCCTACAAATGTTTTGGATGTTTCATTTGAATCCACCAATTCCACATCCAACAAACAGTGCTCATACTCTCACTACTTGAAGTAATAAGGTATGGAATATTGTAGATTATATAAATAAGAAATGCCAAGAAAACTTCATACCTGGACTGAAGATTGCTGTAGATGAAAGCACAGTTGGTTATAAAGGAAGAGTTATTTTCAGGTGCTACAATTCTCCCAAATCCACCAAATGGGGATTATGCATATATGTACTCGCTGACTCAGAAACAGGATACATTTTAGTATTCAAGCCATACTTTGAATTAAAAATTACTAACTCCAAACCGTAACATTAACCCAGGGAAGCGCTCAAAAGAAAAAAGTTTAAAATAAATAAAAATACAAGTTTGCTGGACAACGGCCTAACAGGGACTTGTGGTCAAAACCTAAGCCTAAAAGGAAAAATTAAAGCATGAGTACAAGACAAATAAAGAAAAACTTCTCTGGAACAAGCACTAAATACGTATTTCGAGAGCTATGACTTCAGCTACTGAAGATGAGAGCACAGCTCTCGAAATACGTATTTAGTGCTTATTCCAGAGAAGTTTTTATTTATTTGTCTTGTACTCGTGCTTTAATTTTTCCTTTTAGGCTTGGGTTTTGACCACAAGTCCCTGTTAGGCCATAGTCCAGCAAACTTGTATTTTTATGTATTTTAAACTTTTTTCTTTTGAGCGCTTCCCTGGGTTAATGTTACGGCTTGGAGTTAGTAATTTTTAATTCACCTATCCGCTGTAGTCTCCTCCCCCTTTTTTCAAGCCATACTTTGGAAGTTCAACTGCATACAATCTTATTAGACCAGATCTAGATTTCACTGCACCAATTGTTTTTGATCTGTGTAACACCCCGCTGAAATCATCAAATGGAGATGGTTTTCACCTCTACACATTGTTTCTACACTAATTATGTTTTGGCTTAAGATTTGCTGAAAATCAATTTCATCTTACTGGGACCATAATGACATTAAGGTCACCCTATTCCATTGATGAAACCAAAAATGAAGAAATATGATAGGGTTATCCACAAAAATTACACATACATGGTCTTAGCATGGAAAGACAAACGACAAGTTACAATGCTGAGCACTGTTCATAATCCTAGCCTTACAACCATAAAAAGGTGTACTAAAAATGAACTTATCAAATAAATCAAGAAACCAACCATAATATGCAATTACACTGCCAACATGGGAGCAGTTGATCGCGCTCATCACTACTGCTCAAATTTCGCATTTGTAAAAAAGTTCAAGTGGTGGAATAAGTTATTTTTCTGGATTCTTGAAGTAGGGACAGTGAATAGCTATATTCTTTATTTAATAGTTTATGCCAGAGATAAAAAGTCATTTCATTCACACAAATGTTTCCATAAGCAGCTATAAGTTCAATTAGTAGGCAGAATCCATAATGAAATGAAGCATGGTCGCCCATCATCCTCTGACCAAGAAGAGCGAATGGACAGAAAACAACACTTTTTAGGAAAGATGGTAGGTTCTTCGAAGGATTGTGCAGTGTACAGTGATAGAAAAAAGAAAGGACTGAGAAAAGAAACTATATTTTACTGCAAAACATGTACAAGAAAACCATGTACACATCCTGATGACTGTTTTGGAAAGTACTATACAAAAAAGAATTTATTCAAAAATACAAATTCTACAGCCTTTTATTCACACCACTACCTATCTTTTACAGAAACATCTAAAATTAAATTGGAGTTTCAATGGAAGAAACGTTGTTTATTTTAAGTGGAAAGGGTTCAACTACACTATACCATTTTAATTGTTCCCGTGAACTAGCTTAGCCCTTAAACCTAAACTTAAGTTCTCACTTTCAGAATCCTTTTCTCTATCCCCTAAACATCCCTTCTATCAAAACAACATCAGACAAAATAAACAACCTGAACACTTAACACTTAAAACACCAGCTTTGTATTCAAAACTAAGATCTGCCCTTGTCAACATCTTCCGCTACACGAGTTATACATATTTAATAGAAAAGTTGAACTCTGAGAGTAGAAGCAAATGAAGCCTCAGAAAACTTTATTAGTGGAGACTACATGGTGAGCATGAAGTTCATATACTACTTTAAACAATATAGTGGAGAAAAGAAACTCAATTAACCCTTCAGCGCTGACCTCGGTGCAAAATACGGACCTCGATTTCTTCACATGCCACCGACTTTGGTGCAGGGTATCGACCCATGGCGCACTTGTTTGAATCTATTTTTGTGAGAAGAGTTTTTGATCAATTTTCAAATGGTTTTTTAACTGTGAAAGGCAAATGTTTTCTCTTCTATATAACTTAAAGAATTTATTTGTTCTGAATGCAATAATTATGCAACATCAAATTTATTGTGCTGTCAAGACATGTACTCAACCGATTGACGTGAGGACAGGCGAAGGTTTCAGTTTGTATTTATTCACCATCATGCCCACTCTATTCTAATTTATTTTTTTGCATCTGAGTTTCTTTCTATCATTCTTTTATCAACTCTCACAACATTTCTAAGGAAAAGTAATATGAAAAAATCTGATGTGGCCACCACATGACTTTCTCCATATCTGTAATGTTTCTAAAAATTCCAAATAGGTTACATAATATGTAATAAATATTGTAAAACCTGTGAGACAATTTTAGACTTGACAAAGAACAGAAATAAACTCAAACTATAGCTTTCTGATATTGGATATAGCCACAAAGCTCCAACAATTAAGAATAGAAAAAGGAGCATTACTAAGATGTAACTAAGCGTCAATTGTTAACAATAGTTGTTGGTAGGTGGCGTGGCAATGGCAGCTAAAAATATAAGAGATCTCTTAAACAATGCATTATATGGGAAAATGTTTCAAACAAAGGTACTAGAAAATTAAATTTCCTACAACTTTTATTCCAATACATTTTTACATATATCAAATATTAAAGCAAATATTAAAAAATAACGGATAAGTGACAGGAGTAAACACCCACTTCTGGTTGACCGATTTTTACCAAAAACTAATCAGTTCTTGTGACTTTCAAAAAATGTCAAATATAAAATTTTGCATTGACCTGATTAAGCTATCTCACACACACAGACATCATAAAGAAAATGGTCAAAACGTGTTCAGGGGACCTCAAAACATGTATTTCCATTGAAATCTGTCAATTTTTTCATGAAAACAATACTTTCCCCTATACTACGTATGGAGAAAGTAAAAATAAGACTTGAAAATGTTGTTAGGAAAAAATCGGCCAAGAATGAATTTTCAAAACGTGAATGAAGCGGCTAAAATCGCTAAAATAAAAGCAAAATATACCATCACAAAAACTTTGTAAACTAGAAAGATGCTGACAGCAAAAGGATCTTATAAACTTGAGGCTTTTGAGACTCTTTCAAGCATCATTCATGCTCGGACAGATATATGAGAGCATGGGCACCAGAAGATATGGCGTTATGAAGAACCCAAACAAACCATGCAGGATCATCCAGATCTATTAGTAGCGACCTTTCTAAGCGCATCTGAAAGACATTCTTATTAGTTCATTGAAAGAAATGCAAATATGGCTGCACAAAGATAGAGAAACACTCCAGTCCCTTGGTTTAATTTTGTGTTACACATCCATACTGCACGGGCGGTAAAGCTTGAAATTTCTTATAGGTTCTTAATGAATACCTCTACTTTACATATCATCTGTTTTTAGGAATATATTCTTAAAACATTTGAGCAATTTTTCTTTTTCCTGTATAGAAATGGCTATGATGGGTTTCAGTGATGAAGAATTGCAAAAATTGTTGGAGGAATCCAATGACATCTCACATAGTAGTGATAGTGGTTTTAGTTATACTGATGATGTTGCAGTTGCAGACGAACTCATAAATCAGTCAGATAGTGAAGATGAAAAGAGAAGGGACGAATTATTTCACTGGGAGATCATGGAAAATTTTATTGCACAACATGAGGTATTTACTGGAAACTGCAGCGCTCAGAATGTTGCTAAATGTGTAGTTGATATTGTTGAATATTTTTAATTATTTTAATACAAAGATCTGATGAAAATAATAGCAGAAGAAACTAATAGATATGCAGAACAATACAAAAATGCGAGAGGTAACGTGTTTTCTTTTCGAGGCTTACCACAGAAAATTAAACTACAGTAAAACCTCTACATATAGAACCTCTTTATATCGTAAACCTCCATATATCGTACTAATATTTTGGTCCCGTACAGATCCAATGTAATATCATAGGAAATGTACCTCTCTAATTCGTATCCTCCTTATTTCGTATTCCTCTATATATCGTAACAAAAATATTACTCCGAAATGAAAAATAACCATCATATTTCGAAATCGCGATCTTTTTTTCCTGTATTCATTCTGCAAAAATACTCTGTTTTTAAAATGATATGTTTTTGGTGTTAATCATTTAGCCAATCAACAAGGTGAAAGTAACTTTGGTAATTAACCAATCAGTGTGTTTCTACGACTGATGGATTGCAATGAATCATCATCGCTTGGCGTCAGCCTGAATCATCATAGCTTGGCATCAGTCTGAATCATCTGAATATTAATCGGAAAAACTACTGTACACGTGATTCGATTTCAGTGGCGAAATAGTGAAGAAGGCTTTGGAAACAGCATATATCAAGAAAAGGTGATTTATAGAACAACTACTTTTATTTTGCAAATATTGAATCGAGTTTGAAATAATCTATTGTGAAAAAATTTAAAAAAATTGCCTCTCATAGCAACATTTTTATTAGTGCATATTATGATTTGTTTATTCTTGAAGCAAATAGGCTTAGTTTTTTCTCCTTTTTTATAATTTTTTAGTGTTAATTTAATTTTCGTCATTTTGGCATACCTAGTTTGGAGCGCTTGTTTTGACTGTGTGCGATCGTGAAGAATCTCCGGAAAACAACTTTGAAGTAAAGGTAAAGCTCACTTCATAGTTTATTGGCTGTAAAGCTACTATTCTGTTGCTCCCTAATTTTAAATTAAACGTGGTGAATAATCTCTGTGAACATGTTCTTGAAAAATTTAGACTGATGACTCTTAGAACTCAGCAACTCTGGCATTGCTTAATAACTTTCATTTCAGGTAGAACTTTTACTTAAGTTTATTGTAATTATTCTTGTTCATGTTATTTTCATGAAATCTTTCTCTTATTCTGTTTAACCAATTTGAAGTAATGAAATTCCGTGAAAATGGCTGACGAAAGATTTTCAACACCCTGTGGAAAATTTCCATTAAATGTTTTCAACTTGCTTTAACTTGTACATTTAACTGGTTTTACCTCATAAGTTTAATTATTATGATGGTTTCATCCTAGACCATGATTTTAACTCGTTTGAAGTCGAATCAATTTGTCTCATCTTGCTTCCAATGAACGTTTCAAATCATTAATCGTTTAAACTAACCTTATCGTGAACTGGTTTTAAATGGCATTAACTATTTTCAAGTCGTATTACATAATTCGTTTCGTCTTTGACCCTAACGTATTTCCCAAGTAGCATGTAGAAAAGCATTTAGTGAATGTTGAAAAGCTCACAAATGCTTAAAATAGTATATTAACGTAACGTATAATAAATACATTGCCAACAATGAAAGCTGAACTTAGAAAAATATTCCAAAATATTCATCGCTACTCAGTTGGTAATTTTGGATTCAAATAGTGGTTAAATAATATGCCAATGATAAATGTATTAAGAATGATATGTTTTACTTCACTTTTTATCTCATCTTATTTCCATCATTCATATTTTTTTGTTCAGCAGAAAAAGCAAACTTTAGAAATATCATCATCTTTTCAAGATTAGAATATCTGATAAATGTTACTTAAGTTAAATTAAATAATTACAATTATTTTGCTATCAAGGTGTGTCTTATCGTTCATTGGTATGAATTGACAGTAACATTTCCTTTGTACAGTAAAAAATATTTTCCAATATTGATACATTTAGGCAAGCGTTTAAAAAATTATTCATGTATGACGTAGGCAGTTTTCTCCTGGGATACGAGGCAACGATTTCCAGTCTCTGGGGCAGTGAATTTTGGACAAAGGCTCCAAGAGTTGGGACGGGTTGTTACAAATTGTTGCTAGTTACGCATTAGATAGTTCAGTATGTGTGAAGTCCATATGCAAAGGAAAAGTCAATTGAAAACATTGGGCACTCATTATTTTCATTTGAAGTACGGATTGTACGAGGTGATCTAAGTTTCCGAGTTTCAGCTCGTTTCAATTGGATTTTTCCACAGGGTGCTAACAACATATAATTTTTAAGTTTATCAGAGAATTACGTACAGATTTGATGTATTTTCAGAAATCGGAGGTTGGGCAAAGAAAGTTTATTACTTTAGACAGTCTTTGATTCCAGTTCCAAGATTTCGACTGTTTTAATCAGTGTTAAAAATGAAATTGATGGAATGATATGATCCGAAGATCCTATGCAGACAGGCATAAGCTGTGAAAGTTGGAACAATTTTTGAAACGAGAAAAAAGTCTGCTATGACCGGGAATTGAACCCGGGTCTTCCACTTGCCGGGCGGATATTCTACCCCTGAACTATCGTAGCAGAACATTTTCTCTCGTTTCTGAACACGGATGTTTTCCTTTGTGGGACGGGAACTAGCCAAGCTAATATCAAACTGCCCCGACAGATGTTCTCGTTTCAAAAATTGTTCCAGTGTTAAAAATATTAAATTGTGTGTTATCTATGTGAAAATACAGCAATTTGTGACTTATGCATATGAGAAAGTACACGCAAGATCTTTTGCACCATTTATTTTTATGTTAATATGTAAACTCAGTAAATTATAATAAATGTAACATTTTTAATTTACAGACTCTTAACAGACATGAATGTGCCAAAGAAAAGACAGATGTTATCAACAGATACCAAACTAAATATTTTTAAGGCTATTGATGATGGAAAAAGAAAGATAGATGTTGCCAGGACATTTGGAATATCACCTTCAATGCTAACATCCATTTTAAATAAACACAGAGGCATAGAAGCTGCTGCACAGCTTTGTCCAAATGGGAAACGATTTCGCACTGTGAAAAATGAAGAACTAGATAAGTGTGTATTTATTGGTTGATAGGGGCCAGAGCCAAAATTCTTCCAGTTTCAGGACCGATTTTACAGCAAAAAGCTATAGAGATGTCAACTAAAATGGGAGTGCAAGACTTTCATACTTCTAATGGCTGGTTGCAAAAGTTCATGAAATGTTGGAACTTGGCAACATTAAAGATGTCAGGGGAAGAAGCATTAGTAAGTCCTTGTGTTCTAGATAGATTAATAATCATCTTTATTTGGGCGAAATTTAGACCATAAGGTCCATTCTTACATTTAACCCTTGAGTGGCAAGGAACACTACAAGCATTTTTAAGTGGGTATGACACAAAGGACATATTCAACGCTGATCAGTCCAGATTTTTTTTTTCAATTTACTATCAGATAAGACTCTTGTAGTGAAAGGAGATTCTTGCCATGGTGGAATAAAAAGCAAAGAAAGGTTCTCTTTTGTTGCAATGCAGACAGCAGTGAAAAATTAGAGCCACTAATTATTGGTAAATATAAGAGGCCAAGGTGCTTTAAAAATATTAAGAAACTCCCTTGCATGTACAGTCATTCAAAAAATTCATGGATGACAACATCCATTTTTAGAGAATGGCTGGCCATGCTTGATTCAAAAATGGGTATGAGGGATAGGAATATTATTTTGTTCAATGATAGGTGTACTGCACATAACTATGCAGGAATAACACTTAGAAATATAAAAAATGTGTTGTTTCCACATCATCTGAAGTCTTTTTATGAATATCTTGACCATGCTATTAGAATGGAGTTGGAGGAAACAAAACAAATCTCGCATGCCTAAAAGAAATACTATTACACTAATCATTCGTGTTTTATGAAATGATATTCTATACGATGAGAGATATTGTAATACTTTATAAGAATATCACAATGAAAATAAACTGGTATAATAAAAATAGCATTCTTGTAATTATATAAAAAGTGCATGCAAATCCGTTGAATAGAAAAAAAGATAAAAGTAATTGTCTCTGTACTTCAAAATCCCAAAAGCTGTTTAAATGTCCTCCGTCCGTGGTGTAGACTAGAATTCAAATCACCTCCACCATCGCTAACAAGTTAATCAGTAAATACTGTCTTTCAGTAAAATTTCACAGAAGTAATGTACAATCTGCTACTCACAATTTTGCCAAATATATGACTATAATTTGTGCACACTTGATGAATAATTAGTCAAGCTAAAACCTACTCACTAGAATTAAAGCTACAGTTTACCATAACCAAAAAGTCCGTTTATTTAACACCAGCAGCATTAGCATTGAATGGAAGTTGGAAATATTATTAACATTAAGAAATTCAACATTAACAAAACTGTCTCGTGGCTGAAAATAAGTTATCACATCCCAAAGGATCAATAAATTAACTAAGCGTTACTCATCCTTAGGACAATAAAAATAATTTGGTATGACCCATATTCTTCAAATAAATATGCTTCCATCCTCTTACCATTAGTTGATAGCTCAGAAGTAAAATGAATATGCATATATTTATATGTCATGGACATACATAAATCACTAACAGTTTATATATAATTGTAATTCATAATAATTATTTTTTCGAACATCTCTGAATTCCACAGGATCAGCATATTTTAAATGTTACTAAGTTATCATTAGGCTGAGAAGAGAGCTAAACAGTTTCTGTGACAACATAAATAAGTAAGGCCGATTCACAATAACTGAATTAACTTCTCTAAAATCCTGAATCTTACAAAATCCAATTTAATGATCAAATTTGTGTTATGAAAAGTATAAAGACCATTAACAGACACTGTCTCACAAAGCAAATATTTTGTCCCAACCTTGTCATTAGCATCAGACAAAATTAACATTTCATACAGCGAGCATATTTATTGTCATAAAATTACTACGCGATTGACGGCTGCCAAAGAAATCTCGGTTCAAAAATAAGTAATATACTGCTTTTTTGGGCATTGAAAATATTAGTTAAATATATCCATACTAAACCAAGCAGGTCGATTCACAAGTTACTGTTTACCAGAAAACTAGATAAGAGTCGACGTATGCAACTTCAATAACATTAGCAGTGAATGGTGACAGGAAATATTTTCAAAATCATTAAATTCAAAAAATGACAAAAAAGTGAAAATAAATATTTCTTAATGAAATTTTAAGAATAACTTTTTGAAACGAAAAGTATAAATGCTGTAATTGGCACTGTACCACAAAACACTAATTTTGTCCTAATAATTTCAATTGATATCATACAAAACCAGTATCCTACAGTATACTGCACAACAAAAAATTATACTCCAATTGATTGCCAGAAAACAAATCGTTGCTCATAAAATTAATATATTGCATTTTTGTGTGTTCAAAATATCACTGGCTAAATACATAAACACTTTGGCTAATTTCGAAATATATGGCAGAAATGTATATGCTATTTATTGTATCATATGATTAAAATTATTAAAATTTCCTCTATTCTCATTAGGTAGAATCCTACTTCTAAACAGTTTTACCTTCTGCTTGTATGTGTAAATATCTTGGAAAAATGTTCTCCAATGCTTTAAATTCCAAAAAGCTCCTTTTGCATGAATAAATAGATCGATTGGAGACATCGGAATGCCACTCAACACTTTGCAAGTTTTAAACGAGAATATCGCATTCAATAATCAATCTGATAAACACAAAACAAAGTGGGAAGCTCATTTATTCTATTTTGTAATAAAAGATTATTATTCTCACCAATATTCTTCCTTGGTATCGCAAAAGAGAAGATGTCCAGGCAGTTTAATGATGTCAGTTGTGTGGTCGACTAGATGGTTCAAATGTTCTCGTAAGAATCTCTTGGAGCAACTCTGAAACAACAAAAGAGAATCAAATAAGAAATCTTGAATCACCGTATGTCATCAAGGCACTATGATATTCTTACTTCCCTCACCTCAAATCATTCCACCATTTCTCTGATCTATATTTCTATAAAAAACATTTCATTTAAAAAATTGTCTAAACCTATTTCTGTACACATTTAAAAAAACATTGTTTCCAAGTTAGTAAGATGAACAGTAGTTTTCTGTCCAAAAGCAGTAAAAATAGCTATGGAAACTTTTGTAATTCTTGTTAAATATCATAACTCCCATTTTCATTGTCACTTTAAGTATTTGCTATAATGACTGTTGTTACTTGACTATCTATAAAATTTGTTTCTTAATAACAATAATTAAGGCGCACAGGCTACCTCACATATTTTTGTAATTTTGAAGATTTAGCATTTAAGTAGGTATTCAACAAACAAAACGAAAACGCACTGCCGTATGGTCAGAATAGGTCAGAAGCTGTACTTAGAAGAAGGGGCAACACTATGGAAGAATTTTAATATTAATTGATTAAGCCTTTGTTGATTCTGATTAGGAGCTCATACCATATCCAGATCTGTTGTCAATGACCTAATTTTGTTTTGCGCTACCAGGAACTAATGCAGAAGGGGAGTTTTTTCAATCAGTAATGATATCTGGACGAATGAAAAAATTTGGAATGTTTTACTGCACAGATTGTGATTAAAATAAATTTAAATATAAATGCTGTGATTTTTATAAGTAAAAAGAAAAACTATAGATTTCTTAAATATTTTATAAATAAATAATATAAAGGAATTTTGCAATCAAGTTCCTTCCTCAATCTAAAAATAAAAGCCCTCTTTTCAGATTTTGAAAATCTGGTTACCTTACAAAAATGATATTTGTTGGTTAATAACTCGATATCAACATAAAAATGTATCATTACTTTCAGTAAATTTGTCCATAGAAAATTAATGCCATAATCTATTACACAGTCTACGGCTAACATGTCACATCTAGCTAAGGGGAATAAATATGCGCGATTTAAAAATCAGTGAAAGTTGATTTAGCATAAAAACATGCTAGCTAAATTGCATCCCGCATGCTTTTGCTGGCCCTCATGTCAAGTATTGGACTCCCACTATTATTGTTATGTAAATGTGCTCAAACTCCAAATACCATGAGACAACTAATTAAGTCTGGGAAAACTTTAGTAGTGGAGACTATGTAGCGAGTATGAAGTTCATATACTATTTTAAACAATATAGTGCAGAAAAGAAATTCAATAAATAGTAAACACCATCTTTTAATAAAATTTCACAGAAGTAATGTACAATGTGCTAACTCACAATTTTGCCAAATATATGACTACGAGTAAATACGGTACTTTGTTTCCTTGACATTAAATTAGGTAGTATATAAAAATGGAGTATCATTATATGAGTTGCAAGATAAAAACAGTAAAATTTCTGAAGATAAAAATCAATGGGTTAAGTGCTATATTAAAAACTGTACTTCTAGCGGAAATTCTGATAGCGCAAAGATGTCTCCGAATGCCTCTCATGCAATAAGCGGGGCAAGCCTGTGATCACAATTAATTATTTGATGGAATCACTTTTAAAATACACCTATTCCCCGCTTACCGATGTCCCGATTAATGCTGTTCCGCAGTAATGCTGAAAATAATTTAATACCTTCTCCGAATTGCGCTCACCCATCCCACATTAACCCTGTTCAAAATTTCTGGTGTCATTTACAAAGTCCACTCCGCAGCGCCTCTGCGCATTTACAACAAAAGACGTCTGTATTTGCAGTAGCTTGATGGTTCTGTGCCCCCTTTTGTAGGTAAAAATATAGAGTGAACCCTGTTTAAATTATATTTTCCCTTTAAATAGAAAGACCATGAGTGATAACCAGTGGTCAGAGGAGAAAAAGAGGAAAAACTTAACTCTCGAGGTTAAATTAGAGCAACAGCGATTAAAAGCTGGAGAGCACCAACATTTGTTTGTTTTTTGTTTATTGCTCCCTTTTCGAATGTTTAGTTTTTAAAAATGTAATACCAAAATATTTGAACTCTTCCTTTATTTGGTCTCATTCCATGTTCCTTCATTTATCAAGCACATGATAAGTTTTAAACGAGAATATCGCATTCAATAATCAATCTGATAAACACAAAACAAAGTGGGAAGCTCATTTATTCTATTTTGTAATACATGATTATTATTCTCACCAATATTCTTCCTTGGTATCGCAATAGAGAAGATGTCCAGGCAGTTTAATGATGTCAGTTGTGTGGTCGACTAGATGGTCCAAATGTTCTCGTAAGAATCTCTTGGAGCAACTCTGAAACAACAAAAGAGAATCAAATAAGAAATCTTGAATCACCGTATGTCATCAAGGCACTATGATATTCTTACTTCCCTCACCTCAAATCATTCCACCATTTCTCTGAACTATATTTCTATAAAAACATTTCATTTAAAAAATTGACTAAACCTATTTCTGCACACATTTAAAAAAAACATTGTTTCCAAGTTAGTAAGATGAACAGTAGTTTTCTGTCCAAAAGCAGTAAAAATAGTTATGGCAATTTTTGTAATTCTTGTTAAATATCATAACTCCCATTTTCATTGTCACTTTAAGTATTTGCTATATAGACTGTTGTTACTTGAATATCTATAAAATTTGTTTCTCAATAACAATAATTAAGGCGCACAGGCAACCTCTCACATTTTTGTAATTTTGAAGATTTAGCATTTAAGTAGGTATTCAACAAACAAAACGAAAACGCAATACCATATGGTCAGAATATGTCATATGGAATATGCAGCAGAAAAATAAACCTGTAAAATTACTTAAATCGATCTCAGCTGATCAACCACATGGGTGACTTGTGAGGGAATCATTCATTCTCTATCGAAACCATCTTCACACACCTTCGCTATGATCCTTCCTGTTTTGCTCTACTGCACTTAACAATTGTTTTGTTGTTGCCTTTTCATTATTTCCTTATCAGTCACCTTCATTGTATTGGACACTTTCGATTTTGCATTGCATGTTGTGAAAATAAATATTGACGGAAGTCCACTAAAATTTTCATTTTCATCTTTCAAAATTTATGCATTCCCCAGATTGTAATACTTTTCAATCATGTGTCTTGCGAGTAGTGATTCTGATTCGAGAATTCTCAACAAAAATTTTGATGGAAATGAGCGAAGAGGGTACCTATTTGTTGATCTTTCCCTGGTGCGGAGAATATTTTTTTGGATGCCTCCAGTCCATAGTCAACATTTTTTATGATCGACTACCTTCATGAAAGATTGAGTGACTGGTTTTTCTGAGTCAATATTGTTGACTCCCTTCCCTTCGCTTCGACCAAGTGTGAGTGAGTCCTCATTGCTGCAGAGCCTCGCCTCCCTAACTTTTGGTCCAGCGAGCCTTAATACCTATCGTCTCTCTCTTGAGAACCTTTTGTTTCCACCCGCTGAGGTGAGAATACTCTCGAGTTCTGTAAAAGTATTCGGGAAACAAACAACTGACGTCAATCCCTACTCGAGATGAGGAACACACGGATTGCTAAGCATTAAGTCTTAAATCAGGTGAAATACCCATATGACAGAGGTAACCAACCTTTCTGCCTTACGCTCAAATCGTCTGTAATAATACTCTACAAAAGCCGCTTGTCGGACATTGTTACGATTTGGAATGTAAGAGAAACTTTAATAAATAGAACTCTTAGAATACTTATCCTGTTCGATTTAATTTGAAAACTCACTAAATTTCTTGAGCACCAGGAATCATCAGAGAGTATGAGTTGGCAATCCTACAGACCTGCACCAGTTTCATGTCCTCTTAAGCTTCCCTCTCCATAACCACCTTCCCCTAATATGACTATAATTCCCCTAATATGACTATAATTCCCCTATTATATCTCGAGCTCAGTGTTTTATAGGAGTGTTCTTTTGTGTGATGTAATGATTTAACTTGATTCAGTTTATGGCAAAACCCCTATTTTTTTAATATGGAACAAAGAATTTCATCCTCTGTGTCATCTAAACTAAAGGTTATGGCTTATGCGGAACAAAATGGAAATAGGGCAGCAGAGAGACATTTTGGTCATCCTCTGACGGAGAAGATGATAAGAGCATGGAGAAAGCAGAAAGATGTTCTCAAATCCTTACCTAAAGAAAAACGATCAAGGCGTGGAAAGGCTGCCTTTTGGTCTGATCTAGAGATTGATGTATTTAATTGGGTTATAAAAAATCGGAAAAATGGTACTGCAGTGACAACAAAAATGATTCGAATGTATGCCATAGATCTATCTCGTGAGAAGAAAATAAGTCAATTTAAAGGTGGAGCAGCATGGTGTTGTAGAATCATGCAGCATAATGGACTTTCTGTGCACTCGAGAACTAAACTTGCTCAGAAGATGCCCCAAAAATATGAAGAAAAATTTTGGCCTTCCATCAGTTCATCAGTAATTGCCGAAAGAAGAATACTATAGAATTGGGTCAAATTGGAAATATGGATGAGACTCCGCACACATGTGATACCCCTTCATACAGGACAGTAAATTTAATAGGTGAAAGAAGTATTTTAGTGAAGACAAGTGGTAATGAGAAAGCTCACTACACAGTAGTTCTTGCATGTTGTGCTGATGGGACTAAGCTACCCCCGATGGTAATTTTCAAGCAAAAAAGAATGCCTAAAGAGAAAACCCAGACAGGAATAATTGTTCATGTTCATGAAAAGGGTTGGATGGACAATGATGGAATGAAAATGTGGATTAAAAAGGTATGGGGAAAAATGGAAGGAGCTCTTCTAAGTAAGAAAGCTCTTTTGGTTTGCGATCAGTTCCGCTCTCATCTTACGGTACCTGTTAAGAATCTATTTCTTAAACACCGAATTGGCTGTAATACCAGGAGGACTCACTTTCAAACCGCAGCCATTAGATGTTTTATTAAATATCCCATACAAGGGAAATATGAGAGAAGAATGAAACAAATGAATCGCGGAAGACAGCACGCATCAGCTAACTAACACCGGCAGAATTAAGCGGCCTACGATCAAGCAAGTTTGCGAGTGGGTAAAGGCATCTTGGGCAAGAATCAGTCCAGAAATTATTGTCAAATATTTTTAAAAATGTGGAATAAACAACACCTTGGATGGAACAGAAGATCATGTGATCATGTGAAAATGACACTAGTTCAGATGAAGAATTTCTTGGGTTTGACGATGAGGAACTATTGAATGATGGCAATTTATAAGGTAAATAGATTTTGTTTTCATAAAATATGGTTTTAGATAGCGTAATAAATAATTTAAAGGTGTAATTGGGTAAATCTGCAATGTTTTGAGCCTTTTATGCAATATTTTTATAATGAACGTCTGTTTTATGGAAAATGTATTCCTTCTTAAAATTAACCCCAAATTATGAGTGTGTCCTATACAAGGAAGCATCTTGTACACAGAAAAATACGGAATATATTATTTCTTTTATGAATATATTATGAACATTTGATTGTTTCTTGTTTATTGCTCCCTTTTCGTATGTTTAGTTTTTAAAAATGTAATACCAAAATATTTGAACTCTTCCTTTATTTGGTCTCATTCCATGTTTTTCTTATTGTCATAAAATTACTACGCGATTGACAGCTGCCAAAGAAGTCTCGGTTCAAAAATAAGTAATATACTGCTTTTTTGGGCATTGAAAATATTAGTTAAATATATCCATACTAAACCAAGCAGGTCGATTCACAAGTTACTGTTTACCAGAAAACTAGATAAGAGTCAACGTATGCAACTTCAATAACATTAGCAGTGAATGGTGACAGGAAATATTTTCAAAATCATTAAATTCAAAAAATGACAAAAAAGTGAAAATAAATATTTCTTAATGAAATTTTAAGAATAACTTTTTGAAACGAAAAGTATAAATGCTGTAATTGGCACTGTACCACAAAACACTAATTTTGTCCTAATAATTTCAATTGATATCATACAAAACCAGTATCCTACAGTATACTGCACAACAAAAAATTATACTCCAATTGATTGCCAGAAAACAAATCGTTGCTCATAAAATTAATATATTGCATTTTTATGTGTTCAAAATATCACTGGCAAAATACATAAACACTTTGGCTAATTCCGAAATATATGGCAGAAATGTATATGCTATTTATTGTATCATATGATTAAAATTATTAAAATTTCCTCTATTCTCATTAGGTAGATATCCTACTTCTAAACAGTTTTAACTTCTGCTTGTATGTGTAAAAATCTTGGAAAAATGTTCTCCAATGCTTTAAATTCCAAAAAGCTACTTTTGCATGAATAAATAGATCGATTGGAGACATCGGAATGCCACTCGACACTTTGCAAGTTTTAAACGAGAATATCGCATTCAATAATCAATCTGATAAACACAAAACCAAGTGGGAAGCTCATTTATTCTATTTTGTAATACATGATTATTATTCTCACCAATATTCTTCCTTGGTATCGCAATAGAGAAGATGTCCAGGCAGTTTAATGATGTCAGTTGTGTGGTCGACTAGATGGTCCAAATGTTCTCGTAAGAATCTCTTGGAGCAACTCTGAAACAACAAAAGAGAATCAAATAAGAAATCTTGAATCACCGTATGTCATCAAGGCACTATGATATTCTTACTTCCCTCACCTCAAATCATTCCACCATTTCTCTGAACTATATTTCTATAAAAACATTTCATTTAAAAAATTGACTAAACCTATTTCTGTACACATTTAAAAAAAACATTGTTTCCAAGTTAGTAAGATGGACAGTAGTTTTCTGTCCAAAAGCAGTAAAAATAGTTATGGAAATTTTTGTAATTCTTGTTAAATATCATAACTCCCATTTTCATTGTCACTTTAAGTATTTGCTATAATGACTGTTGTTACTTGAATATCTATAAAATTTGTTTCTTAATAACAATAATTAAGGCGCACAGGCAACCTCTCACATTTTTGTAATTTTGAAGATTTAGCATTTAAGTAGGTATTCAACAAACAAAACGAAAACGCAATACCATATGGTCAGAATATGTCATATGGAATATGCAGCAGAAAAATAAACCTGTAAAATTACTTAAATCGATCTCAGCTGATCAACCACATGGGTGACTTGTGAGGGAATCATTCATTCTCTATCGAAACCATCTTCACACACCTTCGCTGTGATCCTTCCTGTTTTGCTCTACTGCACTTAACAATTGTTTTGTTGTTGCCTATTCATTATTTCCTTATCAGTCACCTTCATTGTATTGGACACTTTCGATTTTGCATTGCATGTTGTGAAAATAAATATTGACGGAAGTCCACTAAAATTTTCATTTTCATCTTTCAAAATTTATGCATTCCCCAGATTGTAATACTTTTCAATCATGTGTCTTGCGAGTAGTGATTCTGATTCGAGAATTCTCAACAAAAATTTTGATGGAAATGAGCGAAGAGGGTACCTATTTGTTGATCTTTCCCTGGTGCGGAGAATATTTTTTTGGATGCCTCCAGTCCATAGTCAACATTTTTTATGATCGACTACCTTCATGAAAGATTGAGTGACTGGTTTTTCTGAGTCAATATTGTTGACTCCCTTCCCTTCGCTTCGACCAAGTGTGAGTGAGTCCTCATTGCTGCAGAGCCTCGCCTCCCTAACTTTTGGTCCAGCGAGCCTTAATACCTATCGTCTCTCTCTTGAGAACCTTTTGTTTCCACCCGCTGAGGTGAGAATACTCTCGAGTTCTGTAAAAGTATTCGGGAAACAAACAACTGACGTCAATCCCTACTCGAGATGAGGAACACACGGATTGCTAAGCATTAAGTCTTAAATCAGGTGAAATACCCATATGACAGAGGTAACCAACCTTTCTGCCTTACGCTCAAATCGTCTGTAATAATACTCTACAAAAGCCGCTTGTCGGACATTGTTACGATTTGGAATGTAAGAGAAACTTTAATAAATAGAACTCTTAGAATACTTATCCTGTTCGATTTAATTTGAAAACTCACTAAATTTCTTGAGCACCAGGAATCATCAGAGAGTATGAGTTGGCAATCCTACAGACCTGCACCAGTTTCATGTCCTCTTAAGCTTCCCTCTCCATAACCACCTTCCCCTAATATGACTATAATTCCCCTAATATGACTATAATTCCCCTAATATGACTACAATTCCCCTATTATATCTCGAGCTCAGTGTTTTATAGGAGTGTTCTTTTGTGTGATGTAATGATTTAACTTGATTCAGTTTATGGCAAAACCACTATTTTTTTAATATGGAACAAAATGGAAATAGGGCAGCAGAGAGACATTTTGGTCATCTTCTGACGGAGAAGATGATAAGAGCATGGAGAAAGCAGAAAGATGTTCTCAAATCCTTACCTAAAGAAAAACGATCAAGGCGTGGAAAGGCTGCCTTTTGGTCTGATCTAGAGATTGATGTATTTAATTGGGTTATAAAAAATCGGAAAAATGGTACTGCAGTGACAACAAAAATGATTCGAATGTATGCCATAGATCTATCTCGTGAGAAGAAAATAAGTCAATTTAAAGGTGGAGCAGCATGGTGTTGTAGAATCATGCAGCATAATGGACTTTCTGTGCACTCGAGAACTAAACTTGCTCAGAAGATGCCCCAAAAATATGAAGAAAAATTTTGGCCTTCCATCAGTTCATCAGTAATTGCCGAAAGAAGAATACTATAGAATTGGGTCAAATTGGAAATATGGATGAGACTCCGCACACATGTGATACCCCTTCATACAGGACAGTAAATTTAATAGGTGAAAGAAGTATTTTAGTGAAGACAAGTGGTAATGAGAAAGCTCACTACACAGTAGTTCTTGCATGTTGTGCTGATGGGACTAAGCTACCCCCGATGGTAATTTTCAAGCAAAAAAGAATGCCTAAAGAGAAAACCCAGACAGGAATAATTGTTCATGTTCATGAAAAGGGTTGGATGGACAATGATGGAATGAAAATGTGGATTAAAAAGGTATGGGGAAAAATGGAAGGAGCTCTTCTAAGTAAGAAAGCTCTTTTGGTTTGCGATCAGTTCCGCTCTCATCTTACGGAACCTGTTAAGAAGCTATTTCTTAAACACCGAATTGGCTGTAATACCAGGAGGACTCACTTTCAAACCGCAGCCATTAGATGTTTTATTAAATATCCCATACAAGGGAAATATGAGAGAAGAATGAAACAAATGAATTGCGGAAGACAGCACGCATCAGCTAACTAACACCGGCAGAATTAAGCGGCCTACGATCAAGCAAGTTTGCGAGTGGGTAAAGGCATCTTGGGCAAGAATCAGTCCAGAAATTATTGTCAAATATTTTTAAAAATGTGGAATAAACAACACCTTGGATGGAACAGAAGATCATGTGATCATGTGAAAATGACACTAGTTCAGATGAAGAATTTCTTGGGTTTGACGATGAGGAACTATTGAATGATGGCAATTTATAAGGTAAATAGATTTTGTTTTCATAAAATATGGTTTTAGATAGCGTAATAAATAATTTAAAGGTGTAATTGGGTAAATCTGCAATGTTTTGAGCCTTTTATGCAATATTTTTATAATGAACGTCTGTTTTATGGAAAATGTATTTCCTTCTTAAAATTCACCCCAAATTATGAGTGTGTCCTATACAAGGAAGCATCTTGTACACAGAAAAATACGGTATATATTATTTCTTTTATGAATATATTATGAACATTTGATTGTATCTTGTTTATTGCTCCCTTTTCGTATGTTTAGTTTTTAAAAATGTAATACCAAAATATTTGAACTCTTCCTATATTTGGTCTCATTCCATGTTTTTCTTATTGTCATAAAATTACTACGCGATTGACAGCTGCCAAAGAAGTCTCGGTTCAAAAATAAGTAATACACTGCTTTTTTGGGCATTGAAAATATTAGTTAAATATATCCATACTAAACCAAGCAGGTCGATTCACAAGTTACTGTTTACCAGAAAACTAGATAAGAGTCGACGTATGCAACTTCAATAACATTAGCAGTGAATGGTGACAGGAAATATTTTCAAAATCATTAAATTCAAAAAATGACAAAAAAGTGAAAATAAATATTTCTTAATGAAATTTTAAGAATAACTTTTTGAAACGAAAAGTATAAATGCTGTAATTGGCACTGTACCACAAAACACTAATTTTGTCCTAATAATTTCAATTGATATCATACAAAACCAGTATCCTACAGTATACTGCACAACAAAAAATTATACTCCAATTGATTGCCAGAAAACAAATCGTTGCTCATAAAATTAATATATTGCATTTTTATGTGTTCAAAATATCACTGGCAAAATACATAAACACTTTGGCTAATTCCGAAATATATGGCAGAAATGTATATGCTATTTATTGTATCATATGATTAAAATTATTAAAATTTCCTCTATTCTCATTAGGTAGATATCCTACTTCTAAACAGTTTTAACTTCTGCTTGTATGTGTAAAAATCTTGGAAAAATGTTCTCCAATGCATTAAATTCCAAAAAGCTACTTTTGCATGAATAAATAGATCGATTGGAGACATCGGAATGCCACTCGACACTTTGCAAGTTTTAAACGAGAATATCGCATTCAATAATCAATCTGATAAACACAAAACCAAGTGGGAAGCTCATTTATTCTATTTTGTAATACATGATTATTATTCTCACCAATATTCTTCCTTGGTATCGCAATAGAGAAGATGTCCAGGCAGTTTAATGATGTCAGTTGTGTGGTCGACTAGATGGTCCAAATGTTCTCGTAAGAATCTCTTGAAGCAACTCTGAAACAACAAAAGAGAATCAAATAAGAAATCTTGAATCACCGTATGTCATCAAGGCACTATGATATTCTTACTTCCCTCACCTCAAATCATTCCACCATTTCTCTGAACTATATTTCTATAAAAACATTTCATTTAAAAAATTGACTAAACCTATTTCTGTACACATTTAAAAAAAACATTGTTTCCAAGTTAGTAAGATGAAAAGTAGTTTTCGTTCCAAAAGCAGTAAAAATAGTTATGGAAATTTTTGTAATTCTTGTTAAATATCATAACTCCCATTTTCATTGTCACTTTAAGTATTTGCTATAATGACTGTTGTTACTTGAATATCTATAAAATTTGTTTCTTAATAACAATAATTAAGGCGCACAGGCAACCTCTCACATTTTTGTAATTTTGAAGAATAAGCATTTAAGTAGGTATTCAACAAACAAAACGAAAACGCAATACCATATGGTCAGAATATGTCATATGGAATATGCAGCAGAAAAATAAACCTGTAAAATTACTTAAATCGATCTCAGCTGATCAACCACATGGGTGACTTGTGAGGGAATCATTCATTCTCTATCGAAACCATCTTCACACACCTTCGCTGTGATCCTTCCTGTTTTGCTCTACTGCACTTAACAATTGTTTTGTTGTTGCCTATTCATTATTTCCTTATCAGTCACCTTCATTGTATTGGACACTTTCGATTTTGCATTGCATGTTGTGAAAATAAATATTGACGGAAGTCCACTAAAATTTTCATTTTCATCTTTCAAAATTTATGCATTCCCGAGATTGTAATACTTTTCAATCATGTGTCTTGCGAGTAGTGATTCTGGTTCGAGAATTCTCAACAAAAATTTTGATGGAAATGAGCGAAGAGGGTACCTATTTGTTGATCTTTCCCTGGTGCGGAGAATATTTTTTTGGATGCCTCCAGTCCATAGTCAGCATTTTTTATGATCGACTACCTTCATGAAATATTGAGTGACTGGTTTTTCTGAGTCAATATTGTTGACTCCCTTCCCTTCGCTTCGACCAAGTGTGAGTGAGTCCTCATTGCTGCAGAGCCTCGCCTCCCTAACTTTTGGTCCAGCGAGCCTTAATACCTATCGTCTCTCTCTTGAGAACCTTTTGTTTCCACCCGCTGAGGTGAGAATACTCTCGAGTTCTGTAAAAGTATTCGGGAAACAAACAACTGACGTCAATCCCTACTCGAGATGAGGAACACACGGATTGCTAAGCATTAAGTCTTAAATCAGGTGAAATACCCATATGACAGAGGTAACCAACCTTTCTGCCTTACGCTCAAATCGTCTGTAATAATACTCTACAAAAGCCGCTTGTCGGACATTGTTACGATTTGGAATGTAAGAGAAACTTTAATAAATAGAACTCTTAGAATACTTATCCTGTTCGATTTAATTTGAAAACTCACTAAATTTCTTGAGCACCAGGAATCATCAGAGAGTATGAGTTGGCAATCCTACAGACCTGCACCAGTTTCATGTCCTCTTAAGCTTCCCTCTCCATAACCACCTTCCCCTAATATGACTATAATTCCCCTAATATGACTATAATTCCCCTATTATATCTCGAGCTCAGTGTTTTATAGGAGTGTTCTTTTGTGTGATGTAATGATTTAACTTGATTCAGTTTATGGCAAAACCCCTATTTTTTTAATATGGAACAAAGAATTTCATCCTCTGTGTCATCTAAACTAAAGGTTATGGCTTATGCGGAACAAAATGGAAATAGGGCAGCAGAGAGACATTTTGGTCATCCTCTGACGGAGAAGATGATAAGAGCATGGAGAAAGCAGAAAGATGTTCTCAAATCCTTACCTAAAGAAAAACGATCAAGGCGTGGAAAGGCTGCCTTTTGGTCTGATCTAGAGATTGATGTATTTAATTGGGTTATAAAAAATCGGAAAAATGGTACTGCAGTGACAACAAAAATGATTCGAATGTATGCCATAGATCTATCTCGTGAGAAGAAAATAAGTCAATTTAAAGGTGGAGCAGCATGGTGTTGTAGAATCATGCAGCATAATGGACTTTCTGTGCACTCGAGAACTAAACTTGCTCAGAAGATGCCCCAAAAATATGAAGAAAAATTTTGGCCTTCCATCAGTTCATCAGTAATTGCCGAAAGAAGAATACTATAGAATTGGGTCAAATTGGAAATATGGATGAGACTCCGCACACATGTGATACCCCTTCATACAGGACAGTAAATTTAATAGGTGAAAGAAGTATTTTAGTGAAGACAAGTGGTAATGAGAAAGCTCACTACACAGTAGTTCTTGCATGTTGTGCTGATGGGACTAAGCTACCCCCGATGGTAATTTTCAAGCAAAAAAGAATGCCTAAAGAGAAAACCCAGACAGGAATAATTGTTCATGTTCATGAAAAGGGTTGGATGGACAATGATGGAATGAAAATGTGGATTAAAAAGGTATGGGGAAAAATGGAAGGAGCTCTTCTAAGTAAGAAAGCTCTTTTGGTTTGCGATCAGTTCCGCTCTCATCTTACGGAACCTGTTAAGAAGCTATTTCTTAAACACCGAATTGGCTGTAATACCAGGAGGACTCACTTTCAAACCGCAGCCATTAGATGTTTTATTAAATATCCCATACAAGGGAAATATGAGAGAAGAATGAAACAAATGAATTGCGGAAGACAGCACGCATCAGCTAACTAACACCGGCAGAATTAAGCGGCCTACGATCAAGCAAGTTTGCGAGTGGGTAAAGGCATCTTGGGCAAGAATCAGTCCAGAAATTATTGTCAAATATTTTTAAAAATGTGGAATAAACAACACCTTGGATGGAACAGAAGATCATGTGATCATGTGAAAATGACACTAGTTCAGATGAAGAATTTCTTGGGTTTGACGATGAGGAACTATTGAATGATGGCAATTTATAAGGTAAATAGATTTTGTTTTCATAAAATATGGTTTTAGATAGCGTAATAAATAATTTAAAGGTGTAGTTGGGTAAATCTGCAATGTTTTGAGCCTTTTATGCAATATTTTTATAATGAACGTCTGTTTTATGGAAAATGTATTTCCTTCTTAAAATTCACCCCAAATTATGAGTGTGTCCTATACAAGGAAGCATCTTGTACACAGAAAAATACGGTATATATTATTTCTTTTATGAATATATTATGAACATTTGATTGTATCTTGTTTATTGCTCCCTTTTCGTATGTTTAGTTTTTAAAAATGTAATACCAAAATATTTGAACTCTTCCTTTATTTGGTCTCATTCCATGTTTTTCTTATTGTCATAAAATTACTACGTGATTGACAGCTGCCAAAGAAGTCTCGGTTCAAAAATAAGTAATACACTGCTTTTTTGGGCATTGAAAATATTAGTTAAATATATCCATACTAAACCAAGCAGGTCGATTCACAAGTTACTGTTTACCAGAAAACTAGATAAGAGTCGACGTATGCAACTTCAATAACATTAGCAGTGAATGGTGACAGGAAATATTTTCAAAATCATTAAATTCAAAAAATGACAAAAAAGTGAAAATAAATATTTCTTAATGAAATTTTAAGAATAACTTTTTGAAACGAAAAGTATAAATGCTGTAATTGGCACTGTACCACAAAACACTAATTTTGTCCTAATAATTTCAATTGATATCATACAAAACCAGTATCCTACAGTATACTGCACAACAAAAAATTATACTCCAATTGATTGCCAGAAAACAAATCGTTGCTCATAAAATTAATATATTGCATTTTTATGTGTTCAAAATATCACTGGCAAAATACATAAACACTTTGGCTAATTCCGAAATATATGGCAGAAATGTATATGCTATTTATTGTATCATATGATTAAAATTATTAAAATTTCCTCTATTCTCATTAGGTAGATATCCTACTTCTAAACAGTTTTAACTTCTGCTTGTATGTGTAAAAATCTTGGAAAAATGTTCTCCAATGCTTTAAATTCCAAAAAGCTACTTTTGCATGAATAAATAGATCGATTGGAGACATCGGAATGCCACTCGACACTTTGAAAGTTTTAAACGAGAATATCGCATTCAATAATCAATCTGATAAACACAAAACAAAGTGGGAAGCTCATTTATTCTATTTTGTAATACATGATTATTATTCTCACCAATATTCTTCCTTGGTATCGCAATAGAGAAGATGTCCAGGCAGTTTAATGATGTCAGTTGTGTGGTCGACTAGATGGTCCAAATGTTCTCGTAAGAATCTCTTGGAGCAACTCTGAAACAACAAAAGAGAATCAAATAAGAAATCTTGAATCACCGTATGTCATCAAGGCACTATGATATTCTTACTTCCCTCACCTCAAATCATTCCACCATTTCTCTGAACTATATTTCTATAAAAACATTTCATTTAAAAAATTGACTAAACCTATTTCTGTACACATTTAAAAAAACATTGTTTCCAAGTTAGTAAGATGGACAGTAGTTTTCTGTCCAAAAGCAGTAAAAATAGTTATGGAAATTTTTGTAATTCTTGTTAAATATCATAACTCCCATTTTCATTGTCACTTTAAGTATTTGCTATAATGACTGTTGTTACTTGAATATCTATAAAATTTGTTTCTTAATAACAATAATTAAGGCGCACAGGCAACCTCTCACATTTTTGTAATTTTGAAGATTTAGCATTTAAGTAGGTATTCAACAAACAAAACGAAAACGCAATACCATATGGTCAGAATATGTCATATGGAATATGCAGCAGAAAAATAAACCTGTAAAATTACTTAAATCGATCTCAGCTGATCAACCACATGGGTGACTTGTGAGGGAATCATTCATTCTCTATCGAAACCATCTTCACACACCTTCGCTGTGATCCTTCCTGTTTTGCTCTACTGCACTTAACAATTGTTTTGTTGTTGCCTATTCATTATTTCCTTATCAGTCACCTTCATTGTATTGGACACTTTCGATTTTGCATTGCATGTTGTGAAAATAAATATTGACGGAAGTCCACTAAAATTTTCATTTTCATCTTTCAAAATTTATGCATTCCCCAGATTGTAATACTTTTCAATCATGTGTCTTGCGAGTAGTGATTCTGATTCGAGAATTCTCAACAAAAATTTTGATGGAAATGAGCGAAGAGGGTACCTATTTGTTGATCTTTCCCTGGTGCGGAGAATATTTTTTTGGATGCCTCCAGTCCATAGTCAACATTTTTTATGATCGACTACCTTCATGAAAGATTGAGTGACTGGTTTTTCTGAGTCAATATTGTTGACTCCCTTCCCTTCGCTTCGACCAAGTGTGAGTGAGTCCTCATTGCTGCAGAGCCTCGCCTCCCTAACTTTTGGTCCAGCGAGCCTTAATACCTATCGTCTCTCTCTTGAGAACCTTTTGTTTCCACCCGCTGAGGTGAGAATACTCTCGAGTTCTGTAAAAGTATTCGGGAAACAAACAACTGACGTCAATCCCTACTCGAGATGAGGAACACACGGATTGCTAAGCATTAAGTCTTAAATCAGGTGAAATACCCATATGACAGAGGTAACCAACCTTTCTGCCTTACGCTCAAATCGTCTGTAATAATACTCTACAAAAGCCGCTTGTCGGACATTGTTACGATTTGGAATGTAAGAGAAACTTTAATAAATAGAACTCTTAGAATACTTATCCTGTTCGATTTAATTTGAAAACTCACTAAATTTCTTGAGCACCAGGAATCATCAGAGAGTATGAGTTGGCAATCCTACAGACCTGCACCAGTTTCATGTCCTCTTAAGCTTCCCTCTCCATAACCACCTTCCCCTAATATGACTATAATTCCCCTAATATGACTATAATTCCCCTATTATATCTCGAGCTCAGTGTTTTATAGGAGTGTTCTTTTGTGTGATGTAATGATTTAACTTGATTCAGTTTATGGCAAAACCCCTATTTTTTTAATATGGAACAAAGAATTTCATCCTCTGTGTCATCTAAACTAAAGGTTATGGCTTATGCGGAACAAAATGGAAATAGGGCAGCAGAGAGACATTTTGGTCATCCTCTGACGGAGAAGATGATAAGAGCATGGAGAAAGCAGAAAGATGTTCTCAAATCCTTACCTAAAGAAAAACGATCAAGGCGTGGAAAGGCTGCCTTTTGGTCTGATCTAGAGATTGATGTATTTAATTGGGTTATAAAAAATCGGAAAAATGGTACTGCAGTGACAACAAAAATGATTCGAATGTATGCCATAGATCTATCTCGTGAGAAGAAAATAAGTCAATTTAAAGGTGGAGCAGCATGGTGTTGTAGAATCATGCAGCATAATGGACTTTCTGTGCACTCGAGAACTAAACTTGCTCAGAAGATGCCCCAAAAATATGAAGAAAAATTTTGGCCTTCCATCAGTTCATCAGTAATTGCCGAAAGAAGAATACTATAGAATTGGGTCAAATTGGAAATATGGATGAGACTCCGCACACATGTGATACCCCTTCATACAGGACAGTAAATTTAATAGGTGAAAGAAGTATTTTAGTGAAGACAAGTGGTAATGAGAAAGCTCACTACACAGTAGTTCTTGCATGTTGTGCTGATGGGACTAAGCTACCCCCGATGGTAATTTTCAAGCAAAAAAGAATGCCTAAAGAGAAAACCCAGACAGGAATAATTGTTCATGTTCATGAAAAGGGTTGGATGGACAATGATGGAATGAAAATGTGGATTAAAAAGGTATGGGGAAAAATGGAAGGAGCTCTTCTAAGTAAGAAAGCTCTTTTGGTTTGCGATCAGTTCCGCTCTCATCTTACGGAACCTGTTAAGAAGCTATTTCTTAAACACCGAATTGGCTGTAATACCAGGAGGACTCACTTTCAAACCGCAGCCATTAGATGTTTTATTAAATATCCCATACAAGGGAAATATGAGAGAAGAATGAAACAAATGAATCGCGGAAGACAGCACGCATCAGCTAACTAACACCGGTAGAATTAAGCGGCCTACGATCAAGCAAGTTTGCGAGTGGGTAAAGGCATCTTGGGCAAGAATCAGTCCAGAAATTATTGTCAAATATTTTTAAAAATGTGGAATAAACAACACCTTGGATGGAACAGAAGATCATGTGATCATGTGAAAATGACACTAGTTCAGATGAAGAATTTCTTGGGTTTGACGATGAGGAACTATTGAATGATGGCAATTTATAAGGTAAATAGATTTTGTTTTCATAAAATATGGTTTTAGATAGCGTAATAAATAATTTAAAGGTGTAGTTGGGTAAATCTGCAATGTTTTGAGCCTTTTATGCAATATTTTTATAATGAACGTCTGTTTTATGGAAAATGTATTCCTTCTTAAAATTAACCCCAAATTATGAGTGTGTCCTATACAAGGAAGCATCTTGTACACAGAAAAATACGGTATATATTATTTCTTTTATGAATATATTATGAACATTTGATTGTTTCTTGTTTATTGCTCCCTTTTCGTATGTTTAGTTTTTAAAAATGTAATACCAAAATATTTGAACTCTTCCTTTATTTGGTCTCATTCCATGTTTTTCTTATTGTCATAAAATTACTACGCGATTGACAGCTGCCAAAGAAGTCTCGGTTCAAAAATAAGTAATACACTGCTTTTTTGGGCATTGAAAATATTAGTTAAATATATCCATACTAAACCAAGCAGGTCGATTCACAAGTTACTGTTTACCAGAAAACTAGATAAGAGTCGACGTATGCAACTTCAATAACATTAGCAGTGAATGGTGACAGGAAATATTTTCAAAATCATTAAATTCAAAAAATGACAAAAAAGTGAAAATAAATATTTCTTAATGAAATTTTAAGAATAACTTTTTGAAACGAAAAGTATAAATGCTGTAATTGGCACTGTACCACAAAACACTAATTTTGTCCTAATAATTTCAATTGATATCATACAAAACCAGTATCCTACAGTATACTGCACAACAAAAAATTATACTCCAATTGATTGCCAGAAAACAAATCGTTGCTCATAAAATTAATATATTGCATTTTTGTGTGTTCAAAATATCACTGGCAAAATACATAAACACTTTGGCTAATTCCGAAATATATGGCAGAAATGTATATGCTATTTATTGTATCATATGATTAAAATTATTAAAATTTCCTCTATTCTCATTAGGTAGATATCCTACTTCTAAACAGTTTTAACTTCTGCTTGTATGTGTAAAAATCTTGGAAAAATGTTCTCTAATGCTTTAAATTCCAAAAAGCTACTTTTGCATGAATAAATAGATCGATTGGAGACATCGGAATGCCACTCGACACTTTGAAAGTTTTAAACGAGATTATCGCATTCAATAATCAATCTGATAAACACAAAACAAAGTGGGAAGCTCATTTATTCTATTTTGTAATAAATGATTATTATTCTCACCAATATTCTTCCTTGGTATCGCAATAGAGAAGACGTCCAGGCAGTTTAATGATGTCAGTTGTGTGGTCGACTAGATGGTCCAAATGTTCTCGTAAGAATCTCTTGGAGCAACTCTGAAACAACAAAAGAGAATCAAATAAGAAATCTTGAATCACCGTATGTCATCAAGGCACTATGATATTCTTACTTCCCTCACCTCAAATCATTCCACCATTTCTCTGAACTATATTTCTATAAAAACATTTCATTTAAAAAATTGACTAAACCTATTTCTGTACACATTTAAAAAAAACATTGTTTCCAAGTTAGTAAGATGAACAGTAGTTTTCTGTCCAAAAGCAGTAAAAATAGCTATGGAAATTTTTGTAATTCTTGTTAAATATCATAATTCCCATTTTCATTGTCACTTTAAGTATTTGCTATAATGACTGTTGTTACTTGAATATCTATAAAATTTGTTTCTTAATAACAATAATTAAGGCGCGCAGGCAACCTCTCACATTTTTGTAATTTTGAAGATTTAGCATTTAAGTAGGTATTCAACAAACAAAACGAAAACGCAATACCATATGGTCAGAATATGTCATATGGAATATGCAGCAGAAAAATAAACCTGTAAAATTACTTAAATCGATCTCAGCTGATCAACCACATGGGTGACTTGTGAGGGAATTATTCATTCTCTATCGAAACCATCTTCACACACCTTCGCTGTGATCCTTCCTGTTTTGCTCTACTGCACTTAACAATTGTTTTGTTGTTGCCTATTCATTATTTCCTTATCAGTCACCTTCATTGTATTGGACACTTTCGATTTTGCATTGCATGTTGTGAAAATAAATATTGACGGAAGTCCACTAAAATTTTCATTTTCATCTTTCAAAATTTATGCATTCCCCAGATTGTAATACTTTTCAATCATGTGTCTTGCGAGTAGTGATTCTGATTCGAGAATTCTCAACAAAAATTTTGATGGAAATGAGCGAAGAGGGTACCTATTTGTTGATCTTTCCCTGGTGCGGAGAATATTTTTTTGGATGCCTCCAGTCCATAGTCAACATTTTTTATGATCGACTACCTTCATGAAAGATTGAGTGACTGGTTTTTCTGAGTCAATATTGTTGACTCCCTTCCCTTCGCTTCGACCAAGTGTGAGTGAGTCCTCATTGCTGCAGAGCCTCGCCTCCCTAACTTTTGGTCCAGCGAGCCTTAATACCTATCGTCTCTCTCTTGAGAACCTTTTGTTTCCACCCGCTGAGGTGAGAATACTCTCGAGTTCTGTAAAAGTATTCGGGAAACAAACAACTGACGTCAATCCCTACTCGAGATGAGGAACACACGGATTGCTAAGCATTAAGTCTTAAATCAGGTGAAATACCCATATGACAGAGGTAACCAACCTTTCTGCCTTACGCTCAAATCGTCTGTAATAATACTCTACAAAAGCCGCTTGTCGGACATTGTTACGATTTGGAATGTAAGAGAAACTTTAATAAATAGAACTCTTAGAATACTTATCCTGTTCGATTTAATTTGAAAACTCGCTAAATTTCTTGAGCACCAGGAATCATCAGAGAGTATGAGTTGGCAATCCTACAGACCTGCACCAGTTTCATGTCCTCTTAAGCTTCCCTCTCCATAACCACCTTCCCCTAATATGACTATAATTCCCCTAATATGACTATAATTCCCCTAATATGACTATAATTCCCCTATTATATCTCGAGCTCAGTGTTTTATAGGAGTGTTCTTTTGTGTGATGTAATGATTTAACTTGATTCAGTTTATGGCAAAACCACTATTTTTTTAATATGGAACAAAATGGAAATAGGGCAGCAGAGAGACATTTTGGTCATCTTCTGACGGAGAAGATGATAAGAGCATGGAGAAAGCAGAAAGATGTTCTCAAATCCTTACCTAAAGAAAAACGATCAAGGCGTGGAAAGGCTGCCTTTTGGTCTGATCTAGAGATTGATGTATTTAATTGGGTTATAAAAAATCGGAAAAATGTTACTGCAGTGACAACAAAAATGATTCGAATGTATGCCATAGATCTATCTCGTGAGAAGAAAATAAGTCAATTTAAAGGTGGAGCAGCATGGTGTTATAGAATCATGCAGCATAATGGACTTTCTGTGCACTCGAGAACTAAACTTGCTCAGAAGATGCCCCAAAAATATGAAGAAAAATTTTGGCCTTCCATCAGTTCATCAGTAATTGCCGAAAGAAGAATACTATAGAATTGGGTCAAATTGGAAATATGGATGAGACTCCGCACACATGTGATACCCCTTCATACAGGACAGTAAATTTAATAGGTGAAAGAAGTATTTTAGTGAAGACAAGTGGTAATGTGAAAGCTCACTACACAGTAGTTCTTGCATGTTGTGCTATAATGACTGTTGTTACTTGACTATCTATAAAATTTGTTTCTTAATAATAATAATAATTAAGGCGCACAGGCAACCTCTCACGTTTTTGTAATTTTGAAGATTAAGTATTTAAATAGGTATTCAACAAACAAAACGAAAACGCACTGCCGTATGGTCAGAATATGTCAGAAGCTGTACTTAGAAGAAGGGGCAACACTATGGAAGAATTTTAATATTAATTGATTAAGCCTTTGTTGATTTTGATTAGGAGCTCATACCATATCCAGATCTGTTGTCAATGACCTAATTTTGTTTTGCGCTACCAGGAACAAATGCAGCAGTCAAGTTTTTTCAATCAGTAATGATATTTGGAAGAATAAAAAAATTTGGAATGTTTTACTGCACAGATTGTGATTAAAATAAATTTAAATATAAATGCTGTGATTTTTATAAGTAAACAGAAAAAATATAGATTTCTTAAATATTTTATAAATAAATAATATAAAGGAATTTTGCAATCAAGTTCCTTCCTCAATCTAAAAATAAAAGTCCTCTTTTCAGATTTTGAAAATCTGGTTCTTACAAAAATGATATTTGTTGGTTAATAACTCGATATCAACATAAAAATGTATCATTACTTTCAGTAAATTTGTCCATAGAAAATTAATGCCATTATCTATTACACAGTCTACGGCTAACATGTCACATCTAGCTAAGGGGAATAAATATGCGCGATTTAAAAATCAGTGAAAGTTGCTTTAGCATAAAAACATGCTAGCTAAATTGCATCCCGCATGCTTTTGCTGGCCCTCATGTCAAGTATTGGACTCCCACTATTATTGCTATGTAAATGTGCTCAAACTCCAAATACCATGAGACAACTAATTAAGTCTGGGAAAACTTTAGTAGTGGAGACTATGTAGCGAGTATGAAGTTCATATACTATTTTAAACAATATAGTGCAGAAAAGAAATTCAATAAATAGTAAACACCATCTTTTAATAAAATTTCACAGAAGTAATGTACAATGTGCTAACTCACAATTTTGCCAAATATATAACTACGAGTAAATACGGTACTTTGTTTCCTTGACATTAAATTAGGTAGTATATAAAAATGGAGTATCATTATATGAGTTGCAAGATAAAAACAGTAAAATTTCTGAAGATAAAAATCAATGGGTTAAGTGCTATATTAAAAACTGTTCTTCTAGCGGAAATTCTGATAGCGCAAAGATGTCTCCGAATGCCTCTCATGCAATAAGCGGGGCAAGCCTGGATAGCGCAAAGATGTCTCCGAATGCCTCTCATGCAATAAGCGGGGCAAGCCTGTGATCACAATTAATTATTTGATGGAATCACTTTTAAAATACACCTATTCCCCGCTTACCGATGTCCCGATTAATGCTGTTCCGCAGTAATGATGAAAATAATTTAGTACCTTTTCCGAATTGCGCTCACCCATCCCACATTAACCCTGTTCAAAATTTCTGGTGTCATTTACAAAGTCCACTCCGCAGCGCCTCTGTGCATTTACAACAAAAGACGTCTGTATTTGCAGTAGCTTGATGGTTCTGTGCCCCCTTTTGTAGGTAAAAATATAGAGTGAACCCTGTTTAAATTATATTTTCCCTTTAAATAGAAAGACCATGAGTGATAACCAGTGGTCAGAGGAGAAAAAGAGGAAAAACTTAACTCTCGAGGTTAAATTAGAGCAACAGCGATTAAAAGCTGGAGAGCACCAACATTTGTTTGTTTTTTGTTTATTGCTCCCTTTTCGAATGTTTAGTTTTTAAAAATGTAATACCAAAATATTTGAACTCTTCCTTTATTTGGTCTCATTCCATGTTCCTTTATTTATCAAGCACATGATAATTCTTTTATGAATCGATATTTCTTTATCGAAACATAGTAAGGTTTTCATCTTTACGATATACGATTTTATTTTTGTCTTCTCTTAATTGAACATAAAATTGTGGCTGTATAGTGATTATTGCCTCACCATGTATATATGTATAAGTAGACGCAGGTATCTTCTACTCTAACTGCTATTCCTTAATGCTCCTGAGTAATTAATTCAGCGTGAGATCAACATATGTTCCTTAAAATGCATTCTGTTCTTCATTTATATTCAAGCTTTTAATGTGCAATTTAAAATATAATTGCAACGCTAATGACAACCTATTCTATGATATGTAATATGGTTAACAAAGAATACCTTGGTGTATTATTTATATAATACTACCTATTTTCATTTCCATTAATAGAATCTCGGGAACAAATTAAATATTATAAAGTCATTTCTTATGGGAATATGTGTTCCGAATAGCGATGTTTCTGTTAGCGCTCGATTTTCCTCGCACCAAATAAGAGCGTTATTCGGGGAGTGGGTGTATAGTCATTTCACTCAAATTAATTTCCAGTGGAAGGAACAACATGATTTTATGTGGTCATAAATCTCTAAAACTTTAAAAACTTGGGCAGGAATTGCAAGCTCTAGGGATGCAACCGGTGAAAACACATTTGAAGATATATTCAAATTAGTTTACCTATATGTTATCCCATGCATAGGCTGATTTAGTGGGTCTAATTGCTCACGTGAATATTTTACAGTCAAACCTACAAAACAAGATTAGTTCCCAGACTTTAAAACTGAATTTGGCGATAAAAAGTGTGGTGGTATGATATGGAGAGTGTTATTACAATCTAATAACTGTATTTGTCTTAATTGATGCATACAAATGTTCAGTTGGAAGGAAAGCAAAATATACATATAGATGTTCAAGGGAGGAAGAGTTAACGATTATAAATGTTCGTCTAAATAAGAGATATGTTAGAGAAGTTTTCTTATTTTCCCTTCTGAGATATCTTTCACTTAATTCATTTTCAATGTTTATGAAAAACATATTTCGATGACTACTGAGTATACAGAATATGCAGGATGTATAGAAATTTTTTAGAGAACGAAAGCACTTAAAATTGCACTTTAAAACTGCCTTCCACTTTTTGAAATAATTAGCCAGATTTATAATATTTTTGGTGATTGTGCTTCATTGAATAACCTTAAGTGTTTCTTTCTTCCCTACTTTAGTTTATATTAGGTATATATTTTTTCTTTTAGTTAATATTAGGTATTGTTTATAATGGTTGTTAAGTAGATTGTTAATCCAACAGTATGATCATTCCTGTGTTATTTAAATGGGAAAAATTAAAAGAGAAAAACATCTTCTTAATGAAAAATGTAGTTCAAAACGGTTTAAAAACCAACCCATTTTGCTTGACATTTCTTGCCGTTAAAATGGCACCTTTATCTTGCTTGTATGTTCTATAGTGGTTGTGTCATAAATGCACAAACAAACAAATTCTTCAAAATATTTATGGTAGAGATAATTTGTCCACACTTGAATAATTAGTAAAACTAAAACCTACTAAGCTGAATTAAAGCTACAGTTTACCATAACTCAAGATGAGAGACTGTTTATTTACCTTCAGCAGCATCAGCATTGAATGGAGGTCGGAAACATTATTAACATTAAGAAATTCAGCATTCACAAAACTGACCCACTGCTGAAAATTAGTCATCACATCTAAAAGCATCAATAAATTAACAAAGCATTACTCATCTTTAGGACAATTCAAATTATGACCCATATTCTTCAAATATAAATGCTTCTATCCTCTATCATTAGTTGATAGCTTAGTAGTAAACTTAACAGTTTATATATAATTGTAATTCAAAATACTTTTTTTTCAAACATTTCCAAATTCCACAGAATCAGCATATTTTAAATGGTACTAAGTTATCATTAGGCTGAGAAGAGAGCTAAACAGTTTCTGTGACAACATAAATAAGTAAGGCCGATTCACAATAACTGAATTAACTTCTCTAAAATCCTGAATCTTACAAAATCCAATTTAATGATAAAATTTGTGTTATGAAAAGTATAAAGACCATTAACAGACACTGTCTCACAAAGCAAATATTTTGTCCCAATCTTGTCATTAGCATCAGACATAATTAACGTTTCATACAGCGTGCATATTTATTGTCATAAAATTACTATGCGATTGACAGCTGCCAAAGAAATCTCGGTTCAAAAATATGTAATATACTGCTTTTTTGGGCATTGAAAATATTAGTTAAATATATCCATACTAAACCAAGCAGGTCGATTCACAAGTTACTGTTTACCAGAAAACTAGATAAGAGTCGACGTATGCAACTTCAATAACATTAGCAGTGAATGGTGACAGGAAATATTTTCAAAATCATTAAATTCAAAAAATGACAAAAAAGTGAAAATAAATATTTCTTAATGAAATTTTAAGAATAACTTTTTGAAACGAAAAGTATAAATGCTGTAATTGGCACTGTACCACAAAACACTAATTTTGTCCTAATAATTTCAATTGATATCATACAAAAACAGTATCCTACAGTATACTGCACAACAAAAAATTATACTCCAATTGATTGCCAGAAAACAAATCGTTGCTCACAAAATTAATATATTGCATTTTTATGTGTTCAAAATATCCCTGGCAAAATACATAAACACTTTGGCTAATTCCGAAATATATGGCAGAAATGTATATGCTATTTATTGTATCATATGATTAAAATTATTAAAATTTCCTCTATTCTCATTAGGTAGATATCCTACTTCTAAACACTTTTAACTTCTGCTTGTATGTGTAAAAATCTTGGAAAAATGTTCTCCAATGCTTTAAATTCCAAAAAGCTACTTTTGCATGAATAAATAGATCGATTGGAGACATCGGAATGCCACTCGACACTTTGCAAGTTTTAAACGAGAATATCGCATTCAATAATCAATCTGATAAACACAAAACAAAGTGGGAAGCTCATTTATTCTATTTTGTAATAAAAGATTATTATTCTCACCAATATTCTTCCTTGGTATCGCAAAAGAGAAGATGTCCAGGCAGTTTAATGATGTCAGTTGTGTGGTCGACTAGATGGTCCAAATGTTCTCGTAAGAATCTCTTGGAGCAACTCTGAAACAACAAAAGAGAATCAAATAAGAAATCTTGAATCACCGTATGTCATCAAGGCACTATGATATTCTTACTTCCCTCACGTCAAATCATTCCACCATTTCTCTGAACTATATTTCTATAAAAAACATTTCATTTAAAAAATTGTCTAAACCTATTTCTGTACACATTTACAAAAACATTGTTTCCAAGTTAGTAAGATGAACAGTAGTTTTCTGTCCAAAAGCAGTAAAAATAGCTATGGAAACTTTTGTAATTCTTGTTAAATATCATAACTCCCATTTTCATTGCAACTTTAAGTATTTGCTATAATTACTGTTGTTACTTGACTATCTATAAAATTTGTTTCTTAATAATAATAATAATTAAGGCGCACAGGCAACCTCTCACGTTTTTGTAATTTTGAAGATTAAGTATTTAAATAGGTATTCAACAAACAAAACGAAAACGCACTGCCGTATGGTCAGAATATGTCAGAAGCTGTACTTAGAAGAAGGGGCAACACTATGGAAGAATTTTAATATTAATTGATTAAGCCTTTGTTGATTTTGATTAGGAGCTCATACCATATCCAGATCTGTTGTCAATGACCTAATTTTGTTTTGCGCTACCAGGAACAAATGCAGTAGTCGAGTTTTTTCAATCAGTAATGATATTTGGAAGAATGAAAAAATTTGGAATGTTTTACTGCACAGATTGTGATTAAAATAAATTTAAATATAAATGCTGTGATTTTTATAAGTAAACAGAAAAAATATAGATTTCTTAAATATTTTATAAATAAATAATATAAAGGAATTTTGCAATCAAGTTCCTTCCTCAATCTAAAAATAAAAGTCCTCTTTTCAGATTTTGAAAATCTGGTTACCTTACAAAAATGATATTTGTTGGTTAATAACTCGATATCAACATAAAAATGTATCATTACTTTCAGTAAATTTGTCCATAGAAAATTAATGCCATTATCTATTACACAGTCTACGGCTAACATGTCACATCTAGCTAAGGGGAATAAATATGCGCGATTTAAAAATCAGTGAAAGTTGATTTAGCATAAAAACATGCTAGCTAAATTGCATCCCGCATGCTTTTGCTGGCCCTCATGTCAAGTATTGGACTCCCACTATTATTGCTATGTAAATGTGCTAAAACTCCATATATGATGAGAGATGTTGCTGAATGAGCTGTTACATTTTGCATCAGTTTATTAACACGAACCTAACGGTTAAAATGTAAATAATGATTAATGACTATTAAATTAATTAAACACTTAAAATGGCAAAACATTGCTACACTTTACCTAGGTATATAATGTGAGTGCTTTTAACGGGTTCCTATATTTTTAAAAAATTATTGAAATTGCACTTTTTATTATTTGAAAATTGTCGAAACATTGAGAGAAATTTGTTAATCCATTATCAATTATTATTTGATTTTGAATTCTTGGTATGAAGTGAACCTGGAGGAAATGAAAGCTTTTTGGGTGCTGTCATTAACATAGGAATGATTGGTCAGTATTTTTCTGATGAATGTGTTTATAAGATACCATTTTTCAAAGGAGTTTTCAAGCATTCCAGATCCCTACAAACTTTTCGATGTTTCATTTGAATCCACCGATTCCACATCCAACAAACAGAACTCATACTCTCACTACATGAACCAATATGGTACAGAATGTTGTAGATTATATAAATAAGAAATGCCTAGAAAACATAACTCCTGGATTGAATATTGCTGTAGATGAAAGCACAGTTGGTTATCAAGGAAGAGTTATTTTCGAGTGCTTCAATTGTCCCAAATCTACCAAATGGGGATTATGCATATATGTACTTGCTGACTCAGAAACAGGATATATTTTAGTATTCAAACCATACTTTGGAAGTTGAACCACAGACAACCTTATTAGACCAGATCTAGATTTCACTCCACCAATTGTTTTTGATCTGTGTAACACACTGCTGCAATCACCTCTACATTAATTATGTTTTGGCTGAAGAATTGTTGAAAATCAATAGTCATCTTACTGGAACCATAATTACATTAAGGTCGCCCTATTCCATTGAAGAAAGCAAAAATGATGAAATATTTCCGCAAAAATTACACATACACGGTCTTAGCACGTCAAGACAAAGAACAAGTTACAATGCTGAGCACTGTTCATAATCATAGCTTTACAACCCTAAAAAGGAGTACTCAAAATGATCTTACCGAAGAAATCAAGAAACCAACCATAATATGCAATTACACTGCCAACATCGGAGCTGTTGATCACGCTGATCACTACTGCTCAAATTTCACATTTGTAAGGAAGTTCCAGTGGTGGAATAAGTTATTTTTCTGGATTCTTGAAGTAGGGACAGTGAATAGCTATATTCTTTATTTAATAGTTTATGCCAGAGATAAAAAGTCATTTCATTCACACAAATCTTTCCATAAGCAGCTATAAGTTCAATTAGTAGGCAGAATCCATAATGAAATGAAGCATGGTCGCCCATCATCCTCTGACCAAGAAGAGCGAATGGACAGAAAACAACACTTTTTAGGAAAGATGGTAGGTTCTTTGAAGGATTGTGCAGTGTACAGTGATAGAAAAAAGAAAGGACTGAGAAAAGAAACTATATTTTACTGCAAAACTTGCACAAGAAAACCATGTACACATCCTGATGACTGTTTTGGAAAGTACTATACAAAAAAGAATTTATTCAAAAATACAAATTCTACAGCCTTTTATTCACACCACTACCTATCTTTTACAGAAACATCTAAAATTAAATTGGAGTTTCAATGGAAGAAACGTTTTTTATTTTAAGTGGAAAGGGTTCAACTACACTATACCATTTTAATTGTTCCCGTGAACTAGCTTAGCCCTTAAACCTAAACTTAAGTTCTCACTTTCAGAATCTTTTTCTCTATCCCCTAAACATCCCTTCTATCAAAACAACATCAGACAAAATAAACAACTTGAACACTAACACTTAAAACACCAGCTTTGTATTCAAAACTAAGATCTGCCTTTGTCAACTCCTTCCGCTACATGAGTTATACATATTAATTAGAAAAGTTGAACTCTGAGAGTAGAAGCAAATGAAGTCTTGGAAAACTTTAGTAGTGGAGACTACATGGTGAGTATAAAGTTCATATACTATTTTAAACAATATAGTGGAGAAAAGAAACTCAATTAACCCTTCAGTGACGACCTCGTTGCACCATACAGACCTCGATTTCTTCACATGGGTACCAACCCATGGTACGCTTGTTTGAATCTATTCCTGTGAGAAGAGTTTTTGATCAATTTTCAAATGGTTTTTAAATTGTGAAAGGTAAAGGTTTTCTCTTCAATATAACTTCAAGAATTTATTTGTTCTGAATGAAATAATTATGCAACATCAAATTTATTGTGCGCGAAGACGTGTACTCGACCCATTGGCATGAGGACAGGCGAAGTTTATACGTTTCCTATTTTTTAACCATCACGCCAGTGGCGGCTCATAGCTAAAATTAGTGGGAGTGCTGCTCCAGAAAATTTTTAGCCTTTGTTTTAAAATTGTGTAAAAGGAAAAAAACATGTATAAAAAGAAAATTTATTCAGGAACTTGATAAAATCTTAACAAAAAAAAACAAACATTTTTTACTTACTTTAACTTAAATTGTTACAGTTCAAGCTTGATCTATTCATTTAAAAATGAAATCCATTCTTTTTGTTTTAATTTGCGCAAAAAGTTCAATAATTTTCTCCTTGATCTCTGGATGACAATTGAGGAAATTTCTCTCCATTGAAAGTACTGCAAACGCATTTAGTCTTTCCGAAGTGCTTCTTAAAAAAGTTTTTATTCTTTTCAATGTTGAAAAGCAGCGCTCTGCCTCTGATGTAGTCATGGGAATTGTCAAGAGGATTTTTATCAGTTTTGTAATTTCACTAAAAACATCATATAACATCATCATATTATTTTGGACAAAATTTCACGGTTCTTTTTAACTTTTATATTATGCTCATTGATTGAAAGTCTGTATGCCTCACTAAGTTTCTCCTTAATACTTACGGTTCCTAAAAGTGACAGTGAAACAACATTATCAACGTGCTTCTTTGACTTCTCATGCTTTTCAGTTTTTTCTTTCATTTTGTTTATATTTCTAAAACCATATTTTGTCCACGGTACATCACCTCCAAACAGCAAACACGGGAAGCAAAACAGTGCATTTTTTACTTCACAGCCGCAAAGCCAACTTTTCCGTTGGTACCATTCAGAATTAAAGCTACGAATATATTTCTTGTTGTTGCTTTTGCCTGGCTGAGATATTAGAATATCAGGTGTTGAACGACCTCTTTTCTTAACTGTAACTTTCTCATGGAGAGATAGCTGTGAAAACTTAAGCTGTTGAGGTTCACTTACAGTCACAGAACTTATTTCTTGGGGATGCAAGGCCATGGTTAAAGTTTTCTGTTAAATAAAAGAACCGAAAAAAATGAATCAAATAGAATAGCTGGAAGCAGAATAATAATCTAATTCTACACTCTTCTACACTTTATCACATTCAAGAATATGGTACACAGTTTTTAAGCACAACACACACTGAGTAAATAAACTTCCTTCCACCATCACGCCAGAGCTGGCACTGCGAGAGCAACAGTGCTCTCTCTACCTGGCAGTCCCGCCTTCCTCCCCACCCCCCCCTCCTATGTGTGCATGCGCACAACAGTCAAACACCACGTCGCTGGCACTGTGAAGCGCACAGTTCCATGCAAAGATTTTTGTATCTTTTTCATAAACTGGGGGATGGCTACTGAAGTACTGATATTAAGCTTAAGGAATATATATTGTGCTACAAAAATAAAGAGAATTTAAGAAAAAAGGACTCATTATATTAAATGTTATCGATAATATCAAGTGGAAATAGGGGGTGCTGCAGTTCCGCAGTGCCTATACACGAGCCGCCACTGCATCACGCCCACTCTATTCTAATTTATTTTTTTTTGCATTTGAGTTTCTTTCTAAAGGTAAATCCATCATTCTTTTTTCACAACATTTCTAAGGAAAAATAACATGAAAAAATAAGATTTGAAAATGTTGTTAGGAAAAAATCAGCCCAAAATGAATGTTCAAAACGTGAACGAAGTCACTCAAATCTCCAAAATAAAAGCAAAATATACCATCCCAAAAAATTCATTAGTCCCTCCCTTTGTAAACTAGAAAGATGTTGATGGCAAAAGGACCTCGAGGCTTTTGAGACTCTTTCAAGCATCAGTCACTTTCTGACAGATATATGACAGCATGGCCACTGGAAGATATGGTGCTGTTTATAAAGAACCCAAACAAACCAAGCAGGATTGCCCAGATCTATTAGTAGAGACCTTTCCAAGTTCATCAGAAAGTCATTTCGTTTGAAGAAGTGCAAATATGGCTGTGCAAAAATAGAGAAACACTCTAGTTCCTTGGTTCCATTTTGCGTTACATATCCACATTGCACGGACGGTAAAGCTTAAAATTTATTTAAAAGGCTCTTAATGAATACCTATACTTTACATATCAACTGTTTTTAGGAATATGTTCTTAAAACATTTGAGCATTTTTCTCTCCCCTGTATAGAAATGGCTAGTAGATGTGCACTACTGGGTTTGTGATGAAGAGTTGCAAAAAATGTTCGAGGAATCCAATGACATCTCACACACTAGTGATAGTGGTTTTAGTTATATTGATGTTGCAGTTAAGAACGAACTCATAAATCTGCCAAATAATGAAGATGATAAGAGAAGGGACTGATAATTTCACTGGAGAGCATGGAAAATTTTATTGTACAACAGGAGGTAAATATTTTATAAATATAAATATATAATATAAGGGAATGTAGCAATCAAGTTTCTTTTTCTCATATTAAAAATAAAATCCTCTTTTGAGATTTTGAAAATCTGGTTACCTTATACAAATGATGACATTTGTTGGTTACAAAACTCGATATCAACATACCAATGTATCATTACTTGTAGTAAATTTGTCCATAGAAAATTAATGCCATTATCTATTACACAGTCTACAGCTAACATGTCCCATCTGGCTAAGGAATAAATATGTGAGACTTAAAAATCAGTGAAAATTGATTTAGCATAAAAACATGCTAAGTTGCAGCCAGCAAGCTTTTGGTGGCCGTCATGTCAAGTATCGGACTCCCATTATTATTGCTATGTAAATGACTTAAATCAATTAAACAATTAAAATGGCAAAACATTCATACACTTTACCTAGGTATATAATGTGAGTGCTTTTAACGGATTACTATCTTTAAAAATATTATTGAAGTTGCACTTTTTATTATTTTAAATTGTCGAAAACATTGAGAGAAATTTGTCAATACTTGATCACTTATTATTCGATTTTGAATTCTCAGTATGAAGTGGATCTGGAGGAAATGAAAGCTTATTGGGTGCTGTCATTAACATGGGACTGATTGGTCAATGCTCAATTCAACAGTATTTTTCCGATGAATGGGTTGATAAGATACCATTTTTCAAAGGTGTTTTCAAGCGTTCCAGATCCTACAAAATTTTCGATGTTTCATTTGAATCCACCTATTCCACGTCCAACAATCAGTGCTCATACTCTCACTACATACTTGATCATTCCCATCAAATACCAACATCTGCCAACATCCACTTCATGCTTCCAGATCCATTCGACTATTCGATAACAATATTTCATTGTCAACTTTCTCAAGTCAACTATACGTGATCCATCGACATATTAACACAATGGCAATAATACTAAATATCAGTCTTCTTCATGCAAACCTACGTTTATTACACCATTAACATTTGTATCTTTTTCAAAATTTCTGTGTAAATAAGTATTCAGATTTTCATCGAGTTAAGAGCTCTGCGTCGAAAAAATAATACGAACTTGCGAATTAAAACTGTGTGAAAATAAAAATGTTCCTGCGAGATTTATGCTAATACACATCCGATGGGCCGTATTGTCAACTTACAAAATAAATTTTCGCTATTGTGACCAAATGCGACCGCTACGAAATGTAAAACCAATTAATCAACCCCGAATTGATATTCGCTCACAATAAGTTAATTTTGAACAAACTGATTACACGAATTCACCGTTAATTCCAATGAAAATTCAAAATATTCCATTACCTGCACATGACGTTTTCCCAACAGAAGCATTACTCCATGAAATATCTGTGAAGTTATATACGATAAATCGATAGTTGGAGTGACCAACAACAGGGTGGTAATCCATCGAAACGATATTTATTGCAAATCGTGCAAAAAATGAAGCATTAAAAGCGTAAATACATTTAGGTAATTTGAAATATACAGCATTGTATCATAATCAACAATTTAAATGACATATATCGTTATAGAGAAATGATAAATGATGCATTTCACGTTTATGCCCATTCTTCTATAAAAAAAACAGCCACAAACATTGTTGGAGATCAGCAATAACAGGTAATCTACATTAGATATTTTAAAATCTATTTATGTACGTCACTAAAGTCTTCCAGGTGTCAGGCCTGAACCCTTTTGAAGAAAAAATGATATCATACATATGTACTAAAGATCTAACAGGAAAGCAAGAGAGACTTTCTTTCAAGTATAATAGTGACCTTAATATACATGGTAAGCAGTTCACATTCAAAATACCATTTTTTATAAAATAGGACTTACAGTGGTCATCGATCTTTAGGCCATTTATTGCCCTTACAACTTTCTTTTGCAGTACAAAGATATCTTTAGTTGCACTTGAATGCCCCCAGAACAATATACCGTACTCTATATGACTATGGAAGTAAGCATAATAAGTATTCATTAATACAGCTGTAGAGATTAGTGGTTTCAGTTTCCTTATTAGATACAGAACTCTACTTAGTTTTTTACTTAGCATTTGTATGTGTGAAGTCCATGATAGCTTACTATCCAGATGCAGCCCAAGGAATTTAACAAACTTTAATTAATTTGATGCTTCTCGTAGACCAAAAATATATTTATTATTTTTGTCATCATTTAAGCACAATTCATTTGCTGTAAACCATTTAGTTGAAATACTTAACATATCATTGGCCATTTTGCAGGCAATATCATGCTCTTTGTGAGAAGCAATGAAAGATGTGTCGTCAACATATAACATAAAAGGACCTAATACAGACCCTTGATATGCCCCACACGTAATTTCCAAAAGCTTTGATTCTTTCCCCATAATTGTTACAAGTTGTTTTCTATCACTTAAATATGAAGCTAAACAAGACAGTACCTTTCCTTTCAAACCATATCTCTGAAATTTCTCAATCAAGATATTATGAGGTACAGTATGAAATGATTTAGTCAGGTCACATAATACAACAGCAGTATATTCTTTCTTTTCAAAGGTCTCAATTATTGTATTTAGCAAAGTTTCAATGGCTTTGGTTGTAGACTTTCCAGGTCTATAACCAAATTGATTTGAAATTAGTCTCAAAATATAACAACAGCTGGTTCTTCATAACTGTTTCAATTATTTTTGATAAAATTGGAACAATTGCTACCAGTCTGTAATTTCCAGGTTCACATTTGGAGCCTTTCTTATAGATGGGTGTAATTTTAGAAACTTAAAATTTTGAGAAATGTTCCTTCATTAAAGCATTTAATGAATAAATAACATAATGGTTGTGCAATAATATCAATGATTTGTTTAATCAAATTATTTGTTAGACCAAAAATATCAATTTTCTCATTTCTGAACGCGGATGTTTTCTTAGTTGGGACGAAACTAGCCAAGCTCAGAAACGAGAAAACTGATCCACTAAGATAGTTCAATGGTAGAATATCCGCCCGGCAAGTGGAAGACCCGGGTTCGATTCCCAGTCATAGCAGACTTTTTTCTCGTTTCAAAATTATTCCCATGTTATACCTTTGTTTACATAAATTGAAACACCTCCATTTTTTATTTTTGTTCGACAGTGGAAGTTTGCCAAGTCATAATTATTTATTGTATACATTAGCATCTCATCTTCCTTCAGCCAATGCTCACATCTTCCTTCAGCCAATGCTCACTAAAACACAACACATGAAAGTCATTTGTTTGCAGAAACATTTCAATCTCCGGTACCTTATTACGCATACATTGAAGATTCAGAAGGCATATAGAATATTGGTTTAGCTCATTTGGAATTATTTCATTGTTTCTATCATTATTGATTCTGTTATTACTGAAATTTGCATTATCTGGCTGATTTTGGAATATTGATTTGTTTTTTACTTGTGTGGAGTGCTGGAGCCTGTTATATTGAATCCAGCACTTATAGCAAGTTTCCCTCATTTGTTTCAAATTTGTAGATAAATTTAATGGAGGAGTGGAATGAATTCAAGATATTAAAAATTAATCCAACCATCCAAATAAATAAAAGATCATCAACACATTTAATCTATGAAACATAAGTTTAGCTCTGTTTAGTGGTTCGTTCATCGTCTTAGAAAACTACTATTGATTGCATAGGCATGATTTGAATTGAAAATATAAATTTTAATTGCTCTGTCACAGTAGTTGTCTTATCTTTCAGTGAAAATTTTATATTCCAATTTTCTTTGGAAATGATTTTGCCCGAAGGTATGTAGTTAACATATGCTAAGATTTTGGTATAATAAAAATGGAAATTTCAACTCATGGTTCGTTATATCTAATGCTATGATGTTATCAACAGCTTTTGAATAGCATCAATGAAGCAAATACGACAACTCTTTTGCCATTTTATCAATTGTGTTCGAAATCGTGAATAAGTCGGCAGTGTGATTTATTTTCGCGCGTTTTGTTTTCTGTTCTGCATATCGCTCTGCGAATTAGCATGAACTTAAATAGATGAACGCCCCTGAATCGGATAAGAAGAAACTGGGACAACTTGCGTCTACAAGATGGGTAGAACGGCATGAATTCTTAATGGTGACGATCGATCGGTTTGATGCGAATTTACTCTTGAAGAAATAATTTCCTTACAGAACCAAGACGTTTCGTCAGACGCCCAATGCTATCAAGCTCCATTTGTGAGTTTTTTTCTAATTTCACTGTATACAGTTCAATCAATATTTTCTTACACATAGTGGTTGCGCAGATTATTGCAGAAAGTTGATAGTGAACTCTATTCAGCACTAAATCATGTGTGATGTCATTGACCAAATAAAAATTATGCGAACCAATTTAGAATAAGAACTTAAATTATATATCAAACGGCATCTGAAAAAGCAGCATCTATTGGGATTGAGGTAAGGAAATCAAGGAGTAGCGTAAATCGTCAACAGGGTGAAACTGTGCAATCTGAAACTACGGAATAATATTATCGGAGGTCTTTATTTATTTCCTTTGCAGACCATATGTTAAGTCAGCTGAATGAGAGATTTTAGAAGCAACGAGAAATGCTTCAATTTAGCAGTATTCTACCTAAAGGTGAAATAACAAAACAATGTGAAATTGACGATTTTTTGGGACTTGTTGTGTTCTACACTACAGATTTACTTTCAACAAATACATAAGAGTGTCTTAAAAGCAGGGCTTAGAATGCGGTACAAACGTTATAAAAATTCAATATCTGCAATAGTGCGACCCAAGAACGCTATGGATGCGCTAGCACAGTGTATAAATTAATTTATCCCAATAATTTTATATCGCTAAAAATATTTGTCACACTACCTATCACTACATGCAGCAGTGAAAGATCGTTTTTGACTTTGCGAAGATTGAAGACATATTTGAGGAGCACCATGATTCAAGACCGTTTAAACGGTTTATGACTATTATATATACACCGAGACATTAAAATTAGTCCTCAAGATATTTTAAATGAATTACAGAAAAAAAAGAAAAATGCACATTTTAATTTAAAACTTTTAACATTGCATAGTAAACTATTAGTGCGGTTTGATGTAATATAATGTTGTATAATAGATTTTTTGTGGAAAATTCTTTTAGAGTTGAGCCCCTCCAAGAGGAAATCCTGGGTGCGCGCCTTGGTTCACCATAGAAGTTGCCAGGAGGTGGGGGCGCTACTTTGTTAATTGCTATCCCGATCACAGCGAGGAGCTCCAGCTAAGGCGGCAATCCTTTCGTAAAAGGATTTCTCCAATTTTCTGGTGAATTTCTAACTCTAAACATATTAAATTATTATATCATCTTTTAATGTACATTTTTATACCACTTTAATGTAATCTATAATTTTCTTTACGTAATTTTGAATTTAAAAGGGCGGCCGACGGATTACAAAAACAAAAATGAATAAACGATCTGCCATATATTAAACATCAGTATAATTGATATAAGTTTACAGCGTAAAATGGTAGGTAATATACCCAATTCATAGCTACCTTAAATTTTCGTACTTTTCACTGGATGTAATCTTCTATAGTAACTCAAGAGTGGATTTCAAAGTATTATAGGATTCAAAGGTTTACTTGAAATCTATTTTTGTCACTAGTAAGGCCTTGAGACTTTGAGTTACGATTTTTCGAATGTCAACAAATTATTTATTTGTGAGAAAGCACGTTCAACAGAGTAATTAGTTCCAGGGAGACATAATATAAACTGAATTAATTCTGACGTATTTTTGGCTGAAATGAGTGAATAGTTCCACTCAGCATTGACCTGTTGGTATCCTAGATGCATTCCGAACTCCTCCTCAAACTGAATCATGCAGGGTCGGTGAGACGCCACGTAGGACAATACCGATACCGTACCAACTTGACAAGTTTGAATAAGGGAAATCCTGACGAATTACGCCAATGTGCAAGCTGCATCACGGCAGACTGGTGATATGTGTATGATTATTATTATTTTTGTTTCATTCGCTGTTATTATTTTTGTATCATTGATTGTTTTATGTTGTTTAATTCATTGTAGTGAATTTCTTTATCATATGTACAATTTGTTAAAAAAACGTTTAAATAATCGGTTAATTTATCATGAATATATCCAATAGCGGGACAATTTTGCATCCCCCAAAGTTTTTGGGAGACCGCGGGACTTGCTGCTCAATAGCGGGAGTGTCCCGCCGAAATCGGGAAAATTTTATAACAGAGAATCATAGTTCTTTGTTTTTAAAAGTAGGTATTTATTTACATGTATAAATGTAAAAAGGAGTAAAATGCCAATTTTTGGAAATTTAGGTTGAAAACTAAAGATGGAGTTATAAATGAGGTCGTAGCTTATAAAAAGCATGAATTTACATAAACCCGCGTTTTTGAGGATGGTATCATAGGTGACAGTAATACACCTGACACTTCACACTTCTTATATTTTGACAGTGAAGCGTATTATATGTATAACATGACTATGGTTACCAGACGTCCGGTTTTTCCCGGCATGTCATCTTTTTTAGGGTGTCCGTGGACGTCCGAGCGGGATTTTAACAGCTGTCGGAGTTTGATTATTTCATTCTATTGTACGTTTTCTAAAAATATTATTGACGCTAATTTTTGGGAAATATTTTTAGAATTAGTTGTAACATTCAAGAATCCGTCTACAAAATTTGGGTCAGTATTACAGTTTGTGATGTTAACGTTTTATCCGCAATTATATCGTGAGATGTTAAATATCGTTTCTGACGCTTTACTCGATCATTTGCTTTAAAGTTTTAAAGAAGTCTTTTCGAAAGTCGCGGTAATTAGTTTAACTTTTATTTGAAAGTTAATTGGTAAACTTAGGTTTAGAGTTTATATTTTTGTATATATATTATTCAAGATATGTATAAAAAGTTGTATATTCCTATATATTATTTACATATTTAGGCTGCATCGTCAGAATTATTATGTTCGGATAACAAGTCATAATAACGCATGAAATTTTATGAAATTCCATACAATTTATATACCGGGTAAAGAAGTATGTGTACCAGACGCAGCTGAACTACTAAACGTCGGAGGAGCAGCACATAGTAGAAATTGGATTGAAATAAATGTATGTATTTATTTTTTATTATATAAAATGAACAATTTTAAATACGACATAATTTTTTGGAGATTTTTGAAATGATAATTAAAGTACAAAAAATATTAAAGTGAATGCATGCATAAAGTATTTTGTGCTTGCGAAAAAAAGTCACGATGAGCGATTTAAATGCCATAGATTAAAGTCTCGCTTGAGAAATTAAAATATTTATTTTTTAACCTATCTGGGGGTTTTTGAAATATTACAGGTATTGAGAAAGTCATGTGGTGGCTACATCAGATTTTTTAATTTCATAACTGAGATACCAACTTCATTTGCTTTTTGCTGGTCAATTATATTACTTGATAATTATACTCCTAGTGACAGAAATATCTTACAGCTTCCTAGTAGAACCTATGCCATTTTTAAGCTCGCTGCTCAGCACTAAAAATTTTTCAAAAATCAGTTTGTAATTAATTTTTATTTTATTTCTGATTTAAATAAGTATTCAACGCATAAACAACATTTTATTTAGAAGAATTGTCACAAATTTGTACAAAAATATAGGAAACATTATCTGTATATATAAAAAAGTGACATCAGACACATTACACTATTGGTACTGCATTTCTTCATAGCAGAAAAATCGCAATTTAAGACAAATAAACAAATACATTAGATTTAAAAAGTAGAATTCAACACAGTACTTTTGAAGGCAAAGACTCGGTCATCAGTTAATAATTCTAAAACTGGAACACTGCTACAACTTGCCTAGTATCTGGTAGCTGGAGAAGTTTTGTTTATTATGAATTGAACGATTTTGATAACCTAAAAGTTAAGCAGGTGTGGGGCCTGGGGTGGGTGCACTGATTTGCCTACCCTGTATATCATCCCCATTACATAAATTAGTCATAATACTCAACAATATGCTGCATAATTTTTCCTTTTTCTCACCCTAGGATTCGTCTTTTAACCAGAATTCAATGCTAGTATCCTTTGATATGATTAATTTGTTCATGGGTGTGCTATCAAATGAAGCAGTTAACAAGTTAGATGGACTATTTTTTTCTGCTAACATGCGCAGTGCGTATGTAAATGAACTTTCTTCTCTGGTACTGATGTACTGATTTTAACTATTTTCTCTTTAATGGTCAATTTTCTAAGCAAAATAGGGGTCTATCAATGGGTTCCCCTATCTCACCACCTCTGGCTTACATTTTTATGAATGGCAATGGACAAAATTTATTTAAATTGAATTCCCCTTTATTAAAACTTATTTAAGACACTCACCCACCCTTGTCGACTGTGAGAGGATGGATGCGCTCTTCTATTATGGCCGATGTAACTTCTGAGAGATGGATTATATAGAAAAGAATCAGAGGAAGTAAATAATTGCCAATATCAACGACTAGTTGATAGTTAAGCAATTTTCAGAACGAATTATGCACAAAATCAAATAAATACGCATTGACTAAGAGCCCTTTCACACTGCCTACTTCACAACACTGAGAGACTTAAATTGAGCTTAGGACAGCTCAAATTATTGAAAGAGAATGGTAGAGTCCTGCTTAAGAGTGTGCCAGTGCTCAAACACCAGATAAACATATGGTGTGGCGTATAGAATATTTAGCGGGCGACTCTATTTTGAATTGCACCAATATGTTGTAACTTTTTTGTTTTCCAGCTTTCACCCATTGTCACGCCATTTTCATGTTACCCCTATCTCCAGCATACTTAAGGATCTTTTTTCTGAAAAGGAAGCTTACTTCTTAAATCACCCATAAACTTCATCCTTACTCCTCTCTGTTGACAAACTCTCCCGTTTCCGGAAAGAGAGGTGCATTCTCCGTCTCTAGTTTTGTATCAAGTGGAACGGCTCGGCGTTCCCATGCGAGCACTGTTATTGAAGAACAATTTGAATTTTGGGGGAGGGCAAAAGCCCGTAGCCCCCCCCCCCCCCCGTCCCCCCCGGGTGCGCGTCTAGGTGAATCCATTTTTTGTCGCCACTGATACGTGTACTTTGAGTCACGCGACCGCGTATCGCAAGGGATCGGAAAAAATTTGCGTGGAAAATTTCGTGTCATTTTAGTATCTCTCGCTTTCTCTTTTTACTCTGAAGGATGAAACATTCTCAAACAGAAGGCACAACTCGAATTGCAACAATATATAGATACCAATACCTTAATGGGAAGGCGCCCCGGCAAGTCGGCGCCCGGGTGCATTGCACCCACTGGACCCCGGGTAGCCGCGCCCCTGGGTTTTCTACTCCACCTTCCGAAGTTACAGATAAAAAGTTATGTTAGAAGACAGTAAGATCTTTGATTTCCCTGCGCAGAAAATTTCCCTGTTCTGGTGAATATTAGAAGTATTTGGCAACCTCAAATTCTTGAGGGAGAACTTGCAAGTCTTAGATGTCTAAAAGACGTATTTCAGCCGCGTATATTAGCGTCTAATGGAGAAAGTGAATTCCGTAGTCAAACCTTAGGCCTAACAAAAAACTATTAAAGTCTTGCGCAGAAGATTTAATAACGGTAATTGCATCAAAGTTGCGAGACACGAATGAAAAGAAACACTGCAGCGATGAGCATGCGCCCAAAAGTCATGGGATGAGATTAGCTCACGTTCGCATTGTTAATACTAAGGTCTATATCATCGTATTGTGTACTGCCTGGAGGATGTGGAAGACATCTCGTTGTCTTGACTATACTATATCAGAAAGCATGAGATTCCTGCTAATCTCCTCCTCTGTCCCTTCTATAGCCTCCATCGCGTTAAGGAAAAAATATAACGCAAACGACATTCCATTGCGTCCACACTCGCTTTCAAATAACACGGTGAGAGTGATGGTGGTGTTATACATTAACCGATTCAAAAACTTAGATAACCGTTAGAGGATTATGATACTCTATAGCTCCTTAATTATCCCTTGGAGTTACCTAATTGCTGAAAGAGTTTGAGATACTGAGTTGGCATAGTCTACCCGCAATCAATCCATGCTACCTATAACCTTGATGAATGAAATTTTTCGGAGAGACCGAAACTCTAGAGGTGGAGGAGTGCTTCTTGCTATTAAATCAGTTTTTCCAACAAGACGCCGAATAGACCTTGAATCAGACTGTGAGCTCTTATGGCTTGATGTTTCCACAGAATTAAGCGAATTTAAGTGTATATTGGGTGTTTTTATAAGTCTAAAAGGTTCCCCTCTTGAATGACATGACACAATACTGTCACTGAAAAATAAGAAGCCCGCCTGGTGCTTGTGGAAAATTTTTCCTAGTTTTGAATCCCGTAAATCCTACTCGGACTTACGGCTGTATTATAAATTATTAATGCATCGTGACTATTTAGATCACGTACAAAAACTGTCAACCTTGCTATCTTCCAATCCAAGAAAATTTTGATCCTTTTGGTCGCCGCAATTATAGTAGGATTCCTGATAAAGTATCATATGACCAATCAAAGGCTGTAAGATCTGCTAAGCACGATTTATTTAATAAACATTTTTCTGACTGTTTTATACCTGGTAATAACACAAGTGTCGACTCGAATGATGTCCATTTACTTTCACCTGTCACTTCTGATTCTTTGTCTTATCTCCTAACTAACCCCAAGGAAGTGCTTCAGTATCTTAATAGGATATCATCTTATCGTTCCTCAGGCCCCGATGGCATTAGCCCTGTTTTTTGTAGGAAATTGGGCTTCCTATCTCTCTACCCCTTTAAGTATTATCCTCAACCGCTGTTTTTCGGCAGGGATTTTTCCCACCAAATGGAAATCTGCGAAAGTTGTTCCTATTCACAAATCCGATTCAAAATCCATTACCGCTAACTATCGTCCAATCTCTATCCTTTCCATTCTCTCCTCTGTCTGTGAAAAAATTATCCTAAATAGTCTATTATTTCACATCATCCCATATTTCGTCAAAGCAGCATGGCTTTTCTTCCCTGCCGATCCTGTTTAACTAACTTGGCTGTTTTTCAAAAACACGCCATTGATGCAATAGCAAATAAATCTCAGTTAGAAACTGTATTCTTAGACCTCACTAAAGCGTTTGATTCTTTAAATCACACACTTGTCTTACATAAACTCCAACACCGCTTTGGTGTTCATGGTTGTTTTCTCAGCCTGATTTCCAGCTACTTAACTAATAGAAGACAATATGTTAGTATCTGTGGGGTTTCTTCTGACTGGTCAATGATATCATCTGGTGTTCGCCAAGGCAGTGTCTTGAACCTTATTTATTTAATTTGTTTATAGATGACTTAGCAATTTAAGTATCTACTACTCAAGCTGAAATTTTATTATATGCCGATGATTGTAAAGTTTTTCAACCAAATGATTCTCTCCCTGATTGTCTTTCCTTCCAATATACGATTAATAATGTAACAAATTGGTGTGATACTTGGCAATTGCGACTAAACTTGCCTAAATGCAGCGTTCTCTCTGTCACTCTCCGCAAAAACCCCATTCTCTGGGATGATACAATGAATGGTACTACTTTTAAAGGGGTGACACTGCAGAGAGATTTAGGTGTCTTGACAGACACTAAACTAAACTTTTCAGGACACATTTTCACGATGAAGAGAAAGGCTCTCTCTCTTCTTGGCATTCTTTACAGATTCACGGAGCTGAGGGATCCTGTGGCTTTGAGGACGTATTTCTGCCCTATAGTACTTCCCGTAATGTCCTATAGTTCACCAATATGGTCCTCATCCTGCATAACTAATTTACGCTCCCTTGAGCAAATTATGAATTTTTTATAAAAATTATTAGAATACGTGTTCCTTCTCTTCGTTATGCTACAAAACATACAGTCCTCTCCACAATAGCTATTGACAATCTCTCTACCAATTATCATAAACAAGATATTTCTTTTCTCCACAAAATTCTAAAGTCTCATATTAATTGCACTGAGTAATTATCTTTTTTAACTTTCATGTGCCCTCTAGATCAACCCGATAATCCCACCTTCTTCTCACTAATGCCCCTAGGATTTCATTGATCCAGCGTTCTCTTTTCTTCCATCCTTATTAAATTCCCTCCCATCAGATGTTGATGTTTTTCGCCTCTCACTTCCCTCTTTCATGAAACTGTCCTCTCAGTTTTTAAGTAAGTGACAATATATGCTATTATTATTATTATTTGTGTTTTTATATTTCACTGTAAAATGGAATTTTAAAGCTGCACGTGAAATAATTTATAAATAAATAAATAAAAATAAAAAAATGAGCAAGATTTTAATGTTCTTGGTTCATTTTAAGAACTATTTTAGCTCGTAATATAAATGCTGAAAATAAAAAATGAGATATTTCGCATTGATAATAGCATCGCTTTCGTTAACACATCTCTTAATATATTATTAATGACGATGAAAAAATATGTTATATTTGGTACAATATGGGAAAATGAGAAAAAACTAATGCAAGGAAATTGAGTCCCAATCGCCAAAGGACTGATTCGGAAAGGCGCATGCGAATCAGTTTTCCTAATAATGCTAAAATATTTTTTAAGAAGGCAACGTTCTATATCATAACCCGGGATCACTGCTCTTAATATAAAACAGAATCAAACATTAACAAATCATTTTTCATTCTTACAATGCTGTCGATAGCGATTACGATTAAGCGGCGGCTCTTACAGCAAACTAAAATATTTTTCTCGCTAATACGCGACTAATCGTTTGTTGACAAAGTGATGCTGCTTTGGTAAAAATTAGAACCCGCCGGTATATTATGCTTATTTAAATGAGGGGAGCGCCGTTTTCAGAAAAGTTTTTCATTTGAAATGTTGCTGCTAAATTTGAAATTCAAACAAAGTTGCCTGTTTTTTTGAGAAAAAAGTACTAAATGAACAAGCAGTACGCTATGATTAGAAATAAATTCCGCATATGCAAAGAAACAGGTTTAGGCATTTTTATTCGATGATCCAGGCTTTAATTTATCCTAACTGTTAATTTACAACAGCTCAGGCCGATGAAGTTGTTCATATTACGCATGCAAGGCTACTTCTAACGAATATAATCTTAATATTTTCAACTTTCGTTATAATTCCGCAAGTTTAGAAATGATCGGATTCCGTAACATGTTTGACACCGCTCTCGTATCTCTTGGCCTTGAGGTCCGATATTCTGCTCGGACATTCTCTCGTTGGGTGTGGTCCGTCCGCCACTTTTATAGTTCTGCCGGAAAAAACTGGACCACCATCCAACGTAAGTTCTCATTTCTACCGCAAGATGGCGTTGCCAGCCCTGTTGAGTGGACTCGAGTTCACCTCAAACCGCACGCTTCAGGAGGGCATTTTGAAACTTAATTCCACACGCTCCTCGCTCGGCGGAATTTTTAAGATACATATTTCTCTCGAAAGTTTATTTATTTTGGAGTTTCCAAAATTTGGAGGAAATTTTCGTCATGTTTTCTGCCAATTTTTATGGAGACTGATATAATTCCCTCTAAATTAACATTATCTTCCGATGTTGACTAGGGAGTCGTCGGTAAGCACTGCAGAATGTTTAACTAAACGTTAACTATTTATAAATACAATACATGTTGGAGTGATTAAATTACACTTCTTATTTACGTTGGATATAATTACGAAGAGTATTTATCTATTCAATGTAATACTTAAACGATTATAGATGACTTATTTGGTATTTGGGTGTCGGAAATATTATGGAATAGTTAGCCATCGACCGTAAATTTCTTCGCCAGATTACGTATCATTTACATAAGCTCGTGATAATACGTCAAGTGAATACACCACTCACAAGAAAGGTATATTGTTTCAGGTAATGGCGGTAGTGCCCCTATCAAGCAGGGTTGCTTTAAACCCACTTTATTTACAAGATACATCCCAAAATAAGTCAATCCACTAAACCTTCCTTTGAAGGGGACAAAAACAGATCATAGAGTGAGGGATGACTTCTATCGTTTGTTGTTTCTTTTTTTAATACTCGACAGCTGTCCATAGAATTTTAGATTCTATGAAAATTTTATCATATTTTCTTCCATCAGTCACTTCTATCATCTGACGAACTTTTACACTCTGTATGACAATATGTTTTCTTTGACGTCGAATGCTCACAAATGGTGTAGATAGTTCGAGAAAGCATTCTTTTACAACTATCTCGGATGATAAATTAAAGGCAACATTATTTTAAGTATTTCGCCATTTTGAACGTCTTGTGCATTCCATCCTTTCTTCCGCCCCTTCATTCCCTCTCATTCTTCTTCCTCAGCTTTTCGTTTCCTTCCCTCCCTCTCTATATTCTCCCATCCCCTACCTCGCTCTTCTCCCTCCGCCTCCTCCCTCCCCTCTCTCCCCTTCCCCTTCTCCAACTTTTCTTCTCTTTCCCTTCACCTTCCTCCCCTCTGATATTTATCAAGCCTTCTACTTGAAGACAGAACGCTTTGGTTTTCCGCTTTTTATTCATTGAACTATTCCATTCTCGACATTTTTGGCTCGTTTTCAAAACTGATCACACCCAGTTACTTCAGGGCTAGTAGTTTCCTTTCGAGAATGTCATCTTTGAGGGCGTTTACGAACTTGAAGCAATGAACTATTTTTATGGATTAATTCTTCGAGTCAAACACCTCGCGCGTCCAGATACAATTCCTCTCAGGGATGACTATGGAAAATTTAGCGGGTTGCAGTAACATTGGAAATCGGTTACTGAAAAAAAGCCAACGGAAAAGATGGAACACTCCGAAATGTTTTAAACGCTTCGAAATAAATGGTGTAAGGCGACGGGCCGTAATTCTTCTGGCTTAAAATAACTTCATGATAGGTAATCAAGATTTCCGTTAGATGAGGAGAAAGCTGCTTAAACTCTCATAAAAAGATATTCACAGTATAGTATATATGCCGATAACGGATTCATCGGTAAAGTATTAAAACTGTGTACAAAGTGATCAAGAGTAATGCAATAAATTGTCTTGTATTTCATTGCGCTTTGGAACGATTAGCAACTTATTACATATTTTAACTTTGGGATGCTCTCGTCCAGGGTTCATTGAAACGTGAAGGTAGAGAGATGGATTTTACGAGGCATTCCAAAAGTGGTGATATCGCTTTCATCTTTTGAAATAATTCTGATTTCTCTCTTGGTTGCCGCAATTTTCACCTCCGAAGCACATAATGGATCTTATAAAGTTTCTAAGATGGTGAATAAACCTTAATTGATATTCCCAGGTATTTCTGTATCTGTCCTTCGCCGTCTAAAATAATTAATAGTAGTGTAAACTTATTTGATACTCTTACTGCGACTTATTTCGTCAGTGATTGATCAAATGAGATACTACTATTCAATAATGATAAAACTGAATTCCGTTATCTATGTGTCCTAATTATTGTGCTGCCTCTATCAATTACATCACTGTACAAGCTTCGATTAAAATACGTATATATAGGGAAGTGTATTTTTTCATCGAAAATTTGGTTTATTCTAAGTTATTTGTGAAAATAAAAAATAATTTTTAAAACATTTAAATTAGATTCGCTAACTTTTATAAAATGCATACAATATTTATATAATATTAAACTTAATATAAAATACATTAAATACTTGTGAAGGACCCAATTAATGATATATAATTCAGTTTTACAAGTTATCTATAATTAGAGGTTTAAGTAAAAATTACGTGGCTTGTTCGACTTGCTAATATACAAATTTATCCATAAAAATAAAATCCAATGAGATAAAATGATAGACGAACGAGAAAATATTCAATGAATAAATAATATATTTAATTCTTCGGGAACTTAAATGGTCATCGAGATGAAGCCTCGTAACCATTGAAAAGAAACCCAGAAATATTCTTGTCCTTATAACACTTCCGAGTTTTCATTCAAAGAAAGTCAGGAATGGATTTCGAAGGAAGTGACTGGGTTTATTTTCGTCCACTCTGGTTAGATTTCACTTTTTCGTTTTGGAGGACAAGGTAATGGTTGACGTGTTGCTTTCTTCTCACTGGAGAAGAGCGGAAAAAAGTGTTGCGGTGGACCCGTTATCAATAGTGCGTGTCTGGAACTTTGGAATTGGAATTTTTAGATTGCGTTTGCCAAATGAGAGTTCTTCAAATAGGTTTTCGTATTCTCAGAGTGTTTGGAGATGACTGTTTTTATCGCAAACCTAACGACTTTCACGAGATTCTCCTTTCGGATTTTTTATTCTGGCCTAAAAATAAATCCGTGTCCACAAAATGATATCGTTCACAGTAAGTTATTGATTGATTGGTTGTATTTGGTCGTTATTGGGGCGAGATTGAGACTAAGAAGTTCCATCTTCCACCTAACCCCTGTTATGTGGAGAATCGAGAGGTAACTCCAACAGGACGAAATGATTGCATCAGTATGTTACTTGGGCTATCAGCGGGAGCTCCTTTTTTATCCAAATTCCGATTGCATAACAACTGGAGAGAAACTTAAAGATATTACTTAAGAGATAATAAAAAATGTAGCGCTGCGATTCTTGAGAGACAGAAAGAAACGGAATAAATCCATCCTCAAAATACCGATGTCGTGTGTTGGTTGTACAAATGGCACAGCATAAAGCGTTCCCTCCTTATTTAAAAACAGAGTCAATATTTTTCTTCCGCTACATATAAAACGACAATTATCACGAATTTTTTAAATTCCGAAAATTAAAAAGTGTAATAAAGATAGAACTTTCCTTTAAAATATGCTTTAATATAATAACATGCATCTCCGGCCCTTTTTATTTTAGCGGGAAATAGAAATAATTTTTGAGATTGTAAATGCCAATTGAGAAGAGAAAAATAATGATGGAGTGCAAAAATTTTTAACTTAGCCGGATATTTATTCGTTTCATTGTATTAAAACCTCATTATAGAGAAAAACGGTAGTTGAGAGATATTTCACTAGTGTTGATTTGAACATATTGCATCAAATTTTACTTGCATTCAAAAGTCAACAATGTGCCAAGTAGAGATAGATCTTTTCGGTGTCACTATGACCTTTTCATTGTTTCCATATGCATATGTGTGTGTTTGTGTGTGTGCGTAAATGCTGATGGAAGAGGAAAGGTAAATAGGGAATGTCAACGGCAACTACGTGTTGAGGTAAGGAAGCTCAGTGGACACTTATCAATAAAAGATCCGCTGGTGTGTCGGAGAGACCCATTTACACATGTAGATTGGAGTTTTGGGCTGATCCCATCTTTAGCACAAGTGAGAAACGACCCCTTACCTCAACATCTAGTTGTCCTTGCTATATATATATATATATATATATATATATATATATATATATATATATATATATATATCATCAGCCCTTTTCAAAGCATTAACGGATGGAGGGCTCTCCTAGACTCTTCCAGTTTTCCCTATCAACTGACTCCCTCCTCCAAATTGGCCCTAAGAAATTCACTTCATTTGGTCTTCTTTTCGGTCTCTTGATGTTTCTTGAGACCCATTCTATGACACTAGACGTCCAACGCCGATCATTTCTTCTAGCGATATGACTCACCCATTGCCACTTAAGCGCCTTTAATCTTTTATTTACTTCAAAGATCCCCTTTTCTTTCTTATCCAGTCGTTCCCTATGCGGTTTCTTCGAGTGATCGCAAGCATACATCTCCATGCTCCTCTGTGTTGTTTGCAGGCACTGGAATATTTTGGCGTTTATGGTCCATGTTTCGCATCCATAGGTCAAAACAGGCGAAACACATTTGTCGTACAATCTCCTTTTCAGAATGACGGGGATATTTTATTTAAAGATACTTGCATTCCTGCCAAAAGTACTCCATGCCATCTTCACCAGCTCTCTTACCAATCGAGAGATGCCGTATTATTTTCTTACAACTTCTATTGTTTTCTATAGTTTTCTCGATTAGTTCATAATTATATTTATTCACATCTATATATATATACATATATATATATATATATAAACAGTAGAAGTTATAAGAAAATGAAACAGCATCTCTCGATTGATAAGAGACAGCAGGTGGCATTGATGTTAGAGGATGCCTCGATTACCCATAGCAGGAAGTTAATTCTATACCTGGTAGAATAATTCTACACGTAACTATATGAAGATCCATTTACCATCGAGGAAGTAAATAAAGAAGGAAACATACCAACCGAAGACCTTCCAGATATTTTTCCAGATGAAGTGAGGCATGCAATCAAAAGCATGAAGAATGGAACAGCATCTGGAATCGATGGTATCACAGCAGAAATATTCAAAGTAACACGTAATTATCTGAACAAAATTCTATCCAAGATTTTTACGTCCTGCTTACGGAAGAGGGATATACCAGAGTCGTGGAATCATGCAAACATAATTCTTTTGCACAAAAAATTTGCGAGGAAGATTTGAATAATTATCGGCCTATCAGTCTGCTCCCGGCTGTCTACAAAATATTTACAAAGTTCTCACTGCGCGCTTTCAAAAGCACCTTGATTTCACCCATCCCAGAGGACAAGCTGTATTTCGCGGTGGATATAATACGATCGATCACATTCAATTTGTCAGGGAGAGTACGAGTTTCCCCTCTGTATGTGCTTCATCGACTACGGGAAAGCATTCGACTCTATTGGAACTTCTTCGGTGCTAAGTGCACTGAAGAAACAAGGGGCAGAAGAAACGAACATCACTTTAATCAAGAATATCTATAAAAACGCGACATCGACTGTCCAGCTGCATGAAGGAACAAGTGCCTTTAAAACAGAAAAAGGGAGTGTTACAAGGAGATTAAATTATTATTAAAATTTTCACAGCAGCTCTAGAGTAAGTATTTAAAACGCTACACTGGGAAGAAAAGGATATAAGGGTATATGGAGAATATCTGAGTCACTTGCGGTTCGCTGATGACATCATACTGTTCGAAGGAAGCCCAGAAGATCTCCGTAGAATAACTGAGGAACTTGAGCAGGCAAGCCAAGAAGCTGGACTTAAAATGAATTTTAATAAAACAAAGGTCATGTACAACCTATTCATAAATCCTGAGAAGATACCTATCAACGGAGCGGAACTCGAAGAAGTAACAAATTACGTTTACTTGGGTCAACTCATCACTACGAACTGATCACTTCTTGGTGAAAACAACCTGAGAGTGAAAATGGTATGGAGTGCTTTTGGCAGGAATGCAAACTTCTTCAAATCAAATATCCCAGTCTTTCTGAAAAGGAGATTGTATGACCAATGTGTTCTGTCTGTTCTCACCTATGGATGCGAAACATGGACCATGAATGCCAAAATAGTCCAGCACCTGCAAACATCACATAGGAGCATGGAGAGATGTATGCTTGGGATCATCCGAAGAGACCTCAAAAGGAACGACCGGGTAAGAAATAAGACGGGAGTCTGTGACATAATTAGGAGAGTAAAAGTGGTAGTGGGCGGGCCATATTGCAAGAAGAAATGAACAGCGTTGGACATCTACTGCCGCCGAATAATACCAAGAAACATCAAGAGACCGAAAAAGAAGACAGATGGGACAGAGAGCTTGTGAAGTTCGTAGGGCCAACTTTGAGGAGGGAGGGAAAGCTGGTGGAGTCGGGGGGGGGGGGGGGGGGAGGAGGACTTTCACCCGTCAATGGATTGAAAAATGGTTTAATTAGTTTCTTTTAGCTTGTGGTTGTGAACTTTGATATAATTTGATAATCGACACAAAATTTAATAATATAAAATAAACATTTATGAGTGATAGTTAGCTGGAATATTTTGTTATGACGAATAATATAAAAAGAACAGGAATAATAAGCTGGAAATTAAATTGGAATGACTTATCATCCCATTCAGGTACTTCATAACCATCCAATTGCATATAATAATAATACTCAATTGTATTCCATTGAAATTATAACACGAATTTTGAATCCCAACTCCAAATTTAATTTTTCTCCGTTTCAGTACCCGAATTACAGTTTTTATACATGAATGACAGCTTAATAATATGCAGGAAAAAGTTTCTCTAAACCACAATGTGCTGGCTTATTAAAAGAAATCCTTTCTAAAATTAACTGTACCTAGGATCATGTGCACTGTTTCCATTTCAGCATCTCCCCGGGACTCAGAATTGTCCTCTTATGATGTTTCTCCCCCACATTCATTATTTTTCACCTGTGTCGCTAGCGTACGCATTCAACTTTTCCCCAAAAATGACCTTTTAAGACTATTTGTGCTTCATCTACTGTACCGTATATTTCAAAAGCCCTCTTCCGCGCTTTCACGGAACCGGTGAAATTTTTCTCGCATACCCAAAAGCAACTAATAACAAACCGAGAAAGGCTCTTTTGAAAAACAACATATCACCATCGTGGCATTCTTAAAAAATGCAATCCTTTAGGATTACGCGCACTTCTGCGTGCAGCGTACAAAAGTGAGTGTAAATGAGTTCTCTAGGTTTTCATGGTTGACATCGTCATTTATAGTCTTTTTTCATCCTCTTAAAAATATTTCCCCATTTCGAACCAGCATGTGGCAACCTTTTATCCCCGCGGGTGAAAGTGAAAATTTCAGTTTTTCTAGCAACTCGCGAGTTAATGTGACGATAAGACGGAAGGGAAAAGAGTTGAAGGTACACGCAAATCGTCCAAAATTATTTCACTGATTCTTCGCAGGAGACATGATGCTGGTGGCAATCATTTTGGGTTAGCGTTTGCCGCCACAGCCTTGGGAGCGGATTACTTTTAAGAACGGATTTTGCAGTCACCAGGATTGTACTACGATTTAAAGGGAGAGGGGGATTTATATAGCAGATTAATAAGTTAGAGATAGAATAAGCAGACTTTTGAAGATTTTTAAACAGATGGTTATTTTAAAGGAGATTACAGAATTTTTTTTAGATGGAAAAATAGAGATTTTTTAGGATTTATTCCTTTTCTTTCCTTGAATGCGGCTTACGGTGATGTGATATTATAAAAAGTATAATATGGAAGAAATTTAGCAACTTCACTCTATTTATTAGGCGTTCTTTACAAGAAAGTAAATAATTAACGCCTTACGGTCACGTCATTTCCGTCTGTCCGCATGTTTAAAATCCGAAACCATTGAGCAGATTTTCATGAAGTTTAGTCCTAAGGACTTTCTGGACCAATAGCAATTAGAAAATGATATAGATCAGTGATTCCCAATCTGTGGGCCGCGGCCCCCCGGAGGGCCGCGACGTTATACCAAGGGGGCTGCGAGGTTATTCCTAGAAATCGGCAAATTCACATAACGTCGAAGCAAGTCTTCCTTCTCCAATCGGAGCTTGGTTTCCCGTTATTTCCGCCACTGAGAACCAGGCATTCTCGAATTTGGCGCTCCAAGTAGGAGCTTGTTTCTCTCTGCGCCTCGCTAGATTACCGTAGAGCAGAGGTTCTCAAAGTGGCGCGACGGGTTGCCAAGGGAGACACGAAATTTGTCTGGAACAGTGTTTCTTAACCTGGGGTCCTCGAGCATTTGTAGGGTGGTCCGCTTCAATTGATTAGAGATCGATCGATATACTAAAACTGAAAATAATTCCCGAGTATTCTGAGAAACTTTTTTAGTAATGTACCCAATTATATTTATTGTTTTAATGATGTTATAAGGTTCTACAGATATTTGGTGGTCCGCGGAAAACCTGCTTCATTGAAAGTGGTCCGTGGTGTCGGAAAGGTTAAGACCACTAATCTAGAATCTAAAGGTAGATCTTTTTAAATAATTGTTATTAGTAATTTTATTTTGGAAAAATATAATTATTATTATATGAAATTATTATAAATTGTTTTCAATTTCTTCAGTTGTTTCACATCTCAACACAATCTGACCGAAATTTGTTCTTTTAGGATCGAGTCTTCTCGGGAAAACTCGATAGGCCATTATTTTCACGCAACAATTTTAAAAGTCCAATCTTCGATATTAGTTCGTTAAACCACCGAAACAGTCACTTCTATCACTACTATGCCCGATCAGCGTTTGCATGCGGCACTTGGCTGCTTTGCTCCACTCTAAACCTGCCCACAGGGCCTCGCCGGCCTATGGGTGCAAGGGGTGCGTCGCACACGGGCGGCGACATATGAGGGGCCCTACCTCTCCTCCACCTTTCTGCACAGGGCATCGAATCGAAACCGAGCCGAAAACGGCAGAAGAAAACAGTCAAGTTTTATCGAAACAAATTTCTCGCCTTTAATTATCGACGGTTCCATTCAAAGGTGGAAGAATTGTTTTTTTTTTTCGTTTCTGAAATCTTAAACTAAAATCGTTATTCCATTTTACGAACTACGCAATATTTTCGTATTCTTTCACGACTCGTAACGGAATATCCATGCCTACAGCCGCTCCATCATCTGGGAACGTGGATAGAGGATTATCCGATAAGCAGCATGACAGATATCGAATATTCAGGTGAACAAACGAGGAACTCAACACACACCGTTATTATTTACGGGCCTCTTGGGCAATCGTATAAAAAATAGACTTGCGACAATACCGTGCGTGGACATTTTCCAGAATTCCCAAATATGAACCACATTCACAAAAAGAGTTTTTAAAGATTTTGAGTTATTTAACACGGCGTGTGTATTTAAGCTCTTGATAATGCGATTCAAGAGTAGATAGCAGTGTGTTTAAGTACAAGCTGAAGCGGTAATATAATCTATTCAAGCTATTATCCTCGAAGCTCGGTTTATGCGCGAACGATATGCCGTGTCAACATGTACTCCGCCCTTTTGTATCCATAATCTGCGTTGTGCTAAGACGACTTTCCCTGAAGTTGCTCGTTAAGGTGCTTTATTTATCCAGCAACCCGACAGTATATCCTTCAATTAACGAGAAGCTTTTGTTATGCATCAAAGTCCACAGGGTGAAAACAGAAATCCTTCGGCGAAAGGTAGTTTTTTCCGGTTATATCGCGGATTTTGGGTGAAGCGCGACGATCCGCGTTGTCAGAATTCCCGCGGTAGAACCGAGTACACGGTCTTATTGTCCCAACACCGTATGACCTCGTAGCTTTTGTAGAAAATAGATGGAAAGATGCAATTTATAAGCTGTGGTTTGGTAGTAATTTTTAATCAAGAGAAAGATTTGGCAATGACCGGGAATCGAACCCGATCTTCCCATACTTATCAATTTCTAATGTGAATTGCTGGCGTCAAGGTTTACTTCTGGATTAAAAAACCAAATAACTTAAAAATTAATTTTCATGATATCGATTTCTGAATTTTGCTTTGTGCGTTATAGCTGTAGCTTACTTTATGGCTGAAATCAAATCGAAAAACAACGTCCTTCAAATAACAGGTTGAGAGAAATACGTGCGCATTTCTTCTACAAACCTGCCGTCATCAGAAATGATTCACCGATAATCGAGTCTAAAAATATTTTTGAATCTATCAGCGATAGAAGATTCTAGAAAAGTTTTTGGAATCTACTTTCCGTGAATAAATACTGATGAAGGCCGCTTCGTAGCCCCAATACCTATCTGGTTTTTTTTCCAAATTATACATGATTATTGGAAATATATGATTTTTCGATAGCTGAAATTGTGTTACGCTCGGTTTCCGGCCAAGTCTGTAAAACATAACTTCGCCGTAGAAACTTGCGCAATGCCTGCAAATAAATATTATCAACCGTCGTTTCCTCTTCCTCAAACGCTATGTCACGCCGATTGCTCCGAGATAAAACCATCTGCCGTAGATTTCCAAATACATCTCACGCTCATAGTCGAAGATTTCTCCTCTCTTCTCACCCACATTCTCTACTTCGCCACGGGCTTCTCTCGGCGTATTTTCTTCTCTCTTTCCATGTTAAAATTCCACTTATGCTTTCTTCGGATATGGCGGTCGTGGTCTTAATGGGTCTTCTCTGCGTGTGCTGCGCGTCCGGAAAAAGTTTCGCCAATATCGCATCTATCGTCTTCAGGTCGCTTCAAGCACTTTCGAGTAGAGACCTCAATATTTAGAATCCATACACGATCACTAGTTGGTACTTAACCCTTCAGCGCCGATCTCAGTGCACCGTACTGACCTTGTTTTTTTCACATGCCGCCGACCTAGGTGCAGGGTACCGACCCATGCCGCGCTTGTTTTAATTTATAGTTGTGAGAAGAGTTTTTGATCAATTTTCAAATGGTTTTTTAATTGCGAAAGGCAAAGGTTTTCCCTTCTATATAACATAAAGAATTTATTTGTTCTTAATGCAGTTATTATGCAACATCAAATTTATTGTGTCGCGAAGACGTGTACTCGACCGATTTACGCGAGGACAGACGAAGTTTTTGTTTCATATTTTTTCCCCATCACGCCCACTCTATTCTAACTTATTTTTTCTGCACCCGAGTTTCTTCCTAAAAGTAAATCCATCGTTCTTGTATAAATTTTTGCAACGCTTCTAAGTAAAAATAATAAGAAAAAAATAACTTGAAAATGTTGTTAGGAAAAATCGACCAAGAATGAATGTTCAAAACGTGAACGAAGTAGCTCAAATCTCTAAAATAAAAGCCAAACTTCATTAGTCTCTTCCTTTGTAAAGAAGAAAGATACTGATGGCAAAAGGACCTTATAACATCGAGGCTTTCAGGACCCTTTCAAGCATCAGTCACGCTCTGACCGATATATGAGAGCATGGGCACGGAAAAATATGGTGCTGGTTACGAAGAAACCAAAAATACCAAGCATGATCTCCTAAATCTATTAGTAGAGACCTTTCTAAGTTCATCAGAAAGACATTCTTATTATTTCGTTTGAAGAAATGCAAATATGGCTGCGCAAAAATAGAGAAACACTCCAGTCCCTTGGTTCCATTTTGTGTTACACATCCACACTGCACGGACTATAAAGCTTAAAATTTATTTGAAAGTTCTTAATGAATACCTATACTTTACATATCATCTGTTTTTAGGAATATATTCTTAAAACATTTGAGCATTTTTCTTTTTCCTGTATAGAAATGGCTAATAGATTTGCACTGGGTTTCAGTGATGAAGAGTTGCACAAAATGTTCGAGGTATCCAATGACATCTCACATAGTAGTGATAGTGAATATTATAGCGATAGTAGTATTAGTTATATTGATGATGTTGCAGTTGCAAACGAACTCATAAATCAGCCAAATAGTGAAGATGAAAAGAGAAGGGACGAAGAATTTCACTGGGAGAGCATGGAAAATGTTATTGCACAGCAGGAGGTTTATATTAGAAACTGCAGAGCTCAGAATGTTGCTAAATGTGTGGTTTATATTGTTGAATGTTTTGAACTATTTTATGACAAGGTTTGAATACAAATAATAGCATAAGAAACTAATTGATGTGCGGAACAATACAAAAATGCGAGAGGGATCGTGTTTCCTTTTCGAGGCTTACCACACAAAATTAAACTATTAAGGTAATTAAAATAAATTTATAATCTCGATAGTTTTACGGTGATATTCATAATGTTTGTAATCAATTCATAGTATTTCTCAAATAATAGATCCAAAGGGACATTTACGGATTTAAAAAATTCAGTTCATGCTAAGACGAGCTTTCTTTCGACAAAAAGATTGTGCGAGAGGAAAGAAAATACGGACTAGTTTTTAAAACGAAGTTCGCCAACCTGTAGGATCTGGTGCTATTTGTAAACAATTCTTGAGTGCCAAGAATTGTGTGCGAGATTGCGGGGCAGAGCCAGAGAGAGGGAAGGGCCGCTCGGAGACGGGACTGCGTAGTCATAAGAGAAAAGAAGAAGAGATAAGAAGCTATCTGAAGTCTGTTTACGAATATCTTGAACACGCTATTAGAATGAAGTTGGAGGAAACAAAACAAATCTCGCATAACTAAAATAAATACTATTAGGTTAATCATTCTTGTTTTATGAAATGATATTCTATTCGACGAGCGATATTGTAATACTTTATAAGAATATCACAACCAAAATACACAGGTATAATAACAATAGTAGTATTGTAATTATATGAAAATTGCACGCAAATCCGTTGAATAGAAAAAAAGATAAAAATAATTGTCTCCGTACGTCAAAATCCCAACTTTTGTTTAAATGTCCTCCGTCCGTGGGATAGATTAGAATTTAAATCACCTCTGTCGCTAAAGTTTTAATGAGAATATAATTAATAATAATAACATTAATTTATTCAACACATAAATGTTTCCCCCAACCACGTGTGTTATTATAGATGCAATGACAATCACATACGACCATACCCTCGGGAAGATTCGAACCCTCGCATTGGGAGTTAGGCACACTAACCATCCCTCTACCATAGCTGGTACGTCTCAATATATACTTAATCAACTGACTTTCTTCCTTTCCAATTTTAATTTTCGGTGTTGATTCCGTAAAATGATGTCTTTTTCTTCAATCGACTTTCTATCTCGGGATACTTTACACTAACTCTTATGTTTAGGATAGAGAAAATTTTCAAATGTCCGTTTGTATCTTTTGATCTTCCTCGACCTCCTTTTTCTATAAAAATTGCGCATTGGTTGAAAACTCTCCCAAACTTCTTAAGTCGATTCTATTGTGAAGTGCAAAATATAGTCTAGAGCAGTGTTTCCCAACCTATGGTCCACGGACCACTTGTGGTCCGCGAAGGTTTGTTTGGTGGTCCGCGGAGGTTTCCAAAATTGGTTTATTTTTAGGCCGCACCTCATTTAGCTGAATTTTTTTGGAAAAAATTAAGGAAGTTGTACACTATCACAGGTATCGAATATTTTTATTATTTTTTTACTCATACATTTTCCCACACCTTATCAGGTGAGGTGGTTCGCAGAGGCTGAATGGGTTACTGAAGTGGTCCGCGAGGTTCAAAAGGTTAGGAAACACTGGGCTAGAGTAGTGGTCCCCAATCTGTGGTCCGCGGACCCCTGGTGGTCCGTGAGGCTACTACAAGGGTTCGCGGGAAAAAACATCCTCACTACTATACTCCGCAAATATATTTGTTGAGGTAATAAATAAGAATTCCACAAAACCACTGGTCTAGAGGGATTTGAACGAAGTCAAAACAAAAATTCGTTCTTCAAATTGTTTATCTAAGCTTGCTCGGGAAGTGTTATTTCATGTCACGAAGCAACGTTTAACCTGCGTAAAGGTAAATTTCCCTCTCCGAACGTTCAAGAGTCAACACCCGAATGATTCTGAACTCTATTGTGCGTGCCCGCACCCAACCACTCAAGTGGGTCTCCCAAAGAGGGCAGCGGAGCTCGGAGGTGTGACTCACGATCTTGTCGAATGTGACTCACGATCTTGTCGCATAACATAAAACTCCCAACTCTGCGCGACGTAATTTAATGCTCGAATCTCCGAAAACGACTCGTCTTTGCCAAGAGAGGTTCCTTGAACCGGAATATTATAAAGGCACCTATAATTTCTTGTTTTGTAAAACTTTTTGGAACGAAACGTGATAATGCCATGGGAAAATATTTAATCGAGCGTTATTTCATCTACTGGGATTGAAAATCCTGTAATTTATTATTATCAAATGCATTTTAAATATAGTGATAATGACTAAATCTCATCATTTGAAATTATTATTTGTGAGAAGATGATTTCATCATTTAAAAAACAATTAATTTACCTTCAACTAATTCGAAGCGGCTGATGTCTCGTAATTCCAATTTTCTGGATTCGCGAAATAAGTATAACTCGTTTAAATTATCTTTTAACAGTAAAACGTTAAATTATTCATATAAGGAATTTAAATCAGCGGTCGACGATCTTTCAAAAGTGGAGGACGTGTTCATCACACAAGTAAACAGGTAATAATTTCATAATAGTGTACTTACCATAAATAAGGTTTACATAAAGGTCAGTTGGTGTGTTATTCTGGAAAATAAGTACCAAAATAAAATACTATCGACCTTTAAATTAAATACCGTGCTACGTGAGCGATTTTACTGGAACTTAACCTTTTCCGGCTAAATAACAATTATGAAATTCACTGCCTACTAGGCTTATCTCGATGAAAAAACTTGGAGCTTGGTCAAATGGTTTCTTAAGAGGCGACAAAATATTATTTCTGATTATACAATTCCATGAAACAATTCTAGAGTATGATCAATATATCAATCTTTTCCACGAGGAACTCACGTAAAGTAATAAAAACACAAGTCTCATTAAGGGTATAAAAATAGAAGTTATTCACTACTTAAACGTATATAAAAATGAATTAAAATTATATGAATCCTATATTTGAACAAGAATAAAGTGTAATAGTTGACACGTTTGCTGATTTGGCGGTGGAAGATTAATTGTGCAAACTCTCAGATGATAAGGCTAACATACGAATTTTATGGTCAGAAAGAGAATGAAGAAATTCTCTCTTCGTGTTCAGAGGTTATTTTCCATTTCTGATTGCTTGGTTGAATCCGCAGCAACCCTCCTCATAAATTAATTTTTGATAAGTATTTAGTTTCACTTTAAACTGACGTAATCAACGTCTGAATGTGATAAATATGGTTATTGTAATACGTATCTAGACTATACATATATAATACATGTCTTGATATGAGGAGTTCTAAAATTCTCCTTTTCCTCCGCAAGTTGACAGCGATTTTATGTGTTCCATATTATAACATAACTAAAACTGCGTTGGATACCACTGTGGAAAAACTTCCGTTTGGATTTTGGGTAATGATAGTTGCTAAATATGGCGTTATATTAGAACTCTCCGATCTCAATCCTTTCTTCCGTTAGAAAACATCGAAAAATAAAACGATCAGCATTCTAATCCATATAAAACAAATGCATTCGTATGATAAGAAATTCAAATAAAAAATATGCAAACCCGTCCAAATATTAAAGATGGAAGCAGGGGTGTCGCACGATGGAATTTAATGACCGAGGTCGAAATTATAAAATGTGAAATATAGACGAAATTTCACTTTAAAGGTGGAAACATAAAAAAACACATCTATACCGAAAGAAGACAAAATATTTTGACGGAACACCATCACCACTGCTGTCGGCGTCGCTTAACTTGAGCTTTGACTGTTATCAGGGTAGGGGGTGACCTTACCCAATCACACGCCAGAATGAATCGAAAGGAAAGGCAGGAACCGCAAGAAAATTACCCTATAAAAAGATATTGTTAAGGAAGTATAGCGGATCCTAGGGAAGATGTTTCGCATCAGATAATTTGCATAAATACAAAATAAATTACGAAGTTAACTCCTAAAGCCATTAAACTGTTTAGTAGACCATGTTCTCATTTCTACGTTGAACTAACCGTAGTCAGTGATACTTCACTAATCGCTGATTGTAGTAATTTTTAACAGTCAGTAATCGGTGAATTGCCTACGAGGACCTATATATAAATATATATACATACACACATATATATATATATATATATATATATATATAAATTTTACGACCTTAGGCGGTAACTTCAAGGATAAACGTGAATAGATACCGGTAAGAGTGTATGCCGTTCCTTTAAAAAGATTCTTTCCTTCTTATTACAGCAAAAATGCGTGAAGAGACATTGAAAAACGTCTCAAAAAGTGCGAAACTCTTCGTTTATGATGGTGTTCGAGGGTTTTCCCTTACTCCGAACTGTAAATAAGATTATTACACGTATAAAGGTAAATCTATCCAAGTATTCACGCGCGACAGTTTTACGCGCCGTCCGAGAAATATCTTAGCTACGTGGTCGGAACCCCTTCGCTGGCCTCGGGTTGCTGACCCCTGACATGCGTGGAGGAAATGGCGTGAATAACTTTCCTCATTCTAAAAATGGAACTCCTTTTCTGACCGTGAAATCACTGTCGGATAAGCATTTTTATTAATTATCTATGATATTTACCTATGGCAATTATTATATTTAAGACAGAATAATTATCTGTCAAAAGCTCATTTTTAATTGAAATTCATGCGGAAAAAATATCAACAAAGTATGAATATTTTATAGCCGCGCATTGACCTAAACTAAGGATCTCAAACTCAAATTGCATGGGGGCCATATAGATAATTTCGAATATATGGCAGGCCGCATGAAATAATAACGACTGTGAGTATTGTGCCACAACTTAACAGTAAGGTACTCAATTTTCATATATTTTTTATAAAAAACGAAATATAATACAATTCCTAAGTATTAAACATTTTTAAATTTTTTCATATTTCCCATTTAATCTGAAACTTTCTAGTACATGCTGTCCCTACCGCCTACTCGCAGATGAACCCAAGTGATTAGGGGCCGCACTTTTTGAATCGGCGGACCGCGTGCTTGTCACATCTGACGTCAACTCATGAGATTCAACCTGTTCATGTGGTCGTTCACTTAAAAATTACTTTGCACGGCAATAAGTAAGCAACCCCCATGTCGGAAAAAATAGCTGCCATTCGAGGAAATAGCGAGGGGAACTCGAGGCGAATTTTAAATTAGTGAAGACTGGTAAAGCCTTCATAATGCCTCCCTTCCCTTATCCCAGCCTTATCAATATACCACTCATATCCAACTCCTTCCTCTCTCTCGCTCGCTCTCTTTTTCTTCCTCCTCCCCTACGGGCCGAAAACCCGCGCCTCCTCCACTCTTGCTGCACGCCCTGTCTCCTTCCCACGCGCTAGAAGACGATAATAACGCCTAACTGCGTCATATACGAAAGGGAGAAAAAAGAGAAACGAAATTCAGCAGCCAAACAAGAAACGTTATTCTGACATTCGGGCGATGGATGCATAATTGTGGGATAGCGTATAAATTTATCGCGAAGAATTCGCTGTTAATTTTTTCTTGTGACGAATGCCGTTTAAATATAGGCGCGCTACTGGAAAAAAGCTTAGGTTTGCTTAACGGAAAAACTACTATTTGAAAACTTCTCTGATTTAATAATATGCAAATGACATACAGTATATAGTTGGAACAGACACAATAAATAATTTTGAGACCCCGGTAAATCGGAGTCACTTAAATCAAACCAATCTATAGTATTATATTCAGGGCCGGCATGATACCTTTGGGATCTCCCACCTTATTCTACAAGGTGTTCCACCTATGGCCGCCACATGAATTGGGCTAGTGAGGAGATAGCGACAGGCGGCACTTTATCTAGAATCGGCGCTCTCTATTCCGCATGAATTTGCTTATATTTATTTCTGTGAGGAGAAATTTTCTTTAAATGCCTCAGGCAGTGGATTTTTGCCCTATGGTTCTTGTTCCAATTTTTAAAATATTATGTGGCTTGAAGTTACTAAAAGAGCTTTGTAAAATATTAAATTAACTAGCGTAATTACCTCTCAAAATATGGGATTTTAATCATTTTTTGTGGTAGTATTTCTTTGGTCAAACCTGTAATTAATGGAAAACAGAGAGAATATATTGACACTAAATATGGATTCAACAGGAAACAATAGAATTCGCCTTATAGCTAAAATAATTCAAGAACATGCAATTAAAAATACACTTGCCTTAGGTATCTCCAATAGCCACAACAAGGTTTTAAAAACATGCGCATTTCGGCTACAAAGCAGCCGTCTTTGGTAACCACTGAAGACGGTTGCATTGTAGCCGAAATGCGCATATGGTTTTTTCACTTTGTTCTGGCTATTGGAGATATCTAAGGCAAGTACATTTTTAATTATTTGTTCTTGAACGAAATGTCATTTTACGAATGAAACCACTAACCTGATAAATGCTTCTTAGCTAGCCGCTGAATACACGAAGAAGTAGCAGAATGTTTATTCGATGAAAGGTCAAGAAAAAATAAGGGCAAGAAAATTTTAACCCTCTTCAAAATGTCTCAGGATGTCCTAATCCGATTATTTCCATAGTTCTCAAAACGTCCGAAACTCGAAGCTCGCAGTTTTCCCCGTGACGTATCACCCGGCAAGGTTCAGCCGCTGGAAAATGTAAAAATTGGCGTCACATAACTGCTACCTTTCTTACGCAGAGAATTTCGTTTGTGACCACCGGTTCCGCTTCAGAAGCCTACATAAACCATAGATAAACGTAGCGAAGCGACGTTTGTTCCTTCGTCAAATCTTGGAAATAAACTGCACTAGTTCGAGGAAAAGCAGTTTTTAGCCGTTATCTCAAAAAAGTGTTTATAGTTAGACATACAGGTTATCTAACTTACCATTCTAAAGCGGCAATGTTTTCAAGTCTATAGATAACAGTTAGGAATGAGTCGATGACTATTGCTTCTTTAATACCTTTAGTGTATTTAAAATGGCAACCGTTAAGATACCTTCGCGTCCAATCTCGTTTTATGGCTTTCTCCCCTCTTTTCTCTGACTCTTCCCTGAGGTCATAGCCTCAAATGGGGATATATTCGAAGGCCGAACAGATTAGAACAAGGTGGGATAATCATTCCAAACCACTGCCCTAAATAAATTTGGAGAGATCTTTTTCGATAGTATTTCAAGAATACATATCCATGATTATTTCAATGGAGAAGCAAGCCTTAAGGCTAAAATAAAATCGACAGTATTGCTATCTCCAACAGCCATAAGAAGATTATAAAAACCAGATCCGCATTTCTTTTACAAAGCAGCTGTCGTCAGTGGTGATTCACCGACGATAGTTTCTATTATAGAGCCGATATAATATATATATATATATAATTTATAATATATCATAATTTGATATATCACTTTCACTGATTCACCACTGATGACGGCTGCTTTGTAGCTGAAATGCGAATTTGGCTTTCATAACGCTTTAATGGGTATTGGAGAAAGCTATTCTATCAATTTCATTTCCATCATTTTAAGCACAGTTGGATCGTATCCCATATATACCAATGCTCATAATACCAATAAGTACTTCTTTACTCACCGGCGCTTGCGTTTCATAAAGGATTCGAAATGACGTCTTAAGTTCTTTCGTTGTCTTATCTCAACACATCATTCCTCTGGTCAGCCATCATCGCTTCTTCCTATCTACCTATATAATCTTTCTCACTTTTCTTGTCTAAACTCCCCGAAGAAAAACTTTTCGATCACCGCCAGCTGTGCATTATTAGAACAAAAACATAAAAAAATTCTAAAATTTGAGAAGGAGAAAAAAATCCTGTACTTGACCAGAAATCGAACCCGGGTTTCCTTCTCCTTCTCAAATGGCAAATGTCAAGATTTTAGTTTCAGCTTCATGCGCACATGCATAACACATCATTTCCTCAACTTTCCAAAACAGAACTACTTCGATGCGTTTAAATTTATTTCGATGACAACGAAAGGCATTCGCTTAAATGGTGCATTATTTTTACTTAGAAAGGAGAGAAAGGGGTCTGAAAACTAGTAGATGTGAAAAAAATAATTTTAATGGCACGAAAGACAAAGGCTGGAAATAAATAGCAGTGGTTTACAACATAGGTGCAAAGGAAGATAGATAAGAATCTCGCGTGGAGTTTTCTCGTTGAAACAAACAACTAAGGATCAAAATGTATAGAAACATTTAGAGGAGAAGTTTCCAACCGGAGATGCCCGTAACCTCGGTGGAACGTACAGGATTTTTCAAGGGTGCGGGAATTTTTAAAGATTATAATTTTTCTTCTTATTTATCCTTCATGCATGGCTTTGGAATCAAAAGTTCTCACGTTGCGACTACAAATTACATTTGAAAACACCGAAAAATGTGCAAAAACTGTGAATTATAACGTTATAAAACGCTTTAGGGGCTCTCTTTTTTCTGACAAGGGGAACTGGTACAGAAAAAATTAGATGAGTGTTTGACAGAGTTCCCCCCTCGAAAATTATACACCTGCCAAGAGCGTATAACATCAATAATCGTGTTATCGACTAGACCGCCTTGTTTCCAAGAGAGCGTTCCCAATGCGTCGCAATAGATGGCGTGCTTTCTGAATCAATTCAAGTTACCTTGGGAGTCCCTTAGGATGGTGTACTCGCCCCGTTGTTCTTTATTATTTACATAAACGATTACTCTGAGAACGTTTCCAGCAAATTAAAGCTCTTTGCAGATGATACATTAATATACCGCGAAATACATGCCGAATAAGATACAAAACTTTTGTAAAAGAACTTGGACGTGATAGTATCTTGGTGTGGCGAATGGCAGCTTGAATTAAATACAAGTAAATGTTTATCTATTAATTTTGCACGTGTATCGCAACAATATAAAAGGGTGCATGGAATACACAGTAATAGTATTAAAAGTGGACAGCGGTATAAATACTTAGGCGTCGCATTCCCATCAGATATGTCGTTTAGAGAACAAGTGAACGTAATCAAGAGAAAAGTGAATAAAATTCAGAGGTAGGTTAATCTAATTTTTAACAGATGCTTCCTTCTCGCAAAGGAAACGGCGCATTTCTGTCTCATGCTCCAAATCTTACATTACTGCTGTGCAGTGTGGGACTCAGGTGAGGAAGGCATATCGAAGGAATTATAAATGGCACAGCGAAGATTCTACGAGCTCTCCGATGAGTTAAATTATCATAATTATATTACGAGATGAGTACTAACATATGCGCCATTTGTTTCTACTACACGGGGAAGAAATTTTGTTTTTGTAGGAAAAGAGTAACATTGCATAATCGAGATATATTCAGAATTTAGGAGCAAACAGTAAATTGTTAAATGATATAAAGTGGCTCTTTGGTTGAAATTACTCTTCTATGTCAGTTACATAGGTCGAAAAAGGACAAAACTCTAAATAAGGATTCGGAAACTGATGTGCCGCGCCTGCCACAATTTTAGCGCAGATATCCAAAGTCGTGCATGCCGATACCGTGAATAGCGAGGGCTTACAGTATAGTATATCGAGAATGATAGAGCGCCGAAGAAAGAAGAGAGAGAAGAAACCAGGATCGGGAAAATTTTAAATCACTATCGTCAGTTCTTTTGGGGAGCGACTACGTAACGATTTCGCGCAAGGGTGAGCTTGTAACTCATTATCGGTTTTTTGTAAAGTGTGTTCAGCAATTTGTTTAGCGGAATGCTTCATGTTTTTATTTCCTCACTTATTAATTTAGTATTTCGGCTTTAATGAACTCATCAATTCTGTAAAAGGAAAGGGTGTAAAAAGAGTTTTTTTTAATTTTTATTGTTTATTTCCTGGTAATGTTACGGAACGAAACATGTAGTGTAAGACTATAAAACGAGGAAGCCATATCCTTCAGACTGTCCGCGATCAACATTTTTTGCATGAGGGTTTCCATGATACCTTGAGTCTTTCCGAGAATATTAACGTAAATGTTTAAAATTATTAATTAACGTGCAGTTTTGGATTTTGTTAAAATTTTATTTTTATATTCGCAGTTAAAAATTATGAATATAAGTCAATATTTTTAGAAATTGATGGAATAATAGAAACTATGCAGAAAGGCATAAGCTGTAATTTTGGGAATAACTTTGAAACAGAAAAAATTCTGCTATGACCGGGAATCGAACCCGGGTCTTCCATTTGCCGGGCGGATATTCTACCACTGAACTTAGCAGATAAGATTTCCTGTTTCTGAACGCGGGTGTTTTTCTTAGTTGGGTCCGGGCTAGCCAATGGTTTCTCATGACCTTATCATGGCTATTAGAGATATCTAAATAGGTATGAATTCATTCAGTTTGATTTTTTAAAGGCTTATGAAATCTTTCTTTGCCTGAAACTATATTAAGAAATACGTTCCCGAAATAATAATTCCAACGTGAGGAAGAAAAGTTGAGCCTGACAACGTGATAATCCTTGGTGATTAGCGAATTGGGGTAAGAGAATTAGATAAATTAATGCAAGGAACAGGCAAGGAGTCATAAAAGTGTGGTCCTGGTCATGGATCGGAGAAAACGACACATATCGGAATATGAATTTATCCTCGACAATCAAGAAATTGAGACCGTGAATAACTCGAAGGCTTTCGTAGACAGCACTTCGCCCTATTTTTTCATTTTCATCATCGGACAATTTTCGCCCGCGATTAATTAGAATTCAAAGGTTAAGGTTTCGGACCTTCTGTTTAGAGGAGAGCAAAGGAATAGGGAAAGGCCTTGGAAGGGACATTTTTCTATAATATGTTTGAAGGGTATATATAATTCATCTGCAAACGCTCGTATGCACACGAGGGAGATAGTTGGGTAAGATGGGTGGGTGCCGGAAATCTGAAGTGGGTGGCAGGGAATGCTGGATATCTTTTCTCCTTGGACGGCAATGCGCAAAACAAAAGGGGAAAAACCGACAGATTAGAAACGTTACTTAGCGTGAAGCCAATGAGCTACTTGTAATAATCATAAAATCGTTCGACTGTCGGAGAAGGAGACGAAATCGAACTGCATCAAATTCTTAGTTCTAAAATAATAATTGGATTTTATATTTGACCTTTATGAAATGATAACTTAAATGAAAAAAATGTATTACTGTGGTAAAAATTACATTGAAATTTCTTGTCTAAAGAGAATTAAGCTAATGTGAATTTAAAATTAATTATGGGAGGATTAACCTAGTAAAATTGACTTATAATTTGTTTAGAAAAATAAAAAGTTAAACGCATTCACTAAATATTGATTATAAAGTTGTTTCATCATTGATAAATCAAGTCCAAAATTGGCATGCACCGATTAAATGCAGTTGGAGATTTAAATTATTTTCTGACCCTTTCAATTTGTAAAATGTATATGCTTTGCAGGGGTTACATGGTAATGTGAGTTTTAGAGCCGATCGCTTCAAGTGGCACTATTCTAAGTGCGCCATTATAGCTTTGTCGCCTCCGATCTGTGCATGTGTCGTGATTTATAATGGCATTTTGTCTTTTTGTTATCACGCCTCGGCACAGCCGCAACGGGTATGAAAATATGAAAAATATGTTTTATATGGAAGTTGGGTTGGGTTGTTTGGTTGAACTGGATTGGTTGGTTGTGATGGGTTGGTTGGTTGAGTTGGGTTAGTTGCGGCACAAATTTGGTGGCCAAATATATTAAATGGGCCAGAATTGTTGGGTTGGGTTGGTTGCAGCACAAACTTGGTGGCCAAATATATTAACAGAATGGGCCATAATTGTTACTACGACTAGTCTTTAACTGTTTCCTGTACAATCCCGTCCCAGAAACTCTTTAAAGATTGGTATTCCTGGGCGTCAAGAATCGTAGAATTGCGTTTAAAAGACGCTCTTAATCAGCGCATTTACCCGGATTCGACGCTAGGGTTACTTTCTCACAAATTTAACCACATAAAAAAGTTAAAATTTTATTGCAAATAATTTGGTCTGCTAGAAATCCTCTGATGCGAGGGGGCTGGTACCTGAGCTCGGTTTCCGGATGAATCCTCGTGTTTCGAACGGCTACTCCGCGTTAATGACGGTCGTGAGGTCGGAGCAGCGGTCAGTTTTCAATGTGGTCCCAGCGTTTTATCATGAAACTATATATATATATATATATATATATATATATATATATATATATACGCGAATTTCGAGTTATTTTTTATTTAGTTTTTTAACAATTTAATTAATCTTTTTTTTCTGATGCGACCATATCAGAGAATTAAAAATAGTGCGCTTTGTAACGTTCGGGCGTGTGAATTGCTGTTTATTTCAACTCTAATCCTAGTGAATATGAATTCTAAACGATCTAATACTGGAAGTGACGCGACTGTTAAGAGGAAGAGAAAGGCTCTCACTTTGGAAGTGAAATTAAATGTTTCGAATTAATATGAAAAAGGAGAGAGTACGGCTGATATCCAATGTGCTTTATTAAAATAAGATAAAACTCCTTCAGCCATAAAAATGTTTAAGTTCGTGAACCCAATGCATTTTTATGTCTGAAGGAGTTTATCTTCTTTTAATTTAACTAGCCATAAGTTTACATTGAGCTTCCAATTACAACGTTCTTTATGTTCGAGTGAACCCACGCTTTAGGACAATTCGTTGTTTCCCAAATTAAAGAAAGCAGTAAAAGCACTACGAAATTGACCTCAGGCCGAACAACAATAATTCGTTCTAACAAAAATGGAAAAGATGCTCACTATATGGATTGAGTATCAAAATTAACAAACTATGCCTTTATCTACTGCTTTCATTCAGGAAAAGGCAAAATCGTGGTATGATGACAAAAAAATTCTAAACCGCAAGGAAAAGTAAAACCTTTTACCGCTAGTTCTGGATGGTTTGAAAGATTTAAGGTTCGGCACGGTTTCCATTATCTAAAAACAAAAAAGGAGAAGCTGCTGCAGCAGATAGCGTTTCCGCGGAAAAATTTCCTGAACTTTGAAAAGGCCTGATTGATAAATGTTATATTGCAAAGCAAGTTTTCAACTTAGTTGAAACAAGTATTTACTGGAAGCGTATGCCGAGTAGAACTTTTATCTCCATAGAAGAAAAATCAGCACCCGACTACAAAGCTTCTATGGACCAATTTAAACTGCTGTTAGGTGGCAACGCGTTAGGAGACTACAAAGTCAAGCCCCAAATGGTCTATCGTTCTGAAAACCGAAGAGCACTCAAAGGTTACTCAAAGCAGCATCTTCGTGTAGTGTGGTGCAGTAATAAAAAGGTATGGATAACTGCTGCCGTTTTCACGGATTATTTGAAGAGCCATCTTTACCAGGAATTGAGAGCATACTGCGAGAAAGAAAACATTCCTTTCAAAAATTTCCTTCCATTAGATAACGCTACTGGGCACCCACCAAACCTGGCCGATCTCAGCGAAGAAATAAAGGTGTTGTTTTTGTCTCCGAACACCACGTCTCTCATCCAGTCAATGGATCAATGCGTAATTGGCACCTTCGCCATATCATCTCCAGGCTTATAAGAGATACCGACGGATAAGATAAGCCCACTATTAAGGAGTTCTGGATAACTTTTAATGTTAAAATGGCAATAGAAATAGTTGGCGAGGCATGGGATGAGGTCACTCAAAAGTGTATGAATGGAGATTTGAAGAAAATCTGTCTTGAGGTGGTCAACAATTTCAGGGCTGGCTTACGCAGTGGAAGATGACGTTGCCAATGCAAGGCACGAAATCGTGCGGATGGCCAGAAATGCCGACTCTGACGAGGTCGATGAGGATAATGCGAGGGAACTACTTGACTAGCAGACAGAGGAACTATCTAACGAAGATCTCCTACAGCTGATAAAGGAACGTGATAAGGAGGAAGAAGAGTTGATTGCTGAAATCCAGCCTGTTAGAATGCTCTCTGCCAAAATCTTAACACAGTCCTTCTAGCACCTTGAAGATATTACGGCGCTATCTGACGAGAAGGATCGTGACCGTGACAGAAGTTCCAAGGTGTCATGGACGTTTCAGAACGCCGTGGCTTGCTATAAGAAGTTCTACAAAGAGTAAATTAGGCATGCTAATCAACCATCCTCAAACAATTTTTTTAAATGTCAAAACAATCAATACATATTTTATTCAGTTTTATTTTCATGCAAATGTTTTTTATTAAATTCATTATTATAATTTAAATAAATAAACATTCATTTATTCATTCCTGAATTTAATGTTTTTGTTACTTAGAAAGTTAAAAACACTTGAAAATAAGATAATTTTGTACAAAAATTGAATGTATTTGGGTAAGCAACCTCATTTATAATATTATTTCTATCGGAAAAAATCGAGTTACGCGACCAATGCTGGGAACGTAACCATCGCGTAAATATATATATGTGTATATATATATATATATATATATATATATATACTTATATAATTTCCTTTGTGATAAATTTCTCCGCGCGATAAAATTTAAATCGCACTATTATTAAATACTATTTTCCTATAAAACTTAGCTTAAGATATTTGAATACTTTTATTTGTAAACTGTCAGTTTTAACTTTCTAGATTTAGATTTTGTCTGTCCTGACAAGCTAAAAATAATATAGAAGCTTCGAGTTAGCTTTTTCTTGATATATTTCGTTAATCTTTTGAATATACCTTGTAGTATGTCATTTTGGGATTGGAAAGGGGATCCGACTATGAAGGATGGAGTACGATGGGGTTTGTTGCCATGCACCTTTTGCTTGATCTTTTACGTATGTACATCAGAATCAAATGCCATCCTTAATAGCTCTCTGCTGTTAATTGATTTCGAAGCTTCCCATTATTTCATGTAACACCTGCTTTACTACTAGGACTATAACATTAACGATATTTTTAAATATCCAAATTTTGAATATATAATTATTGTAGTTAGATCTCCTATTAATATCTCCGTTGGCGAAATCACTCACATAAAAAATCGAATAACGAAATTAAAATTAGATATAACTTATGTTAATACAAACTGTTTTTGGTTTCCCTTATAGCTGCCGATAAAATTTTTATGAATCAAACGCATTGGTTGTAATTTCAATTCTTATTTTGTCACTGGATAGTTACTAAAGCTTAATTGAAAATTTCTTTCAACTAAATATTAGTATTTCATAGGAAAGGTATCTTATTTGTTCCAGCGAAATTTGAAAAGCCAGTTAAATCTTCAGGCTCAACAGAATGGAATAAAATGAAATACATGCATCAGTATTTCTCGTTCATTGTGTGCATTGTCATTCTAAGTAATATAAAAAATACAAAATGAATGGCAATAATTCTATAAAACTTCTATTTGAAAACAAATGTAATTAAAGTTTGAAGACCTTTGTATGAAGAGCTTTTCACAGAAACTGCGTTTATTTCAATATATTATCATCTTATCTTTTATCTGTGATCAATTAGCTGAGTGAAATTTTGGTTTGCAAATTAAACTCGATAATTTTGTTACACACTATATTTAGAATTGTTCTGGATATCATGTAAAGTTACAGTTCGGTTATGAGTCAAGAGCGCTTAATATTATTCCCACAAGAAAATTCCCGTCAACCAATCAGTCGTCAAAAAAATATAATAAATAAATGAAGAAAAAATGAATGAATGAATATATATATAAATATTAGAGATAGACGATCGGTTCTGCTGGTTCTCCCAAGAACCGAAATAACTGGAACCGATTGTTTATAATCTGGTTCTTCGGTTCCGATCCTTATTTTAATAAAAAACAAGAGTGGAAAGATGCACACATCATGCATGTATACATGCGAGGCAGAGGCGTTCTTTACGATTTATAGAATCATGTCAAAAAAGATACATATTAATGGCTTATTATAATGTCTACGAACTGAAATGCCAGGAGTGATGCCAAGGAAATGTCGAATTTTTGACTCCCCTACTAATTTCCTAATCAATTATAATTAATAAAACAATTGACAATTATTTAAAATTTACCTCACTGGAATTGTAGTAATGTAATTTTTATGCTCACGTTCATTCCTTCGTCGTAAATTACCCATTTCTTTTCACTTACGAACTCTGTCTAAACGTAAAAAATAGATGTATTTACGTTCATTTCTTCGTCGTAGAGTATCCATTTTCCTAGTGTTGCGTGCTCACGAAATAAAATTAAATTAGTTAGGTATTTACAGGTGATATTGCTTACATCAGTTGTCACGAAGATTGTTTTCGTTGACAACGAATAAAAAACACGAGTCCAAAGTGAATTACGACTTTCTCGTTTAATTTTCTTGAAATCGGCTACTCCTTCGATAAAAATGTATTGAACAAAACATATGCTATTTGAATAGTTCTACGAAGTTCTTTAAAGACTTTTTTGTTATAAGTTATATTGTACAAGATATAAAGAAACGATCATTTTTGTCACCTGTAAAATGGCACTCCCGATTGTGTCACGTAAACTATTTATATAATTTTCTTAGTTTCTTTGCCCCTATGTCCTAAATACAAAATTTCATCAACATCCGCCCAGTAGTTTCTGCGTAGGTTCGCAAACAAAATTCGCCCACCTTAATTTGGTGTCAACAAAGTTTGTTTTCTTTAATCACAAAACTTGTAATTAGAGAACTATTTTCAAACGTCTTGTTCCTATTGTGACATTCTGTTGTCTCGTGGCGTTTGAGAACTTTTATGCCTCCTTTTGATATGTTTAAATCAGAATTACAGACAGTGCATGTTGCCGAGAAATCAGTTTTTCCTTTAATTAACCACTTTAATTTCTTTTCCCACTCAACCTTGTACTTCAGTCTATAAAAAGACCTATCAATCGAAGAATTGTATTTTTTATTCATATTTTTATTTATTTGAGGGATAGAATAACTCAGCAAAAGTATTCGTTTAGAAATATTATTGAAATACGATATGAATTTTTACGAAGTCAGACAATACAACGAACGAGTATCAACTACGTAGTCTCATTTCTAGGCGCGCGCCAGGAAGCAACGTGACGTGATTCATGGGTCACACTAGAATCCCCTTCAATGCTGCAATCTAGCGAATTTTTGACGACTTTGTGTTCGAACTATAGAGGTCCTTAAAAAGGCCATGGTGACTAATTGTAAATCTAGTTAATCAATTTAGCAATATTGCTGATTCTGGCGTCTGGATGTACGTGCAGTGTATATATGCATTCATACGAATACTAATAAGAGAGTTAAGGAAAAAATATCAATATTCCTTCGATTGCCGGTGTAGTTCTACAGCTTACTTTCGCACAATAAGTAGCGGGTTAGTGCACTTTCAAATTATATTCGTACGTACTCACGAAACAATTTCACCGAACAGTATACTGATAACACAATTCGTATTATTCGTATGTAAATATTAATTATCTCAGAGTTTCTTAGTAGTTCATCTACTTTTTATGCGAAGAGCTCAGGTAAGAACCAAGTTTTACCTTATAAATAACCGTGAATCACGGAAATGTCTCAGTTTTTCGTTAAAAAAATCCATGAAAACGGATAAAAGCGATGAAAACGGCAGCCCTGCGCTCTATGTAACTATTGTAAAGCTAGAATTTCCAGTGGTGTATCAAAAAGAACTTCTAACCTAACAGAATCGAAACCGAAAACCGGGATCAGATTAATATAACCGGAGTCGGGAAAAGTGAAACCGTCACATCCCTAATATATCTAACAATAATAAAAGGCTACTTCTGTCCCTTTGTGGCTCCCTCTGTCATGCTATAAAAATGCGAATAACTCGATAATGGAAAGAGATTCATTTTTTATATTTGGCAGGAATGATCGAATCACATATTGTAAGATGATGATGAAAAGAAATCTCGAAAAAAGTCCTAGGTTCGGCTCCAAGGTAGGCAATTCTATTTCCAATATGATAACACGTAAAAATCGACTTTTTGACTTGCAGGCTTTTATTATTTTTGAGATATAAATTAGAAATAATTCACCTATGATCTTTGAATCTAACCCATTTTAAATAAAAACTATAAAGTTTCTTATTCCGTTCATCTATTCCCGTCTACAGTTCGAAATTCCTCATGTTAAACGTTCAATTCACATATTTTGAGGAAATCTTGCCATTTTAACGGGATGTTACCATTTCATTATTAAACCTCGAAATCCTATTGTTATTTCAACCCTCATGGGTGGAAGAGTGCTTTGAATGCTATTACAATTAGTACGAGGGAGAGAAGTAGAGAGAAATAATTTTTATGGCAGCCAATGTAAACAACATTCGTTGCGTTATTTACGAGACGGAATACATTTAAATGTAGAATATTAATCATTCGCATATTAAAATTAGATACTTAGAATCATTGTAGGAGTTCGAAACTTGAAATAACGAAAGCCTAAAAATTATTACACCTGTTTTTTATTTGAATGATATTCTTCAAAGAGTGCAGCTATGGGTTTCAAACATATTCTAAAGTACACAAAATAATTCTACAACTATAGGTGTTATAGCATATAGTATCTCCTTTTTTACCGGAACCTATATATATATATATATATATATATATATATATATATATATATATATAACAACTTACGGAAAAGGAAAGGTAAAATGAATATATGGATGTCAACAAGGTGTTGGGATGAGGAAACCCAGTGAGCACTCACCAATCAGACGACTTCAGGTTGGCGAGGCTCCGGGGATGTCGAAGCGACACACGTAAAATAACACAAAAACACAGAAACATCACAAACGTAAAGCTTTCGGAACTACTCCTTCTTCAGCTACAGAGAGAGAACTGATGGCGGTGACACTGGGTGGAGGCATGGGGGTGGAAGGGTAGTACGGAAAGGTCGAGGATTGGAGGAAACGGAGGGGGTTGGGGATGGGTAGGGTGTTGGAAGAAGACAGAAAGGGTGTGAAAAGCTATCGAAGGTTGAGGCCTGGGGGAGTGAAGGAGTTTAGGAGATGGATATGCGAAAGCTCCCACTGACGGAGTTGGGGAGCCGAAGCATTGTCGGGGAGAGCGCGAATGACTCTCACTGTGAAGCAGTTGTTGAACTTTAAATTATGTTTGTTCGCATGAACGGCCACCGGCAGCGGTCGTTTGAGAATGACGCTGTTGCGGTGGCCATTCATGCGGATGTTGAGGGGATTGCTGGTGAGGCCAACATAAAAGGCGGGACATTGGGTGCATCTCAGGAGGTAAATGATATTGCGGGTGGTACAGTTGGTGGTGGAAGTTATGGGGTAGGTGATGTTAGTTGTGGGACTGGAGAAGGAGTTGCAGGGGGGGTTTATTGGGCATGTTAGACATCGTGGTCTACCTCAGGGGTAAGATCCGGCAGGGTGTAAAGGCGTGGATGCTGGGGGTTCTTTCTTCCATAGAATATTTGCCAGATTAGGGGGACGGCGGAAGGAGAGCATCGGTGGTCTGGGAAATGGAATCTGGTGAGGGGAGGATGAGAGGATAAGGTGGGCGGCTTTCAGGATGTTTTTCAGAATTTCGTGGATGCCGGGGAAATACAGGGTGGTTAGGGTGAGTTGGAGGGTGGAATCGGTGGTGGTGTGGGTATTGAGGTGGGAGTTAGGGGTGGCGGGTGCGACTGCCCGCCGGATTTGGTCTCGGATCAGATCCGGCGGGTATCCGCGCTGTAAGAAGGCATGTTCGAGGGTGGAGCAGTTTCCTCATCCCAACACCTTGTTGACATCCATATATATATATATATATATATATATATATATATATATATATATATATATAATGTGCTTGATTTTTTAATTTCCTTAATAATGCCCAGCTGTAAGAGTAATAGTCGCTCCAAATGAAGTATACCCCATCCATATTTTTAATTTCTCAACCGTATTTTGCTTTCCTTATTAATGCCCAGCTATAAGAGTAATAGTCGCCCCAAATGAAGTATACCCCATCCAGATCTACGTTTCTTGCTTCCGAAACGAGTGACATGTTCTTTCTTGCCAAATACATAATTTATTTTCAGATGAATTGTGTGCGCGTGATCTTCGATTGGAGCATTTTATGCAATACATTATCTGAAACTTTTTATCCAATATGTGAAAATCAAAATTACTTATATTAATTGATATCTGATTCACGCCATGTCAACAGCTAGTAAAAATACGCTGGTGCGTTTAATTTCAACAGGAGACTGGAGGTCACCACCTAATCTTGCCTTGGAAGCAAATACAAGGTGCGGTAGAAAGAACTCCCCGATTTGGGAGGGGCTTAGCTAGGGGTGGGGGTACAGGGCCTTTCGCAACCGCGTGGGGTGGGGGTACTGGAGTGGGGAGTGTGTCGGGGAGTTCTTTCTGCCGCACCTGGTATTTTTTTTTGACATCATCTCCGATAATTTGTAGTTGTTGTGTTATAGATAAGAGTTGAAGGTAGAAATAGGCAAACAATCACATTTATTCACGCACGGCATTTAATCGTAATAAGGGCGTAGATTGCGGGTTGCGAAATTTCCCAATTCGATCTATTTATCAATACAAAAATGTGACGACAGGGAACAATTTAGCACTCCATTTCGGTGACTTTTCGATTCTTTACTGTAATTCGTATCAATTTGCCTCCAATCACACTTTCAAATCTTCTTTCCCATGATATAATCGATAGGATATATAAAAAATGTTATGTTTTCACCAGTTTGGGTTAAGTAAGTAAATCTGATAAAACAAGCCCAGGCTTCATTTATCTGGATTACATCAGTGGAACAAGCGTGAATAACGCCAGTAAAAGTGTGCTGCACTTAATGCATAGAACGGGAATAACGATAACTACCATTTAATTTAATTTCTACCAATATCAGATAGAAAAGCTGATGATAGTCAACCAAATCGAGTCGTATATAATACTTGGTTCTGGTGTTTCGACGTTTCTCGTTTTGTACTTCCCCTTTTCAGGCATCGATATTTGCGTAATTTGTTAATTATATTTGAAATTTCCCCGCTGAATTCGGTAGCTATGTATTCATCGGTTCGTCTTATTCAGCGGCGCTTCAAAGACTGCGCGGTAAATCCTTTCGAAATTTCACCCGTGAATAACGATTTTTGAAGGCGGTACTTCACCCTATCCTTGAATGGACCCCATGCGTTTCCTAACGGAGTGATGGACCTAGATTTATGAAAGCAAACGGAGTTTATTTTCAACAGTTTCACGATTTTTGAAAAACTTCCTCGGATAAAATCGACTGATATTTTTATTACCTAAATCGACGTGTCTGAGCTCGAGGTTATTTAAGCGATAATCGACAGAAATTACTTATTTCACGTTATTGTGATATCAATTGTCTAAAGGTAATTCCTATGGACAGAAAACGGCGAATCACATGACTCATTTCCGCCGCAAAGTGGCCGTTCTAGGCAGTGAATAACCACTGAGAGCGACTTATTGGTAGCAGAAGTCCACATCTGGTTTACCCATACATTTAATTTGTACATGATTGCCTAGCTCAATTCATAAACTTTCGATCTTTTCTATCTATGGCCCGACAAAGAGGGAAACGACGTATTGCGGCTAGAACTTTTAACTTGCAAAATATGTACCACTCACTGCATTAAAACATCAATTTTGTTAATAAAATGAAGTAATTCAATGAGTTTAAATCTAGTTTGTAATATCTATATCCTTTGGTACAATTTAAAGCGACCGATGCAGCAGAAATTCTTGCATTATCCGTACTTAGAAAACCCCTCATCTGATTTACAAGGTAAATCAAAATGGATCTACGCCTAAAAGCTTAACCGAAAAATCTAAAATAAATATCTGTATAAATTTTCTTGATCTGATGTCCGTTATCCGTTCATTGCCGAAACATGGTCAAATATTCTACCGCGAGAGGAGATCCTTCATTTACCGATCTTTCAGATTAGAGGCTAACTCAGACGTCATTCATTATCACTCATCGTTCTGCTACGAGAATTGTCAAGGAATAGCTCAAGTTGGTATTGCGCCAACAGACATTTCCATCTCGCTTGCATTACAATGGAAATTAGATAAGTGTCTCCTTTGCTGATGGGCGGGGTAAGTTCCTTTTCCAGGAACAATCGCTTTCGGAGAAGTGACCATTTCGCATACCTCTTTGAGTCAGGCGGGGTAAGTTCCTTTTCCAGGAACAATCGCTTTCGGAGAAGTGACCATTTCCCATACCTCTGCGAGTCAGGCATTACGAAAGATTAAGCACATTTTCCGTGACAAATATGTCACGAAATTTTACAAATTATTCCGCTGCTTCGTGTCAATGCTACTGCAACTGTGGAAAAACGGCAGAAAGATTAACCCTTAATTATACTGGAGAGTTTGTCGCGCAAACATTCAATTAACTGGAAAAATATTTTTTAATCTTACCTCAAAATGTTGTATTCCGGTTTGCGTATGCTTTCATGGACATGAAAAACAAATTTTTTCGAATTTTTATTTTTTACCTTTGGAGAAAAATTCCTAAGCCTCTTAAAAATTTAAAATTTCTCATCACTTTCTGCTACTTTGCACTTTTTTGTTTTTGTAAAAATTAGTATTTTATGAGTTTTTATTGGAGTTAAAATTGAGTTAGGAAAAAATTATAAGTTACGGAATACCATAGGAATTCATATGGATTTTTAGTGACATTAACAAGTAACGTACGAATCTCAGATATCTCCATTTTCAGGCCCTGCGCGTTTCTTGCCGATTGCAAAAAAAATTATTTCGAGTCATATTTTAGGCATCCTGTAACAATAATTTGAGGAAAAAAAAACAAGAAAATGATCAGCCAAGGTTGCGTTATGTCTCACCAGATGTGTTATATTCAATGCAATCGTGTGCATAAAACCATTTTCGCATTAAGTAAAGTTGAGCTGAAGATATTTCTGCTTAAGAAATCAAAAGGTTCGGCTCTGCGCAGGAAAGACCTGAGTAAATCATCGAGTGACGAAATAGAAGACGAGGGCAAAACGACTAAACGTGCCGCTAGAAAGGACCTTCTAAGCAGATTTTTAGGCAGCTTAAATATACACGCAATATGCTAACGATGCTCTACATTTATGTTGCGAGAAGTCAACATATAAAATAATTTTTGAGTTCAAAATCACAGTATAAAAGTCGGGAAGCATTTTCAGGTGTCACACAATTAATACAAGACAAAACTGCAATTATGGAAAAATCAATATACGACTTGATTTGCCACTCTTTGGCTCCGTTATTATTCCTCTTCGTATGTTTACTGAATAATAATATTATTCAATTATTAACGTTGTAATCTATTAAGTTTGACATTTCGCGAAGCGAATAACACAATTCTTTCGTCTATTTGAAGTCTTATTAGACGCTAATTTATCGGAGGCAACAATGATGTTCGCCTTGGAATGAGTACGAAAAAGCCATAAAATTTCGAAAAGAAATGCGTGTTTCTGACAAATTCTTCCATGCAACATCTAATCATTGCAAGAATAAGATAGTTTATAGTTGTAGCCATCGAATAAAATAAAAATTGGGAAATTCGGTCCATATTTACATATTTTAATGAATGAAGGAGATAAACCTTGCACCTTGAAAAATCAAAAATCCCGTCTAAAGTTATGGGAAAATATAATCGTCTCCCGGAGTCGAATCCCGGACTTCTTCCTGGATGTTTGATTTTTCTAGAGACCATGTCATGGGGATTTAACGATTGTGAAAGTTTCAGCTTTTAATTCCATTGGAAAATGTCCAAAAATACCGGGACAGACAGACGGATACTTGAGAATTATTATATAAGGATACTTTAATGTCTCTTTCAAAAGGCGGTTCACCATCATCATTTTCTGAATATCATAGCGATTTCTTCAACAGTTGGAGCGTTGTATCGTCTCTTCTAAATACCATGTTCACATTTGGCAGTTTGATTGTACATAATTGCATTTTCCTGTTCTTCTAATTCCACTTCTCTCAAATTTCTGCAAGCGATAGCAAAAGGATTGATTTCTCTGATCTTTCAGTTCTTCTTCTCCCTTCAGCTTCATCTTCATTTCTAAGCATTCTAGCCTGTGAATGTCTTTCAGCATTTAATCGACGTCTATTTTCAGCCTGTTCTAGAATTTCATCGGTAGTTCTTGAAGCAAATCTTTCTCTTTCAATTCCACTTCTCCCTTCAGCTTCATCATTCCTTTCATTTTCTCGCGCTCGCCTCTGACTTACTCTAAATTGATCTAATTATAATTTATTTATAAATGGATTTTCTAAGAAATATTCAGAAAAAAGAGAATAATTTTAAGCTAAGAAGTTCATTGTAAAAGATACTACTGTCAATAATTTCTCATTTTCGAACGAACGGAATAAGTTTGTTACGGAGTTAATGCAAAAATTGTAATTATAACTGGTTGATAACGAAAACCTAAAATATATGTTAGAAATACTAAAATTTATCCAACCATAATCCGCTAAATATGCAGACAATAATAATATTTAAAAGATAATATTAATAAAGAAATGAATCGGAAGCACCTTGGAAAACGCTCAGAAAAAGTAATGTTTTAACTCGCAATTGCTCTCATTGGGAAAGGCCATAAAATACAAATGGTGAGAATAATGCTTCTGAGGGAGAACTAAATTTCTCACACAGATCATTAAACGAAATACTAATGAACCAAATTATTGGTGAAATTTGAAGAAATGGACGGAAACGTAGCTTGAATTTCTTTGGATGGCATGCTCCGCATACTTTTAAACAATCCTTTTTTATATTATAGTAGTACTCGCATGGTGACGGTCTCTTTCTGCAGAAAATTTCTTAAAAGACTTTAAAAGATACAGCAAATTTTAATGTCTATATCTTACTTAATGAACACAATATCAGTGAAAAACAATACTTGTTTATTTTGAGAAATTTTTCTAGGGTTACTGCCCGGGTCATGTCGTCGTTCAGGACCAACGTTTCGGCTGAAGTAACCCTGAAGATGGCGTCGAAGTCAGACGCCGAAACGTTGGTCCTGAACGACGGCATGACCCGGGCAGTAACCCGAGAAAAATTTCTCATATTCATTCGCCGGGAAAACTTCAAATCTTTCGTTGTTTATTTTGGTTACCGTAGTGTTATTTATCGCAAGCAAGGTATTGCTTAAACTTTAATACAGCGTCGAAACTTCGTGAATAGGTGCGACGCGAAGCTATAATCCAACAAAATGGCACGAAATTACTCGATACCGTCACAATGCAACTCGCTAAGAATACGTCAAATTATCGCGCTAAAAACTGATTTGCTGATCGATTCTACGCTTATTCAAAAATCGATGGCAATAAAAGAAACTTTCTTTCTTTTAGTCGTTCGTAGTTTCAAGTCTCGAACTCCTACGTTGATCCTAAGTAATTTTAATATGCGAATGATTACTAATCTACAATAAAATGTAAATAACGAAACGAATGTTGTTGACATTGGTAGCTATGAAAATCATTTCCCTCTCCATCCTTCTCTCTCTCTCGTATAAAAAGCATGCTTTCATCCATAATGATTGAAAAAACAATAGGATTTCGAGGTTTACCAATGTAATGGGTTAAAACGAAAAGATTTCACCAAAATATGTGAATTAAACGTTTAACATGAGGAATTTTGAACTGTAGGTGAAAAACGATGAACAGATTAAGACATTTTATAATTTTTTCTTTAAAATGGTTCAGATCCGATCTAATTTAGATCTCAAAAAGAATAAAAGCCTGCGCATCGAAAAGTCGATTTTTACGTGTTATCTTATGGGAAAAGGAAATGTCTTCCTTAGAGTCGAACCCAGGACTTTTTTCGAGATTTTTTCGTTATCACCTTAAAATATACGAATTTAGTATTCTTGCCATATTTCAAAAATATATCTCAATCTTTTATCGAGTTATTCGCATTTTTATAGCGTGACAGAGGGAGCCACAAAGGGGCAAAGTGAAAAAGGGATATAAGTAGGCTTTTATAGATTTTAGATAATTTATTAATTTCTTGTATATTTAATTAATTAATACTGTATATTTAATTAATAAATAAATTTCTTGTAGAAACTAAAGGATTTTTTACGAACAGCTTAAAGGATTTTATTTTATTACTTAGTTATATATGTATACCCCTACCTCCAGTGTTACGCTTATTTTAGTCTTCGTTTTTCTCTCGCTGAAGAAGGGCGTGTGTTGCCCGAAAGCTCCAAATTACAAACCTTCCTCTATCGCTGTGGACGTCCACCACCGTATGGTAAGTGTTCACTGGCTCCTTCCTATCCCTCTCAACCTCTCGTTGCATTTATTTTATCATATTATTTCTTTTTCCGTATCGTTATATATATATATATATATATATATATATATATATATATATATATAATTACTATTCAACGCTTAATGACATATTATAACAGCTTCATCATCCATATAAAATAAATCTGATTACGAAAAACGTTTTATGCGGCTTGACAGTGATTATTCCCCAAATGTATACTAAGACGCACCATAATTCGAGCATCGAATTGAAATAAAAATTTCTGTAAGCAGCAAATAATGAGAGTAATACAATGCTATAAAAATGAAAAGAAGTCGAGCTATAATTACAAATTTTACGTTTTGAGTTTTGCAACGCACTTACGTAATCCTGCTCTTCTCTTGAGAAATCACGTTTTTAGAAAGAACTATTTGCAATGAATTGAGCATAACATTTTTTGTTCCCGAAGAGTTTGTACCTGATGTAGGCAAGCAGGAATGTTAGCAACCATTGTATAATTCACTAGATAATTTTGTAGCTCGTCTTGTGATTGAAAATTACAGAATAAGCACATAAACATAAAAAATTGACAGATTAAGGACGTCTTACATTTTATGTTTTTTTTTGGAAATTGAATACAGAAAATTATTAAAATATGAAGGAATAGAAAACTATTTTGTGTATTAATTGGTAATTAAAACAATTTATGACAAACAATGTAGAATTAAAACGAATGGAACAAGAACTTCTTTTTCAAAGTTATGAAATTCAAGCCATCCACTCCAAGTGACAAACCGGTAAAATATTATTTATTTGTCAATTATATCATATTTTATCATTAAACTTAGACATCTTATTTTTATTTTGCGTCACTAATTTGTGTGTTAAAGAGCAACTCTTAATCCAAATATAAATCAGAGAGGGGTAAGGCCACCGAAAGTGGACCTATGGTAATATAATTTCCGTTATTCTCACTCATAAGTTCGCAGTACCATTTGTAATATGCCCGTTTCTCGAAAAAACACCAACGTCGTATATTTAGTCGATCATGATGGTTGCTTACTGTGTAAATAGATACAACGGCGATGTGCAAAAATTTCCGAATTCTATTGTTACACATGAAAACGAGTATTGTGAAAAATGAACGGTAAGAAACGTCTGAAAAAAAGACGTCTGCATTGAATCAGTGACAAGGAAAGTGACCGAATGAGTTGTTCTTACAGGAATACCTCGTTATCAAACAGATTTCAGGAAATGTGGATCGTTAACTGCCTCTAAAAACAAAAAGGAAGTAAACAACGCGATTTCAAATAGTGAAAACTTTCCTCAATGTCATGGCAGCTATTATTCCGCACATCTTACCCTAAAAGACTCCCCTAAACGGACTAAAAACAATGTTGACGCGTAAAACAACGGAAAGTGAATCGTTATAATCGGGTTTTGTCTTACCGCAGAAAATCATCAAATATACCCAGTCGGATCGCACCCTCCGGGAGGAACTTCAAAGTATTCGCCGAGGAGTTGGCGCACGTTCAAATAAGAGGAGTTTGATGGGATACCGATGACCTGGTTACCTTGAAACCTTGAATGCCGTTCGTAGACGAGTTTGGAGAGGCGTGTTACGGCTGCGTGAGCACATCCAACGCCATCGGTTGTGAGAATCATTGGCGGGATGCTCGAAAGCCACCTTCTTATGGATGGTCATTAGTCTAAGAATACGAGTCATCATAACGCGAATTTCGCCACGCGCGAAATTACGTGTATTTTTGCGCGCGAGCACAAAGGTACTGGTAGAACAGCCTCGGGAGATTCAGTGAAAGTCGAGACAAGCCCCGTCGAAAGAATTAAAACGCGCAACCAGTTGTCTTTCACTCGATCATTCTGTTTGTGAAAGATATGAGACAGAAGTCACTTGCATCATCGCCGTCCACTCGACTCTCGCCTTGGCGGATTTCAAATCATATACGCCTCATAACTTTTTTAAATTAAAAGGCAATTATCTCCGGACACTTCAGCTTCTTTTATCACGCGGCAGTCTCGCATATACTTGAACTTTACCTGAGAATTTAAGAATTTAGCGATAAGGTATGAGAAACGTGAGACCCGAGTATTTATCGGTGAGACTAAAATTTTTAAGCTGCGTAAATATATAGCCTCTTTACTCGCAGAATTAATCTACCACAGAGCGCATTCCTCACAATTACCATTATTAATTTACCCGCAGGTTATCTCATTAAAAGAATTTCTTTCAGAAACTTTTATACACATAGAATTCCCAGATATTTTACTTCAGTTTCCAGTACGTGTATAATTTTATTTATTATGTACCGGACCAGTCGATATTTTTGGATAACAAACTTTTTTCTTAATCGATTAAGGTATTAAATGTAGAACATTAACCGTTTCTACGCGTTATATTTTTACTTCACGGAAAATAAATGAGTTAGAATGACAGTTAATCAGACCCATTTCTCAATTATGTATGCTCTATTTCTCTGCTCAGTGGGTTACAAAAATTAAGCCACTTTCAGTTTTTCGCAGCTCTCGATTCTTTTAATTGCCCGAAAATATATTTTCTCTAATTTTTCCTGAACGGTGGAAATGCAACATTTATACCCCAATAATTGGAGCAGGTCATAGGTATAACTACGCTAGCCATGTAATTTCCCCAAAATTTCGAAACTCGACGGGAATATTATGTCGTATCATAGTATAGATAATTTGGTAGATGTTTGGATGCATTAAATTACAGGCAGATTGAACAATATCTAATATTGGTTATAGCTTTTATTATATTTATCTTTTAAAACGCACGGCAGAGAGGAATTCGCTCGAATACTCTCTCAAAGGAGACCTGATTCCCGGATCCCACTTTCACCACCGCCATAAAGGCCAAAGCATTGAATTCTATCCCAATGAGAAATGTTAGTTTAGATTAAGCAAGAATCTGAAATTTTCAAACCTGGCCAATTTTCTCCGAACTATGATTTTTATTTTTATAGATATTGTAATTTGCTAAATAACCACCTAAGATAAGTCAATACTTGTATGTCGAAAGGAATTAACAACATTAGGACGTAATTTTGCCCTAAACCATGCATATTTTATAATCAATGCAAGATTGAAAAATATAATATTTTGTTAGATAAACGCTAATAATATTTTTTACGTAAAGTTTCCCATGCAAAAGGCAAGACCTGCTTAAAACATTTATGGTTAAAAAATCCTTAGTAATATCTAAGCGCTAGACGAACCAAAATTTACGCTAAAACGTAATGTAAATTTTCAATACTAGGGAAGCAGGCATCAAACGTCTATTTAAGTATTACAGATGTTTGCATCTAAGAGTTTAACTGTCAGAATTGAAATTCTTCTGAGGAGACATACTATACACCTTACTAAATACTGCTCTTTGACAAAATTTAAAGACTAGCCTTTGATAAAACTACGATACAACGGAATGTCAAACCACCCCAAAATCCCATAAGGTAACATAGACATTCTTCCGATGTCTTGTCCTTGCAGTAAACCTTCTAAAGAGGAAAGAGAGAGAGAGAGAGAAAGAAAAAGCGATGCGTCCTTGTGAGGAGTGCATATTATAGGGGGGCCGCGGGGTGACGCCCAACTCTCCCTCGGAAACTTTAGAACGGTCCCTTTTTTTGTCCGACTTTTTCCCCGTCCTTCTCTTCAAAACTGGCACCGCATGAAGACTGTTAGAAGTGAGAGGGGAGAAAGGGAGAGAGAAGGGGAGGGAGGTAGGAGGGGGTAAAGAGAAGGGGAATGGAAAGAGGGGGGTGGAGAGGGGAGTTGGAGAGAGGGGGTTGGAGAGAGGGGAGTTGGAGAGGGGGGTGGAGAAAGGGGAGTGGAGAGAGGGGGGATGGAAAGAGGGGGGATGGAAAGAGGGGGGATGGAAAGAGGGGGGATGGAAAGAGGGGGGTCGAGAGAGGGGATGTGGATAGAGGGGGTGGAGAGAGGAGATGTGGATAGAGGGGGGTGGAGATAGAGGGGGTGGAGAGAGGGGGGTGGAGAGAGAGGGGGTGGAGAGAGAGTGGGTGGAGAGAGGGGGGTTGGAGAGAGGGGAGTGGAGAGAGGGGGTGGAGAGAGGAAGAGGAGGAGCAGCGGGGGAGGCTGTGGAGGGAATCGGAAGATGTAAGGAGTGGGATGATGAGAGCGGCGAGAGAGACCGTTACAGTCTGCGGCTCCTGGAAGATCCTCAAGGTGAACTTGACGCCAGCCTTGGAAGGGACAACTTGAAGAGGAAACAGTTTGCTACCGCTATGGTGGAGAACCCTTGGCGTCTGCAGACCGCTGCGGCCTCCCAGCTCCACCCAACAACGACCTTGAGAAAGCATATCCTATCTGGTCCGGGATCGCAGAATCGTTCCACCACTCCCATATAACCTCTTCCCATTTTGTAGGTGTGGCCCGAGGATTAAACTGGGTAAGTCAAATAACTCTTGGAGTCCACCGCTCTTGCACTTTTTCTTCGAGAAGATGCTCTCGATTATTCGGAGGCACGATGGTACTGTTTCGCTCTCGTTTTACAAACAAGTACTCATTACTAATTGCAAAAGAAATTTTAAACGATTTGCCCAAAAAACACTTCTTTTAGAGATATTGGAGAGACATAGCGTGTCGACTTGGTTTTAATCGTAAGGTAAGCTCGATAATTCTCTTCTGAATGGAATCTTCCGCCCGTTACTTCTCAGCACGCACGCACCCAGAAATTTACTTGAGGGGGGGGAGTCTGAGGCCGAAAACCAATTTCCAGCAATTGATTAAATAAAAGTCCTATCCAAATAATATAACTTTTTAAACGTTTTTAGTTCTCATAACTCAACACAGCAAGTGGCAGCATAACAAGAAGCAACGTAGCAAGTTTGTATCGTGGTTATCGAAGATTCCACAAATGTCTGTACACCGGAGGGGAAGGGGGTCTGGAACCCCCGGACACTCCCCCCCCCCCTCCCCCGGGTACGTCCTTGCTTCTCGGTACATATCTTTTTAACTTTTCTTTAGGAAAGGATTATTACTTGATTCGCCAAAGAGATGGCGGTCGAATAATATGTTGATAATGTTACTCAGCGTAGCGATGGCATCATCAAAACGACAAAGAAGATAGTCATTTAACCCTTTGCGGTCCAATTATTTTCCTCTTTGTTGCACTCCCAATTCCAATTTAATTAACCGCAAAAATGAAAAAATGCTTAAAATTAACCCTTGCATAAACTTTTATAGTAAGTTACATGAAAATGTTGCATTGCAGTCTATTTGCAACATATCTAGCAATATTTCTTCAAGGTGTGGTACGTCACAAAGCACTTACTTGGATGTAGTCTAGGTTTTCCTGGGCGTGTGTCACAATAAAATGAGGTCACTGATCTTCCTCCTTCAACTTTCCTGCCTGATCACAATGCACAATCATTAATTTTTTCCCCTCTTGTGCTTGAATTATGTGCAGTCTGTCATTAAAGTATTCTTCATCGTCTATGGTGCTCGGTCTTTCTCGTTTGTGAGCATTCGTATTACGGAAGGGTTCGTGGAGAAATTATTTCTATTATAAAAATTTGAAAAAATCTGATAAGCAGATGGGAGTAAAAGATTAAACTGGATCGACATAGTGTCATGGGTTTCCATTCTGTTACCAATCCACAGAAAAAAAATTTGAATGTCATACTGAGTGTGACCAAGGACCAGAATAGTAAATTTAATATGTCACACTCAGTATGACAAAGGACCGCAAAGGGTTAAAATAGTATAGCTTTTAAAGTCGTTTTCGAAGGAGCCTTTATCAATATGGACTGCTTTATTATGAATGACGAATTAAACAGTAATAAATCTTGCATTTAACTCTATAATTTTATTTATTTATTTATTTTATTTAAAGTCGTTTTCGAAGGAGCCTTTATCAATATGGACTGCTTTATTATGAATGACGAAGTAAACAGTAATAAATCTTGCATTTAACTCTATAATTTTATCATTCGATTAGAAATACCTAACATTTTCTTGATAGTTTTGTTTTTAAATTCAATAATGCAACAATTAACTATTCTGAAATTATTTGACCCTCACAGATGCTGATTTATGGTTGAAGTAAACTAGAAATAATAGGCCTTTATTCTGCAACTTGGTGAGATTTATCCACAAAAAATTCTATCTACGAGACAAATTACACAAAATGAATCATGACTCCACTTTTCTTAAGCTCCACACACGGAAGAATAGTTCACACATTCGGCAAAAGAGAGGAATAATATTGAAGTAAGTTTAGAGGTGGTATTTCATTGTTAGTTTAATAATAAGAACATAACGATTTAAAGTAACATATAATAATGTTTGATTCACATAAACTTTTGGGTAATTAATTTCGATAAATGCATGGTAGGAATAACTAGGAATTCAATCAAGAATGTATGCTGAAAAAGGGGAAACCAACAAAAACATTAACTCCTATACTATCATGATTATAAGAACGAAGAAGTTTAATTCAAGTCTGAGAAAATGGGGAAAATAAATTTCCCAAAAGAGCGAGAGATTAAAAGGAGGCGGATTATGGTATGATTTTACCACAGAACCGTAAATGGAAAGCGCGAAAAATGGAGACTTTTCCATTCCTTAAAGTGAGCGCAAAAGCACTGGAAAATTGCCCAACAATCCACCTCTATAAATGTCAAGAGTCGTATCTTTTTCTCCATTCTTAAAGTATTTGTAAAAAAAACTTCCAATCGCAACTAGAGAAAACTGTTTATCCTCATATGCCCTTTTGTCGTACAATAGACCCATCCCTCGTGCTTTAAAACAAAGAGCTCAATAAAAAAACATCTTCGCAACCATCTTGCCGTAGTGTAAATGTCATTTCCCCTGTCACTTTCACCGCCGAGATCGAGCAAAACTAAATTTTTGCGACGTCATTTAAAGGATGTGAATCTGGCGTTCGATCTTTCTATCTCTTCGGTGTATCCAATTTGTTTAAATGATCGGGATATACTGGAATTCCTCCGTTGGCATTGGCAGGAGAAATTCTCGTGTTGTTGGGCGAAGCTGAGGGCAGGGTGTGGACGCACGGTGAGGACGGAGGGAGAGAGGCTGGAGGGGAGGAGTGAGAGGGAGGGGCGATGGGGAAGGGGCAATGAAAGAGGGGCGGTGGAATGGATGGATTAGAGGGGCGAGGTGGACGGAAGGATGTAGAAAGTGAGTTTGAGGGCGGGCCGTTCGGTTGCAAAGGGAGGGTAGTTTTGAAACACTTTTACTTCCAACTCCCGGGAGTGCCTTTGGCCAATTCTCGATCTTTTGCCGACTCGATGAGTAAAACAAACGCGTGCGCATATTCCCTCGAGGGTGCAAGCGAGTGCGATAAAAGCGTGTCACATGAAAAGCTACGAGTTTCAATTGGGCGAAAATAATTAAATTTTCCTGCTACTCCTTGAACGAGGTTAAATATGCCGTGTGCGACGTTTTATGGGTTTTCGAGAGAAAACTTGCGGTCCAAGAAAGTGGAAGTTGGTATATTGATAGTAATTGCTAGTGAATTGGCAATTCTGCAAATTTTAACGGGACGTTAAAAGCATCCAGGAATTAATAAAGAAACTATAAATAGTACGCTCCTCTTTTATGAAATGACATAAAACTAAGCTCCGAGGAGGAAAAATAAACAGCGTAAATAGTGGATATTTTTACAGCGAGATAATAAAATAAAACGTTTTTTCATGGAGCAATTGCGGAAAACGATCCAGAGAAATCGAATTAATCTCACCACCCGGTTCATTGGTCTTGTTTGGTATCCGTCTGCGGTCTTGGACCACGCAAGGTCACGTGTTCAATCTCACGGCCAAAATTCTCTCTTAATTGTCCGATAAAGGATTGTATGATTGGCTGCCCGCCCGCAAGGCCAAACGTATGACTGAATTTTTAGTAAGCTATCCCGCGACAGAAATATAATCCGAGCGACATGTTTCAATGACAAACAATGAAATTTTATCTGCGGAAGAAATATCGAAATAGCAATCAAATGATAACTTCTCGAGTGATTAGTCGCTCGAACAGCGAGAAGAGATTGAGCGCGATCTGGTGAAAACACATCTCTTTCGCGAAAGTATTTATTTTCTCCTTAAAACTAACAAAACCATAGCTCCAAACGATGGAGCGAACTCAAATAATCTGTGCCAGGTTTTTTGCACGCAATGCAATCGCGTCTTGATCAGTCCAATTGTTTTCCTGTCCCGTTTTAATGTGAAGTCTAATTTTATTACTTCGTAAAAATCCGTAATCCAATACTAGCGGAGGGTATCCTTGGGAGGCGTACACCTCGAACGATCTATTTACGCCTGCAACGGTAGATGGGTGGTCAGAGTGTAGGGGGATGTCAAGATCGCGGGTTCGAATCCCGCCGAGGGCACGGATTGTTGTGTCATTCCGGGCTAAGTGAAACAATGTTCTCGTTAGTCTAAATCTCGCCCCACGCTGAAGAACTGTTATTATCGTTACGCCACCTAATGTTCAAATGGGAAAAAATACCAGAAATTATTTTATTAAATGAGGCAAAAACGAATAAATAAATAAAGTGAAGGAAATTGGAACTTCTAAATTATTTTTGGTCATTTAATTATCGTATTTTACAAAACGGAATCCGTCCCGTATTGCCGCTTGGGCTTAAACTTGAATCCACGAACTCACTCTTCAAAACATAAGACTTCCCCGACTACTTTTCTGAAAGCGACTCGGAACTTTCCATTAGTGGACAGGGCGCGGTGCCCGCCATTGCTCCCCCTCTGTCGATCTTTCTCCCCCTTCCCTTTTCTCCTCTCCTCCCCCAGCCCCCACCAGCTGTCCTCTGCTGGTCACCTGGATAAGCTAAAAATATCAGAGATGGCCATAGGAACAAATGTCACTAAAGCACCATGAATATTCGGCAGATGTTTTGTTTTTTACCTACCACCACCGCCATAGATAAAACCGCGGCGAAGTTTCATTTGCGACGAATTTTTAATTAATTGCGTCTGGCCATTGGAAAGCTCAGTGTCGATGGCAACTCCGATTATATCGAACATCAATCATTTATATTTTAAAATGCTTAATTTATAAATTTCCGAGATTAAATGAGCAACCGAATGCACATGTAGAAAGTAATATTATACTAGATAGAAAATTATAACTTAAAAATACATCTGCTAATCGCCACCTGCGTTAACAGTGAACGCGAATTTCCAATCAAGCTGAATGGACACGGTTTTAAATATTGACTTAGAAAACGAAAATTAATCTTTTTCTAATGCTTATGGATTTCAACTGTAAATCCAAAGCACACCGTATATAATATAGTATTTTTCAAAATATGGGTTGCACCCCAGTACTTGGTCGCGTAATATAATAATTTGGACCGCAAGGCTCGCGAAAACAATTTGAGAGCTCATTACATAAACGGTTGTAAGGCAAATGAAATCTTTTACCGTTTACTACCTTTTGTTACGAGTTAAAAAAAACTCAGATTATGCTCCTCTGAATTTAGAGCTCTGGCAGGTATCAATATTTTCTTCGGATGGTAGCAAGACGGAAAGTTTTGAAAGCAATGCTGTAAGTAAGAAGGCCACTAAACTCACATAGAAAATATCCAAACCCCATTTTTCATGCGCGGGGATTTAGGCTATTTTTATATCCACAATTAATCCTAATAAATGGCCGAGTAATGTATTGTGTTGCTCCAATAACTATCAAAAAATTACGGAAACGGGATGCATATTTATGGCTACAAAGCAGGCGTTATCAGTGATGATTTAGCTACAGTAGATTCTAAAAAAGGTTCCGTTCCTTTTTATAAGCTAATAACAGCGAATCACCTCTGATGACGATTGCTTTGTAGCCGAAATGAACACCTGGTATCCCCTATCTTTTTATCACCATTGAAGTGACACAGTTCACTAATTTGTTCCAACCATAAGGCGAGCTCGAAAATTTTCTTTTGAACTTATGAATGGCTGTTAAAAGTTTACTTTAAAACGATGAAAAACAAATTAATAAAAACAAATTGAGAAGTTAAAGGTTCGTCAATATGGTCCAACATAGTGAAAAAGTAATTCGAAGTTATAAGCTCTAAATTCGGAAGCACTCGAAATCTTTTGATCATTTTCACTTTACTCCATAGAAAAATAATAATATGTATAAATATCACCGATAAATTAATTTTTCTTTAATTTCCTCGACGATGCAAAAAAATAATTATCGAGATCACCTTATTGCTACTGTGAATCAACCATATGTGAATCACCACTGATGACGGCTGTTTTGTACTCCAAACGATAATCTGGCATTTACAACATTTTAAAGGGAATTTGAAAGCCAGAGTTTGGTAATTCTACTACGGCTATTGGCTATATTGATAGCGATAGGGCGAAGATTGTGTTAAATAATAGAGAAAACTCTAAAATTACCTTCGCAAACTTTTGGTCAGTGAGAGATAGGCTGTGTACTACTCACCCACCCTATCATAACTGGATAAAACAGCTCTTTATTAGCGAGGGATCACTAATGGGGAAACCACTACTTGGTTGGTTCATTCAAGCGACTGAGCATAACGGTCATACTGATTACGATTTCTATTTCGACGCATTCTGATTAGTTTACAAAAGTGAGCAATACTTTTAAGACAATGACTGTTTACAGTCAATTAGTAAATTTTAGTTTATTTTTATTTATAAATTATGGAATATATATATATACAGAGCCGCAGTGAGCGCGGGGCAACCTGGGCACGTGCCCAGGGAGCAGCTTTGTAAGGGAGCGCCAAATGGATGTCTTATTATACACTAGGTAAAATGTGAGTTACACGAAAATATGAGGAAGGAAAAGGAAATTTCATAACAAGATGGAAATTGAAGCGCCCTCAATCCCTGAAACCACAGCAAATACTCTCTACGATGCAGTATATAAAGCAATAAATTGTCTTCAAACGCAATTGCTGGTGCGATTTACATATTTATATGAAATTGATAAAGCTTTTAAATTTTAAAGTTGTGCTGTATATAATATGAACGAAGATGAAATTATACATTCCTGTAAAAATGCTGCTAGTACGCATAAAAACGTTGTGGATGGACGCGAGTTAATCCAAGATGTTTCAATCTTCGATATAAAGTGTAAAATGACGCAGAAAGAAAGTTTAGGATTTCTTCACTAATACGGACTTTTAAGTTCATTTCCCAATGTGGAAATTTTACGGAGAAATTTTTTGACATTCGCCACATAAATTTCAACTAGATAGCGTTCATTTAGCACACTGAAATTAATCAAAAATTTACTACGGTCAACAATGAACCGAGAGAGACTCTGGTCTGGCCATCTTATCTATTGAATATGGCACAGATAGAAATATAGATTTCAATGACACAATCAATATGTTTTCTGAAAATAAAGATCGAAAAATAACACTTTAAAGAAACGATTGTTTATTTTTAGTTAAATACCCTTTTAAGAATACGAACTTATAATTTTATTAGATCATGTAGAGGCGCCAAAATTGTCACTACGACTCTGTATGTATATGTCTATATATATATATATATATATATATATATATATATATATATATATATATATATATATATATTAACTAAAGGAAAAGAAAAGGTAGTGATGAGGGTGGCAACAAGGTGTTGAGGGAAGCCCAGCGGACACTTACCAAGTTGAGGACCAAGCTGGTAGGCTGCTGGGGGCGTCGAAGAGACACGTAAAACACACGAACACAAAAACACACCTATATATATATATATATATATATAGGTGTCCACTGGAATTTCTTTCCTCGACATCTAGTTGCCGTTGATACATATATATTTACCTTTTCTCTTACATAAGCATATATATATATATATATATATATATATATATATATATATATATATATAAATATATATATAATGACTTTAAGTACTTCAGCCGGTATTCCATCGCTGCCTGAGGTTTTCCCTTTCTTTAGTTCCACTATCGCATTTTCTACTTCGCTCTCCATAATACTTGGTCCTAAGTTGTCTTCTTCAATGTTTTCCTCATCTTCCAGTTCTATTTTTGTCGATCCTGCCTGCTTGCTGTATAGTTCCTAAATGTATTCTTTCCATACCTGTGCTACATCCTTTGTTTCTGAGACTATCTTCCCATCCGTATTCATAATTCCTTTACCATGAATTCCATTAGACTTCTTATATTATAATTCCAGTGCCCTAGCGTACATCATATAGTACCGTCCTAATTTCTCCATTTGTTGTATTTCATCACATTTTTCTTTTATCCAACTTTCTCTAGCTTTACCTGTTACCCCTCTCAACTCATTGTTTATACGTCTATAGTTGGCTCTACCTTCTTCACTGTTAACGTTTTTCCATTTTCGTCTGTCATACATTTTCTCCAGTATTTCCTTAGTGATCCATGGTTTTCTGATTTTCTTCTCTTGTTTTCCAATCTCTTTATCCAAGGTATTCTTGATACTGGTTTTAATTTCTTCTCATTCTATATCCACGGTCTCTGGTTTGTTTTCCAAATTTCTTAGGCGATCTTCCAACTTCATGCTAACTACATCCTGCCTTTCTCTCAGTTTTTCTAGGTCTCAAGTCTGTCTTTCTCTTCTCGTTTTTCTAATTTGTTTGAGCTCTGTACTTACGTCAACTATTAGAAGGCTGTGATCTGAATCAATGTCTGCTCCTGTTAATGCCTTGGTGGTCTTTATGTTGTTCCTGAATCTTTTTTTACTAGGATGTAATCTATTTGGCATCTCATTCTATCTCCTGGGTTTTTCCATGTGTAAAACCTTCGTTTATGGTTTTTGAACCATGTATTAATCACTACAAGGTCATTATTGATACAGAATTCTACCAGTTTTCCCCTACTCGGTTTCTTTTCCCAAGTCCATATTGCCCGACAACATTTTCTTCCTGTCCTTCTCCGACTATGCTGTTCCAATCTCCCATTATTATGCAGTTTATCTTTCCTCTTCCGTCTTCTTCGTAAATGTCATTAAATATCCTCGATTTCTTCATCTTCATGAGCTGACGTTGGCATATATACCTGGATTATCAGCATGTCCACTGGAACTGCCTTTAGCTTTATTGCCATCAGTCTATCGTACGTTGCTATTATCTTTGTCACGCTTTTCATCATACCTTTTTTAAGTACCAGAGCTACTCTCCTTTCCCCACAATTTCCTCCAGAGTAAACTACCGTGAACTCTTCCGAGTCGAACTGTCCTTTTTTTCCCATCTAGCCCAGTGAACACTCACCAATCAGACGACTTCAGGTTGGCGAGGCCCTGGGGATGTCGAAGCGACACACGTAAAAGAACACTAAAACAACACAGAAACATCACAAACGTAGAAGCTTTCGGAGTTATTCCTTCATCAGCTACAGAGAGAGAACTGATGGCAGTGACACTGGGTGGAGGCATGGGGGTGGAAGGGTAATGCGGAAAGGTCGAGGATTGGAGGATACGGAGGGGGTTGGGGATTGGTAGGGGGTTGGGAGAAGACAGAAAGGGAGTGAAAAGCTATCGAAGGTTGAGGCCAGGGGGAGTGAAGGAGTTTAGGAGATGGATATGCGAAAGCTCCCACTGACGGAGTTGGGGAGCCGAAGCATTGTCGGGGAGAGCGCGAATGACTCTCACTGTGAAGCAGTTGTTAAAATTTAAATTATGTTGGTTCGCATGAACGGCCACCGGCAGCGGTCGTTTGAGAATGACGCTGTTGCTGTGGCGTTCATGCGGATGTTGAGGGGATTGCTGGTGAGGCCAACATAAAAGGCGGGACATTGGGTGCATCTAAGGAGGTAAATGATATTGCGGGTGGTGCAGTTGGTGGTAGAAGTTATGGGGTAGGTGATGTTGGTTGTGGGACTGGAGAAGGAGTTGCAGGGGGGGTTTATTGGGCATGTGAGACATAGGGGTCTACCGCAGGGATAAGATCCGGCAGCGTGTAAAGGCGTGGGTGCTGGGGGTACTTTCTTCCATAGAATATTTGCCAGATTAGGGGGACGGCGGAAGGAGAGCATCGGTGGTCTAGGAAATGGAATCTGATGAGGGGAGGATGTGAGGATAAGGTGGGCGGCTTTTAGGATATTTTTCAGAATGTCGTGGATGCCGGGGAAATAATGGGTGGTTAAGGTGAGTTGGGGGTGGAATCGGTGGTGGTGTGGGTATTGGGGTGGGAGTTAGGGGTGAAGGTGCGACTGCCCGCCGGATTTGGTCTCGGATCAGATCCGGCGGGTATCCGCGCTGTAAGAAGGCATGTTCGAGGGTGGAGCAGTACTCGGACAGTGGATCTCTGTCCGAGCAGATTCTCCGCCCTCGTCGAGCTAGGGCGTAGGGAATTGAGGTTTTGGTGTGGAGGGGATGGCAGCTGTCGAACTGGAGATATTGAAGGCGGTTGGAAGGCTTGAGGTGCACACTGGTGTGGATTTTGTTTTGCCGGATGGAGAGATCGACATCCAGGAAGGTGATGTTGGAGGCAGAGGAGTGGTGGGTGAAGGAAAGCGTGGGGTGGGATGAGAGGCGTTGTAAAAAGGATTGTAGGGAGTCGGGTACATGCGTCCAGAGAAGAAAAATGTCGTCAATATACCTCAGCCATAGGAGTGGTCTGGGGAAAACGTCAAGAAAGCGTTCCTCCCATTCACCTAAGAAGACATTGGCATAGTAGGGCCCCATGCGAGTGCCCATCGCGGTACCTTTTATTTGTAGGTAGTGGCGCCCTCCGAAAGAGAAGTTGTTTTTTGGAGCACCATTTCAGCCAGTTTCGTTAGGAAATGGGAGGATGGTCTTGTGTCAGGTGGTCTGAAGTCCAGTAATTTTCTCAGGGCGGACAGTCCTTGGTTGTGAGGGATGTTGGTGTAGAGGGAGCAGACGTCTATAGTGGACATAATTGTGTTAGGTGGGAGAGGGGAAGGGAGTGATTTTAGGCGCTGTAGAAAGTGGTTTGTGTCTTCGATAGCTTTTCACTCCCTTTCTGTCTTCTCCCAACCCCCTGATGAAGGAATAACTCCGAAAGCTTCTACGTTTGTGATGTTTCTGTGCTGTTTTAGTGTTCTTTTAAGTGTGTCGCTTCGACATCCCCAGGGCCTCGCCAACCTGAAGTCGTCTGATTGGTGAGTGTTCACTGGGCTTCCTCATCCCAACATCTTGTTGCCATCCATATATATATATATATATATATATATATATATATATATATATATATATATATATATATATATACACTAGTAAATGTGCTTGCATTCTGCAAGCATTTCATTTCATCTTGAAAAAAACATTCATTTTTCAGGGAGTTATTTCATCATTGGAAATTTTTTTTTTATTATAAAGATTTCACCTCAGCACCGATTTTTGTTCTTTCCTTATGTAACAATAATAGAGTTAAACAATCCCTAAAATTTGCAATTATAAGAATATTATATTTTTTCCACAGTAGGGTACTAATTCCACACATTTCTGCCAAATTTGACAGTTTTAGCTTATCTAGAAGTGAAATAATATTTATCTATTTGTTTTAATTTTAAGAAAATTTTAACAGCCGCAGAAACATATTCATCGAGATTTTCAAATGTTTATTTGGGTATGTGCACTAAGCTCTAAATATCTTAAACATTTCAGCTCCAACACGACATTACTTTTTTCACAATTCTTTAATATTTCCTGTTTTTGGATTTTGACGTCGTTATAAGTTTATGCCGTAGTTTTAAATCAATTGCATTATAATACCAACCAATTATTCTCTTTAAAAACGTTCAATTAAAGCTATTATTCTATACAGTTCATTGACCCTCATAATTGAAAAGAGTGACCGTCTTTTATTTAATAACATATCGCGTTTTAGAATTATGACGTCATCATATATATATATACGACTTTGGTTGATATCAATGGGACAATAAGAATTTCCCCATTAAAAAGCATTAATGCGGTGCTATTATAATACGGATTGCCAATTTCCATTGAAAAGCATTGTCCTGGTTGCTGGTAGCTGAAGTTCTTTAAAATACAAATTTGTGAAACTCTGCACATATTTCCATGTTTTTCTTATGGAATTTTCGATTTTTCTGGTAGGTTGTACCTAATTACCTATCATCCTGCCAAATTTCAGGTCCGTGGCATATCTAGAAGTACCTTAGGTTTTATATTATATATATATATATATATATATATATATATATATATATATATATATATCCTATATCCCCCGTATGAAGAAGCAGCTATTTATAATAGATATATGAATGTATGTATATATGTTTGTGTATAACAGCATGACAATCTAAAATTATATTTTGCTAATAGCAAACAATACAGTAATTAGCATGCGCGAAAATTTTGCATTGGATAATGAAGTCTTTACGCCTAGCATATAATTTCTAATTATTAGTGCTACTTCCTTTAAGAGGTCGTAGCCTAATTACATATTCGTTCGAAGATTTGCACTTTTAAAACTATCGTTCCAAATAATTTCGATTCTAACGGCAAAATAGCAACTGAATAATATATACTCAGTCAGTCCAATATGTACCGATAATATATACATTTTAATATTTCGTAGATTAGTGTGAAAAGACTTTCATTAGAGAAATCGTGTTGGAAAAAGAATTATCGAGCTCACCTTAAGGCTAAAATCAAGTTGACGAATTTTGCAGCCATAAAAACTTTGGGAAAAACCATGACGTCAGAGGTGATTCGCCGGTTGTATTTTCTTAAATGTTTTCAAAATGAATTGTGAGAGAAGTAATTGTAATTGTGCCAACAACAATTAACTCTATGAAAACCTTTTAGCTTGAGGCGAATCAAAGAAATAATTTGCAGATTGTTTGTTCAAATTTATAAATATTCAACTTAGAAAAAGCAATCTATTTTCCGATTATGAAATATATACAGCCGAGATCCTTGCGAAAATATATATTATTTTTATAAATTTAATTCACCAGATCCAAAACAGAATCATTTTAGATTTTGCGTTTAAAAGCGATAAAAATTATTAAATTAAAAAATATTACATTATAATTTTTACCGGTCAATCCCTTGGACAGTCATTAGCCCGCGAGATACCTCAAGTCCTCGGCTGTGCGAACCCTTCCTCGACACCCAAGCTCACCCTTCCCAGCGGTGTATTCTCTGAACGCTGGGATGATTAAGCACGAGTTAATGAAAACATTTTAAATACATTTCTGATGAGAATGCATCTCTGTTCAACACTGTACGTAGTTTCTCCACTATGCACGTCTTTTAAACGGCTTTCTACGGCAAATATGACCGCTGATCTACAAAATCTATTATCTTTATAGCATTTAAGGTGCCTGCAAAAATTTAGTGTCACATTTTTTATATTTCACCCGCAAAAATCAAGCGGGACGAAACTTAAAATCATGGTAACTGGAATGAGAACATAATGGTGTCACGTCACATCGTGATATATAAGAGCGTTTAAATGAGGCAGAAACCGCGGGAAACAAGCCCACTGGGTTGGTACCTTTGAGCGAAAAATATCAACTTCCTAAATAGTTGCCGTAGAAAGCCGTTTAAAAGATGTGCATAGTGGAGAAACTACGTACAGTGTTAAACAGAGATGCATTCTCATCAGAAATGTATTTAAGAAGTTTCATTAATTCGTGCTTAATCATCCCTGCGTTCAGAGGATACACCGCTGGGAAGGATGAGCTTGGGTGTCGAGAAGGTTTCACACAGTCGAGGACTTGAGGTATCTCGGGGGCTAATGACGGTCCAAGGGATTGACCGCCACGAGGTCCCCGTCTATCTACTTTTAACCTATTTACCTTATAAATAGAGATGCTAAATCAAAATAGCAAAAGCGAATCAAGACACGAAAGATAACTAACAAAATATCATGCACTGAAAATGGAAAACACTGTCTACGAAGAAAGAAGACTTTATGAAATAAAAAGAGTTTATTAAGTGCCTAGAAAGTAATTACAAATACTATCCCATGAACCTCATGCAATACACCGCAGATATCATTATCAATTTCAATAGATAGCTTATCATTCTTTTTCACACCTAATTTAATGATCCTCTTCCAGTTTTTCTAAACATATTGATACGTTTTCTGAGTCAACCGACACATATTTCATAATTTTCTCTTACATACATTTTAACATTTCTTTAATTTTTTGGCGAGTTTTAACATTTGAAACCGTATTCTAAATCAGTTTCATAACGATGATTGTGTTATTTTCCTGCACGATAAGTACCTTTGATACACGAACCGGCTCAAGTGACCGATCTCCTACTCATAATACCAATCAAACACTTGGTGAGAGATGAAGCGAGTACCGTAACATGTCAAAACTGGACGTTTTTTCTTCCATCAGAAGACAGCACGTAATTATTAGCAAGAAAATATCGGAAAAACACACCCTGTATTTTGGTTCCAAATTCATTCATTAAAATTGTATTTTCCGATGTTTACTCTTAAACCGGATTCGTGGTCGTAAAGGAGTCTTCATAACTGTAATATTTGCGGAAACAGTAATATCCAGAATAATGTTTTCACGCTGCGCTTTTAATTCCAGCGTAAGTAGAGATTTCAAAAATATTAAATTTCGCATTATAGATAGATATTCCAGCTTCTGTGGTCCAGTTTTGGGACTGGTAATCATACGATTAAACAGGAATCTGAAATATGTCAAACAGTCACACTGCGCGTGATTATTCGACTTTTAGAAGAAAATATAAACCAAAGATTATAAATGACAAGCGAATATTATTTCACCACAATTTTCCATTCCCGGAATTCATTTTTATGTTTCTTAAAAAATACCATCTCTTCCGCCTCTGATACCACTAGCTATCCGGATTGCTTCATTTCTTAATCTTAATTCCGTTATTCACCTTTCTCGCGATTAAGTGAAGAGCACGCCTGGATGCACATAAGCAAAGAAAAATACGCAGCAGAACATTTTTTAACAAGCAACCCCGGTAAAATGTTTTGAAAATAAGAATATAATCCATTTTTCGATCGAGATAGATGAAAAGTGTAAGATCTAATGTTTAACATTTAAAAATAAGAGTCTGCGAGATGGGGAACTACAGTAATGGGGAAAGAGAAAGGAGTGAAAAGAGAAAGCAATGAAAGGTATGGGGGATGAAAAGAAAAAGACAACTTCGATGTTTTTTGCCGAGCATTTTTATATAGACGCGTTCGCATGATACATTTTATACTTAACGATAGTGAAATTAACAACGCTTGTATAAAAATATATCACTCGTGTTTACGAATGGAAGCAATTAAAATAATGCGACGAATTTTTTTTAGTATGCCTTCCAAATCGGTCCAAACGGTCGTGCGCGACCTCTTTCGTAAGAACAGAAACTTCCCCGCCCCATAATAATTGGCCGAGCGAAGCGAGGTCTCTCCTGTTGAGTCCCTGTGCAATTTTCTGTTTGTTTGTCTGTTCTACGATAACTGCTCTCTCGGTTGTCTGATTTTCACCAAAATTCGTGTGCATATACAAATACCTTAGAGTCGACTGCCTATATTTTTTCTAGAACTCCATTCTTAGTTTCTGCGCAATTTCCAAATCGTATCCAATCAAAACGAAATTTAGAGTACATACAGAAATCGTCAACCGATGAAGAAAACGTCAAATAAAAATTTCTCTAAAATGTACAAGGAACCTCCCAGAGGCGCGCAATTTACGTTCGCTCGGTCTCTTCTGTTTAGTCCCTGTGCACTTGTCTGTTTATTAGTTTCTCTGTTCTACTATAACTGCTGTTTCAAAGGAAATTTTGTAAGCAGATAGAACACATTGAATAATATAGAAGAATTAAAGACGAAGACGAGAAATATTTTATTGCTGAGGGCAGCGCTTTGAATTCTATTCATATTTTACATCCTCACTGTATGATGTGCAGGATAACTATGAAGACGATAATAATATTGAACATGTGATTCCTCCCCGCCAGCCCTAAGTGGGCTAAGCGAGGCCGAAGATCCCGCGGATCCCCTAGTTGATTTTCTGTTAAATAGGATTCTTTCGAGAAATACGTGAAAATTCTAAAATAATTTTTTTATCTCAGTTCCTTTTTGTCGTTAAAAATGTGCCTACGGCGGTCTAAAACGTTATTCACGGTCTTAAAATCACAACCTTCAATTCAGAAATCATAAGTGGAAGAAACATATTCTTTAATACGCTCGCGTACCACTTTCAAACTCAAGGTGTGCACCTGGGGGTACAGATACCCTCGGTAAAAACCTCTTACCTGTTGCTATCTCTGTATCGACGCAACTCGCGTCAGTGCTACGCAACCTGGGTTCCGCGGAACCCTGGGGTTTCATGCGTTCCGAGAAAAGAATTATAATAGAATGGATGTGGTTTAATCGCCTTTATAGCAAATGTCAATGGAAACCATTCACTTCTCATTTATATATGGTTTGTTATGGCAATTAAATGTTAACATGGGTTGATATAACTAAATTTATATATATATATATATATATATATATATATATATATATATATATATATATATATCATATACTGGAGACTTCTAGGATTTTGGTGACTATTGAAGTGCCTGTTGGGCACAGCTGTGTATGTTGCTGTGACACTTTCATTAGCGGGGGAAGTATGGCTCGGTGTCAACCCAAAGATTGCCGATTTTGACCCCCCCCTTTCCCCCGCATCCCCAAAATACGCTTCAGATTTAAGTTTTTTGTTTTATCATTCAAAAGGAATATTGCATTGATTACGACATCAATAAATTTTGCCAAAACGTTAAAATTACTTACATCTATTTAGTTTTCTTTCGCCTTCAATCTTAAGTTGGATCTTGATTGGAAGATGGAGTGTGAATATAATTTCTTTTTTATTAATCAGATACGAAATTAAAGGTAATAGTGTTAATTAATTATTTATCAGTTTTGAACTTCGTTCTGGTGCACCATAAAATACCCAATTCAACTATTTCACATATCTTTAAGTCACTATTTTTAATAATTTTTATAATTGTTCTTTTTCTGCAATTTTAGGTACATTTAAATTATTTTTTAACCTTTTTGTAATTTAATTTTACCAGCTAAACATGTTGGGCTGGTGGATGATAATGTTGTTATATTTTTGCTTAACAGATAATCAAACATAAAAATATCATCTTGGCCTCTTTATCGATCTTATTTTGTTAGTTGCCTTTTTTACGTTTTTTATTTGTTAATTTTGAAATCATTTGTGTGAAGAGCATTGTGGGGGTCCAGGTTCTAAAGTGTTCCGTACCTCAAAAAAGGTTGAGAAGCTCAGATCTAGGTCATCCAATGGATCCCACAGACCCTCTTAAAACGTCCTTCTATCCCATTGGTGTCAGTGGGGATGCTAATTTACAAAGTAGCATTTTTTTCGTCTTCAGGATACTGCGTACGTTGCGTCGCGTGATAATTACTCTACGGAGAAAATGGAACCAGGAACCCTAAAACTCATAACTACATAATATAATTGACTGCATATATTATTACCGTAAACATCGGATTGTCAGGCTTTAGAGTTTAACAGGCGCATTATCGCTTACCCCATTTAAACGAACAGTACAATTCGATCGTTTTACCATATTTTTTAAAAGGATATTTATTTAAAAATATTAGGAGTAAAGCAAATTCAAAAATTTCGCAAAAATTCAAATTATTGAATAGAATAGCCTATTTATTTTTCATACAAAATGTACCTTGATTTAATTTTCTTACACTTTACTGAGTGAACATTTTCTGATGTATATTTTCTTCCATGATGCTTTTGGATTAGTATTTACGAGCGACTAAAGGAATGAAATTGACATTTTTCTGCTTAACGGATTAAATAATAATTCATTATTTAACAAAAGATATCTGATTAAGAAAGTGAAATGACAATTAGATGTTTATTAATGCTAGGTAACATTTATAAATGAAAGTCAAAAGTAAAGTCTTGCCTACGCTTACTCAAATTGAATAAAAAGCTAGTTTACAAAACCAAACGTTAGTCTTTGTTATCTTATGTAATGCGAGGGTTCTTAGGATGACTTATATATCAGTGACTAATCTCGTATCAGTTTTGTTGAATCGATACATTTGTTTCTTTCATCATTCTTGTAAAGAGCATAAAAAACTTGGTCTTCGGCATTCCTTGATATCGCCTGTCAAATTTTATTTGTTTAAGAAAGCTTTCTAGATAATACGAAATGTAGATTGAAAAAACAGCTTTATATTCCCAAAAATTTCACTTCCTGAGGTAAGTTCAATCTCCTCTGGTTTCGACTCGTATTTCCTCATTCTTTCTGCTCCATTCGTTGCATAAGTTCAAGGGGCAAACATTATTCTATTAATCCTGTGACTACTATATCCTTCGTAATATTTGTTCATAAAGCTTAATTATCGAACATACATCCAGTTCCAGTGGTAACAGAGGATTCGCAATAGTTACTTATATGATATAAAATTTACCTCTCTTCTGTGATTGGGTGCTTCAGAATCAAGGTACGATAAAAAATTATTTACAATAGATTAATACAATTAACTTTATAAAAATAAATAACTTTTTTTACTATCACATTGTTCGAAAATGAAGACATTTAAAAAAAAATTAAATTCTGAAAGTGAAGATAAGTTGACAATAGGTTATAGCATACCATAACTCTTGTGAGTTTGTTTAACTCCTTCAGACCTGACTTTTTTCTTTGGGGGAAAACATTTTTTTCAGTGGAATTATGCTAATTGGTTTCAAATGAAATAGAAAAAAGAAATTTGAAAAAATATTTATTTTAAGGAAGTTTTTAAATTTTCATTGCAATGTGTTAAAACATCAAAAATCAACAAAATCGATACAAAATTATTTTATTTATGAAATAAGGTTTACATGTCTAAGTTCAAAGAAAACAATATCAAAGTGTGATGTTTTGACGACAGAAACAAAAAAATAAATTCGACCTATTTGGAGCAATTCTTCTCTGTTCTTACCATCTTGTATTTAATGTCATTTAACTTCAACTAGTCTGCAATAGATGGCAGTAAAAGTGACAATAATAGATAAATTAGACGTCACACTTGGTGCTCAGCAAGTTTTCAATAAAATATAATGTGAAAGAATATTTTAAAAGTACGTGCGAAACTAATGTACACTGTAATGTACACCAGGTCTGAAGGGGTTAATGTCGATTTGCCATGATTTCGAAGTCTGATATATATAACGCAAAAAATTTTGTTTGAAGCCACCTCAATCATAAAACAACTTTGAATTTTCTATGAACACAAACAAGTAGCATGAGGTATGATACAGAACAGTGATCGGCAACTTAATGCCCGTGGATCAATGAGTGACCCACCATCACGATTTGGGGGACCCACAAAGGTAAACATTTTTAGAAGCATTCATGTTTTGAAAATAATTGATCAATTCAATTAGTCAATGTAGTTTGTATAAACATTCAGATTATATTTTTTTATCTAAATTTTTAATCGACCCATCGGACTTGCCAAAAACCATTTGTTGACCCACCATCTAAAAAGGTTGCCAACAGCTGACATAGACCAAGGGTTTTCGACATTTTTATGATGTCCATTCAGACATTATTTGAAGTCGCGTAGATCCTATTTAAAATGATAAGGATATGAAAAAATTTCTGTATGTCAGTGACAAAACTCTGTGCAATATATTTTAATTTATTATATAATTAACGACCGTTTTTGACTTCTTGCGTGATGAAAGACCTACCGATATCTCAATAATTTACTTACCGTGATACAATAAATCATTTTATATCCCACTACCCTATGTCTATAGAAACGTCCCTACAAAGTTTTCTAACATTATTAACAATCGTTAAATCACAGCCCTTGATTCAGCAGTCATGCATGAAAGCTGAAGTAGGTAGATAAATTATAATCTTTGACATATTCGCGTACTCCTTTAAAACACTGCACGTACCTTCTGTTTAAAACCCCTGATATAGGCTTTCAAGTCCGATTTTCATTCACATCTGTACACTCATCTCTTCTTAAAAATTTACTCGGAGGAGATGAAAACATCGCCCCCCTCCTCACACAATCCAAACAAATCATACGAAATATTTAGATTATCATTGTTCCCTCCTCTATGACCAAGCTCCGTCGCAGCTAGCTTATCTAGCAATTCGTCACGTTGATCGGCCTATCGCCTCTTTCGAATGACGGATTCCTATCGTTATTTCCGCGGAGTGGGTAATGAATGTCACACGGCCGGATGGTGTCCTTCAATTATTTGCAAGCAACAGTCCCCCCTCTGCATAGGTCACTAGTCAGACTGGTTTAGAAAGGCCTTGAGGAATATTTTCGACTTCGTCCCGAAAGAGCCCAAGCTTTGAGTTTAAAGGTGAATCAAAAGGGCGTCGGTATTGTTAGCCATTAAAACTACACCCAAAGATGGAGAAAACCGCATTAAATGTTCAAACTGCTCGTTGCGACAATAATAACCCTTTCCACGATGCTTTTTGTTCTTAATTTTTGAACCATCATTTCAGAAATTTTACAGAAGACAAGATGTTTCCCAGAAACACTTAAGAGTATGGAACATCTTCCTGAGCTGGGAGCTCAAGATTGCTATCTTCTCGGTGGCGGAATTCCAACTTTCCCCATCCACCAATTTTCTGGCTTGGGGGGAATCTGCAATCGCAATCCTCCGTCCTTCGGAAGATTCTTAAAGACTCATGTCCACTTGGTGACTTGGCGACGAGAATAGCCTCATGCAACCGGAGAGTTTTCTCCATCTTAACGTGCATGCAGCGAAGCGGATTTTACTTAAAACATATTTTTATTTTCCGACCTTGGAAAATATTTAAATGTGGACATTGTCGTGTATCTCCATGCAAGAGCTCCAAAGAGTACCGGAGATGTGGTCCGTGACGTCATCGAATTTCCTCAAGGGGAAGGAGACTCAACGGTAAGCGAGTGTGCTGTTATGAGTGAGAGCACCCATTTTGCTTCCGTTAGACGTCAAGGTAATGGAAAGTTGCCTTCATAGCTGATCACACGCTTGATGAAAATGGAACAAAACTCAAACATCAGGAATAAATTTATTAAGGAGATGAAATGTTCGTGAAAACGGAAAGCTTTCCAAGAATCTCTGTTCAGTTAGGTGTTCGGGAAAACATTTCTGTCACGATTAAAACTTCTTATTTAATAATGTTACGAAGAACATTTTCTTAAAGGAGGGAAATTATCTAATTTTAAAGTTAACATAACTGAATTTTTTTGGAACGCCTCATAAAAATGAAGGTATGTACATGCAAAAATACTTATCTCGGCCATGAGTCAGACGTTCTAATAAATGTGTTCACAAGTAGCAAACATTTAGTGAAATCAGAGGAAGGTGACTAAGATAGATACGATTATAGAAATAGATGTTTCAGCTGCTTCTTAGGAAAACAAATTCAGCGAAAATGAAGATTAATTTTAAAATGCAAACATATATGTGTATATACATACATATATATATATATATATATATATATATATATATATATATAATGTGAAAAGTTCTTCACTTCCACCTTTCACTGCGCAATGACAATGATTAAAAAAACAGACTTTTTTCGGAACCAAGGTAACGAAAATGACAAACATTTCTTTAGGCGAGGCCTTATATACGAATGCATGTAGTAATTACATATCGTTTGGTCTTATTTTGCATCTCTCTTTTAAAAGCAAATTTTTATGGATGAAAAAATAGAATGAGTTAATTAAGTTTCCTCTATGGAAATATATCTCTCGATCAGCAATTGAAATTGTAGATTGAATGAAAAAATTCCCTTTCTTTTTCGTCAGGAAGTCAGTTTCGCAAGGTGATAAACGGAGAGCCACGTGTAAGCTGCACCCTCGTACTGAAGAAAGGCCAGTGCTGCACGCCCACTCCTCAAGGCCAATAAATTAATACACGAAAGAAAGTTTGTTCTGCCTATTCGACCATCAATTTTGATGCAGAGACAACATTTTAACTACTGAAAGAAATAACTCGTAACAAGTCTAATTGCGGATCTAATCCGGTGCAAACCCGTACTTAATTTGAAACAAAAAGAATCACTTTTTCAAAACTTTCCAACCTAATAATCCGGCCATGGTACATTAATTTACCGTGCATTTTATTTCATTATAAAAACGTCTGTGAGGTAGTTCTCTCCCTTTTAGCATCAATCTCTAATAAAATCTGCACAGTAGAAGTCCCTCAACATTCTCAGGAGTTGGGCTGTTGGAAATCACCGCGAGTGTTAAAAGCAAACCTTTATGAGTGGAGTGCTCCTACCAAAACTCTGGTTAAAGGACCAAATATACGCTCAGATTTTTAACACGGATTTGTCTGCACAGACAAATCTGAACTTGTAGGGAGAAATTGACGATCTATAAAGTGTAAGAATGTTGGTCCGAGCAGACAAATACGTGTGTGGGGAAATCGATAAGATTTCGTATGGTTCTCCACCCGTCTTGACTAGAGTACTAGGGTAAACGAAATATAGTAAACCATCACTATCCGCGGGCGTTACGCTCCTGAAAAAAACCGCGATGCCAAAAAACTCCCAACTTTAAACATATTAAAAGATGAATAATTCTGCATATTTATTATAAAAAATTACGGTGTAGTAAATATATTAATCACAAAAATATTGACATTAACGATAAAAATACACTCTCGATGTAGATTATAAAGCGTATTAGACCTTTAAAAAAACGAAGAAATACATATTTCAATATTATGCCCTATTCCTTTTCTACGGCATAAAATAAAATTCTAAAATTTAAGTAAATACGGTTTTTTCATGCGAAAACATATGAAGAATGAAGAATATACACACGTACCTGCAGTGGCGAATCTGCAATAAGGCTAAGTAAATCCACTGCGTCCACGTGAATATCAGAGGAAAATGACAGATTATAACGAATAATAGGCAAGAACTGACGCATGACACCGCGGGTACAACTCGCAACATGTTAGACTAGTCTATATACCACCAAAATTTAGGTAGGTGTACACAAAAAACCCCCGGAAATACTAAAAATTGCAAATTTTTGGAGATTACCGTAAATATGTGAAATAGTAGAAAATCTTTTTCGTCGTTCAACGATTGATTATTTTCAAGTACACACTTATGAGCATTGCATGGCACAAAACTTTCAAAATATTTTTGTAATGTAAATCTTTATTGGCTACGTAACTTTTTCGATCTTAAATAAACGAATGATTTTGAATTAATAATTATAGTCTGACTAAACACTTTCTTTTTAATTATTTTCCTTATAAATTAAAGCTAATCACATCCAGGAGCACTGGTCTGTTATATTTACATAAGAAATTATTTTTCTTTAGATAAAAAATAAAAGTTGTCCACCACCTTATCTTCCACAAACATTTACACACGCATACAGACATACATACAGCAATACCTCGCTTTACGCGACAGATATGTTCCTGAAATCTTCGCGCTAAACGAAATTCGCGCAAAACGGGGTCTTTATGTCAAAGAAGATAGGATCCATGGACGTGAAAACTAAAGTGTAATATTAATAAAAATACCCCGTTAACCTGTAAAATCAGCTTCTTGTCGGCGTCCATCCATCAACGCCAGGGGCAAATCTTTACATTTTTTCAGTAACTTATCTTCGTCGGTAATTGCCAAATGATATAGAAAACTGAAAACCTCCTTATAGAGTAGACCCTCACGAGGGTTCCGTTCCACGAACATCGCGAATACCTGAATTCGCGAATAATGGCTCTGCTGCCTAATTTTTCCTATAAAATTTAATGAAATATAAAATATGGCTGAAAAACTTGAGTAAGAATTCGGGAATCTACTGAAAACTCATAAACATTTAAATAATTTTAATTATTCTCTTATGTACTATGTAAAAAAATTACATTAACTGAAGCCATACTTAATATTCAAATTAATATTTAATCATCATCAAAATCGGAGGAAGTAGTCGGCGGTAGAGATCACAGTCGCCTCGACTGTGAAGCCCTTCACGAAGTAGAGAGAGAGACAGGACAGTCGCGAAGCGGTCGACTCTTTATTAAAGAGCATCGCGAGTGGCAGATGTTTCCTTTTTTTGGAATTCTTTATTGATCTCCTGAGATGTAGCCAATCCGAGTTTTATTTCACGAGCAATCTTGAGACTCCGTTACATCGACTGATCGTAACCTATATAGGTATCAGTTAGCTGCTTTGCGTGTCGGAACACTTCACTAAAATTATGCAAGTCCCAATTAGCTTGCTCTAATTCCTCAGTGTCATTCTCTTCGTCTTAGTAGTACATAATATAATATTTCATTAATTGATATTACTAGAAAAAATTGCAATAGGATAAGGGCGCCAAAATAGATGTTTGCCTAGGGCGCTGAAATGTCAAGCACCGTCCCTGCCAACGAGGGACCTCGGGGAGTCGTTCGCGGATAGTCGGAACCGCGAATGTTAAATTCGCGAATGTTAAGGGTCCACTGTATTCTGCCAAAAATTTAATGATTTCCTATATGAATGAAATCTCAAATAAACCAGCGAGGAAGTTTTATTATGGAAGTCGCCTTTCTTGGAAAATAATAACGCCAAAATTGCCCTCGATCGAGAGGAACAAACTATGTGCCGTCCTCGGGATTTCTTTTATATCCAGACCCTACGTGGGGATCCATAGACGATCTTACTAACATCCACATGCCTGTAAAAATGGAATTTCTAGTACATTTATGGTTAGGCCGCCTCAATATTCAGCCGCCTTTGTTTTTTTTAACACCTGGTAGGCGTGGGCCTGCCTCGCGCTATTACGAATCCTCTTAAAATGGGGTAGCGCAAAGCGAGGTATGCTTGTATATACATACATACATTAATGCATACGTACGGGTGATTTTATTAGGAAATTCATCGACGTTTTTCGCCATGTTCATATAAAATTTATTTACGCTTACCAAATATTAATAGCATGTTTGCATGTATGTCTCACCATTAGTCATATAAGACGATACTTTCTAGTTACTATTCTTAATTGCGTTTTACTAAAGTACGACGAAATCTATATAGATTAGATAAGTGTTTTCACTTATCTCTCTGTTCAGTAACATTCCAATTAATTTCCTTGTATGATAAAATTACGATCCATTTAATGCTCAAATATCTACCCACTGCATATGTGCGCACTTCTGTGAAACCTTTTAATTAACGCGTTTTATCAATTTCATATCAAATCCAAGTGCGAGAATCTGGGAACGGGGAGCTTTTACTTTTTCAAGGAGCAACGCTATAGTCCACCCTATTGCTATAGATTAAATAATCCAAGTATTCGAACATTTCATTACTCGTGATAATTTATGATGATAAGTTAGAGATGCAATGAAAAAAACCGCCATTTTCATCACTTCATATATCAAGATTCAATAGAAGAATAATATGACTTGTTCTTGCATCACATCTAATAAGAAACGAGAGCTTACTGAATGGTGAAAAATTCTTATCCGCGGCTTTGAAGTGCGAAACAGACACCTAATGTTATCGTCAAGATAAGTTCTAATATTTATTTAATCTGAATCTTATATATTAATAAAAGTAACTGTGTATAAATCTTCCAATTCCGGTGATGTAAAAACAGGCTATAAGTATCAATTTCAGAGTTTATAAATACGGAGACATTTCCGTGTAAGGTAAGAAGTTTTTAAAACAAATCCTCATGATAAACGACGAATATATTTTGCGAGAATACAATACAACATCTCCATGTTGAATAGACCAATTTTTCGGCATTGTAAATATCTGATGTGCAGAGGCGTCGAGAGCTAACGCGGGCCCTGGTGCAAAGTGTGTGTGCATATGTTTTTGTGTGAGTGTTGCTTGAATAAATATAACTAAGGATATAAATAAATAGCTAGCGATTATTGTTAATACCAATTAAACGCCTTGAAAATATAAGTCCATATAATTTATGCAGGTTGCACTAAAATATTTAATACATACATAGTACATATTTATACCGTATAAATGACCGTGATAAATCGATGTTAACACCAAGAATACTAGGAAACCACTGAGTTATCTATTTCCGACCACTCTATTTTTTGTTAAAGTTTTTCCCCACACATCCACTTTGTCAACAATACAAATATACAGCATACCGGTATACTCGGCCGGGCCCATTGAAGAATTGCGGGCCAGGGTACTGTAGACCACCTTCACGCCCCCTCTCGTCAGGCCTGCTGATGTGTGCAACAAATGACTTTCTCCATACAGGGCGATGACTATGATTGCAATAGTAATTAAAGGTTGTTCTCGATATCAGCGTCCTCAAGAATAATTATCGGCAATTACATTCGTGAATAATTTTAAACACTTTGAATAATTTTCACGGCGAAAAACAATAAGTAAACAAAGGTTGTTATTTGTTTCTATGGATAATAAAGTAACGATTCGCGATTAAAATTCCGTTGGCGACACTGAGATTGCGCTCTGTATTTGCAAGAAAATTCTTTTTACAAAATATGACGCTAGATAGCATTGGGATAGTTCTGATCAACGAGATAGATATACAAAGAGAGGCTGACCGATCGCCATCTTTGAAGTCAAAAGTCTTCATCGCCGCCATGACAGTAAAAGGCAAAACAAAAGGATGTAGTCAGTCATCAACGGTGAAAACGCAATTTAATTACTAAATATTACGCGCAGTTAAGAATTCCTTGACAATATCCGTATCCTACTTAACTTAACGAAGTTAACAGCTTTATTATTAAAACGTTCCAGTGCAAGATATTCATAATTTTATTAGATACCTCTCCTATTTCGTAGGCATAGGTAAATATGGACAAAATGCGAGCTAGAAATATTTGACATTCTTTAAATCACCGAAACTTTCTCATTATAGCTAATCATTGGATATTGTAATTTTTAGATATTTTTCGTATCATATTTTGCGAAATACAATTCATCAACATAATACGAGCTGGAAAATGATGGCATTCTTCATTCATAGTACGGCTTATTACCTTTCCCTATAAAATCAACAGATTTGGCCGTTACATCGTAGATATCTATGAGAATAAATGCAGACATCGTCGAGAAAATAGTTAAAACATACTCAGGGGACCTCAAAACGTATATTTCCACTAAAATCTCGAATTCGATTTTTTCACGAGTACAATACTTTCTCCTATACTACGTATGCAGAATGTAACTAGCAGAAGATTACTAGCCGCCAAAACAAGATAAGGAATAATAAAGAGAAGAATCGGGCTTTTCCGTATAAGGTAAGCAATTTTTACAGCAGATCCTCATAACAGACGATTAATGCATTCTCAAGCGAAGAAACGATGAATATGAAACATCAGCACACTCTGCAATCTAAATCGCAGTACCAAACAACGCCTCCATGTTGAATAAACAACTTTTTGTATTGTGAAATAGACTATGGATAAATCGTTAAAACGAGAAGGAAGAAGAGCAATAATAATCATTACGTGATCAGCAGAGAAAACGTTTTTTTGCTGTTATTTGAGCATACAGTTAAATTCCTTTATTTGAAAATCGGCATGAATCGAGTTTAACGCCTCCCTGTACTGACATTTCGGTAATCTTGAGTTACCGTCGTTGCAGACATTTTTTATGTTGAATAAATTTGATCACATACGAAATTGTCTCCCTTAGTAAAGTAGTAGTTAAATTTTATTGAAAAGAACAATAGGAAAGTTCATTTAGTATAAAAAGCTGCGTCTTCATTTGGATGTATGAGTGTTTTGACGTCAATTTTATACTCATTTGCAATAAAAAAAATTGTAATTTAGAGTAGTATCATAGTAAGTAAGTAAGTAAATAGGATTCTCTAAAGTGTTTTCTGCCAATATTTCATTTATCCCGTGAAAAACACCTTTTTTAAATACTTCTAATTTAAATGATCGAATTTTCCGTAAAGCTTATCCATCAAAAATACGTTCCATACCATACTTTACCGGTGTATTTTTGAAGTTTGGATTTAGTCTTCTTTCCATCAACAATTATTATCCTACTCGCTGATCCACTACGTTGGTCATAAAACGGTTGAGTAAACTAGATGCGCAATTCAGCTACGATGTAGAGGCCCGCTCGTTGATCTTAAAACGAAGTTTTCTTAAGAATCAGAGCTCAGTTTTCCAGCTAAAATGAGAATTTGGTTTACACGTTTTTTAGCTACGAGTTATCTAGATCAGGGGTTGGCAACCTTTTCTACATTGGGGCATTAGAGATTGCGAATTCGTCAGGGATTGAGATTATATCGGTTGTCAGATGGAGACTCTGTGGTATAATATTGACTGACTTTCAAATGCAAACAATTTTTTTAATTGTTAGAATTTCCACATTTGACGTTTCATGGCCATAATTTTAATTTTAAAAACTATGGAATTCTCTGTGTCAAACGCTAAGGATCGTATTTTCATCATAACTCCGCGGGATTTCGATTGATTGAATTTAAGCCGTTTAAGGATTTCTTCGGATCCGTTTTTTATCTTAATCGTTTTTGAATGGACCAACAACGTAGATGAAATAATTCTTCAAAGTAACGCAATTCCAATGGGAAGTTTTGCATATGAATTAGCCGCAAGTTTTCTCCCATTTCGCATATCTGCAACTGCCCTTGGAAAGGTTAGTTTAATATTTCCTAATATCCGTTTGACTTGAGTCAGTATATGTGTACATACATTCATGGCGCTAAAAGAGCCAATTATGATTACATGCATTCTCTTGAAACTCAAGTATCTTAAAAACTCCATTTCATAGTTTTACTTAGAGATGTAAGAAACGTGGAATATAATTTCGCCGAGTGCCCAATAATTCAGAATGAAATGTCCCACAAAAATAATTTAATTGACTAGTGTTAATTGCCACCTCACTACTTTCCATGCATGAAGGTAATTTCGTACTTTGCATCTCTCAAATAAAGCTCACGCTTTCACGATTTATTTTAATCGATTCGTGAAAGACATACCGTTTACGTTGTTATTAATGTTTTCTGAATTTATCCCTTAAACTAGCGTAATTGACCGGGTTTTGCCCTGGGTTTAGAAGTTAGAATTTTTCATGCACATATCACTCGGTAATATTTTCATTCAAACTAAAGGTATTCTCAAGATAAGTGATCAATATTCCCCTTTAATTGGTATTTACAAATTTAATATAGACTCAGATTTGGTACCTCCCTCCCCCCCCCTAAAATCAAAGTTATCGTCTACGTCTCTTTAGTATGTATACCAAGTTTTAAGTCTCTACATTTCTTGGTCCAACATTGATATTGGTGGAGGATTCATCCAAATCGGTCAATTGGATGAGATATCTTCAAACATCCGAAATTTGGACCGACCGTTCCAAGAGGACCCCTCGACCCCGTGGGCCGATTTAAATTATATTTGGCACTACAACTCTCATGATCAATCTTAAACTGCATAATAGATCTGGAGATAATCTGGGAGATCTATTCAGAATGTTGGGAACGCATAAATAAAATTATAAAAAAGGGTAAACTTCTAATTATCACTCGATGGTTGAGAACAATTAAAACTTGTTCACGCCTTTTATTTACGGCTCGAAAATGTTTCCCACCAAAACATTTATATTAGTGAAGGTTTCATCGAAAGCGGTCAATTCATTGCCGAGATATATTTTTAAAAACAGAAATTTGGACCGCCCATTGCATTATGACCATTTGACCCTGTTGGCCGATTTTGTAAATTTTCGGCTCAAAAATGTGTATCATCAAAATATTGACATTGATTCAAAATTCATCAAAATCGGTCAATTGGTTGCTGAGATATCTTCAAAAACCCTAAATTTAGACTGACTGTTCCATGAGGACCTATTTGAATTATTTTTGGCACTGCGACTCTCATGATTAACCTGAAGCTGCTGCCAAATTTTGAAGCTCCGACGTTTATTTTCCGAAGAGATACGACTACCACAGACACACACACACAGACAGCTTCTTTTGTTATTATACGTAGATTTTCAATTGGAAGCTACGTTTTCGCGTCGAAGTATCGTATTCACTTGCACATTTTAAGGAAGGAGTACAATTTGTCGGGCGCATATTGACAATATTTTATTCCATTCTCTATTTTCTTAAATATGAAAGAGTAAAATGACTTTAAAAATCTACCCTCTTATATACCATCTCATATCTAAGAGCGTGAGTTCTCAAAACCAACGAACTGGAAACGTTAAAGCTATGCGCTAAATATTTAGCCGGATAGAAAATTAACAAAATTTTACAATGAGAAGGGCGGACAAAACGATTTCATCAGCTCGTTTTAACGAAAGGAAACGTGGCGTAAATGGCGTCAAATCTTAGCTTTTTAATTCCTCTGCGTGGGAATTGCATGACCTTGAGCGATATCTTTCGACGGGTCACAGAGCACGGATGTCTTATCTGAGCGCCGCGTGGGGTTTTTGGCGCGTGTTACAGTTAAAGAGTAATCGCTGACACGAGTCATACTCCTCTCTTGACTTTGATTCTTTATCGTGTGGTGCATATTAGTGCAGGAAGTGGAAAAGCTACGGAGTTCTTGAATTGTGTAATAGAATTGCGGATTCAAACACATCCTGTAACTATAAGGATATAAACGCTAACAAAATCTAATAAATTACTTCCAGTTTCGAGTTGTTTTATTGAAGGCAGAATAATAAGTTTAACTTCATAACAACATTCTATGATCAACTCTTGCGATATTGCACACAATATTAAAAGGAAACATTGAAATCCATATGGTATAGGGCCGGTTTTAAAGACATACTGTCGCCAACTAAAGTCAAGATAACTTAAGGCTTTAATTTAAATGCTTATTTACATTTGAGGATAATTCAAGTCATTTTAGATTTGTAGTTTACGATTAGATGGAAAATTAATACATTAACACATTAGAGTGCTCTCAAAAATTCATAAATAAAACAAATTGTGAATTACTAAGATATTATTATTAAAATTAATGTCACATTTTCAAAGACTTTCTATACAAATGAGTAATCCGTAATTTCGTATTGAAGCGCTAAATGCCGTTCCATGTCTTTCTTGTTTATTTTCGAAAAGGTAAGAACCGTTTGTAGCGTTGGCGATGTTTAACAGATATGGAAGAGCGCGAGGAGTTTGCCAGATAGGTGCGAAAACTACTACGATATAGATTCATCCTTGAAAACGTGGATGTTCTTATTTGCATTAGGGAGTAACCACTTTGTTTCGTAATGAACTACAAGCCTCAAAACATCTTCAAAACTTCGAGTATATTGTAAATTTTTTCTTGTTAAATATATTTCTAAGGCTCTATAAACGTGAAAAATATCCAATGTGCTACAACGCTGTTATTAACAAATAGGTGATTTCGGAAGGACCCGATTTTCATCTATCAGGTTCGCTCCAAAGTGCTGTGGTCTGCCCAGGACACCAAAATCTTGAAAGTATCTACTTATGCGTTAATTGCAATATTGAAATTTGAATATATGTTGGATAGTAATTTATACCGCGGAACAGTCAGGAATCTTGATGGTCTTTCTTCAATTTTACATTTTCCAAAACTTTGACGAAACAATAAATAAATTTGCATATACGTTTAAAACGCCCGCGTAAAAATTTACTGCAGGTGGTGCTAGAGCTAGATTCCCTACCGTAGGGCCAAAATGCCTCGGGATGCTCCTAACAGTTAGCCTCACTATAAAAAAGTCTCGCCATTCTAGGTAAATATTTTCAGCGAAGAACTCCTGTAGTCTAACTTGAGTTCTGGAGACCTTTTCGACAGCTCGCTCACTTTAATTTTTCTCTGTTGCCAGAGCTCAAGTTAGGCTGCTATAACTATAATAAAATTATTCAATGGATCAATGACGTTTACAGGTTTCGAATGCGTAAAAAATATCGTATGCTTAAAAATGTAAATGGATCAAACGATTTATATATTTATTCGGGAAATTAAATGGTTAATCGAGCTCTAATTATTGTGCGTGTCCTAACTTTCAGTACGGAGCATCAAAGCGACAAGTGTTAGTTAATTAAACAAACTCGCTCAAAGGCAACAATTATTTTTTGAATTAGTCGTCGGGTTTAGAGGCTGGCGAATAAAAAAATAGGTTGAAGAAATTTACAATTGTTCCACTTTCTAGATGAAAGCGAGTCGCGTACATTACAAAACGAATGAGGAACTTTCGCGCCAAAATCGGACCGTCTGGTTACCCAAATTCACTTCGAGGGATGTCACGCTCACGGCCACTAACTGTACCTGAGCTACCTTTGTGTTTGTGTCAATTGATTTCTTCTGAACGCGGAAGGAAAATAAAACTGGAATTATCACTATCCCAAAACTCACCGATGATTTTCATCTCAATTCTAGGGTAGTTAGGCTTACATTGAGCTCATATTATAGCAAATACAGATAACGAGCAGGTAATGAGAGAATTGTAACATTTTTAAGCTGCATGTGCTGCTCAGTATACAGTTTTTATAAGAATTGCCTTTTGCAAATAAAATTTATTCCAATTCCACCGTGAACAATACTTCTAATTCACAAAATGTATCCGAATCGTAAAAGTTATTTTACAGATACATAATGGAAATTGGTGTAAAATTAATTAGTCCCTTCTCTTCCTGTATATTTTCTGTAGTATGAGAGTAATCTTTGTAGAGCAATCATTATTACATTACGCACTCTGCGGCTTCGTGTACTTTAGCATACATTCTGAGCGACTAAATCACGTCCTAAGTAATGCCAGTATGCAAATTTGATTTGAAACTGGCTCCGAAGTCTCCACGACAACGCAACACATTGTATAATAAATAGATATTACGTAGGAGAAATAGCCGAAGAACAGCTCACGCGACATAGAAAAAAATCTATCCAGTCTATCCAAAATAAATAAAGTACGAGGAAACGGCATTTGGGTCACCTGTACGTGAACTTCGTTTGTGGATTGGGGATTCCATCTTTACTCTCTCCTTATGGTTGACATAGATTCTGACGCAAGACCAACGACCGACCTTTTAAAATCATTATACCTGCTATGCCATGACAACTCTCGAATCAATTTTAACTCCTCTTTGATAGAAATTTAACTGAGAATGATAATTTTTCCAATTCAAGAAAAATTGTCAGTGGTAAACATTTTTTATTTTTAGCGTTTTTTACTAGCTCATAAACAGCACTTTACGGACTTTTACAGTGAGCGCAGCAACAATAACAGAGATGAAATAATACGGCCATGCCTTCGGCAGGACTCGAACATGCCACCCTAGCATTGGGAGCTAGACACGATTACTACCCCTCTGAAGTGCTAAAACCGTTACATGTCTCAAGAGTACTCGACGGATTGAAGTTTATTGGTATTAGTGAACTTATTGAACAACTCTTTTTTTAAGTTCTTCTCGTATTAAAAATGTTAATGACGTTCTCAATCTTGCTCTTATCTAGGTGAACATTCATAATTGTCAACAACCATTTATAACAGTAAATAAATAGGACAACTAATCAAGCGACATTAAACCACAAATACCTTCGGAATTTTTACTGTGCATTGATAGACACTCGAAAAATGATTCGCCGTGAAGTACACTGAAATTAATATAATCTCCCGACTGAGTGTTAAAATCATTGCCGTAATTTCATCAAACTTCAGTGATGGATGCAATTTTTGCCTCTCGTTCACCGTCGTCGAGTTAAAAATTATAAATATGGAGAAAAGAAATATATCCTTCCATCGGTAATGAAAGAATTATTTTTATTTTCCCAAAACTCCTCTCTACCTTAAATGGTGAATAAATTTCCATGCGCTTTGAAAATTTGAACCATCACCAGAAAAATGATAACCTGTGATTTGAAACCTTTGTACAAATTCAGAAAATTTTGAAGGAATTCGTGAACACAAAAATATCGACTAAGATCCTAAAATAATCAAAAGCAATAATTTTAAACCCTAGTTGGTGAATTTGCCATCAGGACATTGAAATTAAATATGTTTTATCCTCATCCAAAAACTGAAAGGGGAATTTGCAAGATAAAGATGGAACAAGGGCGTAATTAATGTTTTTCTGCCATATTATCACTAAGATCATAGTAAAAACCGCATGTTGGAATTTAAAGCGGTCCATTCCTCTGAATCAAGGAAGATAACCATACTTTCTGTCGGCTAGTGAGTTTAAACATATTTCTAAAAATTAAATGTATGGATATAATTAAAATTAGTTCATTTTGCAGAATGGGAAACGTAAAAAACGACACTGGGATTCCGCTGAACAAACAGTATCTTTATTCAATAATTGCTGATGTGCTACGAAAAGAGTTTCGAAATCGGATTTTCGTTCTTTTCTCGAAAAATCGAGCTATTTATTTACACTTAATAAATCGGGATGGATTTTTTTTGCAATTTATTCAGTTATACGTATCTATAATTTGGCCACCATAATACATAGTTCGCCCGCTACATCACGCAATAACCTACACGTATCATAGTTCTTAGCAAGATATAAATTATCATCGAGATAAGACCAAAAATAAAGAGGAAAGATATGCCTTGACGCTTCAGAATTCAGACGCTGATAACTGTGATATGCCACATCCGAGGCTCCTCAAACTCTTTCTGATGTTTTACTAGAAAAAACTTCTAGCTCGGACCCGTTTCCTTTATTTTCATATAAAGGACGCATTTTTAGTGAACAATATACAGTAAACTTCCTATTTACCGGATGAATCGGGATCGAACCTATTCCGGTTAATAATATGCCTATTTATACGTACCAGGATGGAAAAATAAAAAAAATGTGTAAATATCAACGTAGAATGTAAGCTCGCAAAGAAAAGTCTAATGGTAAATTATCGAGTAAAGTATATATAATATTTATATAATATCAATTCGTATTAGCTCCGTTATTAAGTATAGGACAAATAAATACCGAGCATATGTATATATGAACTGCAGTATTAAAAAACTTTCATGTTTTATGTTTGAAAAATTCCGGTTAAATAAAATTCCAGTCATTCGATATCCTGTTAATCGGGATTTTACTATACATCTACCCTAAAAAATATCTTGAAGGATATTACAAATAAATCTAATATTGCTGATACCTCCATGATATTCATTTTACGCTCTGGTTATTATGAATTATATCTCAATTAAACCAATTATTTATTTCAAGAATAAAAATAAGAGACTATTCTTTGTACTTCACTGTTAGTTTTATTCCCTACATATAAGATCTTAAACTCCGAAGGGTGTTAAATTAATAGTAATCAATTCTAACTTTCACCGTTATGTTTTAAACCTCTACAGATTTGAAGAGAAAAGTATGTAATATTTTAAAGTTGGGTTAAAACTACTTTTGATTGCAGTAATTGCAGTCATTGAACTGATACTACAACTGAAATTATATCGAACTGAAATTAATAGCTAGTGTTTTCACGAAATAATGCGGAAACCCCATACGCCGTCCAATGTATCATCATTTGTGACGAGAGAACGATTTATTATTGATTTCCTATTTTCCTTAAAAGGACCGAAATTGCTCGTGCGCAAGGCGTACTCATTAATATTCATGCACCCATCTTACGTCGGAAGGGGCTCTTCCTTTCAAACAGCTGTGAAGCTCTTTAACCACTATATTGCAGTATTCGGGTGCATGACACCGAATGAATTAGCCACCGTTAGATTTTGGTGCCACCATCACATTTATCAGGACAGGTATTCCATCGAAAAAGAAAATAAATCCACAAAATTCCACAGATGGGAGGAATTGCTGAGATCCGCCGAAATAATGAACATTTTTGTTTTGTGTCCTTTCATTCTCAACGAAATTATTTTTTCATTTATGCATGGGTAATTTCTTATGAACTTCTAATCATTCTCTGCAAGCATAGCAATGGATTTGTTCATCAAAAATGAAGCTTTTAACTTAAAACGTGAGTTACGAACTTTAAAAAAATTTCAAAGGCATTTTTACGACAACACGTTATCTACAGTGGCGGATTTAAGGGGGGTCGCACATGGCGTGCGCCAGGGGCCCCGTGACGTATGGCAGTGTTTCTCAAATTGGGTTACGCGGAACCCTACGCGAAAGTTTGGGGTTCTACGAGGATCAGTGGAAATGGGGAAAAAGGCAAGATTTCGCTACCGCTCATTTACCCTAAATGTTGAATTTCTCCCTCACACTCAAGAGACGGATTTAAGGGGGGTCGTACCTAGCGTGCAACGAGGGCCCCGAGAAAATGTCCGTGTATATAATCTCAGAAATGTTAAATGTCTCAATTTAAAAATAAGTGGAACCTCTCTATGATTCCATAGAAAAACGATCGTTAAGAGGTGTCACAAAAGAGGGTAGCCGTTAGGAGCGGTTTCCCTATATATCTAGATTGCAGGGCCCCCGACTACTTAGCGCCAGGGCCCCCCAAATCTTTAGCGCCAGGGGCCCCAGGAGGCGTAAATCCGCCACTGGTTATCTAAATTATCGCCGTGAAGATAGAGAGCATTTTTTCATGCTGTGGCCTTCTTTGAACACCTATAGACCAACCCGCCTATAGGTGGGGATACTTTGGAAGCATCGCTATCAAGTTGCATCTGAGGTTTTGATTTTTTGTGTGAGAGTATTGTTAAACATGATATACCTCTGTAAAAACGCAAAAACTGTGAGTGCGTGATTCAAGTACCCATGCTTCAAGAAGCAAAGAAAAAACTTAAAGCGCTCGTACATACCATAAAATAATTATTTCACGGTATGAACGGGCGCTTAAAGTATTTTGACGAAAATCTGATAAAAAACAAGTTTTTAAAAAAGAATTGTATGCCCTTTTTAGCAGCTAATTTCCATTGCATCCCATTAAAAAGAATGTATTTTAATAACAATGCCGAATTTTTGATCCGGAAAAGAACCTGCGACCGGTTTGCATTGCTATCTTGTAGAAAAAGAAAGGTTCGTGCCGAGAGCGAGAACAATGACGGTCAAAGAGGTTCGGAGCACGAAATACTGGAATAAATCTCGAAATTAAACCGTTCCTAAATAACACTACTCATTCTTTCCATTATATATTTACGTTAAAAATAAAAATTAATCGCTGAAATGTACGTGATTTACTCATGTAAATTTTAAAAGTGAAACAACATGAGGACATGCTCATACAATTGTACATAAGTAATCATGTTCATGCATTATAACCGGTTTAAAAATTTCGGTTTATCTGCTATCAGGAAAGATGACTTAAAACCATGGTTGGGCAACCTTTTCTACATGTCGGGCAATATTAAAAGCTGCCAATTCTTTAGAAGTTACCCCGAGATTCTGAGGCATAATATAAGTGAAAATATAGTTTAAATTTTAGGGTTATAATTTCATAATTAAAAGTTGTATTGTCATAATTTTGCCTAAGTAATACGAATTTTCATCATAGATTCGCGGATTTTCTTTGGAAGGAACTGTAAGATAATTGCATCATACGACAAAACAAAAAATGACTGCAACATCGATTGCAAAACCGATTACAAACAGGAATGTAGGAAAATTACTTTAAAATCGTTAATAATTTTGGTAGGTATTTCTGTGTTTGATGTGCTACCAATATTTCAAACACTAGAAGAAGGGCGAACATCTACAATTATTCATTAACATTCAAGGTCACGCACAATAACATCCCATGCACAGATAGAAAGAAAATTATTTCGTCATTTTGAAACATGCGCTTTCTCTTTCCTCTATGCATAACCAAACGTAACAAAGGATGCATAGATACAAGATTTTTTCTGCATCTCCAGACAACAGACACATCGCAGATCTTTGCTCATAATTTTAACTGAAAGGTGTTGCCGGAAGTCCAGTTCGAGGTCATTTCAGAGAAAGGAGAGAGTCAAGAGCGGATGAATTCTGGTATTATGTACTGTATTAATCTACTCTCTATAAATAATTACCTTATTAAGTTATGTATTTCCCAAATGCACGCTATTTCAAACATTTGATCATAGCCAATTTTTAGGTGGTTTCAAGTTGCTATTATCCAATCACAAATCAATCTGCGTCAAGAACACAGTTTTTCATAAAGTACTCATCTTTTCAATTACTGATTCGCATCGTATGAACTGAATTTTCTGAAAATGAATTTTGAGGTTAATTTATTTATTGCTATGAATAACGAAATATAATGTTGAGCACTTTCCATCTAAATTAAATTTTAAAGTAGAATTTTTTATTTTTTTATTTTCGCTGTTATAAATCGTACTTCTTGAACGTTCGATCAACTGAGATTCGACTCTGCAACAATATTATAAAAGTAAATATTATTACATTTCTTTCGTTTTTAACTAAGTTGCCATATCGGTAAGAAAGAACGGCTGAAAAAAGTTCAGCCCAAAAACATTAATATTTAGGAAATTTAAACAATTTCATATCACAATCCTACTTGGCCTTATCAGTCACCATGTCCATTTTTATGGATATTAGATTGCAGTATTTTAATAAATTCTGACGCACATTGTAGATACAATAATTGATAGAAAATATAGTGCAGCGTGCGTTTGGCCTATGAACTAAATATTTGGTAAAGGAATCATGGAAGTAATCAGAATTAAGTTGCAATTGCAAAACAAACGTATTCCCACGATTCATGACTGAAAGGGTTAAGCCGAATCCGCTGATTGCACAGATGCAGATGAACGACGCACGATTCCCATGCGTTTATATTGTTCTCGTCGAACATTGAAAGGTCGTCCCTTTCTTGAAAATTTTTTAAACTACGCGAACGCGAATAAACCGCAAGGAGAATAATTCTTTCGGCGTAGCTTACCGCAAAAATGTACTCCCACAATCTCTCCCCCATCCTAATGAAACGAACGGGACCCACTAACGATCAAAACTCAATAGCAATCAAACAGATCGTCTCTTCGTGATGCAGAAAGAGAAGGGTATCGGTGTGAAATGACACGCGATACACGTCTCGAAGGGTAAGTGAATCTTCCCCTTAACAGTGAATAGAACAAAAAGGGCAGTATTAAAAGCGTGTGCCTCGTGATCGGTTCAGAAGGGAAAGTCGATCGGAGCGAAGGAATCAGACGAAAGGAGGATAAGCTGCTCACGGAGGAAGGAGTAGAACGGCAGCGGCGAGGTGAGAGAAAGAGGGAGGGAGATGGAGGGAGGGAGAGGGAGGGAGGGGGAGGGAGAGGGAGGGAGAGGGAGGGAGAGGGAGGGAGAGGGAGGGAGAGGGAGGGAGAGGGAGGGAGAGGGAGGGAGAGGGAGGGAGGGAGAGAGAGGGAGAGAGAGAGAGGGAGAGAGGGAAGGAGAGAGAGGGAGGGAGAGAGAGGGAAGGAGAGAGAGGGAGGGAGAGAGGGAGCGAGAGGGAGAGGGTGGGAGGGAGCGAGAGGGAGTGAGAGGGAGAGGGCGAGAGGGAGGTAAGGGAAATGAGGGAGGGAAGGGTGGGAACGTAGGGGAGAAAGTGAGAGGGGAGCGTAAGTAGGGAGGGAGAGGAATGGGTGGAGAGAAGGTGAGAAGAGAGGAGAAGGCGGGGGTGGATGGGGAGCTGGAACTCGTGAAGGAGAAAGAGGCGGAGGGATTGCATAGCGGTCGGATTCACTCTCATGGTTATGGGAAGCTCACCTTGAGTGATGTAGTGATGCCGTTAGGGAAGAGGTAGGGAGGGGTAGGGTATGGAGAGTGAGAGAAAGAGAGAGGAGAGGAGGAAGAGAGAGAGGTACTGAAGAAGTTCTTAACCGCAAAACAGGCTGGGTGAGTGAAAGGGTAAGGACGTCATTCCTTCGGATGAAAGGCATTATCGGGTGCAGGTGAGTGTGCAAGACACCGCTACGCTTATACACCGGAGATCGTCACGGTTTGAAACGTCGACTGTAGTCGTGCTATGGATAACTGGATGTTTATTTACAGCTTCGACGCTTAAAGTTGACTCACACGGCATTCTCTTTTCCAATATTTGGGGAAGTGTGAACGAATACTAGGTGAAATACGTTCCTTGACGAGATAAAAGCATTCTCTTTTGGAATTACAGTATTATCCCGAATAAAGTCAACTCCCAGTTTACCAGATGCCTATCCCGGTCAATCGAGATTCAGGTTATTCAATATCCGGTTAATCAGGATTTTTACTGTATACACGAAACATTTTCTCAAAATCAACACATTTAAGTGATCTTATATTGTTTTTATTCGCCGTGATTCAAGCAAGACTTCGTAAAATTTGTTAGCATTCAATCTTTTGTTTATTAACAGAAACCAAGACTTCCCAGGGAAGGATTCAACTTAGCTCGCATGCAATCTTTTTCAAAATAATGTAGTAGCTGAAATTCTGTTCTCAGGCTCTATGCATAAAATTTTGATTTAATAAATCCTGGTGTGATATTAATAAGTTCTCTAAACAATAATGAAATTTCTTTCGCACAATATGCCTATTTAACCGTTTGAAAGACTTTTCCCATTAAAATTTGATAAGAATTCTGCTAATATTTAATAAACAATTTAAAATTATTATTTTTCAAATCATAAACTTCATTTAAATTATAATTACTGAATGTGACATATTTTCCTTAGTTGTGAATTATTCTTCCTGCTGTTTAACTCTATTGAAAAGATCTCATTAAAAAGAGATTTTGTTATATGAACCGATTGGGCCGCCCCAATGTACATAAAGGCAATGAAATTTTAGGGGAACTTTGAAGAAACGGCCATTTGATCAAAGACAGGCATTGAAAATTTTTTGCTAAGTAAAAACATTCTCTCCACTTCAAAACGAAGTGAATTTTCCGGCTACTCGCAGTGTGCCGCCATCCACCCACGCTTTTCCCTGGGGCAGTTAGATGCCTTATTAACTCAATTGGATAAGAGTACTAGCAGCACCATTAGAATTGCACTCTAATTGAAGACATCCGAGTCTGCTCAATGTTCCAAAATAACTGCTGTCAATTTCCGCTTATCTTAACCGTTTAAATGTCTATAAGAAAATGCCTAATTCGAACAAAATTAATGAGGAGACATTAAATCCTTGTAAACTTTTATGCAATAACTTTACTTTGTATAATCAAAGAATCAGTCTTGTTAATTAATCTGAAGTTAACGTAAGATATGGAGGTCAAATGAAAAAATATCCCCCGGCATAAACGAGTAACAAATCTTGAATCGTTCGTTTATAAATAGGTAAGTATGCTAACATAGTCGAATCAAAATTTAATTTGCTATATTTATTTGCTCAAAAATTGAACGATATTAAAGATATCCTCTAAAATTAATATATTACACAAACATTTACAAGAATCTAGAACAAAATCGGTTCGATATATATAATTTCATTTAGAGTTATTAGAGTTAGATAAAAATTTGTCTTTATTTACAGATGAACGTAGAATGACAAGCTAGAAAATTTTTGTAAGGTTCATCATAAGACAGCGATCATTAGGAAACGAAAGAAACGAGGAAAGGGGAGGTTTTGAGAAGCCGAAGTATGTGATGAAACGGTGTCTTGAAGCAGTCGTGTACGAGAAGTTGGAGGCGGATGAAACGAGTGGATGGCGGAGAGGTGAGAGCTGCTGAGGGATGTGGTGGGGAGCAAAAAAGAAGGGAATAGGAGGGAGTAGGCTCTATCATTAAGAAATGAAATTGGGTAGGAAAAAAATTATTCGAAGGCAATATCCGTGCCTGGGTTACCAAATTCCATACAACAATTTTGATTTAGGTAAAATGTTACGTAGGGTGACCAAAAGAATAAATCCCTCAATGGGATATATATATATATATATATATATATATATATATATATATATATATATGCTTACGAAAGAGGAAAGGTAAATGGAATAAATGGATGGCAACAAATTGTTGGGATAAGGAAGCCCAGTGAGCACTCACCATTAAGACGTTTTCAAGTTAGCGAGCTGCTGGGGGGTCGAAGTGACACACGTAAAACACACACAAAAAACACGGAAACTTTTGGGGGTGATCCCTTCGTCAGCAAAAGAGAGACATATATATATATATATATATATATATATATATATATATATCTATATATCTATATATATATATATATATATATATATATATATATATATATATATATATATATGTCATTTAAATCCACTCAAATCGAAAACTTTCAGAAAATGTAATTGAAAAAAATTTTCAGATAGGAAATATTTTACGTGAGAGGAAATGAAATTTAGCAATTTATAACCGAAGCATAAAATTAGAACATTTCGTTGATGTAAATGCTGAAAATTCAGCGTTTTTATCTTAGCCACAAATAAATAGCCGCAGATTAATTCTGCAAACCAACGTGTGAACGAAATATGATTTAGTCAGGAATTTTTTGAAGACGAAAACTCCCGCTCTAAAAATGTTGTAAAAATATACGTGGGATATTTCCTGACCTAATTAACGTCGATCGTAAAAGCATTGCGTAATGTTTTTCGAAAGAGATTCTCACATCTGCTTTGAATCGCTTCAACTAAACCACCGTTCTCGATATGTAACTTCATAATCTGCCATTCCTTTCAAACGCTGGAATAAAACTAAATGAATAGAGCATTAATTAAAATTCATATATTCTGATGTTTAAAAATATCGAAACAAATAATTCCTGCAATAACTTTTATGTACTCTTTATCCCAAAAAAATTAAAAACCCATCGATGGATTTGTTTCATTTCTTATTAACAGCGAAAAAATTTATAGAAAGCCTCGATTCTATTAAATTTTTAGTCGACCACAAACTAACTTAGAGGAAATGGGTTGGAAATATCACATGTGTTCCCAAACTAAAAATAAACTTGAAATACCCCGATACTGTTTCTTCATACGTCGCGTTTGTTCGCTCGTTTTTTGCCTAACACAGAAGGCATTTGTCTATACCTTTCCTCATAGGAATATATCATTTTTTGCCACGCGTCCCGGAGATACGAGCAGTCTTTGGGAGGGAGTCGATTATATTGAGTTTGCGCAACGAGAATCGAGTTGGGTGAAGGGATTCAAGGAGAGAAGGTTGTAGTGGGTGGAGTTGCGCCTCAGGCTTGACATTTGCATGGAGAAAAGTGAAAGTGCATGTGGTGCCGAGGTTGTTGATTTGCTGGCGTAAAGGAATTCCGCCATTTGGGATCCAAAATCGAAAGCTCTCCTTCTTTCTGCTTGTCCGGCTCCTAAAAAAAGTCTCTTCCATTAATTATCGAATCTTCAAATGTGCGTTTTTATTTTTCTGGCTGCTACCATTCTAAAAAATAATATCCTTTTAATCAAACGTAATTTTATATAAACTCTGTTTGTAAATTACCGTATTCTCGATCAGTGCCTCGTACAATTATTTACCGCAATGTTTCGCCATATTTGTGAAGCATGAATAAATAATTTACAGTATTTTTATAAAATTCAGTTCAATGTTTCTAAAATATTTAATGTGAAATCTCCTGAAGTTGCTTAATTTTCGAAATGTGTAGCATAAATTCCTTATCTTGCAGCAAAACAGTTTATACCACTTCATAAGATTCAAATTTTAAAATAAAATTGATTGCAATTCTGTAACTAACTTTGCAATAAATATGCATCTGGCGAAGTAACGGATAAAGTATATAACGTGTCAACATGTAAGTTGACACATTATATACTTTTCTAAGTAATAATTCAAGAAATTTAATAGGATTTTGTATTTTATAAAATATATTTTTATTTAACACTAGAGAGGTCACGCGCGGTCTCTTAGACCGCACGCTTTTCATTTTCTTAATTTTATAAAAGAAACCATCAACTGTTTTTCCCTGGTTGAGAAAATATATTTCACCAGGGAGATGTGCTTTTTGTTTCCGAAAAGAAAAAGGAAGACCAAAACCTGTTTTGTATTGTGCTCAAAATATATTTGCATAAGAGCTTATGATTACTTCATGCGACGGATTTTCCGAAATCCAAGATGGGAAAGACTAAGAAGACTAAACCCAAAAAAAATTTGAAGAAAGCGATGTTTGCTTCTCAGTTTTTATAGCTGATGTTCAATTTTTATTTATAGCATATTTTCATTAAGTATACAACGCAGTATTCTGTTTCACGGAAAGTTGCTTCCATTTACCCACAGATTGGTGTAAAAATACAAAAATTGGTATATACTAACGAAATTTGTTTAAAAATTAAAGAAAAAATTAAATATATTGGTGATTTGGATATTATATATATCAAGTTATTTTGATTTTTGCATTACGTTATCAAACGTATTTTTAATACTTAAATAATAGATATATGTATATCTTGCTATCAGTGCTTATAATGAAACGATTAATTAAGACCGAAAAATGCACATTTTGGAAATATTCGGCAGTGATCTTTTGGAAGTCTTAAAACTAAGGATGGTTAGCAGCTTCCATTTGACTGATAGAACTATCATTTGGGAAAACGATTAAGAAAATATGACAGATTTCGAAGACAATTTTAAGAATTAAAAAAATAGGCATAAAACAATAATTAATATTACGTTTTTGATGTCATTCTGATGTTAAGATCGATGAATAAGTCCAGTTAAACAGGTAATAATTTTGAGCAAGGAAGTTATGTTAGTTTTCGATGATTTTGCGATTGTTTAAATGTATCGATTTAAAAGTATAGTTTATGAGAGAGAGGCGGTTATTTTAACCAACATAAGAAGCCTAGATAAAGCTACATGACGTAAAATACTGAATCAAAAATAAACAAAAAGTATTATTCATTTAAACTAAGAACGGCTGGTTCTGAATAGCGTGAGCGAAACATGTTTTTATTAAAATTTTGCTATGAAGCATAGTGAGAGAGACTTATGAACACATACATTTGCTTCAGCCTTCAAACATTATATGTAAGTCTTGTTCACGTATTTTCATCCTTGCGACGAACAAACAATATTTGAGACTATAAAGATGTAAAACGTTGCGAAGGATAAGTGTATTTTTAAATTTTTCATTTAACCCAAAATTTAAAACAATTATATATATATATATATATATATATATGTGTGTGTGTGTGTGTGTGTGTGTGTGTGTGTGTGTGTGTGTGTGAACTTCATAGAAAAAAGTTGCTGGTTTCTCTATTAAAAAGTATCTTACTTAAAAATTTTTTAATGATTAATTTCGAAAGGAATCAGTGGATAGTGTCACAAAATGTTACCTTATCTGCAGTGGCGGCTCGTAGCTAAAATTAGTGGGGGTGCTGCTCCAGAAAATTTTTAGCCTTTGTTTTAAAATTGTGTAAAAGGAAAAAAACATGTATAAAAAGAAAATTTATTCAGGAACTTGATAAAATCTTAACAAAAAAAACAAACATTTTTTACTTAGAATAGCTGGAAGCAGAATAATAATCTAATTCTACACTCTTCTACACTTTATCACATTCAAGAATATGGTACACGGTTTTTAAGCACAACACACGCTGAGTAAAAAAACTTCCTTCTACCATCACGCCAGAGAAGTCAAAATAGAAGTCAAAAGAGAAGTCAAGAGAGAAGTCAAGAGAGAAGTCAAGGAAGAAGTCAAGGAAGAAGTCAAAATAGAAGTCAAAAGGGAAGTCAAGGGAGAAGTCAAGAGAGAAGTCAAGGGAGAAGTCAAGGAAGAAGTCAAAATGGAAGTCAAAAGAGAAGTCAAGGGAGAAGTCAAAAGATAAGTCAAGGGAGAAGTCAAGAGAGAAGTCAAGGGAGAAGTCAAGGAAGAAGTCAAAAGAGAAGTCAAAAGAGAAGTCAAGAGAGAAGATAAAAGAGAAATCAAGAGAGAAGTCAAGAGAGAAGTCAAGAGAGAAGTCAAGGGAGAAGTCAAGGAAGAAGTCAAAATAGAAATCAAAAGAGAAGTCAAGGGAGAAGTCAAAAGATAAGTCAAGGGAGAAGTCAAGAGAGAAGTCAAGAAAGAAGTCAAGAAAGAAGTCAAAATAGAAGTCAAAAGAGAAGTCAAGAGAGAAGTCAAGAGAGAAGTCAAGAAAGAAGTCAAGAAAGAAGTCAAAAGAGAAGTCAAAGTGGAAGTCAAAAGAGAAGTCAAGGGAGAAGTCAAGAGAGAAGTCAAGAGAGAAGTCAAGGAAGAAGTCAAAATAGAAGTCAAAAGAGAAGTCAAGGGAGAAGTCAAAAGAGAAGTCAAAATGGAAGTCAAAAGAGAAGTCAAGGGAGAAGTCAAGAGAGAAGTCAAGAGAGAAGTCAAGGAAGAAGTCAAAATAGAAGTCAAAAGAGAAGTCAAGGGAGAAGTCAAAAGAGAAGTCAAAATGGAAGTCAAAAGAGAAGTCAAGGGAGAAGTCAAGAGAGAAGTCAAAATAGAAGTCAAAAGAGAAGTCAAGGGAGAAGTCAAAAGAGAAGTCAAAATGGAAGTCAAAAGAGAAGTCAAGGGAGAAGTCAAGAGAGAAGTCAAGAGAGAATTCAAGAGAGAAGTCAAGAAGAAAGTCAAGAGAGAAGTCAAGGAAGAAGTCAAAATAGAAGTCAAAAGAGAAGTCAAGGGAGAAGTCAAAAGAGAAGTCAAGGGAGAAGTCAAAAGAGAAGTCAAGAGAGAAGTCAAGATAGAAGTCAAGATAGAAGTCAAGAGAGAAGTCAAGAGAGAAGTCATGGGAGAAGTCAAGAGAGAAGTCAAGGGAGAAGTCAAGGAAGAAGTCAAAAGAGAAGTCAAGGGAGAAGTCAAAAGATAAGTCAAGGGAGAAGTCAAGACAGTGGCGGCTCGTAACTAAAATTAGTGGGGGTGCTGCTCCAGAAAATTTTTAGCCTTTGTTTTAAAATTGTGTAAAAGGAAAAAAACATGTATAAAAAGAAAATTTATTCAGGAACTTGATAAAATCTTAACAAAAAAAACCAAACATTTTTTACTTAGAATAGCTGGAAGCAGAATAATAATCTAATTCTACACTCTTCTACACTTTATCACATTCAAGAATATGGTACACGGTTTTTAAGCACAACACACGCTGAGTAAAAAAAGTTCCTTCCACCATCACGCCAGAGCACTGCGAGAGCAACAGTGCTCTCTCTACCTGGCAATCCCGCCTTCCTCCCCACCCCCCTCCTATGTGCGCATGCGCACAACAGTCAAACACCACGTCGCTGGCACTGTGAAGCGCACAGTTCCATACAAAGATTTTTGTATCTTTTTCATAAGCTGGGGGATGGCTACTGAAGTACTGACATTAAGCTTAAGGAATATATATTGTACTACAAAAATAAAGAAAGAATTAAAGAAAAAAGGACTCATTATATTAAATGTTATTGATAATATCAAGTGGAAATAGGGGGTGCTGCAGTTCCGCAGTGCCTATACACGAGCCGCCACTGCTTATCTGTTACACTTAATCCAATTTGATAGACTCCAAAATACATGTTTATTGACATAATATTGCAGCTTTAAATATCCGTAATTTAAAAAATTTTTATATGTAATGATGAGGATTTAACACGGAGAGAATAGTACGGAAGATGAGGGAAATTAAGTTCCTCTTTATTATTATTAATTTTCTTTTGAAGCCTCTCGTGCATATAGTCAATTGTTGTGAACATGAGGTATTTGTGCATAAAGTATATTTACGAATAAATTTAGCCAAATCTCTAGTTATTCAACTCTAGTGGGTGTATAAATTGATATTAGGATCCTGGCACCTGTCGGGAAGGTTTTGAATATAATATATTTTATGCACTTGTAAACTCTGAGTATTTTTAATGTTTAAAAGGCTTCGATTTTCCATAAAAGATGTCTTTCTTTGCAGATTCCAAATCGCATTCCTCCATTATTCAAGCATATTTGAAATGAATTAAATAAAAGACAGGAAGTAATTTATAATAGAAGGCAGCATGTTTAATTGATATGTATTTGATATTTATATTTTCTTTATCATGTATTAAACTTTTTGACGTGTCCTATACCTACATATTTCACTACAGCATAGGACGATTTATTTTTTTACAATAAACAGAGGCATGTTTATAAATTTCCAAAGACGAGCAGTAGAATAATTAGTTAAGAAAAATGTTTTCCGTTGTGTGTAACAAATATAATCCTAACCAGTTGGCAACCACGTTTTTTTTAAGTAGGTACCAAGAACGAAGGAATTTCATTTTATTTTTTACCGTATACTCGATTTAAATTTTTCAACTATACAAAACAATATGAACATCATTTCGATGAATTTTTACAGCTTTCATAAATTATCTATTATTTGAAAATCAACCCACTGTGTTACGTAAAAATTGCCGTGGCACTAAAATTTGCAAAAGCAAAGAACCATAGGAGTCTACCATCAGAAAAAAATAGTCACGTTTTTTCTACTTAAGATTTAGATTTCATTTTTCATAAACTTCTGTAGAATTTAAGCCGTTTTGTTCTTGAGCGGAGTAAAAGATAGTTTTTAAATCTAGGAAGTTAATTCGCGTAAAACTGCTGGCTCCAGACTGTAAGCATCTGCGACCTAACGCAGCCGACCTTATCGCGACCACCTTAGCTCCACCCGTCAACCAATAAATACATGATGCAATGATAATTTAGAAATATTATACTCATTTTATTTGCGCAAAAACAAACCTTAATTCTAAATTTGTCCGCACTGAAAATGAACCAATAAAGCGAAACCCTTCCGTTTTCGCGCCTTTCTCCTGGAATCCTTTCGCGACCTCCCAGAGCAGGGGTCTCAAACTCGCATCGGTGCGCGAGCCGCATAAAGGCCCTCCACCGAACCCGCGGGCCGCATTAAGGCACCGTACCAAGTCCACGGGCCGCATACTTTCCCAGACCTCAGACCGTTTCATATTCTTTGGACATTCGTTCTACACTTTCGCAAGAAAGAAATCGCCCCAATCCTTTGATGCAGCATTAAACCCATTCATTCCAAATATAGTAATAGATTCGGCGTCGAGGGTTAGTTTCTTCGGATATACCAGAAACACGCTTACAGAGGGAAGAACATACTTACTTTGTTAGTACCCCACCTGTGCAGAATTTTTATAGATCAGAATGAGAAATAAACTACGTATATTTTTAAAGTGCCGGTTTAACATACTTCTTAAAGTTCTTAGATTTACATGAAGTATTTTATAAGAAATACATTGAGTTTTGGCCGTTTAGTGTATACTAGCAGAAATGTACCATGGGGGCCGCGAGTTTGAGATCCCCGTTCCAGAGGGTCGCGACCCTCAGTTTAGGAAACACTGACGTAAAACACACACCAACAAAATTAATAACGATTCCTCAACCGAAACCTCCAGCGATATCCATTAAGGCCCGCACTAATATTTATATGAAAATAATATCAGTTAAAAAATCCCACTATAAGAATCTAAGTTGGGTCATTCACCACCGAGGACGCCTACGTCTCAACCGACATTTGCGTCAATAAGAGTGTCACGACTATTATAGTTTAACGGATTTTTAGCCGAAAATCTACAACACGTTTTTAGAATTTACATTAGTTGACGCAAAATCGAAGACGGCTTTCATATGTAGGTGGTATTCCGATGGTAACTAACAGCACCATGTGGTATAGAATAAACCTCAAATATACGAGCAGAGCACATTTTTATCCGTCGCTAGGCAGATCCCCGAGTCCACTCTAACATACTCCTTTACCGCGACGACCTCGAGCGAAACGACGCACCAAATCGTTCTCTTACCCCGCAGACGGCACCACCGGTATCTCGAAAGGGCGGCTCCACGCAGACTGACTCAAAAGTGAATGAGCAAGTGGGCGAAGACGGCGGAACCTACAATGGTATCACACTGCATTCCACGGTGCGGGGAGGAGGAGAGGGAAGAGCGGGACGCGAGCGAGACGAAAGGAGGGGTAACGGACAAGAGGGCTCTTCCGGGCGGGGGTGGTGCCACCTCCGCCAAGAGGGGGCGTGGCCCCCCTCCTCATCGCACTTTCCCCGCCTTCGTGACGCTCGGTAAGGGGCGGGTCCACGGGAGCCCCGGATCGAGACTGGAAGTCCCTCGGCTCTTCGGAGGGGTACATCTCGGGAAAGCGCTCACCAAGTGGGTCATTCGTGGGGTACGCATCGGCCAGACCGCACCTCCCGCAGGTGAGTGAGTCGAGGTGTTTTGCGGGCGCTCATAGCGTCTCTCCGCGGTGCGAGACGGCAGACACCGCCGACTTCGCCGGACTCCCAGAAGCCGTCCGACCCAAAGCTACGTCCCGGCTGAGAAAGTCGTTCGCTCCCCGCCGACGAGTTGACACGCCGGGATCGAGGAGCTTTCCCCTCCGACGGACTAACGGGGTCAAGCGGGTGGTGGCGCACAAGTCCCCCCATCTACTATCTTTCTTTCGTTCGACGAATATGGCACTCGTTTCCATTTGTTTCTCTACGCTACGGGATCGAGGATTTCTGCCGATTTTTGTCGATATGTCGCGTGGACGGAATTACGTAGCCTCCCCGCGGGAAATAAGCCCCCCGGTGGTGCTCTGTTGTGATGGTGTTCGGTGTGACGGGCTATACACGACCGAAGACGTGAATTCTCCGTTCGGAAGGTTTATCGAGTGGAAATCTAACGTCAGTTGGCACGTAATGGTGGATGATGCGTGGCAACTCTCGTCATTCGCAAGTCCAAACACCGTGATTACGTCTCGACACTTTTATTCGGATACTTTATATTGTGGCATGCGCATCATTTTGCCGCATTGTCCGACTGTTGCTATCCTTTGTGAAGTTGCGGTAATGATAAAAAAGTGTTTTCTTTAAATGTAATTTTTTAAATATACGACGGATTGAAAGTTTATAAAAGCGACGGCTGAGCGATCGCTGGTTACGTGAGGGAAGGAAAACACGAAGTGGTTGAGAGTGTTGGCGCGAGGAGGAGATTCGGGCGCCAAAGGTTGAAGACCGAGGAGAACGACGAAACGATAGGCGTGTGAAATTTATACGCGCGAATCCTCTGGAATAATCAAAAGCTTTCCGGGGAAGAACACATGAAATATCCGCTGATTTCATGTCACCACGCAACACATCACTTTATCATTTTCTTTGTCGCGAAGATAAACGAAAATATTTGAACCGTGTGTTATATGGCTACTGATAAAAAAATAACGCGCTCATCTATGAGGAAGATAATTTGAAGTTGCTTCATACACATATCAAGTGGGATAAGTGACATAAGATCGAAATGTGCGCAGGTTTTGAATTTCGTTTTTTCGAGGCTTCAAGATTCTAAATCGACATTCATAAACATTCACGAATTTGTCAAATTATTTCTTCTTAAGTCATGTAAAACAGTAACGAAATGTTCCGGATAAATTTGAGGGTATTAAATTTGGGTTTATATCAAGTTACTTTAGGAGTCATATTGAATTTGATCTACAACTTTCATGCTAATTTCTTTAGTAGAAATGAACTATAATATATCATAAAATAAGTGGGCATACAGAAATAAACCTGCTATTTTGCTGGGAATAAAACATGTATATTTGTCTTCCTTTTCAGATATAGAGTGCCTAAAAGCAGGAGGATGGATGTTTCAACCTTGAAGCAAACCCTTGTTCAATATGGTCAAGAACACCTCCTTGACTTTTGGGAGACTCTGAGTGACCACGAAAAGAAAGAGCTCTTCAAAGACATTCAAGAGTGAGTATTTCATTAAAAACTCACTTATTTTTAAAATCTAAATTTAAAGGAATACTTGTTATCAATATTAAAAATCTACCCAAATGATTAGTTTGATCAAAATCATCACTATTATCACAATGGCATCCACCTGTGGTTCTAGCATTAAATTTTCATTAGCTTGTTTACCAGGAGTGAATTGCTGATACTAAACCAGCCCAGGTAACTGTGGCACTGGCCTGATTTTTTAAATTATATTTTAAACACTGTAAGAATTCATTATCTCATCGATAAAAATGCAGATGAAAATACGTTGAATAGTATATCTCAACTATTTTAATAAAAATAATAAAACTTGTTTATAATAGGGCTATTACATTTAAACAAATTATTATAACAATATTGCAATATTTAAATTTTACACTGGCCCAGTCGGCCCTCATGAGCACAGGTCCTTTGGGCGATCGAACAATCGCCTGTATTACCAGTCTGTCCCTTTTGTTTACAATACCTATTATCAGCTTAAATTATTTTCTTTTAATTTAAAAAATACTGATTATCTGCTGAAGAGCAAAATTCAAAATTGTATTTATGCATAAAATATTTCCAGGTGAAACCATAAATAAGAATTACATTAAGTAGAAATTTCTATTTTTGAGTGTAGTGTAGTGTAGGAACATTTCATATCTGTTGAGTTTGGTCATCTTAAATTTATTGATATATTTTAACAATTTTTATTTTCCTACTGATAATTTAATCATATAAATCATTTCCTTGTCAGAGTGACTAATACAGAATTTATATACTCAAATGATAGAGATTATCTATAAATTTTAACTTCAAATTCCTATAAGCCTGGCAGCAATCAAAATTCGCCAAATTTTGAAGAGAGATGCTTACAGGCAATGTAACTTGTATTGGCAAGTCTTTGTTAAAAAGAACTTACCTAAGTATTTGACTCCATTCCATTTTAACAGACTAAATTTGAAGGATGTCACTAATTTCTTCAAAAGAACAAACAACACTATAAATGAAGACCAAGAGAAATTAGATGATAGACTTCAACCAGTGCCCTGTGAGATTTATGGTTCTGTTGTTCAAACTTCAAAGGAAAAGCTGAAATTGTATCAAGATGAAGGTTAGTCCATAAGTAATGTCATTCCCTTAGTCAATACCACTTAGAGGACAGTTGAAAGATTTCTGTTGATCTCAACAAACAGCAGTATAAAATTACTGTTGTGCATGGCCAGTATCTCACTTTTTTGCTCTTTTTTTACAATTCCATTTAAGGCTGCTTTTAAATTACCAAAGGATAATGCTAAATATGTTTGAACATTAATTATTTTCAAAATAACTCAACTTTTAATTTTAAACAATGGACTGATGGTGATGAGTTATAAAAAGTTATTTGGACATCACAAATGTCCATATTGTTTGCAAAATGAAAAAATCTACAGTCGACTAAGATTTTATGGATTCACATGCCATTTTTTTCCTAGCTAAAGCCTTATGAATCAAAGTCAAACTTAAATCATATTGCAGATACATTATTCTTGGACTGCACTATCACTAAATATTTCAATTCATTTTGTCTAAAAAACATTGCTTAACTAATTTTAACTGAAATTTTTGTTTCATTTCTCTTAACTCTTAAACTTTACATTATTCTTTGGGAGCTTTAACCATGTGCACAAATTCTATGAACTTCTTTGGCTGACTAAAAAGACAAAGTTGTCTTTTAAAACTGTCTTGTTTTTCCACAAATCTAAAATAAGTAAACTAATAATTGCCTGCACTTTAAGAGGTCAAATTATGTTTGAAAGTAAACTGAAAATTAATAATAACAAGGTGAAGGATAATATTCCAAGTTTTAAAAAACATCAAAATTAAATCATTGACAATTTTGTTTTTATTTTAAGAATAATTAGTCTTTAGAGACTCAGAACTATAAAGATAGTCTTATAAATTATCTCTCACAATTATTACAAAAATTATTATATTTATTAAATACTTCAAGTACACTGCATTTATTTGAAGTATTTACTTAGCTATTGTAGAAGCTGTTTAAATATTTTCATTAATGTACTGAAAATTTTTATTTTACTATCTACCACCTAAACCAGGCATGACAAACTAGCAGCCCTTTCTGTGACTGACTGTGGCCCAATAGTTAATTTATGTCACAAGTGAATCATGTAAATGCTTAATTTTAGCAAAAAGAGACGATATTTTTTCAAAGTTACCGAATTACAATAGAACACATTTTTTACATTATTGTTTTTAATTGTGAAACTCAAGTCTATCATTCCAGCTCTGGCACTCATTAAACACATGCAGCCTTTTTCTAACATCCATCACTTTAATGCTACCCTTCTATAACATTTATCACTTTAATGCTGCCCATAAAATTAAATGTTGACTGCTTTCTAGTGATATGTAAAGTGTAACCTCTCATTCTCACCATTTATAAAACTAGCTATTTTAACAATATTTCCCAAAACCATGCCTGCTGGCTGTAGTGCTTTTCTGGTAAAAAAAATCCACATCCCATCTCTGCCACTCCAGTAAAACCATCTGTTGCCTCACCCTCTTCTACATCATTGTAAAGAAAAAGTATCATGATACTTTAGCAAGTACATTGAATGATTTAGCAATCTCTTTCTTATTTTACATTTATATTGCCATATTCAATATTGTCCAACATTAATTAATGCTGCTGTAGTCGCTACATAAGACACAAATATAAATTTTATAGAGTATACCGATTTGGTCAGTATATATTTCTAAAATCAAGAAAATTCCAAAAAGTGTCAACTTCCAAGTCCAAAGTATGTCAGATATGAGAGGTTGTACTTAATGCGAAGGCTTTCACGGCATGGGTTCAGATTCTCAGGTTTTTCCAAGATGTTCCACCATGTTGTCATTTTCTGAGGAAATCACTTTGACCAGAAGATGCCAGCAATAATGCTGAAGAAACATAGTCAGTCTACAATGACAACATGGCGGAACATACCAGAAAAACCTGAGAATTAAGAGGTTGTACTTGATTTAAAATTTTATAATGTAAACATAATGGATCAAATCAGATTTAAATAACATAATGCCTTTATACCCAATTGAAACTAAAAAATTATGCTGGTGATAATAAATCATATTAATCTACAAACATATTTCTGGAAATTTTTAGGTTTTAGGCAAATTGCTGATGGAAAGGTTGGGGTACTTCTCCTAGCTGGTGGCCAAGGAACTAGACTGGGAGTTTCCTATCCTAAAGGCATGTATGATGTTGGACTGCCTTCCCATAAAACTCTTTATCAACTTCAAGCAGAAAGGATTAGGAAACTCGAAGAGTTGGGATTGGACTATGCAGGAAAGCGCGGTTGCATCCCTTGGTATGTATCATAGCAATTATATGACTTGTCATAATATTAAATAAATACTGTTTAAGTAATTAAAAGTTTACTTTTCATAAAAGGTATATTATGACCAGTGAACATACAAAAGAACCCACCTTTGACTTCTTTGCTAAACATAATTACTTTGGATTAAAAAAGGAGAACCTAATTGTTTTTGAGCAAGGAATGCTTCCGTGCTTTACTTTTGATGGGAAAATCATTATGGAAAGTAAGAGCAAGGTTGCAAAAGCTCCAGGTATGAATATTAAAAGTATATTGTGGTATAAATGCTGGAAGCATAATATTTATTATATTTATCTATTGCTTACAAACTTTTCTCCTGAAATGTTACAGATGGTAATGGAGGATTGTACCGTGCTCTAAAAGAGAAGAATATTATTGAAGATCTGCACAGAAGGAATATTAAGTACCTTCATGTCTATTGCGTGGATAATATCTTGGTCAAATTAGCCGATCCAGTTTTCATGGGTTACTGCATAACTAAGAGAGCAGATTGTGGTGCTAAGGTATGCAGTTTTCTAAATATACACTTGACTTTAGTGAGGCTATACATAGACTGGTTCAAAAAACTATTCTTGCTGATGCGATAATAAAATAGCTTAATTTATTTCAAACCTCAAAAGATTTGAAGCATGTGTAGACAACTAAAGGCAACAATTTGAAACTTTAGTTGAGTTCACAATCAAACTGTAGGCTTCTAATAAATACTTTTAATTTTTAAATATATACAAGATAGTGGTAATAATTTCTGACTACTCAGTATATTGAAAAAAATCGTTATTAAAAATATAATCAATATAATCCACTATGGAAGCATTAATTTGTGGTATTCCATACTATGGGACAAATAAAACAACAAACTATGGAAAAATTCCACTATCGTACTCAAAAACACAACCAGGTTTCAATGTAAAAATGTCATCGTCAGGTGATTTTTTTGTTTGGTGGAATTTCTAGTTTGTTGTTTTATTTGTTTCAATGTGATCAAATGGCTGGTATAAAAGGATTTTCAGCATACTGCTCATGGAGCTAGTTGATTTTTCTAATGATGGAATCCGTACAAGGAGCTAAACCCTCCGTTAGTCGCGTGGCGTCTGCTGGACGCCATGTAATATTATTTTCTTTGCAGGCAGCAAATTTGGATATTTAGGAACTTCTCCTTTTGCGTATCTTATTATTTTAAGCTTATCTGCCAATCATTTAAACGTTTTCGGGTTTTGTCACCTCACCAGGTTATATAGTACTATTTTTATATTTTATGAGTCTGATAGACGCCACGCGACAACTTACGTTCGATTGGGTTACATCATTATTTTTGCGCTGTCCATTGCAATCATTATAAATGCGTTATATTTTATTTTATTTATAACAAATATATATATAGTATATTTGTTAATTTATTTACTTACTATATTTTGTTCTTTGTATTAGAGCTTTCATTGGGCTACTGTATCTGGCTGGTTTCCTTAGAAACAGCAAACTGAATACAAGTGATTTGTGGAATACTGATAGTACTGAGATTGAAGTTTTTCGTCTTTTAATGTCTCAGAAACGCTTTCATTTTCTTTTACAAAATACTCCTTTTGATGACAAAGTAACCAGGAATGAAAGAAAAGTTTTAGATAAACTTGCACCTGTGAGGGAAGCTTTTGGTATATTTGTTCAGAACTGCCATGAAAGTTATTCCTTGGGGGAATATGTAACTATAGATGAAATGCTGGCAAAATTCAGGGGAAGGTTCAGTTTTAGGCAATACATCCCCACCAAACCCGGAAAATATGGAATAAAGATATTTTTACTGGCAGACGCTAAATACTTTCACAAAGCAAATTTAGAAATATACGCAGGGAAACAGCCAGATGGTCCATTTCAGGTTAGCAACAGTTCTTATGATGTCATCAAAAGATTGATCATGCCAATTAGTGGTAGTGGACGTTATATTACCGCAGATAATTGGTTTACTAGTTGCAAACTACTTACAGACATTATAAAAAGTGATAGGCTTACATATGTAGGTACAATAAGGAACAATAAAAGGCAGCTTCCACCTTTTCCATCAGCACAAGGTCGAGAACCATTTGCATCTCGTTTTGGTTTTCAAAAGCATTGCACTTTAATGTCTTACATACCCAAAGCAAGGAAAAATGTCCTCCTACTTTTGTCAATGCATCATGATTCTGCTATCGACGAAACAACAGGTACGGCCAAACAACCAGAAATAGTGACATTCTATAATGCTACGAAATCTGGAGTTCATGTCGTAGATAAATTATGCGCGACCTACTCTGTTTCAAGAAACACCAATCGGTGGCCTATGACTATATTTTATACAATGCTAAATGTAGGAGCAATAAATGCTCAGGTTATTAACCTAGAAAATAATAATATTGATTCCCAAAAACTTCGGAAGAGAAGATATTTCATTAAACCCCTTGCAAAAGAGTTAGTAGCAGAACACGTACAAAAAAGGTCTCAAATTACCAGTTTACCAAGACAATTAAACAAAAGAACAGTAGAACATAGTACTCAGGTTGAAATTGAAAAAGAACACCCCGAGTCAAGTGCTGGCACCTCTAAACGATTACACAAGGAGACAGAGGAAAGAGAAACACAGAGTAAAACTACTGCTCGAAAAAGGTGTTACATTTGTGAGCGAAAAAAGAATCGAATGACAAAATATAAATGTACAAATTGTAACAATTATATTTGCTTAGAGCACTCTGAAAACATTTGTGTTAATTGTATAAATAAAACTAGTTAAACATTGTTTACGATGCGAAAAAATTTTAATGTATGTCAGAAGAACGTGCGCTCAAATCTATTAACAATATATGTTAATGTACATTAAAATTATAGATATTTTTGTACCGATTACATTACTTGTACCTTTGTAGTGAATAAATATTATCAATTTAAAGCATTCTCTGTAAGTCTGTACACTTCCTGAAGTGATAATTAAATGGAGTCTGATAGACGCCACGCGACTAAATGTGTTTTAAAAAGTGGTGCGACTAACGGAGGGTTAAGGAGCCATTTTCAAAAACTTTTTCAAGCATTGATATTTTTTTGGAGCAAGGGTTTATTTGACTATTTAAATTAATTAATTAATTATTCAAATTAAATAATTACTAATGGGAAGATGAAAATAAAAACATCCATAACAGCATATTTTATTTCATTATAGAATTTCTGGCATATAATATAGACATTTTTAATATTCTAAATATTAAAAATAAAGCCTTTGCCAAAATTATGCAATTTAACAACATATTTACATTTCTTCTTCAAACAGGTTGTCGAGAAGTCATTCCCTACAGAAGCTGTGGGAGTTGTTTGCAAAGTAGATGGAAAATATAAAGTAGTGGAATACAGTGAAATTACTCCAAAAACTGCTCAAAAACGTAACCCAGATAATAGATTGACATTCAGAGCAGGAAACATTTGCAATCATTTCTTTACAACTGAATTCCTGCAAAATGTTGTCAAGTATGTGCATAAGCATTTTTATTCGCATGTCTCACTTTGTAAATGAAAATATAATTTTAATTTCATTGAAAGGAACTTATTTCATGAATTTTTCTGCTAACAGTGAGCAAGAGTTAGCTTTGAAACACCATGTTGCAAGGAAGCAGATTCCTTATGTTGACAGTGCTGGAAAAGTAATCAAACCTGAAAAACCAAATGGAATTAAATTGGAGAATTTCGTCTTTGATGTTTTCCAGTTCTCCAAGTGAGTTTATCATTTTCTATATTATTTACTTTTAGACATATATACACAGTGGAATCTCATTACAGCATGTCTTTGGTTCAAACATACATTTTTCTACTTTTTACTATCTATCAATCTCTATTACCATTCACCTATCTGGAGGATGTCCTCATGACAATGGCTCTCACCACCATCGTCATTAAAAATATAGGCTAATTAGCATTGGGTCCGCATGTCCCAATGAAGTGGTTCAATCGCTAATTCCCATCCTCGCCTACTGCTTTCTGGTCCTCACCTGTACAAATTACTCTACGCTCTATCTTCTGCCAGTACTAAAAGTGCTACCATTCACCTCTAGGGTATCTCATTAAGTTTTTACATCAGAAGATTACCAGTCTCCTACATAACCCTCAACCTGGAGGATCTGGGCTTTGTTTTCCAGGCATTAAATTTCTTAGACAGGTTGTCTTTGAAACACAAGAGCCATCTCCCCATGGTTGAAAAATCAAAGCTATCCTTTTCATCAATGATCTGCCTACCTAGGTTCACGAGATCCATTTTCCCAAGCATTCTCAGCTAAATGGACCAGTTTGTACTTTACAGTTAGCTACAGTTACATTTAGCCACCCCTCTCCTTGGTTTTTAAATCAGGGTTACCCTTCTTATAGATGAGCTGCCTTCTTAGGCTCACAAGACCCATCTTCCCATGCCATTTAGCCACCCCTCTCCTTGGTTTTTAAATCAGGGTTACCCTTCTTATAGATGAGCTGCCTTCTTAGGCTCACAAGACCCATCTTCCCATGCCAATGCCTGGATTTAAATGGCAGCATATGGTTTACCCATTGTCCCAGTCAGGGCCGGCCTAAGTTACAGGTGAACCGGGTGGCTGCCTGGAGCGCCAAAGTTTTGGGGGTGCTATCCCGATCACCTATGCATTACTTGCAAGTGAATAAATATTGGATATCAATTTCTATCAAGGAACAGGCTAAAATATTGATGGCATTCCTTTTAATTTTTCATTATCAATAATTTTGACAGAGCGATGAATAAATTAACATGTACTTTGTAAATATATCAACAAACATTAACGGAGGGCACAGTGAAGTGCTATCTCGCCCAGGGCACCAAAATTCCTTGGGCTGGCTCTGGTCCCAGTACTGTCATTGAGTTATCAGTCATGACATAGGGTCTAAAAGATTGAGGGTAATAAGTACACTGGTGATGTAATCATCTCCAAAAGTTAAATGATAAGCAAATAACTGAACCATAATACAAATATGCAATTTTGACCACCATTGCTAATTGCTGAGTGAACCATGTTTTGGTGAAATTCAAAAAGTATAAATTGTACTCAAGGATTTTTAAAGCACTATTTTTAAACTAGTCTTTTGAATGATATAATGTTAAAATATTGCTAAGTTTATTATAATTGTCATTACACAGCAATTTCGCAGTTTGGGAAGTACTGAGAGAGGATGAGTTCAGCCCTTTAAAGAATGCAGATGGTGCTGAAAAGGATACACCAACAACTGCAAGGCATGATCTATATTCCCTTCATCAACGCTATATTATGGCAGCAGGAGGGCAATTTGTTGATGATGAGAATATGCCAGTGATTCCAAGGTAAGGTCTTTCATTGTTTTTCCAGGTATCTTAATTAAATAAAAACATAACTAAGCACAGTTTTGGCAAAGATTATTCATAGATAGAGTTGCCTTCTTTCTGGGTTTTAAACATATACTCATGGTTAAAAGTTATCCCCAAGGTCCTGAAAAAATTTGTTTTTTTCAAAATTTCATCTAATTTTGTTATAATGGGATTCAGAGTTATGTGATAAATCTATGCCTAATTTAAATCCCAATAAATAAATTTCTGTTAGCAGATGCATTAATAATTCAATTAAGAATATTCTACAGCTTACCATTAAAATAAATTATAATCAACCTTAAGAATTTTCATTTTTATATGTATTTGTTCAGACAGCAGTAATCTTCTGCTTTAAAAACACAGCATCAGATACCGTAAATACCCGCGTATAATGCACACCCTCGTATAACGCACAGGGGGGTTTTCAGCCTCGCAATCTATGATTTTTCTATATACCCGCGTATAGTGCACACCGATTTTTTTTAGCGTTACCATTCCAGAATAAAGTAGATGGTGTAACGTGTTCTAAAGCAATGATCGAATTATTGGTATTATGTATTAGTAACATAATGAAAGTGCGAAATGAAGTTTTCGAATACACGTTCCAAAAGAACGTCAGCTAACTCAATCATTACATATTTCATGTTTACTTACAAGGTGATACTAGGACATAATGAATCGAATTATATTAATTTTATAGTATGGCATATGACATTCTTTGAGCTAATAAAATGAAATGACGATAATCCTATGTTTTTACATACGTTTTTGTCATGCCTGAGGTGGACGGGTTCACCCAACCTTCAGTTTTACCCTTATTAGAACACCCGGGAGCATGTAAACACGATAGCAAATAACCATAATTAACTACAGACTCGAAGAATCAAGAATAAATCACGTATGAATGCTGAGAGGAAGGTAGGGAACGATAACTTTATTTAGTTCTACAAGACGCATCAACTCCCAGCATATTCAGAGGCATCAGCTGGCATTGTTTCTAATTATAAGTAGTACCAGTACCTCACCACCAGACCGGGCGCTGGTGTAGGGTGACGTCATGCATAAGATGACGATTCTGATAATAACATCGAAGAAGAATGGTCCAGTGACGAAAAATTTCTTGGCTTTTAAAATGAATAAATACTGAATTCATTCTTTTCATATCTAATGAATGTATGTTTATAGAATTAGTTAATGAATTTTAACTATTATCTATCTTGCTTTTCGTAAAAATCACCAATAAAAATATGAGGATACCCGGGCAGTAATTACTGTGCCGAAATTGTGGAAATATGAGGTCAAATGAAAATAGGAAGATTATGTACCCTCGTATAACACGCATCCTAATTTTTAACTCGAATATTTTGAAAAAAAGTGTGCATTATATGCGGGTATTTACGGTACTCAAATTGAAAATATTGTGTGCATAGAATATAATAAATCACCCAAAAATAAATAAGTGATGTTACATATAAAGATTGATGGAAATAGTTAATCGTAAGATCCTTATGCAGACAGGCATAAGCTGGAAAGTTGGAAATAATATGGAAGAAGGAGAAAAATTCATCCATGACTGGGAATTGAATCTGGGTGTTCTGCTCACACTAAACTACTAAACTATTGAAGCAGAATATTTCTCCCATTTAAGAACACAGATCTTTCTCTTAGTTGGGACTAGGCTAGCCACATGACAGAATTTTTCTCCTGTTTCCACATTATTCTCGATGATACTTTGTCTAACAATTAGTTGTAGTTTTTTTGGTCATGTTATGAATTAATTTTATGAGGCTTGTGTGGACATCAGCGATTGTCAACATTACTGAAATCATGAAAACTTTTTAGTCGTGTTATGAATTAATTTTATGAGGCTTGTGTTGACATCAGCAATTGTCAACATTACTGCAATCATGAAAACTCACTCTCTATAGGAATTATTTTAAGGCATGGAATAAAACTGGTAGAATAATTTGACAGTAGTAAAAAGGATTATTTGGCAGCAGAAAAAATTAAATGGCAGTTAAAAAGATAAACTGGCAGTATTCAAGCAGCAGTAAAGAAAGCAAAAACTAGCAGTATTTTAATGCAACACTGCAGTAAAAAAATAAAATATTAGTAAACAAAATTAAATGTTCCTTTGAGGAGGAACGAAAAACACTTCAACCAACTTACCCAACCCGGTGAGTTACAAGCAAAATGTTCCTCCATGCAATAATTTCCCAAAACAAAATGTTCCTTTGAGGAGGAACGAAAAACACTTTAACCAACTTACCTAACCTGGTCCAGATGAGCAAAATGTTCCTCCATGCAAACATTTCCCAAAACAACAAAGAATGAAAATTGCCATGGATGACTTACACTGAAGCTTAGCCATAATTTGATGTCCCTAATTGCAATTTCTTTACTGCTGCTTGAATACTGCCAGTTTATCTTTCTTACTGCCATTTTATTTTTCTACTGCCAATTAATTTTTTTTTGCTTGAGAAATTCTACTGGCAAAATATTTTTTTACTGTCCAAACAAATTGTAGCATTATTTTAATCCCCAATTTTGATAAAGTATAAATTTCAGAATATTTCTACACATTTATGGCAGTTAAGGAAAAACTGTCGGCATCAGCTTTTCTGTAAAATGGAATTTTCATGTCTATACAAAAATATACTTATAAATTTTGCATTTATTCATGAATTAACAAAAAGACTTACTTCCAGTGCATCTCCCATTCACAATGGCAATGGAACCATTCATGAGACCAATAACAATGAAATGTAAGTAAAATACTTATATATACTTTTAAACATTTAGAGAAATCTATTCAAAAATGGCACTTGGCTAGAAATTAGGATTTATTCAAGGGCACAAATCCATTAGTCATATAAGTAGATTGAATTTAGCAGTTTTGATCCTCAATTCTAGAATAACTCATCACAAAATCAAGGGTTAATAATTTGCAAAATAATTAATAATGAATTATGTTATGGAGTTTATAAAACATCCTAATTAGCAATATTAATGGAGGGAGGGAATAACTAAATTTAGTCTCAGCTTTAAGCAGCACTTAGCAATTCTCTTGCTTTATAAGGGGATTTGTTAGTATGAACCCTCAACTTCAGTTTGCTTCTTCTGCTCTTTCAATCATTTAATTCAGTTACACTACTATTTTCAACAAAATTATATAATTTATTTTCACAGAGAAAAATCCAGCCTAAAGTGGAAGGGTCCCATAGTGTGTGAAATTTCACCTCTAGTATCTTATGCTGGTGAGGGACTGGAAGACTTGGTGTGCAATAAGCAATTTCAACCACCTTTATGTTTGCGAGCATCTTCAGAAAAGAGCTTCAATAAAAATAGATGTGATAAGGGAGAGCATTGATACTATGCCTTTCACCACAAGCTGGAGGCTTTTTATAAAAACTGAATCAATGGACTGAACTTCTGTGATCTAAAATATTACAATACTCTCCCACCATAAATATACAAAAGAATTAACTTTCATTACATTCCATATATTGAGCAAAGTATTTTTTTAGTTTGATGAATTAAAAGTGATATAAGGCTTAAATAGGAAGAGGCAGTATTTTACTGTATGGAAATAAAAGATTACATGAAAAATCAATGACAACAATCGCATGGTTTCAAAAATGTTCTAAGGCCAACTTATACTATGACATCCAGGGTCAGTTTTTGGCAAGTGCAAGCAGTGCAGTTGCACTTGGCCATGCATGGGCAAGGCAGCCCCATCAAAGCTCACTTTCACTTCTTTTCGTATATTTATATTTAAATATTATTTTTGATCAAACAGTTATTAACAAAACCATTATTTTGGTTACACATTAAATTTCTACCTTCCTTTTCCCAGAGTGAGCAGTAATAATTATTCCTAGATCTATGTCATAAGGGGGGCCGATTGAAAATTTTGGCACACGGCTCTGCAAAAAGGTGCTGGTCCCAATGACTCATAAAATCCTAAATGAAGTGATTTTGAATTTTACAAATTGCTTTCAAAAAATTTATGTAAATTGTCTTCTCACGGCAAAATAACTTGAAATTCACAAGATTATTCGTCACATGCTAAGTGCGACAAATTTGAGTCATTTTTCAATGACAATAAAATGTTTTTTTACCAGTAATAAAATTACGTTTGAAGACAAAGTAAGGAGAGTATTACATTGCATTTGGCTCCTAATATTTTGATGATGGAAGTAAACAGTCATGCATTAAAAATAAAAATTTCAATTAGCAGTATTCTCAATTCTGATTATAACTCATTAGAAAAATGCCTGGTTTTAACATAAAATTGATGCAAGTCCAAATGTTCAGCAAAGTAAAAATACTTTTTGAACATAAATGATCCTTCTCTGCCATATTAATGAAACATTCACTTCAGAGTCATTAACCAAAGATGGAAGATTCAACAGTAAATGTATTCAGTTGTTGAAGAGTCTGGATTTTATACCAATGCTCATTGGTTGTTCAAATATGTATATAACTCCAACAAAATATGAATTTTTTAAAACTAAAGACTGAGTCAAGGTTACAATCAAGGATTGATATAATAAGCTCCTATGTACGGCTTAGCTTCTGCCATTTACAGTGATATACTGTTTTGTGAATCCTTGTACATAAAACAAACCACATTTTGTGAGCTACTCATTGGAATTTATATGGATAAAATGATGGTGTATGTCTTTTTTTAAGTGTACCATTTATCCTGTTTGATTACAGAAAGAATGTTGAGAGCACTTTCTTTATTTTTCGATTAATAAACTATTTTGAAGATTCAAATTTTTGTTTTTCTTTTGCGATGCCAACTTCAGTGAAAACATTAATGAAAATAGTAGCCCAAAACCAGAGCCATGGTACAAGGTGTTAACCTCAGGCAGCAGTTTTTTAAGAGTGACATTATAGCACTGTCACCACCTATCTCTAGCTGTCTCATGACCTAAGGCCATGTTTTGCCTTTTTAACTAAGGTGGTAGATATCCATGCCATGGCCCTGCCAAAAGCTACCACTGTAAATTCCAGGGCAGTCCCTCTACAAGTGATGAGCTTGGGACAAAGTGGCCTGTTTGGCATCCTCTTAATATTAAATACCAAATTAAACTTTCCTTATTGTGGCATCAAAATGCAGAGTCCCTCAAAGCATGGGGACCAGGGCAGTCATCCCCATTTACCCTGCACTAGGGATGGCCCTGGTAACTGCTTTCGTCTCTGTGGTATTTAAGCACAAAAAGTAAATATCAGTAGGTTTGGCAAGTGTTATCTCTTCAATTTGTCTAAGACACCTAGAAATTGAATTTCATTGTTAACTTCTGAGTAAGAAGTCAATATTATTATTTCTCATCATTGCATTAAGAATACCAACTTATCCTGATTGATACTTATTATTCTCACGAAATTTCACTATGAACTTGAAATAATCAGAATAGAATCAATGTCATGCACAACATTTTAGCATAATACCCATGCATCATACCTTTATTCAGTCCTCGTACAAGCATACTTGGTTAAATTTTAAACTTAACAGGAATATTTCAAACAATGAAAGGAATCTAATTTTACTAATTCCATTTCAAGGTACATTTATTCTTTAATTTATATGGCATTTTAGATATAGAAATCTTTATGCTAAAAACAATGAAATTTTTACAGAATAATTCTACATGCAATAATGCCAACATATTTTTCTGTCTTCAAATGAGGATACCGGTGCAATCAGGGCTCAAAAATATAACTAAAACCTACTCGCCACTTGACAAAATAATTCATTTCATGGAGGGTAAGGCTGAAAATTTACATGTCACTTTGCTTCTTTAACTTGCATGTGGTAAGTGGGCGAGCGTACTTCTAAAACCCTGGGTGTGGTGATATATTTATTACCTATCTTTTAATCCTTAAAAGCCAGAGCATTTAAATACCAGGCTATGGTATGATGCAGGAAAGGTATATGACCACAATTTTAATGAAAAGATATGAAAATTGAGTTAAATTTCACAGATTGTTTTATCATCGCAGCTGTCTCCTGTATAAAATGCTCTCGTAGGCCACATGCAGTCTGAACACCATAGATTGTTTGCTTATGAGTAAGTCAAATTTATTGAAAACTAGTAGTTTTATCATAAAAATAATTTACCATGTTTAACAGTTAAATTATACTAGAAGTGAATTTAAAAATTCAAGACACAAAGCCTTCTATGCACTTTGTTGCACTTCAAGATCTAATTACCGTATTCGATGGCATATAAGACGCACTGGCATATAAGACGCATCCCCATTTCAGCAGGGCATATTCAGGGAAAAAGTTTTTACGGTCCGTGCGAAAACGCAGCACTGTAAAAACTGCAGTAGACGATTTTGGGACCAGAAGGGTCTATTTTAAAAAACCTGTTTCAATGGGGAGACATTTTCGTAACATTACCGAAATATTACATTTTATTGGCAAAGTTCTTACAAATGTTTTATAATCCATATTGGAATAATATGCCATATATTTAATGTTTGTTAGTTTTGTCTGGTTTTACCAGTTAGGGGCATGGTTTTCCAAAGTCGTATATGGAGACGGATAGTTCTTAAGTGGACGAAGTTTCAGAAAAGCCCCATAGATGGTACGATCATAGCCGCAATTTTGATGAAGCTGAAAGCAAAAGCAATTTGTTATGGAAACATTTTATTTAAAGCAAGCGGTGAGCGTGGGGGATGACTTTAGGCTGCGGAAGGTCTCGCCTTCGCATATAAGACCCGGGGATGATTTTTGAGCCATTATTTTGGGAAAAAAATTGCGTCTTATATGCCGTCAAATACGGTATGTGATTTGTCTGTACAAATTTGGCTTAAGCACCATTTTCACTTCTTTTCTTTCCACCTAATAGTCCCTATAAACTAAACAGGGCACTGTAAATATCATACAGATAAGAGAATGCTCCTCATCTACCAGTGCTCTCATAAACCCACTTGTGTCTTCAATAAGAGTTATTACACAATTTAATGGTAACATTTCCAAATTATACTGATTTTATTGTTTTAATAGTGTAAAATGTATTATTAATACGATGCATATTAAATTTGTAAAAAATTGGCCAAGGTCCAAATATAGGGTCGCTTTAAACACTTTTGTTTTCCATACTGATCCTTCCCCATGTTAGGAGTAGATCAAATTCATACCAATGATTCAAAATAAATCAATAAATAGGTTGTGTTATTAATTCTTTAGCAAAATACAATCTATATTATAAAATAGGGCTGAAACATCCCTACCACAATTTCAGAGCTGAAACGAAATCAATGGGTTTTAAAAACAGATTTCACAGTCATTACTTTCAGAACAAATAAAATATTATCTCCTCATTGTTGATTCATTTTAAAACAACAGATTTCAAAAGTGGATTTTAGTATCATTTGCAAAAGAAAATATAAAATAATACCATCTTCCATTTACTGATGTTTTAAAAAGCAGGGTATAGTAAAACAAAGAATAAATATAATAATATCATATTCCATTCACTGATTCCTTTAAAATCATCAATTATTTTGAAATGGTCAAAACATCCACTCCTGCAAAATTTTGCGAATGAAACATCCAGGGCCAGAACATATACAGCTGAAACAAATGCCATTCATACTAAACCACTATAGGCAGCTGCCCATTTCTAAAAATGTTAAATCCTAACAAAGTTAGTTTTTAATTTTAAATATACTTTCTTTACTGCCATATTAAAAACCTTAGGCAAATTATTTGCTAGATTTAATTTAGAGTGGACAGAAATTGTTAGTGCCTTCCAACTAAAGCTCAGTATGCAAGGTGATAGTGATGCTCCTAAAGCCATCCTAAGGGCTTGCAGTCATCCAGTGACCCTGGGCAGCTGCTCCTTATGCCCTTCGTATAAAACAGCCATATCCATATAGATGGCTTACTAATACTAATTAGCCAGTTGTAAAGGTCTACACTAGCTTTATGCTAAGTCTAGACATAGGTAAGTGGAAAATTTACACTTTCTCCTTGACTTTTGTTCCAGAACTATGACAATCCAATTAGATTTACATAATGATTATTGGCTAATTATACATTTCTTATAATTTTATTTAACCATGAGGAGCTCGCATATTAACTCATTTATGCCCAAAGGGCATTTTGATGCCCACCCATTTAAAAAATCGCCCCGCATGCTCAAGCGATACTAGAAGAGCAGTTCCACACTGTCTATGTTCAGAAAGGACCAGCCGATAAATCAAGGCCAGCACACTCCAACAATCACCCCACTCCACCACATAGGCCTGCGCTGAAGAAAGCATGTCGTCAAACCCATTGTTCGCTTCATGAAAAAGTTAAGTTTCTTGTGGTTAATGCAAGTGCAGGTGCCAACCAAATGTTCTAAAATTACAAACAAACCATAGGGCTCACTTTTTCGATGCTACTTTTGTATTATTGCCATTAGTTGTGTTTGTATAACGATGTAACTACAAAGTGGGCATCAAAATGCCCTTTGGGCACGAGCCCGTCTTTGTGCATCAGGGAAGCCCACGACTGAATTTATCGCTTCTTATGCACATATTATTGTTCCACAGTGCTGTAGGTCTGTTTCTGGGCACTGTTGGTTCCATATTTGATGACGCGAATCATATTTCATATGGGACTATCCATAAGTGATGTTATTTTCTCGCAATTTTTTGTGGTTTTCCTTGTTTTTACGCATATTTTATCACTCAGGGGGCCGAGAAACAGTTTGTATGGGGTCCACATGTAGAGTTTCTCCATAAATGAAGTAAAATACTACAAATTCATAAATTTCTATGATTTATTTCCAAGCCCATGAGGTCTCAGTTTGGCAGAGGTGATCGACCTCCTGGAGAACCCTTCTGATGAGGATCTTCTTCGTGGTTTTGCTGATGTCTATATTACTCCACCAGACAATGATAGTGTTTTAGCTTTTTGATGTATGCATGACTAATGCATGGGTGCTTGCCAGAGCAAGTGGGTTGAGTGCAATGGATCAATTGGCCTTCTGGCGGGCTTGAGTCCAGGCCTTGCTGCAAAAGTATGGAACAGCAGGTCTTGTTCCTGGGCCCGTCTGCTACTGTGATCAAGTAGCCAAACCCACATGCTTGACACATGGTGGCCACATCATAGTGACTGGTCAGCTGCACTGCAGGTGTGCCCACAGCAAAAAGAACAAGACACCGATTGCCTACCAGAAATGTGAAATCCCACTACATATACATTGCTTTGCAGGTTTTCATGGAGATAATGGAGCCTGAAAAGATGCATCACCAGCAACATCATGTAGAATGAACTTTGTTATGTTCCAAAAGTTTTAGTAATTCTTCCTACAATAGCAGAAGTGAACTGTCATGCCCAATGCATGATTTTAATACTTCTTCCTGAGTATTTATGTCTTGTATAATTTTACTAAAGCATCTCATATACATATGATTGCACTTCATTGTAATTCTGAATTTTTTAAAGTTTCTGATTCAATTCTGACATGTAATGAATAAAGAATAAGCACTTTTTACCATGAACAAGCCAATTGCATTTTCCCCTCACCCATTCTTACATACCTTCCGGGAAGGAACTGTATATCACAGTGAAGAATGGAGACCAACGCAAATATTTTTTCACGGTAGTCCTGTAAATAGTAAAAATATCAACAAAATGATGTCAAACAGGCTACAAAAAATAAAGACACAGTAAACAACCAAAAATAGATGTCGTGATTCCATTTAGAGACAGTAAACCACTAACCTCTTGGTATATGCTGCCACGGTTTTGTGCCCAAAGGGCATTTGGATGTCTACCCTGTTTCTCAGCAACCAGAGATCAAATCGATGAATGGTTCATACCACAAGTGTTCGGATGTCTTACCCTCTGATATGGAAAAAAAAATTTCTGGGCATAAAAGTACATATTAAAACATAAACTAATACATAGGTTGAACCTCTTGAATCTGGAATAATGAGGCTCAGAAACATTCCTGGTATGGAATGGTTCCAAAATTATGACCAATCCGTAAAAATATCCCATCTGAAAACATGGCATTAATGACATTCTGATTTTCCCATGCTCATGTTCCCACAGCCTAAGAAAGAATTTTTTTGTTGCTTGTTGCAATATTTTCTAATTATTGTTTCAAATAGGTAAGCAAATCTTAGAATGTAAACTAATTCTTCAATGATCAGTATTTTTTTCATATAGCAGCAAAATAAAAAAACACCTTATGTAAAAATCAATACACCTACACAAAAAAATAACTAGCACAAGTACCCCATATTGCTTGGGTTTAAGAATAAGTATAAATAATAAAAAACTATTGATAGGCAAGTTTTAACAATATGTTGTCATGAATGTTGTTCTATGAATATTTTAAAAAGATGAGTTGGTCAAAGGTCAAACAAGACTGCATTTCTTCTAGGATCCCACCACATGTTGGAGTTGGATGACAACAGTTTCACTGGCATTCTAGTCAGCTTCTTTGGGTTGAAGTGTTTGAGGCAGAGATTTGTCCACTTTATGCAGGGTGACCCATGACTAAAGGTCATAACTTCAGGAGATGATTCCAGAAGTCACTTTGAGTGAAAAATGTTATATCTACATGTGTCCGATTCGCAATGGTTACCAAATTATGGGCATTTGATTTGTAGTACATTTGAAGGCATTAGTTACTGCTGAATTTTTACAAAATGAACTGCTGATTTTATTAGAAGATTTTCCTCTGGGAAAACGATTGGAAATGTACTATCAGCATGATGGAGCACCTCCATATTTCAGTAGGAAAGTTACACAATGCCTGAGTGATCAGTAAAACTAAAAACTTTATTGTATTCAGATAAAAGTGTACGTATTTCCTGTAAGAATGAAATCCTAAAAATCAATGAGGAAGTTTAATTCAGCAAGCCTTTCTTTAGAAATAATAACTCCAAAATAAGCATCGGTCAAGTGATAAAGAGAGTGCGGTCCTGAGGGTTCCTTTTATAGTATGGGTGTGCCACATCCAGGTCCTAAATGGGGATCCAAAGACAATTATACTAAAATCCACAAACCTGTAAAAAATGGAATTTCTAATAATTGTGCTTTTCTGCTGCCCTGATGTTACACTATGTAAAGTAAAAATCTCGTTACAACGCACTTCAAAATTATGTGTTTCAAACAAACATGCTTTTTTTGGGCCCTTGTCAATTTTCTCGCATAAATACTTTACAAATATTTCAAAATAACGTACTTCAACGTATCGTATTTTTCAATACAGTCAAACCCTGATTTAGCGCCACCATTTTTTTACCTCTGATATTGGCGCTAAAGCAACGGTGATGCTAAATCAAGGTACTTCAAGATTTTATATGGCATCCTAATGGATATAAAGTATCCAATGAAAGGGTTTAACCATTACCCGCTAGATTTAAATGCCACCTGTTAGGTTTATCTACCAGATTTATTTTGGGATATTTAAATATTTTGGCTTTGTATTTCAAATTATTCGCATACCTTATGAGCCATTGATAAAAATTTTGAATAATAAGCATTTTATAGTAAAAATATTAAAGAATTGTATTATTCTTTTGTCTAGAGGAAAGAAAATATGAAAACAATGATATAAAACAGAAAATGCAGATAGAAACATATTTTCGGATTATCTGGATATGCACAGTGAATAAAGGTTAATAGTACTTAAGGGAAAGAAAATTTACTTCAATTACTATATTTGCACAATATATCAACAAAAAAAAGAGCAATGAAGTACAGGATGTTACATTGCAGTTAGAAATATAAATCAAACTCACTTCTGGGCAAAAAAATTTTCTAATTTTGTCTGAATTTTCTTTTTGTTAATTTTACAAATGGAAATAGCCAAGGCTACAACATGCTTCATTAAGTCTTTGTTGTCTGAGTTCTCCTTAAGATATCGACAAATTTCGACATATTTCAGCCTCCTCAGCAGTCACTGTTTAATAAACTGTTGTTTCATCGTCTTCACTTATACTCTGAAATGGAGGCACATACCTTTGCGTTAGTTCCATAATTTCCTCGGTTGCCATTTCTTCAAAAGCAGGTTGTTCTTCTGTACTGCAAGAAATTCTTCTAAAGACAAAGTTGCTCTCGCAATTGGAAGATTATCTATGGCAATCCGGAACTCCTGGATAGGATTTTCTTCTTCTTCTAGTTTATCTAATTGAACTTTTTCAATAAGTCCAATGTATGCCCAACAGTTGCTTATTGTTCATGGTGAAACTTCATCCCATGGCAGTTTGATCATGTACAATGCATCTTTCAAGGATAACTCAAGTGAACAATTATTGCTGATACTCTCTACTATCTTCTTCATTTGATGTCGCCTATAGTGTGCCTTAAAGCTCTTAATAATTCCAGCATCAAGAGGTTGTAGGAAGCCATTGCAATTTGGTGGTAGGAATTCCAGTCTCACATTACAATGGTCCAAGGCTTTGTGACAAGGTGCATTGTCTAGAAGCAAAAGCACATTACAGTTCTTAATATTCATCTCTTTGTTGAAAATTTGTAGCCACTCACAAAATTCAATTGTAGTCATCCATGCTTTACTATTGTGTCTATATAATTCACATATGGTTTGAAAATCTTCAAGCATTGATTCCTTGCTGTCCTTCCAATCACAGTAACAATCCCATCAGCATTTGTACAGAATGCAAGGGTGATCCTGGCTTTTGTTTTTTTACATCCATTCACAGACTCACTTGAGATGGATTTTTCTGGCTGCATTTTATAAATGACAGTGGTCTTATCCATGTTATAAACATCTCTCTGATCATATGTTTTTAAAATCTCAAAAATTCTTTTTCGACCTCTTTCAATTACTTCCTTGTCAACCTCAGCTGTTTTGCTGTGTTCATGGCGCTGCTTAAAACGATGCAACCACCCACTGCTGTAAACAAAGTCTGTGATGCTCATCTGATCTCCCATTAATTTTGCCTGCTCCTTAATTACTTCATCAGTCAGTTACATTTTTCGCATTCACTTGCCCTATCCAAATAACTAACGCATCCTCCAACTTTTCATGTTTTAGGTCATTAAGCTGGTTCTACTTGTTTGATTCACCCACTTACTTTTTTCACTCAGAATATCCACAGTACAGCGCCGACTTAAAGGTTTTCTCCATAAAGTAGAAAAATAGTTCAAATTATTTGCTGGCTGTAACCGGAATATTGTTCTTTGTACTCAAATCTCTTTTTTTTCAAAAACACTGCCTTGTTACTCATGTTGAGAAATTAAATACTAAATTGACCAGGGTTGGGTACAAGTTAAATTATTGTTATACAATGCAGAGGAAGCACAATGTCACAACAATTCACCATGAGTCTCTTTATCACCTAAGAAGCCAAACCATCGTCAACCATGTCTCTCTCTTTAATGTACACTACACTCTCCACATACTAGGGCCATTCCATTGGATTACTGAAAAGGTGCACAAATTTTATGCTTTGAAATATTTAATAGTAATAATACATAAATATATTAATAATAATATATATGAGAAAGTGCTAACTTGTTAAATGCGATAATGAAGGCAGGAATACACTCAAAACACAAAGGCAAAATGCATGGGCGTCGGCAGAAAATCTTGCAGGGGGGGAACAAAAAAATGCCTAACACACAGGGGCAGACACGATTTTTTAAATCCGTGAAAATTTTACTTAACCGGCCTCCAGGTGACAACAAATCTACACCAAAGAACCAAATTCTATTGAAATTAGCTTAGGGTACGTTTGTCTTGAGTTTTTCACTTTGTATATGATGATTGTTTTTCCCTTGAAGCACGGTAAAATGTACTCTGACAGGCTTTGCTTTGATGCAAATAAAAAATATATATTAATCTTTGATTTGCCTAATTTTCACGGAACGATTAACGTCGAATATAAATATTGCATGTTTATAATATATTTAAAATACCCACCTTTAACTAACAACCATGAATGTGTACATTTGCATTGGCAGAACATTTTTCAGGTTAAAATACATAATGAGAAAACAACTAATAAAATTCCTACAAATTCATTTATTTACAAAAACTATTAACAAAAACAGAATAGTCGTTCTCAAAATCAAAGAAATTAATTTTTAAACAAAAATTGCAAACATCTTGTGGCAGCACCAAACTTTTCTACTTCTTGGTCCATAAATATTTTTTTGTTTTCATTTACATATTTCCTATGTATGCTTAACATGCATAGCCCAGACAAACGATCATCACCCATAGTTGACCTTAACCAAGTCTTTACTCTCTTCATTGTACTAAAACTTTGTTCTGTCGTACAAGTAGAAACAGGCAAAGTTAATACAATTAAAACTGCTTTCCTAATAGCCGGGTAAAGGTCTGTGTGATCCATGAAATCAGTTATGCCATTCTCCAACTCAAAATCCGCCTTACTTGACCACATATCATACCATGTCATCGCTTCATTTTCCAAATTATCGATTTCATAAATTATGTTAAGATTCAAAATTCTGTATTTATATTCCTGCCATCCCAATTGACTCATTTGTTTTGGACGGAGTAGAAAAAGATTGAAATGCTTCTCATTTTTTGGAGAAAATCGGCATTCAAGCGATGAGATAATCGAGTCTAAATATGGAATAAAAACAGAACTATGATAATAATCCTTCACAGGCAAATCTTTGAAATTGGATCGATAGGTCTGGCATGCACATGTTCTTGGTAGCATTAGATTAATGTTCAGTTTTTCGGCTAGATCCTTAACTTCCAAAAAAATGTCGTTAAAATGACTATCAACATTTTGTCTGTGATTTCAGAGCACTATTAAAAGCTTTAGTATATGCTCATGAACTTTCAAAATATCCAACTGAATGGTCTGAAGAGCTTGCGTTACTGGTTCTAGTATTGATGAATAGGTCGAAATAATAATGAGACTGAGCAAAAAACTTGTTGTGTTTGTGACATTGACTAGTTGATGCGCCTCTTGGGATGCTTTACCAAACTCTGTTTCAGCTATTTGGTTTAATTTTTCGTGAATTTTCAAAAGGTTAGGCGTGAAAATTCTAATACTTTTGTACTTAGCACTCCAACGAGTTTCGCATAGCATTGGTATGGACGGAATTAAAGACCTTCTTTTAGGATTGCCACGAAAATAGTTTATAATGGCTTTGACTGAGCCAATGGTGTTCCTTATTTCTGGCACTGCATTTAAATCATGTACAACTAGATTTTTTCTGTTTGCAGAACAATGCACGAAAATGGCTTTAGGACATATTTCTTTAATAATGCTCTGCACTCCTCGCTCCTTCCCAGCCATTCTTGCACACCCATCATACCCTTGTCCAATTATGTTTTCAAGGCGCAGCCCGAATTGTGTAAATTTATTCATTATAGTTTCAGCAATAGACTTAGCATCAAAACTAGTAAGGGTTGCAAACCCCAAAAATTCTTCTCGTATCATGTCCTTACTGTCTACAAATCGCACACCAAGAGACAATTGTTCTTTACCTGATATGTCAGTGCTTTCATCTGCCAATATAGAAAATTCGACTGATTTATTAACTTCTGCAACGATTTTCTGCCTAATGTTCTCTTCACAGAGTCCAATCAGCTCATGTCCTATTTGCACCGATGTGTATCGAGCATTAGTTGGAGAATTTTCTAAATGTTTACGGAGTGTTTCATCCCCTGCTTCGATCCAAAATTCCTAAAGGCTTTACACATTCCCAATATTGCTGGGTTTTCCATGAAGTGCAATGTCGTGTGTGCCACAAAATATGAGAGTGGATAATATGGGAAACAGCATCTTTCTATTTTATTCAACTTTTAGCCTTGATGAATTGTCAATTTGAAAAACAATATTCTGTTCTGGGTTTTTCTTTATTTTAAAAACATTACTGGCATCTATTTGTGCATATTTGTGCCAGGAACACGAAAGATGATTTTTAGCACTCTGATGAAACTCCTTCTATTTTTTGAATGGCTTATTGATGAAAGCTCCTTGTGTGCCTCGATGAACAGTTTGTGGAAATAATATGCAATATTTGCAAACTGCACCTCTGAGTTTTATTGAGTAATTAAGGAATACATACGTCTTTATTATACTTTGTTGTGCTTAAAAAATCTTCAATTAGTAGAATGATAAAAGTGAATGAAAAATTGATAATGTTAGCTTATTAACCAATATTTCTTGGTCAATAACTTGAACATAGATTCTTCTCGATAAATTTTATTAGACTGGAAATCCTATGCTAAAATGCATGTATTTTAAAAGAAAAATGTACTTGCACCGACCACTCATCCTCTGGCCTCTAGGGGGAAGGGAAATGCGCCACTGTTCGGACGTTGGAAAATATTATAAACAGACTTAAAGGCCCCTCTGCACTGTTCCGAATGACAGATTTTATCGTTTTGTTCTGCTATCTCGCGTGCATCTGTTTATTAAGATAGGAAATTTTTTTGACTGCTCCTAATTTTGGGCCTTCCTGATCCCCGTATTCCCAGAGTCCTGCATCCCGGGGATGTTGCCCCAGCATCCATGTCCTCTCGGTGACCCTACCTAGTGGAGTTGATTTCAATAATTCATTTAAGTTCTTAATAAATATTACTTATTTAAAAAATCTTTTATAACGTGCTCGCAAGCTTTGTATTCAGTAATAGATAAACGAAACCTAAGATTTTGTTAATAAAAAAGATATTTGTTACAATAAAGTGACGTTTGAATGGTAAAAATTCTCGCCATCCATAGTTAACGTGTTAATTTATTAAGCATTTCCAGTTTATTCCCATTTATAAGTAAAATCTAATAATAATAATAATAATATAATTTATTTCACCGTTGGCAAATACATTTGCATGGTTTCGTCACTAAATATTACAAAAAAGATAGGAGGGGGACTGGCAGATTTCAGATGAGAATGTTTGTGGATCGATTGTTTCTAGAGTAGGGTTATTCTCTTCTTCGTGTAACATACATTTGGGGAAATCCCTTTGGCAGAATCTAGAAAAATATATTTTCCAAGGATACACACCATGGGATGCACACTGGAGAGGGATGGCTAATGGAACAGAACTTCCAAACAACCAGCGGTACTTATATGTAGAAGTTCCTTCTCTAATCACTATCAAAATTCTTTTCCCCCTCTTGACAGCCAAAGGGTTGAAAGAGTTCTCATCGAGGAAAATCTATACTTTCAGCTTGTGGAGGAAGACGGTAGATAATATCTCACAATATACAAAAGAGCACCTTTCGCGAAGTAAATGGAGTGAATGACCGGACACCCTCAAGGATTACCGGAATTGGGGTAGCATGCCTTTTGTCTTGTGCCAAAACCTTTAGACCTCTGGTCGCACTGCATGAGATAAGTGGGAGGAATGTGAAAATGGTAGGTAACTGAATGGTGAGGAAGTCTGTATTTACGAGATCTGAAATAGGTATCCAATATAGAATTTCTTGATAGTTTTAAAAATATCCAAGGCTTCCTAAATCCATCAAATAAAAAGCGATGACAGCCTTGGCCTTCAGTTAAAGCTAGGCTTAGGTAGATATGGTATTAAATCAGATTCTTTTGCTATGCAAAATCATACATTTGTGCATTCACAGACAGCATATGGCAGCTATCAGGGGTGGCGCTTTACCGAGGGATTCTCTATGTAATCATTATGCAGAAGTTCTGTTCACAAGGATTCATTGGCACTATGTGGGGGTGGCGCTATGCAAGGGTGGTGCTATGCGGGAGTGGCACAAAATGGGGGGACACTAAATCGGGGTTTGACTGTCATAGGTATGAATTTCAGAGGTCCCGAAAAAATATTTTCGTGGTTTTAACGTATACTTTTATCCATTAATGACTCATATATAGTTGTTTTACATCAATTTTGAAGGAATCTTTTATCTTTAATACGAAAAGATCTGCGGAACTCCACCAAAATCCCAAAAGAAGGTATTTTCCAAACTGAAAAATTTAGAACTGAGTGTTATCCATCTTGTATTTTCACTAATGCATCGAGATAAAATCTAAAGTTCTCTGATTTCAGATTCCACTTATGAAAGAGTATTTCAGTGTTCCTGGAGAGCTTTGGAAAGATGTCTCCTCAAAACTTCAACTACATTCTTCACTTACATTTGAGGAGTTTTCAGATGTTGATAATAATTTTGAAACCACACCTTTATTAATGGATGGTGTCATTCTAGAGAGCATTACTGGAGTAGATGAGGAAATAAGTAGTGATTCTGAAGACCAGATCGAGGTTGGGTCAAGTGCAACATCATTAGTGACATCGTTAGAGGCATCAGAGTGTTTGGAAATATTAAAGACAGATTTTGTTTAAATCATTTGGCAGTGAAGGAAAATATGTTAACCCTTTCAACATGGTCCCAAATCCAGAGTTTTTTACAGGTGACTGAATTGAATTCTCAATGTTTTCCATTAGATTATGTTGCATTATTCATAATTTTCCAAGTATTTCTTAAAAGTAGGATGTTTAGAACAATTTATCCTTGATACTACAATAAAAATAAGTGCTTAGAAACATATTAAAAGCATAATAAACAATTAAAATGTATGTAAAAACACTAGTTTCACAGAAAACTTTTGTAATTTTTCCAAAAAAAAGTTTTTTTTTCACTATAACAGAATTTGGTTTCTCTTATAAATACACAAATAAACCCGCAAAAATGAAGAAAGTGATCAAACACATAAAACATTATGATTAAATGATTTAATATGATTACATGATTATGAGTGAGTACTAACCACCAACACAATCCAATATATATCTGAAGAAAAAAAATTACCAACTGTGAAACTGACCTTATCCACACGGAGGTGGGAACCAAACTGATGCCTAGAAGCAAAAGAAAGGACGTTAAGACATGACAGTCCCCACCCAAAGCGTTAGAACCAGATGTAGCATAATGATGGGAATTCGAGTCAAGTATCACAGGATAGGAACCCTCATGACAGGAATTCCAGTCAAGTGGCATTGAAAGATAAGTGCCACAAAAAGATGAAACAAAATAAAATTTCAGATTTTATGAATCAATAAAGCGGTGTTGAAGTATGATCATTTTCTTTTCTCTCTCCGCTGTTCTCCATATGGGTATACTGTACTTCCAGTATAAAGTAAAAAAATTCATGCTCTGTAGAGATACGTTGTATCGAGATTTTACTGTATATAGAAAATTAACAAGGACTTTAAAAATACTAAATTTTCCTGGAAACAAACTGTTTCTTTACTATTTATTACACCATAATACAATAGATTTTCTTAATTTTTGCTCTTAGTAAATAAATGTTTACTAGTGAAGATGATAAATTCTACGATCAAGGGAGCTTATGACTTCTGACCAATCAAACGTAACCTCCTTTTAGGTAGATCTCTGAAACCTTTGCTAGAGCTTATGGCTGTGATTATATGCTGATGATCACAATATCTCTATATTTCAGATAAATTACTTTGTATAAGGAGCAGGGCTGGTCCAGATTAGAGGCCTGCATACCCGCAGTTTACCTGACCCGACCCGCGGGTACCCGCAGCGAAATTTGCGGGTCGAGTCGGGTATAGAGTGCTTCCATGCAGGTACAGGTCGGGTTCGGGCACAAAAGGTACAGGTCGGGTTCGGGCACAAAAGGCACCGGTGCGGGTAAAGAGCGGGTACAAAAACTAGTTTTAATTCCAATTCAATTTGCCTCGACAATGTAGGCACAGGAACTCTTCAAATGCCTTTTACTGCTAGTAAAGCACACCCTCGCGGTCAGAAGTAGCGTTATATAGGAAGATACAAATTTGCTATTTATGCAGGTCGGCAGATCGCAGGCTTTGTGTATCATGTGTCAAGAAAAGTGTCTGACGAAAAAACTTTTCCTTTTATTATATAAATAGATACAAAGTTGCAATTGACAAACGATTGTCGATTACATTTAGTAGAAGAGAATGTAGGGAGGGGGGTGAGAAAGAGTGAATAGGGGAATTATTTAGTACAATGTAATTATGACGGATTGGTTTGTGAGAGAACTCTCCCTTTTAAACAGTTGGTTTTGCCCATTCATGCAAGTAACGTCTATCTTTGTGAATTCACTTTTGAAGAGACGTGGTTACGTATAAGAGTGCCTATCAGCATTCTTTATATGTTATTTAAGGTTCAAATATAGTATTTTTTCGTCAAATAATCACGTGAGAGTTGTATTATTTTATACATTGTTTGCGAGAGAAAGGAACTACAGTTATTTTCTAAAATTACACTGGTGAGTTATATGTGATCTCGACTTTTGTGACAGAATATCAATCTACCACATCCTTAAAATGAACCAATACCAGCTGATTGAACGGTATGTAAAATTGTCAGTTATAAGTTGATGCATCTTTCAATTATAAATCAAAATTTCAATCGAAATATTACTTTTATCTGCCCTTCAGATTTGAACAATGAATACTGATCAGATAAGAAGGAAGCTTTTGAGGTTAGAGTACACTCTAAGAAGAAAAGAAAATACCTAATCAAAATTTTGGGAAACGTTGTGAAATTTTATATGAAAAGGGAGAACTGATTTAGAAGATAGGCGCTTGCAGTAGTTATAAAATGTTTACCGTTATGATAATAAGAAGCTGGGAACATCAAGTTTATTGCGACACAAGTGTGAAAATATCAAAGAAGGCGTGTCTAAAATTATAAATTTTCTGGTGCCAAAAAAATGCAATTTACCAAACTTATCAGCTGAAAAGAAAAAAAAAAGGTTTTAGATGTCTGTGTCGGACTTGTAGTTAAAGATTTTAGACCTTTTGAGATAGTGTCAGGAGATGGGTTTAAAAATTTATAAAATTTCTGTTTTTCTTCACCCCCTTCTAAAGAGTGTGAAAATGTTAAAAACTGAAGAAAAGTATGAAATTTATGAAACAGTTAAAGTAAGTATTGATAACTTTAAAAAGGAGAAGGGATATGAAATCTACTTCGTGACACCAAATCCGTGTACGCTTGTAGAGCAACCGATGAAAAGGTATAAAATGCCAGACACCTTAGTTCAGTTTATGGATACAGACACAGTAAATGATCACATTTCTCCAGACGAACTGACTGCATATATTGACTTAAAACTATCGGACGACAATAATAAAAAATTTTGATTTGAAATGGTGGGATAAGCAAAAGAATTGTTTGCCAAATTTAAGTATTTTAGCAACTCGTATTTTTGTAATACCAGCGACCTCCATCATAGAGGTGTTTTTGATTGGCGGGACATGTTGTCAGTGAAAGAAGAAACGGTTTAGGTCTCGCAAACGTGGATGATGTCCTATTTTTAAATGGTCATTTTTAATCTCAGGGTAGATACTATTAATTAATGTTTCCTTTTTTCAATTAAATTATTTTGTAAAATTTGTAAAAATAAATCGTAGATACTTTAAATACATTTTTTCGATCTTAAAAATGAATGTTAATGTACAATTGAATTTCATTTTAATTTATACAAAATAAATGACTGACTCAGAAATATTTTTATTTTTTCACGATTTCTTGCTATGGATTTGTCTCTTGAGGACCAGACAGTTAATAAATATGGCCAGGTTGGACAAGTAAGCCTTCTGTGTGGGTGCGAGCCTGCGGGTACGGGTCGGGTGCGGGTTAATATTCTGCGGGTACGGGTTAGTAGTCTGCGGGTACAGGTCGGGTACGGGTTAGTAGTCTGCGGGTACGGGTGGAAAATATCATACCCATGCAGGGCTCTAGTCCAGATGAAGCAATGCGCAGGCAAGCCCAGATTATGGCAAAGGCCCTGTCTGTTACAACAGCATATATTTTTAATCAAAGCATTTAGCCCTTGGGTATAGCAGCTGAAACATCTGGTTATGTTATGGTTCTTGAATCTGTTGGCAAGTCCATATCCGATTCTTGTTCTTCAACCAGTAAAGTATAGGTGTATTGAAAGCCTACGGCCCCTAAAAGCGTGAACTGCCATTTGTTGTAGGGGAATATGTTTGAGGGGAGGGAAAGTGAAGGGGAAATGAATCACCTGGGGGTTCAGCTCGACAGATTGGCCAACTAAACACTAATGCTTGGAGGCTAAATATTTAGTCACTGGTATTTTCTCATGCCCACTTTTTTTCAGCCAGATTGTCGTTCCTTACAAATAAGGGCCACATATTTTGTTCCTTTACTAGTTTTGAAGAATAAATAGGAATACTTGATCACACAATATTAGTAAAAGTTACGAATGAATTATCACATTCCCTAACTTAGAAGTGGTAGAATCGGTATCCATGTTAACGATAAATTAAATAAAAACAGAAAACAAAATAACAAGTACAAAAACACAATATCAAAATGAAACAAATTAAGCAATAATGAAAACTAAGTACATGAGACTAAAACAGCAATGAAAATTACGATAACAAGTAATGATATCAACAATAAGTATTAAGAAGGAAAACAATAGCTAACAAGAAATGCAATAAAACTCAATAACCAAACAGCAATAAAAAACTATGATAACAAAACAATGCCAGTGAGAGCAGAGCAAAAGGTTGGCAATGAAGGCACATAGAGCCTCAGTAGAGAATATCAGAATTTTTACCCTCTCCCTCACGCAGCCCACATTTTGAGAATGGACTCTTCCAGACCAAAATGCATTTCTGCGCACGGGCCATAAACTTTCAACAGAGCTATAATTCATCCTATGCATCAATCCTAAATGACAAACGAACAGTATCCTATTCTTCTTAATACAATGTAATGAATTTAATTAAATAATTTATATTATACTTAAGGCCTACATATTTTTAAATAAAAAAAATTCTTTGTACAGGTATAAAATTAATCTTTGGTAATTTATTGTTGGGAGATCACATTAAGAAAAGGAGTAGAACGGTAGATTCTAAGTACTTAACACTAGGAGGGCTGGAACTTTCCACCTAAAAGAATGGCTGAAGGGGTCATTTTGATCCCTCCAATGTTTTTTATGTTTTTTGCATTACCTTGCTGTGCTTTTCCAGAAAATAAAGTTGGATTGTTGCGATAGTAGTTTTATTTCAAGATTTCATGAGTAAATGGGTTAAAATTGAGCAAAATTCAGGTGAATTTCCATATTTTATTGAATATTAGTACAGGTAAGTATCAGTTTTTGAATAACATCGCCATCACATACAATGCAGAGCTTTGATATTTTGGCTGTACATTTCCCGAAGATATGTTTCTTACACATGTAGCACGTATCAACTGTTTTGTTTCCCTTGCACTTTGCTACCTGACATTTCCTCCTCTTTTCACCCTGGGTCTTTGCATTAAAGACAGGAACAACACAAATGGCTCACCTTGATTCCATGTACGCTACGCATGGTTCCTCTGGCAATTTGCACAAGAAGGCGTGCCTTGTGATTTTCTTTCCACTTATCTTCTTCAACAATATTACTGCATTAATGGCTGATAGATCCAATATACTGTACATAACTGCAGCAAGCCATCGGCAAGTAGAAGCTCGTACAGGGTATTTCCGCACCATTTTGTCGACGGTAACAACACCAGATTTGGTAGAATAGTAAAACTTGACCGTTTCGGGTAACTTATTTTACCCATTATCAATTGAGACAATTGGATGCTTTGTACTCAATAGTAGCACATTCTTACTCTTTTTGCCCTGATATACGGTAAGTGTAGTGTCATCATTTTTTAGTAGTATCGTAGAATGTAGTGGTGCCTTGCATGTCTTGAAAGTCGCAGGAATCAGACTGATCATCAAGTATGTCATGGAAAAGGTTCAGAAACTCCTCAGCAGTCAAATCTGTATGTCTCCTATGATGCGACATAGCGGCCCACTTCGAATAAGTCGCGGAACCAGCATTCACCAATCACGGCTGTCCGGCCAACAATGAGCACATGGCATAGAAGGGAAGGTGGGGAAGGAGAGGAATAACCAGTTACAGCAGTTACAAAGTATTACATTACCTCTTGTATTACAAAGTAATACAAGAGACAGATGAGAAATTACAGTATTAAAGGCATCTAGGCATACTCAATATTAGTAGAAACAAACAGGGTTCGAAATGACTCCATCAGCCCTTCATGGTAAAATTTAAAAATCTGATATACAAAATCTTTGCATCAGAATGAAACTTGGGACACTCATGGGGAACAGTAATTCAGTAAAATTCAAGAATCTGCAGTCATATACCTATCATACAAAGTGTCAGGCGATGGAGTAAACTAATGAAAGGGGTCAAAATGACCCCTATGTCCCTCCGAGTGTTAAGGTACAAGCACCACTACCTTAAATAATGAATTTTGTTTCAATGTGGTCCTGATGCCTCATCGAGTTAGAAAAGCCTACAAAATAGACACCATGCATATGATGGAAAAGCACAAGCAAAAAGAATATAAAAATTGAGATTCATTTACCATTCCTGCAACTGAAATTTGGTATAAGCATAATGGCAGTCCTCACGTAGTTAGCTATGTAACTTACATGCAAGATATATACCTCATCATCATCACTTATGTGTCAGCACCCTTGTGCAAGAGGCAACTTCCAGTTATGTGTGCAACTTATCCCCAACTTCACAGGTTATCTGTTGGAATCATCCTGTCCTTTTAATCCTTAAAAACGAAATCATGAGAAATTTTGCTGCTAGGGATTTTCAAAGTGAAAATTGTGTACATTTAGCATTCTGATAAAATTCGCCAGCAAAATATATTCATATTCCCAGCCTAAATGAATTCAAAAATTAAAATAGTCATTTTATCATCAAAAGGTTAACCTTTCAGGCAATGCTGAAATAGGGATAATTGATCTTCAATTGTCTGATCTACACCATGCAGATTGGCAATCTGAAGTTTGCATGTCTTGCACCAGGAAAGTTCATTTAAAATTTCTCTGAGGATCGATTGTAGTGTATAACCAGAACTTAACACTGGTTTCACTATATTTGTTTAAGATTAACTCAGTCAAGCTGTTCATTATTTATCAAATCTCATAATTGTGAGAATAGAAGCGTGGCATAAGCATGTGGTGTTAACAATTAAAGATAAGCTTAAAATATTATAAAAACTTGAAGATGATAGTTCTTCAAAACAACTTTCAATGACTTATATATGCGGACCCTGCCCTATGCTACTATATTTAAAAATGTTTCACTTTTTAAAGTGCAGTATTTTGTTTGCTCATAAAGTACCTATTGTAAATTATGAAAAGGTCCAAATCACTGATATTCAAATATAAGTACAAAAATGTATGCCACAGCTATATTTAAATGGTTTTTGGATTTTCCATGGCTTCAGATTTCCTTACTAATGCTCCCTGTCAGTACCACAGATAATAGGGAATTGCCTAGGGATGAAACGATTTTGCAAATACATAAATGAAGCATGTACATATTGAATAGTGGATTTCTAGTCAACGGAAATGTTTTAGCAAATCTTGACTTTTAACTTAAAGCCAGCTTCATCTTTCATCATTTTCACAGTCAGAGCTATGATAAGGGTATGTATTTGTTGTCAATAATGCAATACGATGTAATACGTGTCACATGAGCACTGGGAATTACACACGTATTTCCCAATGAGCACATAGTTGAGATATAAAAGGTATCAGACATCACTTGGTGGAACTCCCTCAAGTTTCAGGAAAATAATGAGAAAAAGTTTTTTTTCTTAACCCTTAATTAGTGGTTACAAAATGTTATGTAATTAGTGCCATGGGGTCAATTTGACCCCACTGCGCTTCTTTTTTTTCATTTTTTCGAATAAAAATTAATTTCTTTTGGTAACAGTTGTAATAAAATACCTCTATATCATTATTTAAAGGCTTATTAAAATATTATAAACATGTTATATGAAATAATACATTGAACAATATAATGTACAACCCAATTTATTCAGTTGTTAGTTTTCAACACAATAAGCATTTTATTGAGATGTGATCTTTGCAAACAAATGTCATGCAGCTAGTACACCTTGTTGATACCTTAGTGTCTTTTCTCCTAGGGCAGAATTTGCATCTTCCTCTTTTAAGTCCCTCTGAAGTGGATGGACCCAAAACTTCTTTGGCAATGGCATGATGATCACAGATGCATTTTCTGAATTCCTTTGGAATATATTTATCATAGCAGCGAGAAATTTCCAGTTTTTCACTAGTTCCTTTGAAAGAGTTTTCTAAAATTTGCCTGGCCATTCTCTTTCTTTAAGATTTTCATTGTAGACAACTAATTCAGTGCTATCTACATTAAAAAAATGAAAAATATAGCTCAAGGCCATCTCTTTGTTGTTCTGCCAACATTGTATGTTTTTGTTGCTACTACGATGATACTATATCTGGTTTTTTGAGGTCTTTCATACTTTCATTTATCTTACCATCATGATGCATTATAGATATGAAAATTACTGCTCTTTTCTTGCTGAAATGTATGATACGATAGTCAAATCCTTCGTAAAACCAAAAATACTGCTACGAACCTTTCTTTCTGTTTGGAAGCAACTCAGGAGGGATTTATTTTTTACTTTTCTGCCAAGTTCCAACTAGGGTTAGTTTATAATCCTCCAGAAGTGACTTTGTGAGAGGTATACTAGTGTACCAACTATCTGTTGTCACATTTCTGTATGTTCCTCTAATCGGCATAATTAGTCGCTTTTTCATGTTTTTGGTATGCTCATCACATATTTGATACCATGTAATAAGTCAAGTGCTAAGGTGCTGCTGACACCCTATTCCTTTTGCCAATCCCACCCACTTCTGCATGTCACAGGCTTATAGAGTGATAGTTGTGCAGTAGCATACACAAATTATAATATCACTGTATAGTATAAAGTTATTTCTTGATTTGTTGTATTTTGTTTAGTAATAAGAACACTGGGTGAATTTCTTTCCTATTATAGTGACTGAAAATTTAAATGAAATTGAGATTATATGAACAACGGGAAGGATAACTACCATCAGTTCTGGATCAATCTGCTTCATTATAATAATATATATGTTCAGAATGGCATTGTTATGAATATATGTGAAATACCATATGATTACGTTCAAAAGTTCAGTTCCTCGAGTTATTCAAAGGTGGCAGACAAAATGGTAGCAAAATTATTCTATGTACAGTGTGTATGACAGCATTAAAATATCAAGGTAAACGAATTCCAAAAATAAAATCAATAGTGAAAAGTCATCATCAAGGTTAAAAACTCGGGTACTAAAAATTTTCTCATAATCTGAACTCCTGTTCTATAGTTACTGCCATAAATATATTCTTAAATATATTAGGTGAGGTCATATTGACCTCACACCACTAATTAAGGGTTAAACATAATTGAGATGTTTCTACCTATTCATATTTTATTCCAAGATTTGATTGCATGGGACATAGATAATATTCGAAATTTTTTTAAATAGTTTTAGAATGAAAAAAGAAAGTTTACTTATACAACGCGATATACAGTAGTATTTCATCATATGCAACCCATGAGGTGTAAGATCAATTGCCTGTTCATAATGTTAGTAATATATAATTAATTGGCCAAAGTGCCTTAACCGATTAGGGACGGAGCATCACCACGGTGGTGTTAGGGTACCATCCTCTTCTGCCCTCTTGTGTGGGGTGTGTTAATTATCTGTAGTTCCTTCTTTTTGCTAGCAGCTTACGGTCAGTTTTAAGTTTTGTCCTGTGAAGTCACACGTGTTTTTAAACTTAGCCCTTTTTTAATTTGACAATGGCGACCAAGAGAAAACGGTGTGAGGATCACAAACTGGACTTATTGTTTTCAATACCAGATGATGGAGTAAAATGTGATATATCCTCTATCAATAGTGATATTCAAGAGGAAGAAATTCCTGAACCCTGTGAAAATATTTCACCTATAACTTTAGACAATGAATCCGATGGTGAAATTGAAGAGACAGTTCAACAGGCTAATAGAAGCATATTGACTTGGTCCAGAAGAGGTTTGATAAATTTAGGCACTAGTCTCTCTCAGTTTACACCTGGTCCTAATACTTACTTACCAGAAAATTCTTCACTTGTAGATTATTTTGTTATTTTTTACGGGCGATATGTTGGACCATTGCATCAAGCAGACTAATTTGTATGCCTCGCAAAAAATATCAACTGCGGGCGAAGGTGGAAATATTTGGGAAGATCTTACATTAGATGAGTTGAAAGCTTGGTTAGGTGTTATTTTTATGATGGGATTTCATGATCTTCCAAGTCTGAAAGACTATTGGTCCACAAATAGGGCACTGAATGTACCAGGTGTATCAGAAAGGGATCGATTTTTGTCAATTTTGCGGAATTTTCACATAAATGATAATTCACGGCAGCCTCTATAAGATAGCTTAGATTTTGATAAACTACAAAATTAGACCTATTCTGGATAGTTTGAATTGTAATTATAAAAAATATTATAACTTTTCTGAGTATCAGGCAATAGATGAAGCGATGGTGAAATTTATTGGTCGCTCTTCAATGAAACAATATATGCCAATGAAACCCATCAAAAGGGGATTCAAGTGGTGGGGAAGAGCAGATGGAACATCGGGATTTTTCATTTAGAATTATATACAGGGAAAGGGACAATTAAAAAGAATAATTTGGGTTTGGGTGGAAATGTCGTGATGCAACTTGCAGAGCCACTCTTTGGGTCAGGCTGTACCCTTATTTGCGATAGATTTTTTACGTCGCCAGATTTATTTATGGAATCCTCCAAAAAAGGTTTGAGAGCCATAGAGACTGCAAACACCAACCGTGTCAATTATCCCAAAGAATTGTTAGCAAACAAAAAGGACTGGAAGCAAAGTAACCAAGGGGACTGTGAGTGGCTCTCCTCTGCCCCACTCGTTTCCTTAGGCTGGCATTACAAAAGGTCTATATTCTTTTTGTCATCGGGTTACGATTCACCCACATAACCAATGCAGTCTGTGAGAAGGAAGAAGGATGGGTCGAAGGTGGAAGTGTGCTGTCCTGAGATTGTGAGGTTATACAATCAATTCATGGAAGGATTAGATTGAAACGATCAATTATGTAGCTACTACAGTCTGCACATTCCTTCAAAAAAGTGGTGGCATAGACTAATGTTTGATTTAATAAATAGAATGGTAGTAAATTCTTATATCTACTACAAACAAGCTACCAATAAGCCAACTTTTCCCCTTAAAAAATTCTATTTGAATATAATCAGAGACCTCATTGGAGGATACAGTAGCAGAAAGGCGCGTGGACGTAGAGCTCCAGTTCCTCCTTCACATAATTTTGGAGAGTGCCACTATCCAGATCAAGTGAAAATAAATGAGAAGAATAAACTTCTCCATAAAGAACGTGTGGTATGCCGGGGAAAAGGAATTAGGAAGAGGACAATTTTTGTATGTTCTGTTTGTGAAAAAGGGCTGTGCATTGACACTTGCTTCAGAGAATTCCATCTGAATATCCAATAATTAAGGAATGAAAAGCCTTGGTAAGTACTTGAATAGTTAGTATAGACTCTTAGTATGGCCCAGTGAAAGTTTCAAGCAGATTAGATTTAATATTCTTTTTCTATCGTACTTTTCCCAAAAAGGTAAAAAATTGGCTATTTTCTGGCATTTAATTCCGTCCCTAATGGGTTAACCAAAAAACCTTGATATCACCTGGTTTCAGTAACTACCTACCTAGTTTATCTTTGCATACACTGATTACATGAGAGTAGCATCGCCAGATTTACATGGAATGTCTCATTCAAAGAAACCTGAAGTAGTAGCAAATGCCTTAGGTGAATTACATAAATTAACATTAATTTAATTTCTGGAATAAATTAATTTCATAAAAGATAAAAATATTCAAAGAGAAATAAACATCCATTCAACAAACTTTCATCATGAAAATTCATGCTGCAATACATATGAGAGCCTACAATAATCCACAAGTGCTAAAATACTTGCACACCCAAATTTCTCCATAACATTTTCAGCAAAAATTTAAATAAAAATTCTTTTTTTGCTCTTCATTTTATGAATGTCAATAAAATTCCTCATAGTTGGTAATAAACTTTTTACTCATAAAACAGAAAACCATTTCAGGTGTTTCATATAGCTACATTCACTAATATCTTTATTTTTCCATATATAATTTGCATATATCCTATACAGTGGGCCCCCATTACTTGTGGAGGTTACATATCAGAAAATGGCCACAAATACCAAAACAGTGAATAACGAGGAAAAATACATTATATAAGAAGTCACATTTTGATTCGCCACTAAAGTCACTCGTAACGAAAAAAAGGAGAATTATCTCTAAGATTTCATGTAATAAAGAGCTTAGTTTTAAGTTGTTGCCACTGTACCTTATGACATAAAAAACCAGGTCCATTTCAGGTGTTCTGGTCATGACAGGGTTAATATACAGGACAATACATATGCTAAACATTGCCTAATCTTAATATAAATGAAAATAACTTAAAATTACATAAATACGAATGGAAAACACACACAAATAACTCACATGTACACACAAATAATAGAGGCACACATACATACAAAAGACGAATTAACACATGCAAAAAAGACAAACATTTCTTACCTCGGAAAAATTGTCGACTGGGCTTGGAGGAGGTGAATTGTGGAAGCGAGGAGGAAGTCAGGCTGAGGAGGTCGAGGGTTGTGATGGAGATAGTGGTGAAAGAGAATGAGAAACAGTTGGCTGTTTTTGAATGCATAAGAAACAAATCCAATGTCAACTGTAATTTTTCATGGATTTTAGACTTATAAATCTCTCTGTAACAGCATAAACCATCATTCACAATTCTTGTAAGATTTTCTGTGAGATCCTGGAGTAGGTCACAAGCCTGAAGGATTTCAATTGCTTTATCTATGTAGTCAAACACTTCCGAAAACTTCGTCATTGGGCCTTTTTCTTCCTTCCTTCCTTCCTTCCTCATCGTCACATCCACCCTCTTCCAAAGCACATTGCTGATTTAGTTTCAACAAATCCTCGATTGTTAGAAGTTCTGAATGGGATTGTAACAACTCAACAATGCCATTATTCTCCACCTCCTCGATATGATATCGTTCCTGATCGACAAAACATCCTCAAACCCAAGGAAGTTGTTCACAGCATCCAGGTATGCACGTTGACATACACCATTCATACATTGGGAAGTCACTTCTTTCCACGATTTATTAATATTTTCAACGGCATTCATAATGTTGTAGGATTTCCAAAATTCCTGCACAACGGGTTTGCCTGCACCATCGGTCTCTCTAATCAACATCCTGAAGGTCCTTAGCAAATAATAAGCCTTAAAGGCAGCAATAATGCCCTGGTCCATCAGCTGCAGCAACAATGTTTTCTGTGGTGGGAGAAAAACAACTTGGATGTTCGGACACTCAAATTATCCAATATAAGCAAAATTTGAAGTCCATATTCTCCTCCCTACAATAAGCTCTTAATTCGGGCACTAGGCTGTCCATGAAACAATCATGGAAAATTTGGTGAGTTACCCAGGCCTTTCTGTGTGACTTCCATGTGATGAAGAGATGACTTTTTACATAATTTCTCATTGCTCTTGGGTTCCAGCTGTGATATATGAGAAATGGCTTTAACTTCTTGTCACCGGCAGCATTTACTCCCAAGAGTAAAGTCAGCCTGTCTTTTGAAGATTTAAATCTTTGAGCATTCTTTTCATTAAGTGAAATATAGGTCCTTGATGGCATTTTCTTCCAGCGAAGTTCCATTTCATCATAACTGAAAACCTGGTTAGGTTCGTAGCCACCTTCTTCTATTATTTTATTCAGGAAATTCTTAAGCCACTTCCACATCGGCACTTGCAGCTTCTCCGGTAATTCTTTCATTTTTTAATTTGTGCCGATTTTGGAACCAATGGAACCAGTCACAGCTTGCATTACATGTTTCTTCCTTAGTTTCCTCTCTCTCATCTTTCTTAAAGTCCACAAACAATTTCCTGAATAAGTTGCAGGCTTATAGGCGTTTTTTTGGTAAAGGTTCAATCCGACCTGCTAACAAATGATTCATTTTCTCCATAATTCTCATACCGGGCTTTGTTATTCTCATTGCCAAAGGTTTAGTAAATGACATCCATCTCTCTGATTTCTGCACTAGACTTTAATTTGGAATGAACAGTGGACTGCGGTAGCCCCATATTGCATGCGATGCTAGCAGCAGTTTCACCACTCTCAGCTCTCTTTAAAACTTCTAATTTCAAGTCTAAACACAGATATTGGAGGATAAAACTCGCGAGAATCTCGAATATGATGTTCATAGCACAATTCCAAAACAAGGCAAGTGATGCTTGTGCGTAATAACACAGAAGATGGAATGTTAGTTCACTTCTAGTTACAACGAATAAAAAAAAGTCAAAAATAATTACCAACATAGTATATTCATTACAAATAGCAAAGAATAAAAACAATTGACCAGAAAAAATAAAAGTTTAATGAGGCTGTCACTTGAATAAGTAGCATGTGTATTGACTTCTTACTCCATCATGGGAAGTAGTCTGAGTGATGAATAAGTGAAACAAAAACCATGGAGACCGTAACAATGTTCCATAAATACATCAATGATAGATACCAAATCCACAAATAACAGGGACCCACTGTATACAAATTTTGAAGCATGAGTGCATGTTGCATGCCAACACCGGCAGGAAAGCTTGGTGCCATTTTGCTTGTCCTTTCAAGATAAAGGGCAAGGAATTCATACATAATAATGCATTTCATACTATTTCTATAGATCATAGCATTAATGGGGTCATCTTTCTCTCCCTTAGTCTATCCAACCCTCCGTCTGAACAATTACTTCCGCTTGAATTTTTCCATGGTTATGAAGTTGAGGGGCAGTTTCGAAAATACTCAAAGAGATAGTGCATTGAAAATCATTAAAATTGTCAAGGTATTTATTTATAGTGATTTATTATAAAAATGTTGCAGGTTGGGGATATGCCAGGGTGAGCTATAATAAAGCTGTCTTTTAACTTGTAAACCAATTTTATTTGCATTCATAATGACCCACCAGCTGTAGAAGATAGTATCCTGCATTCATGGTTGGATTTTGGGAATTATTTGAAGCGTTACATGGAGTTATATGTATTTTAGTCCTTGAAGTTATCAATGTTGGAAGTTGTAGAGATATCATATTCCGATATTTTTTTAAGTAGTTCCTCAGATTCTGAAGATTTATACAAAATCACTTATTCATCAGAAGATTTTTTAAATGCTTAATAAGTCTTACGAAAGGTGTACTAGTCTTTTTGTCTCCAATTTGGAAAATTGATGTGCCTAAGATTTTCCATTGGTACATAAGCAAATTGCTTCGGGTCTGTAAAAAAATTTCAAAATAGGTCTTACAGGCCATCTGCATGAGTGAAAACTATATACAGTAGAGCATCGTTTATCCGGAATTCTAAACAACGGAAACATTCAAACAACGGAATTATTCTAAAATAATTTTATCACGGTCCATTTTTTCAGTAGCGCCAATTTAATACATAATTGAAGAACGATTTGCCATATTAGTTCCGAAAGCCACCACCACCGCTTGTTGCTTTCTAACCATGTGCGCGAGAGGTGTTAAAGGTGTGTTTACAAGGTGTTAAAACTTTTTTGTTTTAAGTGGTAAACAGCAGTTTTGCAAATATTTTATTCATCCTGTCCCTCAATCGTAATAATGGAGAGAATACCCAAGAAGATGCATCCAGAAGACATTGGGACTGGAACAAGTGCCGGCAAGAGAAAAAGACAGAATCTCACTATCCAGCAAAAGTGGAGGTTTTGAGAAAAATAGATCGCGGCATAAGTGTATCTCAACTTCGTCAGGAGTATGGTGTAGGACAATCTACAATATATGACATAAAGGCGCAGAAAGATAAAATTTTCCAATTTGTTGCGGAATCAGATTCAATGGCCGGTATCTCAAAAAGGAAAACTTTACGTGGTCCCAAGAGTAGTGACCTAGACAAAGTAGTGTATGAGTGGTTCCGCCAACGTAGGAGTGAAGGGATTCCTATCTCAGGTCCTATGATAATGGAGAAGGCAAAATCTTACCACAAACACCTAAAAATCGAAGGAGAATGTGATTATTCTACGGGATGGTTGCAGAAAATAAAAAATCACCATGGTATACGGTATTTAAAAGTTTCCGGTGAAAAAATGTCAGCAAATTATGAAGCTGCGGAGAAATATGTTAATGAATTAGCAAAGTTGGTGGAAGAACATGGACTTAGCACGGAGCAAATGTACAATATGGACGAGACAGGTTTGTTTTGGAGTTGTCTCCCACGGCATACTTTTGTTTGCATTGATGAAAAAGCAGCATCGGGAGTAAAAGAGAGACTTACTGTAATTATGTGTTCCAATTCTGCCGGCACACACAAGTGCAAGCTCATGGTAATAGGAAAAAGTGCAAAACCTAGAGTCTTCAAAGGCATAAAGATTTTCCCCGTGATTTACCGTGCAAACAAACGTGCTTGGAACACTCAAGACATTTTTGGTGAGTGGTTTAATGGTCATTTTTTACCTGAGGTAAGGGATCATTTCAAGAAGGTTGGCTTACCTGAAAATGCAAAAATATTATTATTGTTGAACAACTGCCCTGCTCACCCTCCAGTAGAAACTCTCGTCAAGGAGAATGTTTTTGTGTCGTATTTACCCCCAAATTGTACGTCTCTCATCCAACCAATGGATCAAGGCATAATTAAAAATTTTAAATGCCATTATTGAAGTGAATTAATAAGAAAAATTAAAAATTTTGAGGGGTCTTTCAGCTACGAACGATTCAAAAAGGATGTAACACTGAAGGACGCGGTGTGGTGTATTTCACATGCATGGAATAAAGTAACACCCTCAGTTTTAAAATGGTGTTGGCATAATATTTTGCCAGAATCAAAATTTAATGAAGATTCCAGACACACAGACGACTTTCTTGGATTTGATTCATCCGAACTTAATGATGATTTTGTAGAATTTGTGCAATATACGAAGGGAATTAATGCTATCCCAGACCTAACCGATAATGAAATTGAGGGATGGATTGAATGTGATAAAAATGCTCCTATTTGTCAAACTTTTACTGACATTGAAATTATCGATGCTGTTATTGGCCCCATGTTAAATGAGAGTGAAGACAGCGAGCACAGTGATGTGTTAGTTGACGAGGAGAAGAAAATGACTATGTCCGAGGCTATTGTATGTTGTGATAATCTTATCAAGTTCATGGAGCAAAGGTCCTTTACAACTGAGCAGGAGGTACTCCAGATGTACAGGCTGAAAGAAAAATTTGAAAAAGAAGGGCGTAGCAAGTGCAAGCAGATGACACTGACAGATTTTTTTAAAAGAACTGTTTCATCATCCTCTCCTTCAGTTTCTGCAGATGCTGTTACCACAAATCCTACTGTTAAGTGATTCTCTACATCCCTATCTGCAGATCAACAAGGATTTCCAGGTAAATAAAATTTCAATTTTTATTTCTATATGCTTCTTTTTTGCGGTTTTTACGGAAATGAGTGGGCTTTGAAAATTTTCTTAATAATGATTATTATATATATGTAGTATAAAATAGTTATTATTTTATGTACGAACGAGTAGACCGATCATTGTAAAATTGTTTTGGGGTGTTTATCTCATATTGACGAGCAAATTAGATTGGCTTACATCCAGATTGTGTGGGAGTACGCGCACAGCATGGTATCCGAAGTGAAATCTATTTGCATGATAGTAAAATAATATTAACCAGTTATGTCTGTCTACTTCAAATTATGTAATAACGAATGTTTTTGTCAACTTACGTTGTAACACATTATTTTTTTCCGTTTTCAGATATACCCAACTACGTCTTCCATTGCTGCAAAATTGACGACGATATTTAATACATTCTCAAATTCATCGCATGAAAAGTTTGCATTAAATTAAAGATTTTCTAAAACATATACTCTTTTTAAACTCGTTTATTTCTTACCCTACTTTAGTCCCGTATTATACATATTACGTGCTTAAACGTCTTTTTTTGATGATTGTGCTCTTTTGTAGTTAAGCTATCTAAACAGCGGAAATATCGTTTATCTGGAAGAGGCCAGGTCCCGGACATTCCGGATAAACGATCTTCTACTGTAACTATTGGTATCATGTTCCACTGGTAGGTCACAACACCCATGAGTATAGTTACCCGTGACCCACCGATGGGTAATGTTGTCACAAATTCGTTAAGGCACAATTAATATATCATAACCAATATTTCTGGATAGTGACAGTTAAGCATCAATCACCATAGCTTCAGTAGAAATTCAAGTCTTATTTTATATCCTAGGGATCAATGTATCAACTTCATCATCTAATAATAAATAACCCATACTGTTAAAATATTTATTTCTAACAGAAACTTACATGGTTAAGACAATTTGTATTCTATAGTGAAAGCAGAAAATTTAAAGATACAAAACATTACACTAAAAAAACATTAAAATAAGTTACTTCTTTGGGGGTTTCTTTGACTTGGGGTCTTCCTTGAATCGGGGAAGCGCATCACCAGAACCGCCAAAATCAATATCAAATAGGTTCATCTCATCTATTTCTTCTTCACTTTCAGCAGGCTGCTGCTGCTCAGGAGCCTGTTGAGACGTCGTATTCATAGTAGGGTCATTACTTGGTTGTGGCTGGTTCGATGCATCACCTTGAATGATCTGCTGTGCTTGGCTAGATGCCATGTCGTCATTGCTCTGATGTAGCTGCTTCGACACATTGTCTTGTGGGGCAGAACCTAAATCTTGACGTGGACTAGCAGATTCAGTCGCTTGAATTTCATCATCTCCTTCAGGTCTAAGGTCAGGTACTTGAGTAGGTTGTTCATTACCCACTGGTTGTGGTCTGTTATCTCCTTCAGCACCACCAGCAGCAGCAACTTCCGCTAGGGTCGCCTCAGCTTGCTGTTGAAGACGATCAGCTAGCTGCTGGCCACTGAATTAATAACAAATTCAAAAAGGTAAGCCAAATTTACTGAAGTTAATTTAGCCAAAGGACATGCATAGCAACCCTTACATCCACACACAACATATTTAGCACTGCCAAAACAGAAAAAAGATTTTGACCTAATTTCTCACAGACTATATTTGTTATTTATTTCGAACACACATCCAGTATAGGTATAGTTCATTCATTAACCTTTATCTGCCGAATGTGCCATATATGTACCAGCAAATGTGATGGCAGTATGCCGATTGGTACACACGTGTACCGCTTACTTTTGAGGCCGCTCGCAGATGTCATACTTGTCACAGGGACATGAGAGTAAGAGGAAAATGAAGAAGAGACATAGTTCCTTCTATTCCTCTTCTCCCAATACCAAAAAAAATTTTTTAGGGGAGGGATATGGTAAACAAACCCTTGAGAGGCTCTCTGTCTCAAGCGGTTGGCGTTAGCTGTGGGACTCTATTTCACAACTCAAAACGGATGCAATAAAAGAGGAACCTCATGATAATACTCGTGCCTTAGTTCCCTTTGTTATTCTTTCTTCCTTTTACACATCGACATACATTCCATCTTCTTCATTCTTTTCCAGTTCGCAATATAGAGCATAAGTAAGCTGACGAGTTATAAATTTTCGTAGCTTTTTGTTTATTTCTTTAGTGTTTAGAATATATTTTACATATTTATGGATATTATTTATATATCCATATTTTACTTTTTGAATATATACTTCCGTAAATATTTTGTATGTGCTCCATGAAAGGAAAACAATCATGGACAAAATATAAATGTAAGGTGTGTGACGTAGGATTGTTGCTCCTTGCTTTGAGGAGTATCCCACTAGCCTAGTCGATTCTACATTGTAAGTTAACACGATTTCACATGAGAAACAGTCAAGTCATTGTCCTCTTAAATCCCTTCTACACGAGTTATTAGATTTCGGACGACAAAAGATCCGAGTGATTCCAAACCAGAGGTGAAGGGAAGGAAGTAATATCAGTAAAACGTATTTTAAGTATGTAGGCTAATTTATATTTGCACAGCTTAAGGGTTTAATCCCTGAGAAAACGGTGATTACGTAATAGTGAAAGTGATTAAGAAATTATTTTTTGAGTGGCATTTCTTGACTTACGAGTCATTTAGTATAACATATAAATACACAAATGTTATTAAGTATAATATTTTAGATCAAATTGTTCTGCTACGGCTAAGTGCCACATTTCTTGTGGGGTTGAATGGTTGATGGCACATACAAAAACAGACTGGAAGCTGTGAGGACATCTTATTTCTGGTGCAATGCATTGCATAATATTGTATCATCTGGTGGCCAATTTCATTCTTTTCTCTGTAAATTTCAGGGGTCTAACACAAAAGGTATATCTCCTAAAGCAGAAAACATTTGAAAAAAGGATGTTTTTCATGATTTACATTTTTTAAATCTATAATTTTCGACAATTACTTTATTACAATGTTAATTTACTGTATTAACATATATAATAATAAAACAACGCTACATATCAAAAAACACTTTTTACATAGGTATGAAAAAACCTGTGGTGCGTACAGAGGGATCGTAATGTTTGAATGCATATAATGTATAATATATAAACTGCAGAAAACCCAACGTACTACTATGGGTTTGATCTATAAGCAGAGCTGGCTATTGCTTCCCTTCCACCTCAGCATCAGGATCTTTGGCGGCTAGCGTTTTAGCAGTCGAAATGTTCAACTCGTGTCAGCTGTAGTCTTAATACAGACCTATTTCACTATCTCTGTGCGCTGAGTTATTTATAACTGAAACTTATTCTTTAAACCTCTTAAATTTTGTAATGTTGAAGAGGTCATGTATAAGCGATAATGATGGAAGTAGCAAAAAGAAAACACGCAACGCAGAGTTTGGAAACGAAATTAAAAATGATTGAAAAATTAGTGGCAGGCAATGGTGTTACAGCAGTTGGTAGGGATTACAGGTTGGCGAAGACTACAGTCAGGACAATTATGAAAAGCAAAGACAAATTACTCAAGGCTGGTGAGAGTGTGCTACACCATTAACAGCCACCAAAATTTTTCGCACTCTGAGTTCATTAATGATGCAAATGGAAAATTTATTAGGTAAATGGATAGAAGATTGAATCAGCGCTCTATGCCTGTGTCTACACAAACCATTATTAATAAAGCACTTAGTCTTTGGGATGACTTCACATGAGTGAGTGCCATGAAGCAGGGCTGCGAGGGACTATTTGAATGCTACTGGCAAGTTTTACGTAATAAGTGAAAAAAGCTAAGCAGTCGACCCTGGACTCATTTTTAGATAAAAATTCATAGGTGTTCTGAAAAATATTTTGACATTATGTACATTTACCACTAAAAAGCTTTTTTGTCTTACGGTTTAGTTGGTAATTTTATAGTTTGTTTAATAAATTACGTTCTAAAAGTGGTAGAAATATGTTTTACATCGAATGTGGGTGCAAAAATACCATTTGGGATGTTATTTCCCTCTGGGCGCCTAAAGGTTATGGTGCCCAAGCGAACCCAGATTTTCGCTTAATGCGGAGACCTCAGGAACGCATCCCCCGCATTAAGCATGGCTCACCTGTACACTTACAATTTAATGTATGGAGAACAACAAACACATTTGTAACATTTCTGAAGGCATTTGATGCAAAAATGGAAGTTATCACAAGAAAGGTTCTGCATTTTATCAACAAGTGCCCTGCTCATCCATTCGATACATCATTTTTGCAGAACATCAACACTGCCCTTTTTCTGAAAACTACCAACTTTTACAGCAACTCAATTCGGTAATTATTCACTGTATGAAGATGAAGTTAAAGACATCTTTAGTTCAGAAGGCAATATATAAGTGGAAATGATAGAGAACCTAAAATTGCATGTACTATAAGCACTGCAATGCTTCGAAGTTGAAGGTTGCACCAGATGCAACCAACTTTCATAAGAGCTCTCATCTTCCTGGCTCTTATTTACGATGCTTTAAGCTGATGGTCGAGGTTTCTTAGTGCCTGCGTTTGCGTCGGGCTTTTTTTTATTTTTTTGTTCATCATGGGTCTGTCCTTTAGCTGAAATTTCTATTTAGTTCACCATGGCTTGTAGCTCTCGTGAGTTGGCGGATTGGGAAGTGTTTTGGAGAAATAAAGTGAAAGTAGTGTAGATATATATTCTGAAGATTCGAACGGATACTCTATTGATTCCAGTTCCGAAGAGGAATTGGAAGAAATAACTCACTCCACTGTGAATATTCAAGATGGAGATGTCGACAGTGCTAACTCTCCTCGGCCTTTTGCGTGTGATTTAGTTGGAAAACAAATAGTGCAGGTTTTATCAACAGATGATCCCTTAAGATATTTTGAGTTATTTTTTGATGATCTAATTGCCCTCATAGTGGTTGAAACTAATCATTACGCGGAACAATTCCTTGCCCGCGAGAAAAATAAGATCACGTCTTTAAAAAATCGCGTGGTTTGATTTGCTAATGTTGATGGGAATCATTCAAAAACCAACTCTCAGAATGTATTTTAGTAGAAAACATATATTAAAAATGTCATTTATTCCAAATGTAATGATTGAAGAAAGATTTTATTTGTTGAGCAAATTTTTGCATTTTGTAGATAATACCGATAAAGACATTGTAAATAGAGATCCTATTGTATAAAATTCTACCTATCAGTGATTATTTGAAAAATAAATTCCATGAAATTTATATACCAGGTAAAGAAGTATGTGTACCAGACGCAGCTGAACTACTAAACGTCGGAGGAGCAGCACATAGTAAAAATTGGATTGAAATAAATGTATTTATTTTTTATTATATAAAATGAACAATTTTAAATACGACAATTTTTTGGAAATTTTTGAAATGATAATTAAAGTACAAAAAATATTAAAGTGAATGCATGCATCAAGTATTTTGTGCTTGCGAAAAAAAGTCACGCAGAGCAATTTAAATGCCATAGATTAAAGTCTCGCTTGAAAGGTTAACATACCATTTATAATGTAATTTGTTTAAAATTTTAATTATTTCTTATATGTAGAATATGATAAAAATAATAACAAATTTGGCAGTTACTATAATAGTACATAAGCCCCAATTAGTGTTGACCCGAAAAGAATATAAAACATTAATTCCATGTAGTGTTAGCAGGGCATGGAAAATTAACCACCGCATCCAGGGAATCATAAAATGCAAAAACCACAGTATATCATAGTATTTGTAAAAGGCACAAAAGAAAGAAAGAAAAATAATTCTTCAGATAAATAGTGACATTGTCTCTCCACAGAAGTGAGCTATAAAAGCAAGAATAAACAAAAATAAATTTTGAAATAACAAGTTACTTACGCTGTAATTAGCTCTTCTACATTCCCTAAAGGGAGTGAGGGGAGTGACTGGTTCGACAGCAGTCTAGATACCCTGAGAGAAAGAAATTTCAACAGCAATCAATATAAAACATTAAACTTTTTGAAGATGGTTAAAAAACCAAACACTACAATAAGTGAAACTTTTCAAATTGGTGCAAAGTACAATGGCACAAGTCAGTTTTCTTTAGAAACTTTCCAAATTCATATATTTGCTTATGTAATGCTGAATGTTTCTGCTGTAGCAGTTTTTGCTTCATAACTTTTAAGTTCAGGTCATAACAATGACACTGATTTTATTGCTTAAAACATTTCAACATGAACATCGACATTTTGGTGACAAAACCACCTAGTGCCAAAGTATTATGCAACTTTTTACATGGTATTCACTGTCATACCATGCTACTTCAATTTTCAGAGTTGAGCTTTTGAATTGTTACATAATTCCACCTTCTAGTGCCATAGTATTATGTTATCCACCTTTAAGTATAAACCTAAAAAGAGAGTTCCATATTACCATATTTTCCAGTAGATGTGTGTTGTCTATGCAAAAAAAACTAGAAATCAAGGAAAAAATGGCTGTGCGTGCGTATAGCATAGTGCATACTTAAAAAAATTCATTTACACCTAGTAATATGATTATTCAATTCCCATATCATTTAGGCGACAAATTACAATATTTCCTCTCATTCTGTTTAAAAGCCATAATGCAAAATCAGATGATGACTAAAGATTTTTCACAGCTAAAAACAAAAAATTTTAAAAAAGATTTACAGACAGATTTAACATGTAACCAAAAATCAGCAGTTAGCAAAAGAAAGTTGAATTCTTTAGACTACCTTTCATTCAAGTCCTGAGGAATGAAATACTTCTGTACTCGAACCCAGTCCATTTTTGTACAAGGCAATAAATAAAAAGCCTCTTTAGGCTTTGATCTCAAAAGTAGAAATAATGGTTAAAATAAATTATGTCATTCTCTAGTTAATCAACATTCTATGGTAAATGATACATATATTGGTCTGTACCAATCAACAGATAATTTTCAAATATGCATTATCTATACATTTCAATGAGAACTAAAAATATTAAGATACACATTATCTAGTAGGTGTGCATTATCAATGGGAAAATATGATACATATATATAAAACAACTCTCTATTGGGATGGCTAACCAAAACTCCCTTCAGTCTCGGCTAGTAAGCTAGAGGAATTCCAACAAATTTCAACTCCTTGATACAACTATATACAGTAGACCAGGGGTTCTCAAACTTTCAATTGTTGCAGCCCCCTTGAATATCATGCGACCTCCTTTGAATTGAAAATAGTAAAAATAAGAAACTTTATTGCAAATCTCTTCACTTTATGCAACTATTAATAATTTTTATCACATTGTTTTTTGAAAATTTCCTGATAAAATTTTATTATTTGTGAAAACTTTATTTCACCTTGCGTCCAAAATAATTTTGTGGCTCCCTGGGGGACCACGGCCCAGTTTTAGAAACACTGCAGTAGATCATCGATTATCAGGCACACTAAGGTACCACAGGATTCTCAAAAATGCCCGATAACCAAAGTTTTTATACAGCTTATTTTTTAACATTCTTTTACAAAATTGTGTTCAACACTTCAGAACAATAGTGCAGGTATTGGATGATATAAACTACACAATGTAGTGGTGATACAGGATACGTTTCTGCCATATTGCCGAAGAAGACTATTCGCTCTCATAAGCAAGCCATTGCTTTGCCGGTATTTTAGCTAATCGGGCAAACTCAGATTACAGAAAAAGAATTTCTGATTACCAAATGAAGGTAATAAAGGTTACAAGAAATTGAATTACACGAATAACATTGATTGTTGAGGAATCCTCAAGAATAATGGGCACACAAATATTTCGAAGAAAGAAAATAAATGGAAGATGCTAGCGAAGGAATGTCTGAAGAAATTTGCAAGAAAAAGGCCATTAAAATCATTCACTAATTGTATACGTATAAGTGAGAGGAAAAACTCCTGCAGGATGGTGAAGCGATATGTATAAACGAGAATTATGGACAATTCAGTTACATATAAGTCAGTGTGTGTAGGTATGATTTTGCAGTTTTTCACCTGGGATTACAAAAAATACGGATGAACGAGTATTATGTATGACTGGGTTACATATAACACAGATTCTACTGTCCTAATCATGATCATCCCAAAACATTTTGGCACCCGTGGTGCATTATCGCTGGACTGATACTGTCTTTGATGAGATTCTCCATAAATGCTGAATTACTTGCAACTTTTGCCAGATTGGCCAGGACCACCTGATAATGTTGGAAGCAAGATAATCAGTCGCTGAATAATCGATCATCTACTGTACATAAAAATGACAAACATAGACCAATGGTAAGACAAAAAAGTGAAATGAATATCTAATTCCATGATCACACAAAAAGCAACTAGTCAAAATAATTTTCACACAGAAAAAGCATCAAATGTCACATAAATTAGGGATCCATACATGTCTAAGGTAACTTCCAATGGACTGTTGGGTTAGGACTTGCCGTTTAAAAATATCATGTTTTCTGTTAGATAATGTGCATTATCTACAGAAAAAAGTCAAAATTGAGAACATTTAAATAACTTTTTTGAAAGTGTAAGAAAGCTGAAAGCCATATAACTTTTAATAATGCTCAAGGTGTAGGGTAATTAAAAGGTTTAAAGCCAAATAAGTTTTACAAAAGTTCTAAATCAAGTGTAGTAAATCAAAATTTATTTTTGACTTTTGAGTGCAAAATGTTTTTTTATTATACAGTAAAACCTCGGATTAACGAAATTCAAGGGACCCAATTTTTCGTCTATTCATTATTCAGAAATCCGTTGATCGGAAGTTATTGGGTGTTAATTTGAGTTGAAGGTGTTGCATAATTTCAGGGCGCATTGCCTGTTAGATTATACGGGAGCAACAGGGTTATCCAAATGAAGGCGTACGCGCAGATACGGTGTAACTCTACTAAAATACGCCCATTTTCACGAAAAAGTATCACATAAGTGGACAATATTCAAAATGTGCCCTCAATGTTTAATAACCAGCCATATTGATTTGAAGCTCCGACGACATTATGCTTTCTTATGGGAAAAAAGGACCACTTTCATTCATCTCGTTTTGCAATGTTTGACAGTGCCAAGCATCAAATAACTGAAATGCAATGTTATTCTTTTCTAGCATTGATTGGCAGGTTTTGCACGAAAACATCCTCGGCAGTTTTTTATTATAAGACTTTTTTCGAGGTTGCAATGCATGAAACTCGCTGAGCCTACCCTAAAGCATCTGTTGAGCCGCTAAGTTTATAAAAAAATATTGACAGCAACTCCACTTCTTAATACCAATTAATACACTACTATTTGACTACTATGGCGCGGGTTTCAAATATTTCAAAATGAAATGAATGAAAGCAGCATTTTCCTCATAAGAAAGCACTAACTGTCGTTGGCACTCCAAATCAAGACTCCAATCAATATTTTTCACTAACCTTCTTAACAACACTCGAGCTCCGTCTTTGACGAATAAATTACCTATCACATAGAAACCACCTCACCACGATACATACCTCATTGCTTCAATCTTATGTTGAAATTCCCTTTAAATGGATTAGGGGATGAATTTAATCGAGAATGATTTAAAATACAACACTTTTTTAAAAGATTTATTTAAAATATATCAACATTAAAAAAAAACGAATCTATTTTTTTCTATTTCAAATTCTTTGTGAATTCTTGGGAAACGGCAGTCTCCACTTCCCTAAAAGCATGCATAGCGGCATCACTACAACTCTCGGACGAGATTGTCAACGGCGCGAGAATGCCGGAAACACAGGAAATATGTCATCATGATAGAAAACGTGCTATGATTGGCTTGTTGTAAGCTTGATGTTAATTGGCGCGTTGGCGACTGTTTTCAATCATTTTCCGTACCTCTAAAGAGGTAAATATAAACGGAAGTGATCACTTTTTCTTTTGTTGTTCGGAAGTTTTCGTAGTACGGAAGTTCGTAGTAAAGAGGTTGTAATTAGGGATTTTGTATATAAGTTTGGCGGGACCGCCGTCAATAGTTCGCTATCCGGAGGTTTTCGCTATAAAGGGGTTCGTAAGGTAGAGGTTTTACTGTATTTTATTTTACTTTTTAGTCTTATTTCTAATGCCGAGCACAAAGTAATTGGTGACCCCTGTTGTAGTACATAACTTTTTAAAGGTACACCTATGATTATCCATTTCATTTTAGGTTGATCAGATTCTAAAAAAGTACAAAAATTAACCAATCAATACAAGAACATGTTGGGAGAAAAACTAAGAAAGAATGGCTATAATATGTTTTGCAGGGACTAATAGGCAGCCCACAAAGTGTTGGCAGCGAAAGTCGGTTGGCTCAGTATGCCATAAGCGAAGCACAAGGTGGCTGGCTAGGTGAGTTTGGGAATATTGGGCTCGGGTGTCAAGAAAATCCTGCCAGGTTCAACAGGGGCAAGGCAGGCAGACCCCTCCCCCCAGAGGCGTGACCCTTCAACAAGCTTTTCAGGGTATGGAAACTTGATATAAAATGGTTGAAATTTCTAAGTTTCTTTGCAGAAATAGATGTAGCTTGGAGAAATTGAGAAAAACACTATAGGAAGAGGTTATGATCATAATAGTTTGGGAAATATCAGACACGGAATTCGAATTACAGCCTATAAGCCACCAGAGGTATGACTACCGCTAGCTGGTACAGTTGATTCAGATGTAAGAAAACAGGTTAATTTATCATTATTGCACAGTCAACTGTCCAGCAATTTACAACTTGACTGATAAATGCATTCTTCCTTCAATAATTGTAATAACAAAGGTATTCAGAAATGGACATCGTCGAAATGCGCATGACACATTTGCCTAATACAAACCGACATCTATATATGGAGTGATCATAATACAAAAGTTGTTAAAAACGATAAAATACTTTAAAAGTAACTTTTTAAAATCAATTTTTATTTATGCTTATTATTATGATTCTCCGAATTTTATATCATTTTGATTGGCAAAAGAATGTGTATTCTTCCAGGGAGCCTTTCATTCAAGTCCTGAGTTTTACCACAATTATATTTTTTTACTTTTTCGACAGAAAATTTTGTTACGAGGTATCTGTAATTTTAAACAGCATTAAAAATTATAAGATGCACTTCATTCACTAGGCTTGCATTATCAATGGGAAAATATGGTATTAATCTTTGCATTATGTAAACTCTAATAATACATTGAAATAAATACCAAACTTGGCACCACTAATAACTTACACATTCTGCATCGCAGGGTCAGCTAACATTTGACTCGCAACTGACATGAAATTTGGGTTGCGGAAAAAGGCACCCATATCTAATCCTGGCATTAAGCCTCCTACATCAGGACCTCTTGATGAAGAGGATGCCAGTTGTTCCTCAACACTTAGAAGACTGGCTCTATAGCTTGGATTATTTGGGTCTATCTCCAAGGCTCTCTGGTAACACTCCTTAGCCTTTACATGGTTTCCCATCGCACTGTATGCATAGCTGAAAAAGATAACATTTCAACAAGATGAAGTACACAGTTTAGCAACAACTTTAGTAAACGAAAACAGTAGCAATTATAGCAAAAGAAATTTCCTTAAAGCATTACACGTAAGTAAGGATATACACAAAAAACTACACAGGCTAACTTACAACGCTATGAACTTGTTTTTTATTATGGAATATGCTCCTGACTAAAGACCCTGTTCCACACAATGCTTGACCGAGCCATAAGGATGTTTGATGCCTTAAGGCTGATTTGGATTACAGTGTATATGGCAAGTAATGACATCATGCAAAACATGCTACAATGTAATTTAATGCGGCTTCAAATGAAAACATCAAAACCACTCCAGAAATGACTTACGACGTGACTTTCAGTAACTAGTTGTGTTGTGTGAGAACTACCTGTGTGCTGTATTTACTTGAATATAAGCTGCAATAATTTGATTATCAAGACAAACTAGCAAAAAATCTACATGAATATAAGATGAAGAAGGGACAATTAGCAGTTAGCCCTTTTGTTGCTCTTCATAAGAGTAGGTTAATGCCGGTACCAGGTTACCCTCTTTACTTCTGTGTGTCCAGTGTCAAAGGCAACAGAAAACCATTACATCATGTGTGTATATTCCCTGGTCAATTAAACCAATCTAAGAATTGATAACCATTTATTATTAATACTGTTCATTTCAAGTAATATAGTAATTTCCTAACTTTTGTAACTCAATCACGTAATTTGTTGCCAACCTCTATAATAGTGAACCTCCATTTAACAAAATGCCACAAATCTGGTCCCTTCAATTTCACTATATAGAGGTTTTACTGTATATGCTGGATCTTCATTTTTAAAAATGCAAACTTTAAAAAAAAAGGAAAGCTCACATGCGAGTTAAAACGGTATATTGGTAAATACTTACCCAAGGCGACTATGTGCCTTGCTATAGTTGGGATCAATCCGTATGGCTGCTTCGCAATCCTTGATTGCCTCGTGCAAAATAGACAACTTAATAAAAGCTGCAGCTCTATTGCAAAAGTAAACAGCATTGTTACGGTCAATGTCGATAGCCCTGCAAAGCAATACATTAAAAAGAAATAAAAATTGGTAATTTCATCACATCTATCCTCATAAAAAATACTGACATGCAATACAGCCAACTTGCAGATAAACAGCACTGAATCAAGTCCAAAATCAAAGGGGAATACAATGCCATTCTAACCCAGAAATAAAATTGCTACAATGCCTGGCAATGACAAAAAAATTCCTACAATAATGAATATGTTAATAAGTATCGTTAGGTTAGGCCTTATTTAAAATAAATCTTTTTTATTGAAACTCCTATTTTATAGCACAATAACTAGCATATGGCAAATGTGGTACTTGTAATAGGTGCTACTTGCAATAGGCCCACTTATCTCAAAAGATGCTAAATTATAGTTACATACAGATTGGTAGATTCCCAAATGCTACAATGATTTCACTTAGAATTTTTTCTGAAAATAATGCCATATAATTATTTTTGTGAAGGCACTTAAGCTGAACCGTTCAGCTACAACATTGAGATTTAATGATGCAAAAAATCCCCAGTTATAAGAATTTTATTCAAAACAGCACTTCAAATGGCTTGAAGCCATTTCCAGTGCTTTATGGCCTTCTGATGTTCTGTTGTTGATAAATTTCAATACTGCTCTAAGCTAAGCAAAAGCATTCTGATTTATCTATTACAATGCTCTTATCTATCAACTTTTAAAGGGGCTACATTAAGTCATGCAAATATTATATCTACGTTCAAAAAATCACATAATAATGAAAACTATCCATAAAAATGCGTACTTAGAATATAAAGTCATGGCATCCTCATACTGCCCTAATTTCATGAGATTGTTGCCGAGCAGCTTCAGTGTCTCGGCTTGAGATTTCAGTTCTTCGGGTATACTTCTTCCGCCCTGCAGCAAAAAGTGATATTATAAACAAAAATAGCATTTCAAACTACAAACATTTCGCTGAAGCAATATGAAATTTTTATTTCAATTTGGGCTAAAATGATAAAGATTCTTTCAGAAAATCCTGTATGATTGAAAATTTTTTCCATCTCACTCACATTTAAAGTGTTTCCTGAAAACCTATCTTTAATGAAACTTAAAATGAAACAATTTCCTTTCAGTGGAGCAGACAAAAAACACCAACTCATTCTGTTTCAATATCAATTTTTTTATATGATAAATTTAAGTTGCTAAAGCTAGGTAATTTTTCATCAGCATTAAATATTTTAAAATATGACCTGCTTGACTTAAGCATGAGAAAACTAATTAGCAATACAGCTTAATGAAAAGTTTGAATAATGAATTGCTAAATAATAAATAGCTGCAACATATATTGCACAAGCTTTTGTATCTGTACACTATGAGTTTACACAATAATGTCACTGATTACACAGATATTTTTGGGAAATATTTACCAGCAGCTTGTCTTGTAGCAACAAGCCTGCTTTAGAGCGGTCATTCAACAAATTCATGACAAGGAGAAGAGGAGAAGAAGGGGAGGATATAGGGGGAGGATAATCACCCACAATGAAAGGTGATGAGTAAAAAAGATTCATAAATTTGCATAAACCTTTCAAGAAAGAATTATAGAGCTCACCCTATGGCTCAAAACTGTTTCTCTAATAGTCACAAGAAGGTTAGGAAAACCAGGTATGCATTTTGGCTGCAAAGCATCCATCATCAGTCATGATTCAACAGCAGTAAATTCTAATTCTTTTTAAGAATCTATTATAGGTGAAGATGATTGCCTCATACCCAAAATCCAAATATGATTTTTCATGAACTTTTATGGAAAGAAGTTTCCTAAAATATCAACTGGATTACAGCAAAAAGGCAAGCTCAATAAATCTTCCTTACAGTCCTCTTTTGTAATAAATCTACTTGAGCCAATTTTTTCTGTTAAAGGCCCCAAACTCACAACCATCAGTCGACAAACTTGTCAAGTCTATGGCCAAATCGTCATGTGTATGGCACTGATTGTCAACTGATTGAAGTGTTGGCAAGTTGATGTGGTGGACTGTCAATCCGTTGACTGCCGTTCATTTTGACAGACAGGTTAGAACATGTATGTGCTTGTTGACAAACACGCAGTGGCCACAAAAGTCCGATCAGTATATAAAGTATTGTTCGAACTACACTTGGGAAGGCTCAACTTTGTGAAAGATTCCATAATATAAATAAAGAAAATTTTTGTAAATTTCCACTAGGCACGAATTTATTCATTTGCAGAGGGTTCTGTATATACGGAAAAGAATGGAGGGATAAACAAATAATAGATAGAAGAGAGAATATACAATTGGTAATGAGATAACTGAAATATAGTCATTAAGAGTAAGTTACAAAGTAATACAGCATCAATTCAAAAAGTGGTGCATTACAATAATACAAGCAAGATATCAATTTGTTCGTAATTAGAAAATGGGAATTGTTAGCAGAAGTCACTAAAAATGGCATTTAAGTTACAAAGTAAAAAGGCATTTATTCAATTAGTTGTGGATAGCAATGATAGCAACATGAGAGCAATGGACATTAATTTGGAAAAATATACCTACTCATTAGTAAGTTAGTTCAAAATAGTTCTCACCATCATAGATTAAAACCTCAGACTTCTCTGCTCCTCCCAGTGTCCAGTGCATAATAGCATTCAAAGTCGATAAAACTTTTATTGCAGAATTTATAGAAATATACCGAAAACATCCATCCTTATGGAACATAAAAAGTGCCTTAAGTAAGAAGACTTAAGAAACTTGGGTTTGGATGATTTATTTTTAAAAAATGCAAAGAAAGTTACCCAAAAGCCGACCGGGAATGTCAGAAAAAATTAATAACCTTAGGACTGCACTTAGAAGGGAATTGACTTAAGTGAGAAACTCGAAGCGCACAGGCAGCTTGCCAGATGGTTTGTAAGTACCTAGTTTATGATATTATGACTAGTTATATTTTACTGCAGAAGATTAAAGTGGAAAAAGTGGTGTATCCAGTTTAATCACTGTATTAACCATGAGTACCATTTATTATCCCAACATTATTTGAATTGACTAATTAAAACATCCAGGATAAATATATCTAAAAGACTAATATGCTCGGAAGGCATGAGTGGTTTGATTAAGCTTGATAGAAAGAGTGGTTTTCCATTTGTAAATAATTTTTGAAATCAGAAAGTTCATTGGATTCTAGCTCTGATAATAAATTTATATGTGAATACTTTTTTCGTTCCAAAAGCCACTGTTTGTCCATTTGCTTCTTTTCTTCACTTCATCCATGCGCAAGACGAGTGCTACAGTTAGAATTGATTTTCTTTTTTGGTCCAATTGTAACATGATTAACAAATATTACCAAATACTCCAGCACAGTAAAAACGACTACTGATAGCTACTGATTAGCTTCTCGCTAATAAAGTCTGTCAAACTTGTCGACAAACTGGTAGTCGCGTGTGAAGTACGCATGGTTGATAAACGGGTTTGACAACAGTTTGCGTCGACAGATCGTTGATGGTAAAACATGCCTTAGGTTGTAGACTTCTAGTTTATGAATTAAGATTCCATATCTATCTTTGGCAGTGCTATAAATACTTGATGGCTTCCAAATTCATATAAATTAATATGATTTGATATAACAGTTGAAATTCATCAAATATCAGTTTGAAGCTTTCTGATATGATTTATTTGTTCAAAAAGGCCATTTATATGGAAAGACATCTAGATAATCACAGAAAATTGATATCTAGATTCAGAAGTCGAGAAAAAGAAAATAGGAATAGGAAAATAAATAAAAAATTAAAATAATTTATTCAGGTTTACAGAGAGTGATTCCATGCTAGGGACATTGTATATCAAATATGCAGATACATCTAGAGGTTTGTGTATATTTACATATCAACATAGACCTACAAAACCCAAACAAATACAGAAACAGGCTCAACACCAAAAATACTGAAAATTACAAATAAATATCTTTCATAGGTTTATTTTCTTTCAGAGACCTTGTAAAAACTTGCAACTGGATTCACGTTTGCTCATATCTCAAAAGATAGAGACCATCAAGGCAGACCCACATCCTCATTTGATCAAACAAACATTGTCCATGGAAAAGGGATCGATTTCACCAAGGTTTACAAATATTACCTCCCTGTTTAAAGATTTCCAAGCTTACTAGATAGATGATAAGTTGATCAGCAGGATGCAGGCAAGGAATAACTTCCCGGGAACCTGAGTGAGAGAAGAATTTGTTTCCCTACAACTTTCGAATTCTTTAGCTTCTAGTGCGTGTAAGGTTTAGTAAGCGCCTGTCCCAGTTAAAAGGCACACAAAACTCTAGATCAGCATTCCCAAAGTGTGGTACCATAGTTGATCATTAAGGGTGCTACAAAACATTGTTAAATAAATAAATCAGTGATTTGGAAGTGTTGATAAGTAGGTAGTAATCTGTAGGAATAAATATACAACCTTATTTCAAGATGGAGTAGCTATGAAATTCTGTATATCTATGTTAGGGTGCCAAGCCTAAAAAAATTGGGAACCACTGCTCTGATGCCCCTTGGGTATTTGATATACCAGGTTCTGGGAATGGATTTACTTCCTGTAAGCCTGTTGCTGGCTGACAGATTTTAAAAATCTTTTAGAAAATATTTTCAACATAGGTATTTACACTTGGGTTGTTTATGTGAACAAAAACAAGGTTCCATACCCTAAAACGGCCAAGTTAAAAAAAATATTATTGAACACAACAAAGCTCCTGAACCCAAATCAAATAACAAATTACTGTATTAATTACAAGAAACACCCAAGTTTGTTTGTGTGTGTTTTTGACTAATCAACCTCTTGGATTATTAAAGCCATAGCTCCTTCCACACAGAAAACAATCACAAGGGAGGAAGGAAACCCAGTACCAGCAATAGCCTACTCTTAACGAAGTGCACCAAGAGGGCCAACGACTTAACATTCTTCCCGAAGGACGGAACAGTGACTTTGTGCGGCCTCCTCAAACCACACAAACTGGACCAAGTGACCTTGGAAAAATTCTACTTTTGCAGGATTCGTACACGCTGTCCTTTTGAGCTGCAAACGAGTAGCAGCAAGTGTCCTAACCACTACATCACTAGCACCCCCAGAACACACCAAAGAATTATCCACTACTGTGATATTGCATTACCAGTAAGGATAATCACCTGGCTATCAATGAAGTTCATAAACTCAAGGCACAATATTATACTTTTAATTCCAAAGTTACTATAGAAAACTACCAATACATGCCTTGGTTATACAGTGATGACAGTAGTGGATTTGAAATAAGGGCAAGGTAGGCAATGGTCTAGGGGTGGCAAGATTTTTGGGCAGCAATAAAACGGGATTTCAGGGCAGGAATAAAAAAATTAATACTACCCCGACTTTTGATGAATTAAACTATTATGATCCACAGATGGACAGACTAACCGAATACATGGGCAATTCTTTTATAAATAAAGTGCCAAAAAGGGGGTAGAAAAATAATTTGGCCTAGGGGCGAGAAATACCCAAACCGGCCAATGAGTGATGATCAACTTCCTTTGCCAAAAAGTTCTCCTGCAAGTCAAATAAGCATTGTTAAGCTTAAAAAAACAATTCTGATATTTGCTTAGGAGTTTTTTCTTCTGTTTTCCTCTTATTAACCAATTCGAGATTGAATTAAATGGCAAATTTGTTATTTCAAGGAGAAATTTGTGATATGAAATAAATTCTGACTTGCTTTTAGCTTTCTCTATATCACGACTGAGTCTATTTTAAATATTTATGTACTTATCTAGGCTTTTTCATAGCCCTTTAATGGAAATTCACCATGATATTTCCACCCTTACCCAAATTGTTAATTCGAATATTCCTTTTTCATTTACATAATTCAAAATAAAAAATATACCCCACCTATTCATCCCCACCAGTTCAGTCCCCTTCTGATTGGTTTCATCATTACATCATTTCAGAGCAGCCAAAAATTTTACCATCACTTCATATAAGTTTCGTATTGTAGGCCATTTCCAAATCAAAAAGGACAGTTCAACAATACGTAAAATCATAATTTTCATGAAGCAGATGCAACTGCACAAAGTAAACATGAGTAAGTAAACATCCAGAATAGGCTCCAGTCAGATGTACCATGCCTTCAGAGTAAGGACAAAAGTTAGGTATACAGGGATGAACTACTGTGGGCTCGGTTGAGCTGGCATTAGCCCAATATTAAATTTTAACCCGCTCACCGAGCCCATAGTTAAAGTTTAGCAGATGTACATATTTTATGTAAAAATGGCATAGATGATAGGGGACATATTACTCCTAAAGCATCTGCCAGAGGGCACTCAAACAAAGACCATAACAGACCAACCAAAAAATTGTTGTCCATCGCGAAACAAAAGCCAGGGGAGTGAACACCCCACTGTCCTCGCCGTGATTCACCCAGCCCATTGCAGGCCAGATATACTTACCTCAGGACTGCAAAGGAAAACCCAAGTTGTAACAACCATGGAAAGGACAGAAGGAAGACAATAAAAGAAGCCCCAACACCAACGAATGAATGACATTTTGTCCATGAAGATTTGTATCCCAAGCAAGTGGAAGAAGATTGCTCACACTGTTTTCAATTGCCGTGTTACATTTGATTGTATGGCTTTCCCTACTTTGAGAAGTATCACTCTCAGACTGCTGAATAAAGATTACTACACAAATTCTAGTCATCCAGTAAGGTGTGTAGGAACCAATCATCAAGATAGTGAATAATGTTTCCTTTCCTTCTTTCTTGTTTAAGTTGAGCCTATATACAAATATATTTTATGCATCTTATTTATTTTAGACAATATAACCATGAAAATTTTGAATGTTTCGGCTCTAAAAAGGTTTTTTTTTAGTTTTATCAATAATAGCTCCTGAAGTATGACAATTTATTGAAAATATAAACAAAAATATATCAAGGTCCTAAATGAATCCAGCCAACAAACCCTACAGAAGAGGTTAAGCCTGCCCAATAATGATTAAATACTTATTCTTTAATAAATGAATAAACAGCATAGATTATATTTAGTTGATAAAATATAAAAATTGATCGTATACTTATAATTCAATGTCTTTTAAAACAAAATGTTTATTTTTTTCAAAGGAAACTAAATCTTCGTCATGTCATTTGGATCAAACGAAATATTTCATGAGAAAGGCAAGATTTCCCCTACAGTCAGAGGCTTGCTTCATCTTGTATTTCTCAGGCATCCCTTGCCCTAACCCCATGCTTTGTGGTCATGGGGTTCAAATACACCATTAAGAACAAAAGAAATAGAAAGGGACTGCTTTTACCCGACCCACTAATCCTCAACAGCCACGGGTCGTATTCCGAATATGACCTTCATCACTTCCTTAAGATATTACATGTCGAAAAGACTCCCTCCAATGATGATTGACCCTTTCGAGAATTCCTAAAGAGTGCATGATGGGAGAAAGGAATTTCGGCAAATTTAAGTAAAGATAATGGTAAACTTTCTGCCGTTCTGTACCATGCTGCTTCCCCTTACATGAAAGAGACATTTTTGAAATCCTCTGAAGGGGATTTTCCAATGTGACATTTTCTCTAGAGGTCAAAGAGGCCACAATCTTTCATCTCCAATCCAAGAGAAATGTATTCGTGCACCCTCCATCAGTCTTGTTTGCTAGTTACAGAAGAAGGAACACTTCACATTTTTGTCTTATGCTTATTCGTATATTCATCTTTTGCACAGGTTAGTAGTTCTTATAGCAATTTTAATAAACATCAAACAATCAATGTCATATTCGATCAACATTTTCTAAAAATAGACAAGAATCAAAGATTTTGTATGCTTGTTATTTCTTTCAAAATATTTAGCCTAACCGTGTGGACAACAAATTGTTGCAGACGTCAAAGGGAAAAGATATCATTGGGTGCGCAATAAGTCTTTTTTAATATATTTTATTTCAACAGTATATTTGACATTAAAAATATACTAAAAGTAATTCATTACTGAAGTTCTGATGCAGAGGCTAACATATAGTATAATCACTGAAATTATTGAAGTTTCCAGTGACAAATTATTTTTTTTGTTAGCTATAAGCAATCTCCCTACCATGGAAAATTATTGGTAACACATATAACACTAACTACCCTGTGATAGCTTCCTCCTTTTCTATATTCCAATCGCATTCTCCCAGAAAAAAGCATAATCAATTCTGCAATGTGCCATGATACTATTTATACAATAAGTTCCTATCTTAGTATTGTATTTAAAAAGGTTGTACTAACTTTTAAACAGTATAAATAAGATGTATTCAACCTGGGGTATGTGGATCCCAGGGGATATGGGTAAAATATAAACATATTGCCTCATATAATTTTCATACATTGTTAAATTTCTCGAAATACAAACAGGAGAATTTGAGCTTTAGATTAACGTAAATCAGTGAGCAAGTTGGCATAGGTACTAATGGGTACATCAATTGAAAAACTTGGCATAACAAATGTTATAAACTCATTTCCGGGCTATAGGTCGCTTGCCTAGATAGCAATAATATTTGTGATAGAAACAAAAATGTCTCTTCGATAAATACTTGTATGAGTTGAAAAAATAAAACATATTATTCCTAACCAGATTGTTTTCTAATCCACCACATTTGGGTAAAATATAGTTTGGCAGCATGCCCTGCATATAGCAAGCCCCACTGTTAACATATTGGCAGCTCACCCCCGATGGTATCCTAGCACCAATATATTGGCTCTATTCACAAAATCAATTATTTGAACATTATGAACCATTGCCTTCTTCAGCATAGCATACTAATTCTCTAGTCTCTTCATATGACCCAGTTAAATCGTTTGTATCAAGAAAGTAAATTTTCAAGGAAACAAGTTCAAGTCTAAGGTGAGATACAAAAAAATTTCCCATAGATTTTGGTGTGGACATAGAAATGCAAGCATGAAATTAATTTAATATAAGGTTAAATGATATACGTACAGCCATGTTGTCACGACGGAGGTAGAGCTCCTCCAACGATGAGCTGGAAGATCGTATCTCATAGGGAAGGATATTGTAAGCGCTCTCAATGCATTGCGCCGCTACTTCAATTCCTTCCGCAGCATCGGGAGTTAAGTGCCCGGATTCCAGTTGCCGCCTCAAGTACTTTACGATTAAAATCATCAAGGACCTCATTTTGTCTATAAGAGTAAAAATAAAAACAATTAATAAAATAAATATACAATATTAAGCAAACACGTGGCTAAATAACATAAAAAGTATCGCATGTAAAGTTGAACGGTATCTGGAACACTTCCTGTGCAACTCTTACATTATATTAATATATATTAATTGAAGAAAATTGTTAAATTTTCGAGATTTCCTGAAAAATAAGCGACGAAAAAATAAAAAACCAAGCTAGAAAGTAGGCCACGGAACATGTTCTTAAACCACAGAACCGATACATAAAAATGTAATAACTATTTTCACGATTAACAAAACCAAACCGGCGTCTTGAGTTTTAAAGCATGATTTAGCAAAACAGATTTACGAATCACACTAGTGAGAATTCTTAATCAAGTTAAATTATTACCGTGATCATTATCAATTATACGCAATTAATTATTTGCCTTTAAATTAAACTTATGCATAAAGACGATTGAAATAGCAATAAAACAAGTAAACATGGTTTACCTTGAGCGACGCGAATAATCCGCGTCTACTGTCTTAATGATTATAATGGCAGCAAAAGCTACAAATTCAATATTAAAGATGCTTTCCGATTTAAATCCCAATAGATTTTGAACCACAAACACGCTGTTTATTGCGCCAACGATTACAGAAGACAAAATAGTGGTCCACCTCTCGGGAGGGAAATGAAACTACGGAATGTTCCAGATAGGTACGGCAAATCTCAGTGGAGAATTTTCAAAATGCCCGCACAACGCGGCAACTTTTGATTTTGTAGACCAGTGGTTTTCAACAAGGGAAACGCTACACGGCAGGTGGGCTCGATAATTAAAATTACTATGTCCCTCATTCTTTCGATGAGTAATAATAAAAACAATTAATAAAATAAATATACAATATTATGCAAACACGTGGCTAAATAACATCAAAAGTATCGCATGTAAAGTTGAACGGTATCTGGAACACTTCCTGTGCAACTCTTACATTATATATATATATATATATATATATATATATATATATATATATATATATATATATATATAAATTGTTATATTTTCGAGATTTCCTGAAAAATACGCGACGACAATATAAAAAACCAAGCTAGAAAGTAGGCCACAGAACATGTTTTTAAACCACAGAACCGATACATAAAAAAGTAATACCTCATTTTCACGATTAACAAAACCAAACCGGCGTCTTGAGTTTTAAAGCATGATTTAGCAAAACACAGATTTACGAATCACACTAGTGAGAATTCATAATCAAGTTAAATTATTACCGTGATTATTATCAATTATACGCAATTATTTGCCTTTAAATTTAATTTATGCATAAAGACGATTGAAATAGCAATAAAACAAGTAAAAATGGTTTACCTTATCTTCAGCGTATAATCACCGTCTACTGCCCAGGTCAGTTTAATCGAAGAAAAAGCTACACAATTTTAATCCCAATAAAAGTGGAACCGCACACACGTTGTTTTTGCGCCAACGATTACAGGAGACAAAAGGCCACCTATCGGGTGGAAAGTGAAACTACGTCGAGAATATTCTAGAATGTTCCAGATTAGTACGGCAAATCTCAGTGGAGAATTTTCAAAATGCCCGCACAACGCGGCAACATTTGATTTTGTAGACCAGTGGTTTTCAACAAGGGAAACGCTACACGGCAGGTGGGCTCGATAATTAAAATTACTATGTCCCTCATTCTTTCGATGAGTAATAATAAAAACAATTAATAAAATAAATATACAATATTATGCAAACACGTGGCTAAGTAACCTCAAAAGTATCGCATGTAAAGTTGAACGGTATCTGGAACACATCCTGCGCAACTCTTACATTATATATATATATATATATATATATATTAATTGAAGAAAATTGTTAAATTTTCGAGATTTCCTGAAAAATACGCGACGACAAAATAAAAAACCAAGCTAGAAAGTAGGCCACAGAACATGTTTTTAAACCACAGAACCGATACATAAAAAAGTAATACCTCATTTTCACGATTAACAAAACCAAACCGGCGTCTTGAGTTTTAAAGCATGATTTAGCAAAACAGATTTACGAATCACACTAGTGAGAATTCTTAATCAAGTTAAATTATTACCGTGATCATTATCAATTATACGCAATTAATTATTTGCCTTTAAATTAAACTTATGCATAAAGACGATTGAAATAGCAATAAAACAAGTAAATATGGTTTACCTTGAGCGACGCGAATAATCCGCGTCTACTGTCTTAATGATTATAATGGCAGCAAAAGCTACAAATTCAATATTAAAGATGCTTTCCGATTTAAATCCCAATAGATTTTGAACCACAAACACGCTGTTTATTGCGCCAACGATTACAGAAGACAAAATAGTGGTCCACCTCTCGGGAGGGAAATGAAACTACGGAATGTTCCAGATAGGTACGGCAAATCTCAGTGGAGAATTTTCAAAATGCCCGCACAACGCGGCAACTTTTGATTTTGTAGACCAGTGGTTTTCAACAAGGGAAACGCTACACGGCAGGTGGGCTCGATAATTAAAATTACTATGTCCCTCATTCTTTCGATGAGTAATAATAAAAACAATTAATAAAATAAATATACAATATTATGCAAACACGTGGCTAAATAACATCAAAAGTATCGCATGTAAAGTTGAACGGTATCTGGAACACTTCCTGCGCAACTCTTACATTATATATATATATATATATATATATATATATATATATATATATATATATATATATATATATATATATTAATTGAAGAAAATTGTTAAATTTTCGAGATTTCCAGAAAAATACGCGACGACAAAATAAAAAACCAAGCTAGAAAGTAGGCCACAGAACATGTTTTTAAACCACAGAACCGATACATAAAAAAGTAATACCTCATTTTCACGATTAACAAAACCAAACCGGCGTCTTGAGTTTTAAAGCATGATTTAGCAAAACAGATTTACGAATCACACTAGTGAGAATTCTTAATCAAGTTAAATTATTACCGTGATCATTATCAATTATACGCAATTAATTATTTGCCTTTAAATTAAACTTATGCATAAAGACGATTGAAATAGCAATAAAACAAGTAAATATGGTTTACCTTGAGCGACGCGAATAATCCGCGTCTACTGTCTTAATGATTATAATGGCAGCAAAAGCTACAAATTCAATATTAAAGATGCTTTCCGATTTAAATCCCAATAGATTTTGAACCACAAACACGCTGTTTATTGCGCCAACGATTACAGAAGACAAAATAGTGGTCCACCTCTCGGGAGGGAAATGAAACTACGGAATGTTCCAGATAGGTACGGCAAATCTCAGTGGAGAATTTTCAAAATGCCCGCACAACGCGGCAACTTTTGATTTTGTAGACCAGTGGTTTTCAACAAGGGAAACGCTACACGGCAGGTGGGCTCGATAATTAAAATTACTATGTCCCTCATTCTTTCGATGAGTAATAATAAAAACAATTAATAAAATAAATATACAATATTATGCAAACACGTGGCTAAATAACATCAAAAGTATCGCATGTAAAGTTGAACGGTATCTGGAACACTTCCTGTGCAACTCTTACATTATATATATATATATATATATATACATATATATATATATATATATATATATATATATATATATATATATATATATATATATATATATATATTAATTGAAGAAAATTGTTAAATTTTCGAGATTTCCAGAAAAATACGGGACGACAAAATAAAAAACCAAGCTAGAAAGTAGGCCACAGAACATGTTTTTAAACCACAGAACCGATACATAAAAAAGTAATACCTCATTTTCACGATTAACAAAACCAAACCGGCGTCTTGAGTTTTAAAGCATGATTTAGCAAAACAGATTTACGAATCACACTAGTGAGAATTCTTAATCAAGTTAAATTATTACCGTGATCATTATCAATTATACGCAATTAATTATTTGCCTTTAAATTAAACTTATGCATAAAGACGATTGAAATAGCAATAAAACAAGTAAATATGGTTTACCTTGAGCGACGCGAATAATCCGCGTCTACTGTCTTAATGATTATAATGGCAGCAAAAGCTACAAATTCAATATTAAAGATGCTTTCCGATTTAAATCCCAATAGATTTTGAACCACAAACACGCTGTTTATTGCGCCAACGATTACAGAAGACAAAATAGTGGTCCACCTCTCGGGAGGGAAATGAAACTACGGAATGTTCCAGATAGGTACGGCAAATCTCAGTGGAGAATTTTCAAAATGCCCGCACAACGCGGCAACTTTTGATTTTGTAGACCAGTGGTTTTCAACAAGGGAAACGCTACACGGCAGGTGGGCTCGATAATTAAAATTACTATGTCCCTCATTCTTTCGATGAGTAATAATAAAAACAATTAATAAAATAAATATACAATATTATGCAAACACGTGGCTAAATAACATCAAAAGTATCGCATGTAAAGTTGAACGGTATCTGGAACACTTCCTGTGCAACTCTTACATTATATATATATATATATATATATATACATATATATATATATATATATATATATATATATATATATAAATTGTTATATTTTCGAGATTTCCTGAAAAATACGCGACGACAATATAAAAAACCAAGCTAGAAAGTAGGCCACAGAACATGTTTTTAAACCACAGAACCGATACATAAAAAAGTAATACCTCATTTTCACGATTAACAAAACCAAACCGGCGTCTTGAGTTTTAAAGCATGATTTAGCAAAACACAGATTTACGAATCACACTAGTGAGAATTCATAATCAAGTTAAATTATTACCGTGATTATTATCAATTATACGCAATTATTTGCCTTTAAATTTAATTTATGCATAAAGACGATTGAAATAGCAATAAAACAAGTAAAAATGGTTTACCTTATCTTCAGCGTATAATCACCGTCTACTGCCCAGGTCAGTTTAATCGAAGAAAAAGCTACACAATTTTAATCCCAATAAAAGTGGAACCGCACACACGTTGTTTTTGCGCCAACGATTACAGGAGACAAAAGGCCACCTACCGGGTGGCAAGTGAAACTACGTCGAGAATATTCTAGAATGTTCCAGATTAGTACGGCAAATCTCAGTGGAGAATTTTCAAAATGCCCGCACAACGCGGCAACTTTTGATTTTGTAGACCAGTGGTTTTCAAAAAGGGAAACGCTACACGGCAGGTGGGCTCGATAATTAAAATTACTATGTCCCTCATTCTTTCGATGAGTAATAATAAAAACAATTAATAAAATAAATATACAATATTATGCAAACACGTGGCTAAGTAACCTCAAAAGTATCGCATGTAAAGTTGAACGGTATCTAGAACACTTCCTGCGCAACTCTTACATTATATATATATATATATATATATATATATATATATATATATATATATATATATATATATATATATATATTAATTGAAGAAAATTGTTAAATTTTCGAGATTTCCAGAAAAATACGCGACGACAAAATAAAAAACCAAGCTAGAAAGTAGGCCACAGAACATGTTTTTAAACCACAGAACCGATACATAAAAAAGTAATACCTCATTTTCACGATTAACAAAACCAAACCGGCGTCTTGAGTTTTAAAGCATGATTTAGCAAAACAGATTTACGAATCACACTAGTGAGAATTCTTAATCAAGTTAAATTATTACCGTGATCATTATCAATTATACGCAATTAATTATTTGCCTTTAAATTAAACTTATGCATAAAGACGATTGAAATAGCAATAAAACAAGTAAATATGGTTTACCTTGAGCGACGCGAATAATCCGCGTCTACTGTCTTAATGATTATAATGGCAGCAAAAGCTACAAATTCAATATTAAAGATGCTTTCCGATTTAAATCCCAATAGATTTTGAACCACAAACACGCTGTTTATTGCGCCAACGATTACAGAAGACAAAATAGTGGTCCACCTCTCGGGAGGGAAATGAAACTACGGAATGTTCCAGATAGGTACGGCAAATCTCAGTGGAGAATTTTCAAAATGCCCGCACAACGCGGCAACTTTTGATTTTGTAGACCAGTGGTTTTCAACAAGGGAAACGCTACACGGCAGGTGGGCTCGATAATTAAAATTACTATGTCCCTCATTCTTTCGATGAGTAATAATAAAAACAATTAATAAAATAAATATACAATATTATGCAAACACGTGGCTAAATAACATCAAAAGTATCGCATGTAAAGTTGAACGGTATCTGGAACACTTCCTGTGCAACTCTTACATTATATATATATATATATATATATATATATATATATATATATATATATATATATATATATAAATTGTTATATTTTCGAGATTTCCTGAAAAATACGCGACGACAATATAAAAAACCAAGCTAGAAAGTAGGCCACAGAACATGTTTTTAAACCACAGAACCGATACATAAAAAAGTAATACCTCATTTTCACGATTAACAAAACCAAACCGGCGTCTTGAGTTTTAAAGCATGATTTAGCAAAACACAGATTTACGAATCACACTAGTGAGAATTCATAATCAAGTTAAATTATTACCGTGATTATTATCAATTATACGCAATTATTTGCCTTTAAATTTAATTTATGCATAAAGACGATTGAAATAGCAATAAAACAAGTAAAAATGGTTTACCTTATCTTCAGCGTATAATCACCGTCTACTGCCCAGGTCAGTTTAATCGAAGAAAAAGCTACACAATTTTAATCCCAATAAAAGTGGAACCGCACACACGTTGTTTTTGCGCCAACGATTACAGGAGACAAAAGGCCACCTACCGGGTGGAAAGTGAAACTACGTCGAGAATATTCTAGAATGTTCCAGATTTGTACGGCAAATCTCAGTGGAGAATTTTCAAAATGCCCGCACAACGCGGCAACTTTTGATTTTGTAGACCAGTGGTTTTCAACAAGGGAAACGCTACACGGCAGGTGGGCTCGATAATTAAAATTACTATGTCCCTCATTCTTTTGATGAGTAATAATAAAAACAATTAATAAAATAAATATACAATATTATGCAAACACGTGGCTAAGTAACCTCAAAAGTATCGCATGTAAAGTTGAACGGTATCTGGAACACATCCTGCGCAACTCTTACATTATATATATATATATATATATATATATATATATATATATATATATATATATATATTAATTGAAGAAAATTGTTAAATTTTCGAGATTTCCTGAAAATTACGCGACGTCAAAATAAAAAACCAAGCTAGAAAGTAGGCCACAGAACATGTTTTTAAACCACAGAACCGATACATAAAAAAGTAATACCTCATTTTCACGATTAAAACAATCCCCAAATGTTGCAATTTTAAATATTTTACACTTTCTCCATTATGGGGTACTAATGCTACACATTTTAGCCAAAATTTAAAGTTGTAACACTTCTAGTAGTAAAATAATATTTTTCTAATTATTTAAAGGGAAATAATTTCTAACGGCCGCCGCAATTCATATACGGTCAAATTGAATTATTTTTTTGTGCAAATACACTACTCTGTAAATAATATGAAAATTTCAGCTTCCTAGCTCATCCCGTAGTATCTAAACAGTTATCTATTTGTTTAAACTTTAAGAATTTTTAACAGCCAAACTTACAAAAATATCAAATTTGTATCATGCCTATGTCGTTTTTTTTAAGAATTCTACCTTTAAAAAAAATTTCAACTACGTAGCACATTCGGTAAATCATAAACCTTAAAAATTTGTTTAAACAATTGCGAACTTTTAGCAGCCGCATTGTTGTACTTTTTCAAGATTTTCGTTTTTTCTAGTCGGTTTTGCACAAAATTCTACCTAAGAAAAAAATTTCGAATCTCCAGCTCATCTGGAAGTGTCTAAACATTAGTATCCTCCTATATATATGTTATCATTATATATCGACGACTCTTACAGAGGAGGAGGAGGAGAAGGATATAACATACTAGTAGTTGGTGCTTGCATACTGCAAGCATTTCATCTCACATTAAAAGAACATTCATTTTTCAGACAGAAATTTCAACATTACAAATAGCCTTTTAGTTCTAAAGATTTCATTTCTGCAGCGATTTTCGTTTTTCCCACATGTAAGAATAATAGTTTAAAACAATCTCCAAATGTCGCAATTTTAAACATTTTACACTTTATTCATTATAAGGTTCTATTGCTACATATTTTAGCCAAATTTTAAAGTTGTAGCACTTCAAGAAATAAAATAATATTTTTCTAATTGTTTAAATTTAAATAATTTTTAACGTCCGCCGCAATTAATATATGGTAAATTTGAAATGTTTGTTTATGCAATCTCACTACTCTGTAAATAATTTGAAAATTTCATCTTCCTAGCTCATCCCGTACTACCTAAACAGCTATCTATTTGTTTAAACTTTAAGAATTTTTAACTGCCAAACAAATTAAAATATCAAAATTTGCATAATCCCAATTTATTTTTTTTAAGAATTCTACTTTTAAAAAAATTTCAACTCCGTGGCACATTCGGAAATATATAAACCTTGAAAATTTGTTTAAACAATTGCGAATTTTTAGCGGCCGCATTGTTGCACTTTTTAAAGATTTTCGCTTTTTCTAGTCGGATTTGCACAAAATTCTACCTATGAAAAAAATTTCGAATCTCCAGCTTATCTGGAAGTGCCTAAACATTAGTATCCTCCTGTTATATGTTATCATTATATATCGACATATGCTATATCCTCTGTAAGAGTCGTCGATATATAATGACTAGTAGTTGGTACTTGCATACTGTAGGATACTAATGTCCAGCTCAAACTACTAGAGCTACAGAGCTGAAAGTTTTACATTTTGTAGATATGATGAAGAAACCTTCAGATAAAATTAGACTTCTTACCTAAGTGACATGAGTTCGACTACAGAAATTCCGAAAGTTGCGTTTTTTCCCATAAGAAAAGCGTTGTGCCATCTTGAAAAAGTGCAACAATGCAGCCATTAAAATTCGCAATTGTTTAAACAAATTTTCATGGTTTATGTATTTCCGCATGTGCTTCGGAGTTGAATTTTTTTTATATGTAGAATTTATAAAAAAACGAAATCGGTATTATACAAATTTTGATATTTTACTTTGTTTGGCAGTTAAAAATTCTTAAATTTAAGCAAATAGATAACTGTTTAGACATTATGGGATGAGCAATGGAGCTGAAACTTTCAAGTTATGTACAAAGTAGTGAACTAACACAAAAACATTTCAATTTTACCATTTATGAATTTCGGCGGGCATTAAAAATTATTTAAATTTAAACAATTAAAAAATATTATTTGACTTCTAGAAGTGCTACAACTTTAAAATTTTGCTAAATTGTGTAGCATTAGTACCCCATAATGGAGAAAGTGTATAATTGTTAAAATTGCAACATTTGGGGATTGTTTTAAACTATTATTTTTACATTTGGGGAAAACGAAAATCGCTGCAGAGGTGAAATCTTTAGAATTAATGGAATATTTGTAATGATGAAATATCTGTCTGAAAAAAGAATCTTTTTTCAAGGTGAGATGAAATGCTTGCAGTATGCAAGCACCAACTACTAGTATGTTATATCCTCCACCTCCTCCTCTGTAAGGAACGTGTATATATAATGATAACATATAGTATGATAACAATGTCCAGCCCAAACTACAAGAGCTAGAGAGCTGAAAGTTTTAGTTTTTGTAGATATGATAGAGAAACCTTCAGATAAAATAAGACTTCTTACCTAAGTGACATGAGTTCGACTCCAGAAATTCCGAAATTTACCTTTTTTTCCCATAAGAAAGCATTGCGCCATTTTTATAAATTAATTTTGGGCACTTGCCCGTGAGCTAGAAAAATGAAATTTTCCATGTTGCTAGAATGATGAAATATCTGTCTGAAAAATTAATGTTTTTTCAAGGTGAGATGAAATGCTTGCAGTAATGCAATGTGATTATATATTTGTTTTCCTTTATATTTAGCTCAAGATTTTGTATACATTCGATTTAAAAACATCACATCAACGTTTATAACATTTCCCTATTATCATTTATTCAAATTAAATTTTATGAAAGAAAATGAAGTGATTACTTCAACTTTATTAAACATCGTATTCATATGAAAGCACCAATGATTAAATATTTTCCTTAAATATTTCATTTGATTGATAATAACAAATACTTCTTTAAAATAGTGTTTTCCAAATGAGGAGTGTAATTACCATTATTTGATCCTTATACAGCTCCTTTGGGTTGCTTCAATAAATTTTTACTCTTTCCAAAAACTCTAATATGTTATCATTTTGTTTAGAAAATAGAGTTACTATTTCTAGTATTCCTTGAATATGAATAGCTGAAACAGAATTTAACAAACAAATATGCCTTGTACAGATATTTCTACATATTCTATAACTAGTCTACAGATTTTTCTTGGCGATTCTACAGTATTTCACAATTTTTAAACGGCAACACTGCTACCGACATCTAGCGGTTCACTTGTAGTACTGCGTCGAGAATAGTTATACATTCAATAGTAAGCCAACAATAAGTTATGGAACAGATAGTTTAGAGAAATGAATTACTGACATATGGATTCAATAATGCTATGGGAGTAATAGCTATTGAATCCATATCTGCTCGCTCAAGAAACCGGCCATAAATGACTCTACTTCTTCAAAACTGTTTCCTCACAACGATAGGTATAACAAGCATTTAACATAAAATGAATCAAATTCTTTGATTACCTTTTTATAAATCATATTCCCAGATTCGTCCAACTTCCTTAGTAACATTTTTGCCCCCTGTGGAATGAAACAATTATCCTTGTATTCCTGCATATTAGTTTTTAGATTTCGTAGTTCACAAGCTATGCTTGTTGCACTAGCGTTATTTTTTTCTATAGTCAGTATTGTTTTATTTAATAAACTGAGTTGACCAACAACAATTCACAAATACACTTCTCCAGATGGGTTTTTAAAAAAACTTTTTATTATTTGTGGGCAGTGTTCTTGTGATTCAAAATACTTTTTTAGACCTTCAAACATATCAATAAGTCTTTCTAAAGCCAATAAAAGGGAAAGAAATCTTGTGTTGCCATGTCTTAAGATCTTTCTGTACACAATATCTGCGAATTCGCAAAATTCTTTCAGTTGAGTGACACGAAGTGTATATGTGGAAATATTTATAATCTTTTACTGCAAGGGTTTCTACATCAATTGGTAGAACATCAACTGCATGTTGTATGCAGTTGTGTACAATGTGTGCTGCACAGCCAATTCCAATGACATTTCTACCAATTTCGCTTTTCAATCGATAAGAAACTTTTTTGCCCTTTCTTTTCACACCTCTAAAATTCGTGTTACAATCACCATAAAATCCTACAATTTTATTCATAAGATGATGTTTTTTATTGAAGAAACAAGATAATCACTCAGTATTGCTGATGTTTCTCCAGGGACTGTTTTAAAGTCAAGCACTTTTACCTTTACAACAGCCTGATGAAGAAAATAGCGCACTATCACAGGAACGATTTTTATGTCCCCTCTTTTAGAAGCATCAATTGTAACACTTACAAAATTGGACTTATCTAACTCTTCATGTAACTCTTCAAAACACAATGGTGTGATTACATTCACAATTATAGATTCAAATTTCGTTCGAGCAAGACCAAACTTAGGTTCGAAAATATTTGAAATCAATTTGCTAGTACAATCAGAGATTTTGAAACTTAACCCATGAATAGCGGTATGATGTGCAAAAGTGGATTCTTTTGCAGCAACAATACACACTTCAGAATTTGAATCATTTTTCACAAAAAATGATGAAATTGATGTTGAGGAGGATGCTAAAGATGATTTGTGTTTTGCCGTTTGTAAGTGCTCTTTAATATCTGCATATCCGTGTCTTACCGAAAATTCAAATCCGCACTGTAAGCATTTAACACGGTCATCCACACCATAGAGTTTTTTTAACTGTGGATATTCCCTTTGCATTCCATCGGTAAATACACATTTTCTTTTTGGCAATATAGCGGTCATCAATTATTACATATTTAATTTAAGAAACAACTACAACTTAGCACCCTACTCAATGCCCTTGCTAAAAAAGAGAGAAAAACCACAGTCGAAGACTAAAAGTCCCATAACACCTTACTTTATAAATATTTAAATGATGAAGTATCACATAACATTTTAGGATATTTTGTTCAGCGATATTACTAAAGAAATGTTGTATAGCAATATTTCCCTTCAATTCCCGAAGCTCGGAGAATTTTCTACGTTTTCCAGACGGTTGGAAAATCCTGTTAAGATTAAAAAATTATTGGTAAATGTTAATGCAATTAATTACTTTGATTAGTGATAATCTTAACTCTCTTAGGGGAATTTCAGAATAAAGATATTTTCCACTCTTTTAGTTTAACAACACAAATATATTTGCTGGTATGCCGGCATTTTCAATTAATCTACATTGATAGGTCAAACTCAAAATATTTGGCGTTGTTCACTGTTTTATGATCATATCGTTCACAATATGCATCGATATAATGTCTTAAAGTTTTTAAATTTTCTCAAAATGAAGAAAAAAACGCTTACCACACTTTTATGATTCCTGCAGAAAAGAGTTTATAAATGCATTAATTACACGTCCACCGATGAGGCAAGGAAGTATTGAAAACATTTAATCACGTCCCTCTATGATCAACTGCTTTTTTTCACTTTCAATTAGCATATGCTATTGACGAGTCAAGGCATGGAGCTTAGTATGAGACATCGGATCACCTGGAAAAGAGATATAGGTAATAAAATGATGAGTAAAGGGAAAAACATTTATTGAATATTAAAAATTTTTGAGAAAGTGAGTTAGCATGAAATTTTAAATTATATTTTATAAATATATTAATAAATGCTGATATATTGTCAGAGCCTGTGAATAAAAATGTCGCACCTGAATCAACTGCGTAGGTAATCTACTAAACAAGGATCTTCACGATTTTCTTCCTATTCAGCCATCGAGAATCTCAATCTCCCTGCACCTTTCAGAATCAGTCATACATGCGCCAAAGACGCTCCGATCTACATTGTTGCACTTTCTTACCACAGTGTAGCATGTTATTACCACAATGTGGCACTTACTACTTTTGTAAAAGAGGAGGAATCTGATCATGCCTTACGTTCATTCTCACATATTTTCCAGGACAAAACAGGAAACTGACCAGGACAAGACAAGGACCGTCGATATATAATGATAGGGGAAAGCATTGTTTTCATGAAAAATAAGAGTTTGAGATTTCAACATAAATACACATTTTGAGGTCCCCTGAACATGTTTTGACCATTTTCTCGATGATGTCTGTGTGTGTGAATGTGATAGCTTTTTTGTTGGTGCTCGAACTCAAAAACTATTAATCAGGTCAACACGAAATTTTATATTTAACATTTTAATTAAAGTCACAAGAACTGATTAGTTTTTGGTAAAAATCGCTCAACCGGAAGTGGGTGTGTACTCTTGTCATTTTTCCATTTTTTACTTTCTCCATGAAGTATAGGGGAAAGTATTGTTTTCGTGAAAAAAAGACTGAGATTTCAATGGAAATACACATTTTGAGGTCCTCTGAACATATTTTCACCATTTTTCTCAATGATATTTGTGTGTGGGTCTGTGATAGCTTTTTTTGGGTGCTCAAACTCAATTAATTAGGTCAACACAAAATTTTATATTTAACATTTTTATGAAAGTCAGAAGAGCTGATTAGTTTTTGGTAAACATTGGTCAACCAGAAGTGGGTGTATACTCATTTCACTTATCCATAATTTTGAGATATTTGCTTTAATATTTGATAAATGTAAAAATGTATTCGAATAAAAATTGTAGGGAATTTAATTTTCTACAACCTTTGTTAGAAACATTTACCCATATAATGCATTTTTTAAGAGATATCTTATATTTTTAGCTGCCACCACCATGCCAACTCCCGACGAATATTGTTAGCAATGACGTTTAGTTACATCTTAGTAACACTCCTTTTTATTTTCTTAATTGTTGGAGCTTTGTGGCTATATCCAATATCAGAAGGCTATGGTTTGAGTTTATTTCTGTTCTTTGTCAAGACTAAAATTTTCTCGCAGTTTCTTTAAATATATATTACGTAAACTATTTGGAATAATTATAAAATTACAGGTATGGAGAAAGTCATGTGGTGGCCACATCAGATTTTTTAATATTTGCTTTAATATTTGATATATGTAAAAATGTACTGGAATAAAAGTTGTAAGAAATTTAATTTTCTACATCTGTTTGCAACATTTATTTCCTATTGTTGACGAGATATTTTAAAAACTAAATTTTTAAGCTGCAACAACCACACCACCTACCGGTGACTATTGTAAACACTGTACGCTCCTTATTATTTTCTTAATTGTTGGAGCTTTGGGGCTATATCCAATATCAGAAGGCTATGGTTTTAGTTTATTTCTGTTCTTTGCAATGTCTTTGAATGGCTTCCTTTAAACACTGTTATATATGTACCATTAAACTTTATTTTTGTTGGTTGTATGTGAAAAAAAAACCTTCATCGATGCAGTGAAAAAAAGATGTATTGCAAAGATCATTTTTTTTAAATTTAATATATACTTATTTTTTCATTATTATTATTACGAGTTGTTGGTGCTTGCATACAGCAAGCACTTAAAAAAATCAACATACCCCAATATCTAAACTCATAGATAAACCAATTCCATCTCCAGAGCAAGCTATTTATAATGAATATGTATCACACTAAAAATAATAATAATCTCTACCATAAATATTTCAAAGAATTTGTATGTTTGTGCATTTATAATGCAACAACTACAGAATGTAGAAGCAGGTTAAAGGTGCCACTTTAACCGTAATAAAAAGTTAAGCAAAATGGGAGGGTTTTTAAAGGGATTTGAACTACATTTTACATATTTTATCATCACATTTTGTCTACGATTCGAAATCGCTTAAACCAGGAGTCTCCAAATTATGGCCCGTGCCATAGATGTTAGATTCATTCCACCTTATCAGCAAGAGTATTCATTAAATATCATTTATGATATCTAAACGACATTTTCCGAGTGCTTGGGTGAAGTCAACTTTTAATATAAGCGAATTACATGTTACAGAATCGAGAAAATTCTGAAAACTTGCTCTTTGAAATTTGCTCTTTTTTCAGTCATTTGAAGTACCGTATGTGGCATGCATAGTGGATCATGAAGCATCATGTAAAAGCATCAGTAAAAATTTTGGTGATTCCTGGCTTAAATACATTTAAATCTTATTTATTGGAAAACAAATCTTTTTAACTATATGTTGCCTAGCCAAGCCTGTCATTGTTAAACCTCAAGATTGTATTGTCCTCTCAATCCTTATATGTACTATGTGCATAAGGAAAGCATGCTTTGAATGCTTTAATATGAGAGAGAGAAAGAAAGGAAGGAGAGAATGAGGAGGAGAGGGGGAGAATGAGAGAAAAAATTAAATATTCCGTAAATTAAAAACAGTTTTGGGCGTTTAAGAATTGTATAGCATAAGGTATTTCTTTTTCATACACTTTCTATTTGTTTAAAACTATTTTTACTCTCTGGAACACTCAATTATGTGAATTTTATATTTGTTTAATTTTTAGTGCATATAAAAGTTAGTTTCATTAATTTTTGTTTCAATTTTTGTAAAACTTAATACTTAATTCATGCATACCTGTCATATTTGATGGATGATTACGCTAGTCTAAATAGTTTTCAATTTCAGATAACGTTTCACTGGAATTTGGTTTTTTTGAGGACAACCTCAGATTAAGCGGAACTTGGGTTAATGAGACTACTGTAGTATTAAAGTAGTACAAAGCTGCCTTTATTATTAGAAAGCTCAAAACACTGATCCCCCCATGAGCACCTGCCTATTTTGTGTTATTTCATAGATAGTCGTCGCAATTGTGCATTCAACATGGAATTATTGCCGCATCTTATGGGTGAAAAAATTGAAGCACTTAAAAGATACTCGTCTCAGGCTTCTCTATTAGCCACATCAAAGTTATAAAAATCTGATGTGACTAACGAGTGGGTAGCAGACCAGGCCCCTCCAAGGGTTCAGGTCCCAGGGCACTGCCCCGGCCTAGTTCCGCCACTGTCTTGTATGTGTGGGGCCCTTGTTTGTGCAGGCCCTGTGGTACATACCCTGGTGTGCCCATGCATTAAGATGACATATATAAGAAAAAAGTACATTTGAAATCTAAGTAATTTTATGAAAAACTCAAATAAAATAAAAAATCACAGCATTCACTTTTTTATGGTAATTGGTGTCCCTCCCTCTTTTAACAGTATTCACTCTAACAAAAAACTTAACACTATTGCTAACATTTAAAAAAGTAACTAAACAACTATTCTTAACATAATTAACGCTCTTAAATATATACCATCTCATAATAAATCACACTCAAGGACAAGTTAGTTGTAAAAAAACAAAATAAATATTATATTAATAATATGTGAAAAAATCAATCAAAACTCATTTTAATATTTTTTCTGTGGCACTTAATCATCATTTTCTGGGGTCCCTGACTCAGTTAATATCATTTTGAAGTATTCGGTGCACTAACTCTTTTTGTTTTTCAACATTTTCATGATGGCTTCACTTTTGCTTATTGAGCCACAATATAAGTTTTTTTTGGATCCCAATCCATGACATTTGGCTTATTAAAATGTTCATATAAATGTTTAGTTTCAGTGCTTAAATTCATAGAGGACCTTAATGATATTTTAAGCTGAGAGACGATCTAACTAAATAGTTCATTAGCGTGGTTCAGGTACTGAGATACCTAACTCGCGAAAAAGAGTGTAATTTATTCATGGCAATAATGATTGATGTATTACTTGAAAATTAGAACTAACAACTCCACAAAATTGATTATAGAGCTGCACATTTGACTTTTATAACTGCACAAAATTGTTAGAGCTGCATGTTAAAGTAGGCTCTGCTCCTTAGTTCAATTTCAGCGGATGTGAGAAGTTACTTTAATAATCATATGAAATTAGGAATTTCATTAAAATTCTATGATATTTAAGCCTATGACTAGGACATTTGAATAATTCCAGTTGTTATTAGGACTGTCTCATATACCATATTTACTCACATAATTGCATCCATCGCATAATTGCTCCACCCAAATTATGAGGAAGTAAAAGATTATTTTTGTACTGCATAACTTCCTCTCTTTTACTTTGAGAAGATGTTTGCTTTGAAACAAATTTAAAAACGATTACCTCACCCTTACCATGCAGAAAGAGCATTTTAAATCATTCTGTAACAACTTTGCCCCTCATTTACTTTGACACAATGGTTATCATGGTTGCCACGAAAATAGTTTATAACGGCTTTGACTGAGTCAATGGTGTTCCTTATTTCTGGCACTGCATTTAAATCATGTACAACTAGATTTTGTCTGTTAGCTGAACAATACACGAAAATGGCTTTAGAACATATTTATTTAATAATGCTCTGCACTCCTCACTCCTTCCCAGCCATTGTTACACACCCATCATACCCTTGCCTAATTACGTTTTCAAGGTGCAGCCGAATTGTGTAAATTTATTCATTATAATTTCAGCAATAGACTTAGCATCAAAACTAGTAAGGGTTGCAAACCCCATAAATTCTTCTCGTATCATGTCCTTACTGTCTACAAATCGCACACCAAGAGACAATTGTTCTTTACCTGATATGTCAGTGCTTTCATCTGCCAATATAGAAAATCCGACTGATTTATTGACTTCTGCAACGATTTTCTGCCTAATGTTCTCTTCACAGAGTCCAATCAGCTCATGTTCTATTTGCACCGATGTGTATCGAGCATTAGTTGGAGAATTTTCTAAATGTTTACGGAGTGTTTCATCCCCTGCTTTGATCCAAAATTCCTAAAGGCTTTACACATTCTCAATATTGCTGGGTTTTCCATGAAGTGCAATGTCGTGTGTGCCACAAAATATGAGAGTGGATAATATGGGAAACAGCATCATTCTATTTTCTTCAACTTTTAGCCTTGATGAACTGTCAATTTGACAAACAATATTCTGTTCTGGGTTTTTCTTTATTTTAAAAACATTACTGGCATCTATTTGTGCATATTGTGCCAGGAACTCGAAAGATGATTTTTAGCACTCTGATGAAACTCTTTCTATTTTTTGAATGGCTTATTGATGAAAGCTCCTTGCATGCCTCGATGAACAGTTTGTGGAAATAATATGCAATATTTGCAAACTGCACCTTTGAGTTTTATTGCATAATTAAGGAATACATATGTCATTATTATACTTTGTTGTGCTTAGAAAATCTTCAATTAGTAGAATGATAAAAGTGAATGAAAAATTGATAATGTTACCTTATTAACCAATATTTCTTGGTCAATATCTTGAACATAGATTCTTCTCGATAAATTTTATTAGACTGGAAATCCTATGCTAAAATGCATGTATTTTAAAAGAAAAATGTACTTGCACCAACGGTCCTGAACATCCACTCATCCTCTGGCCTCTAGGGGGAAGGGAAATGCGCCACTGTTCGGACGTTGGAAAATATTATAAACAGACTTAAAGGCCCCTCTGCACTGTTCCGAATGACAGATTTTATCATTTTGTTCTGCTATCTTGCGTGCATCTGTTTATTAAGATAGGAAATTTTTTTGACTGCTCCTAATTTTGGGCCTTCCTGATCCCCATATTCCCAGAGTCCTGCGCCCTGGGGATGTTGCCCCAGCATCCATGTCTTCTCGGTGACCCTACCTAGTGGAGTTCATTTCAATAATTCATGTAAGTTCTTAATAAATATCACTTATTTAAAAAATCTTTTATAACATGCTCGCAAGCTTTGTATTCAGTAATAGATAAACGAAACCTAAGATTTTGTTAATAAAAAAGATATTTGTTTTAATAAAGTGACGTTTGAATGGTAAAAATTCTTGCCATCCATAGTTAACGTGTTAATTTATTAGGCATTTCCAGTTTATTCCCATTTTAAAGTAAATTTTAATGAAATATTTCATATTTCTAGGGGGGGGCAACTGCCCCTCTTGCCCCCCCTGCCGACGCCCATGAGAGCAGGAGAATTGAGAAGTAATTACGAATGGCTGTAACACTATTTTTAACAAACTTTCTGAGAAGGCAGAAGATTGAAAAATGGTGGGAATGTTTGACTCATATATTAAAAACCTTTTATGAAAAAAATCTCAAAAAATAAACAGGTTCGAGTCCAGTAGATAATTTCTATTTCCCATAAGATAAAATGTAAAAATTAATTTAGCAACATGCAGGCTTTCATTCTTTTGCTCATAAAAATGAGAAAAATTGACTTTCAATCTTCAAACAGTTTAAAGGAAAACGAACGGAGTTTCTTATTCTTATCATTGATTGTCTCTCTAAGTCCGCAAATGTTCAAATGTAATGTTTAAATGACATTTTGGTAAAATTTTGCGATTTTATGAGGATTTGCCTTGACAACCATGCCATTGTTGAAACCATTATTTTATCAATTCTGAGTAATATACCGTATATGCAGGCATATAAGTCGACCTCGATTTTTTGGATTGTAAATACACGACTAGACATCGTCGCCATATAAGTTGACCGCCCACTTTTTTGCTAAAAAAACTTCGAATGAAGCATACAAGGATTTTTACGGTTTTTAAAACATAAATGTAGCACAATGTATTTCTACTTATCCTTCATTCCTGTAATTGCAAATAGATTGCTTATATTTTTGAGATTCAGCAATATAAACAAAAGTTAAAATTTTTATTTTTATTAAATATTAAATATAACTATCTTAAATGACAGAATATGCAAACAATGGAGCAGCTAATTCAAAATGGTGATCACCTACACCATAAGATCAAGTTTTTCTTATATTAATCTTTTTAATCTGTTATTTAAGGGTCACATTTTATATTTCGCATATAAGATGACCTTAAGGTTTTCTTTAGCTTCAAATGTTGAATAATATGAGCCATCAAGACTTTAACACAGTGGTTTTCAACCGGTGTGTTGCCAAGAGCTGGGAGGTATGTCATCAAAAATTTTAATAAAGGCTATATTAACACCTTGTATCCTACTTTATGCAGCACTGTGCACGTTTTGCCACCATATAGCATTATCTGGCACAAAGGCATGAAAAGATAGGGCATTCTGCACTGGATAGTGTTGCCATCTATGTGGCACAATTTGAACTATGTAGTCAGCTTATCCTTGAACATAGCTACAAGTGTGGCTCACAGCGTTGCTGTTTTGTGTTATGCTACCACTACGAGTCAGACTCGTTGTAAGGATGCAAAGGGTTAAACATAAAGTAAATTTTGTTAAGGAGTGTTATGCATAATAAAACATTTTGTTATATTTTTTGCTATATTTATGTTTTATTGTTAAATAAGGAATATTAAGTATTTTTGTTGTATTAACGAATAAAATTGACTATTTATTACATGGTGTGTCGTGGGAGCTGTGGATCATTTAAAAAGTGTGTTGCCAAAGCAAAAAGGTTGAAAAACATTGATTTAACGTGTTGTCGAGAGATAGGGGGAGAGATGCATAAAAATAAGGAGTGAGGGAGAGGAGGTAAAGGGACGTCAATTTCCCAGCATTCCAGCTTTTTGTATGCCAATAAATAAGGTTCAAGGGCAAACTTTTTCTCATATATGCCCAGAAAGGTCCATATTTAAGGGCTGTTTTTAACTCCAATATTTCATTTCAGTACTCCATATGAAAAGCATAGGATTCAGTGCAATGCATTCTAAAAATGCATTTTTAAATTACTTAAAACTGAGATACGAACTCAGGGAAAAAGTAGTTATCTAGCTGAAAGAACAGTGTTTTCAATTTTTGAAGGCAGAATTCAAATATGTACCGAATTAGCATAAATATATGATTTTAATTGGAAAAAAGTGAATTTTTCCTCTTTTCAACAATGGAAATCTTTAAATACCATGGCAATGACCTCAATATTAATAAAGGAACCTGATATTATGTTACGATTGCATTGATTTAATCCTTTAAATGGGAATTATGACATCATAATAAATTACAGTGGAACATGAATTTCAAGGAAAGTAATAAGTATTCGAGTTATGGAAATGTGTTTTTTACTAGAGAGCCTGTGACACTTCGCTGTCACATTAAGTTGATTTTGATTTTTTTAAATAATTAATTTTATCAGACATTTATTTGACAAAAGATGTAAGGACATAATATCATCAAGAGGCTCGTGAATATACACCCAATATTACCACATGCTCAAATGAGGTAGCCATGGTAATTGACAATTCTCATTGTTTAAAAATCACATTTTTTCAAATTAAAAACAGATTTTCCGGGATATTCGGAACGTAATTAAATTTTCATGGTAACCAAAATTAACTTCTTAATTTTTACAACACAACCGTTTAGGTCCCGACTTCGGACCTTGATTCTAACTAATTTTAAAATGCGATTTTATAATGCCCAAAACTGATTCCAATGCTTTTCTTATGGAGTGCAGGGGTGTCAGAAAACTCCTCTTAAAAAAGAAAGTATTTACCATCTCTGGTTGAATTTAGTACCATTTAAGATGAAAGATTTCCTCATCTTTACAAATTAAAGATGATGAAAATAGCCCAAACAGTGGCGGAGATATAAGCTTCCCAATAGGCTATACCCAACTTACCAAAAACTTCACCTACGACTACGACAATTACAGTAATATAATATAAGATATATTTGCATATATACAGTGGAACTTCTATTACTCAAATCTCAAAGGAAAGCATAAATTATTCGAGTTATAGAAAATTCAAGTTATGGAAATTTTTTTTCTCATTTTTCTTTAAACTATTATTTTTACATGTGGGAAAAACGGAAATTGCTGCAGGGGTGAAATCTTTAGAATTATAAGAATATTTGTAATAAAGTAATGTCTGTCTGAAAAATGAATGTTTTTTCAAGGTGAGATGAAATGCTTGCAGTATGCAAGCACCAACTACTAGTATGTTATATCCTCCTCCTCCTCTGTAAGGAACGTCTATATAGAATGATATCGACGTTTCTTACAGAGGATATAACATATAGGAGTATACTAATGTTTAGGAACTTCTAGATGTGCTGGAGATTCGAAATTTTTTTCATAGATAAGACTTTATGCAAAGCCAACTAGAAAAAACGAAAAGCCTGAAAAGTGCAACAATGCGCCCGCTAAAAATTCGCAATTGTTTAAACATATTTTCAAGGTTTATGTATTTCCAAATGTGCAACGGAGTTGAAATTTTTTTAATAAGTAGAATTCGTAAAAAAACCAAACAGGGATTATACAAATTTTGATATTTTCATTTGTTTGGCAGTTAAAAATTCATAAAGTTTAAACAAATAGACTGTTTAGACATTATGGGATGAGCTAGGAAGCTAAAATTTAGAAGTTATGTACAAATTAGTGCATTTACACAAATAAACATTTGGATCTCTCCATAAACATATTGCGGCGGCCGTTAAAAATGATTAAAATTTAAACAATTGGAAAAATATTATTTCACTTCTAGAAGTATTACAACTTTAAAATTTGGCAGAAATGTGTAGCATTAGTACCCCATAATGGAGAATGTATAAAATTCTTAAACTTGCAAAGTTTTGGGATTGTTTTAGTCTAATATTTTTACATAAGGGAAAAACGAAAATTGCTGCGGAGGTGAAATATTTAGAAATAAAAATAGATTTGTAATGATGAAATAGGAAAAATGAATGTCTTTTTATCTTGAGATGATATGCTTGCAGAATGCAAGCACCAACTGCTCGTATGTTATATCCTCCTCTATAAGAGTCGTCGATATATAATGATAGGAGGATACTAATGTCTAGCCCAAACTACAAGAGCTAGAGACCTCCAGAGACCCCAGAATATCTCCCATAAGTTAGCATGGGAAAACGCAATCCAGTGTGTAGACCAATCTAATAAGTTTAGGAAGCTGAAATTTTGCAAGATTATAGAACTTTTCTCATAACCAACTATAAAAATCGAAAATTTTAAAATTGTAAATTTTAGGGGTTGTTTTAACCCCATTTGAACATTAAAGTTTAATAATTTTTTAGGTACTACGGGATGAGCTAGGAAGCTGCAATTTTCAAATTATTTACAGAACAGTGCATTTGCACAAATAAACATTTCAATCTCTCCATATATATATTGCGGCAGCCGTTAAAAATGTTTAAATTTTAAACAATTAGAAAAATATTATTTTACTTCTAGAAGTGCTACAACTTTAAAATTTGGCAGAAATGTGTAGCATTAGTACCCCATAATGGAGAAAGTATAAAATTCTTCAAGTTGCAATGTTTTGGTATTGTTTTAAACTATTATTTTTACATGTGGGAAAAATGAAAATAGCTGAGGAGGTGAAATCTTTCTAAATAAAAAAATATTTGTAATGATGAAATATCTGTCTGAAAAATTAATGTTTTTTCAAGGTGAAATGAAATGCTTGCAGTATGCAAGCACCTTCTACTAGTATGTCATATCCTCCTCCTCTGTAAGAAACGTCTATATATAATGATATATATATATATATATATATATATATATATATATATATATATATATATATATATATTCACACACACTCACACACACACACATATATTTCCACTTCCTTCTTTTCTATCTCCTTCTGTCTCACTTAGTTACTTCTTAGTAATGCTCCTTTTTCTTATCTTAATTTTTGCTGCTCTCTCTCTCAGCCAACGAGGACCATACCACTCTACCTCTATAATTTTTACCATACTTTTCTCAAATATCAAATGCTTACCTATTTATCATTTTAAAAGTAAGCTGAAAACGTATTGGTAGATAATCTTACTATTATGTCAATGAATTTTTAAATGATAACCTATTGTAAAGCAGTTACTCTGTCTCCCCATTTACAAAGGCTATAATGACCTCTTCTAATTAATAATTTATACCTTTTATGAATTTATTTTTCTTTCCTGTAGTGTTTTATTTGTGCCCATTTGTTATTTTATGACGTCCTTTATCTTTGTAAGATTCACCTAAGTAAAGTGTTTGATTTTCATTTGATATAATGAATGTGTGAAAATGCATTTACTTTTAAAGGAGCTATGCATTAGCAGTTGCTGCAATAATGTTTTATGACATTTGTGATATGTAATTTTATGATTCTTTTGACTTGTACTATATTGTGATATAGAAATCCACTGACCAATAAAGTATATTATTATTACAACTTCGGAGGTATTGTAATAGGAATTTGTTTCTATCCGATCCTGTATATTTTTCAAAGCTCAAATCTAAAGAAAAACAAATGACTTCAGTACAGAAATTTATACTATACGTTTTAGCACTATATCATTCACGGATTCGTCACAATTTAAATAGAAGCAAGTGCACATACAGGCGTCAAAGTGAAACTTAAAAGCGAATTTGTTTTCAAAGACGCGCTAAGAAAAAAACAAAAGAATTGCGAATTTGCGCTTCTTTAATTTGCTTGTTTAAAGTCGATGTCATTGTTCTCGATTGAGTCACGGAATTTCAGTCATTGGAAAGTTGTCAACAATAGGTAATTAAATATGATTACATTATAATTAGAATTAACGTTGGAATTCATCTAATCTGTTTGTTCAGAATTATATTTTTGTTTTGCGCGTTTGACTTATTGGCTTTATATTTCTTATCGTGCGCATTTGGCCTTGCTATCAAATATTTAATTTTTTAGTTTAAGTTACGCTACATTGGATGTGTATTATCGGATAAATGTTTTCAGTGACTTTCGTACAATTTTGGTTCTCAAGTTTGTATTATATTTTAGATGCAGTGTTTATTACTTGTCAAAAGACAATTTCACAAAGATGTCCAACTATACATTTGATGTTTATGAGATCATAAGCTTAGTATTAATCATGAAAGATGGTTATTTCGAGTCGTTAACATTGTAATTCCGTGTCGAAAGCTGTTTCTATAAATCGCGTTTACTTCGGAAAGACTTAAGGAAGTTGAGAATAGAATGTAGTCATCGAAATGTCGAATGGATCTCTAAGTGAAAGTTGTATTGACTCAATTTATTCTAATTAAAGTGTGCGTCAGTGCTTATGGAAATTTATTTCTTAAAAAACTAGAATGATTTAACAAGAGAAGCATTTTTCAAGTCATGTAGTACCTACGTATTTCATGAAAAATAGCATAATTTTGATGGACAAATTCATTAATAGCAATGATGGATTTATTCACTGTCTAATTGATCTTAAGTTATACAGTTAATAAATACTACTCATATGTGGTATTTGAAAGACATATTAAGCTTGGCTAAGGAATTCATGGCAAATAATTTTTCTTTGCTAATGTTTTAATTGAAGTATAACTTGATTTACAACAGAATTTCATTTTCGAATATTTGTAGAATGATTTATCATGATAGAATTGGAAATATTACTTGATGTACTAGGTGAATCATGATTATTACTAAGCATGAGGTTATGTACTGCTAGCATTTTTATTTTATAGTCTTGTCGTTTCAGAGCCATTCATTGAAAGCTTATTTATCCTGCGACTCTTCAACCTGCAGTCTGCAACTCTGATAACAACCTGGAACTTGTTGGCCATCTTCACCAAGAAATATTCTTGGTGAGTATTATCAGTGGGTGGTAGAAAGTGATTCAGTTTTTAATCATAATTTTATTCATGTGAATATAGAAATGTAATTTTCTACAACCTTTTCTTTGAACATTTTTCCCATATAATGCATTGTTTAAGAGGTATTCTAAAAAACTAATTTTTTAGCTGCCACCACCACACCACCTACCAGCAACTATTGTAAACACTTTATGCTTAGTTGCATCTTACAAGGGGACTACGCCACATTCGGATAACCGATCTTGTTCTCCTTTTGCAAGCGTTTAGGAACCGATGCATAATAGAAAGTGTGCAAGTAATACGACCCGCTTCTCAAGCATTTTGGAGAAAAAAACGTAATTTCAATGTGAGAAGCAGCTAAAACACTATTCCTGCTTCCAATTAACCATGTAGCGATTAGCCTAATTGGTTAAATTCGGGATTCCTATGATGAGGGTCCGGGTTTCGAATCTCACTCGAAACTTTTTTTTTCTCTCAAGTTTTTGCAATTATTATTTTCATGTTAATTAACTGCAAAGTACATTATTTTTTCAAGGTTTTCGTCTGTTAACCTTTAGTTAGTTACGTAAACAAAGTTCCTTAACTACTCGCGTGGGGTCTTTTAAAACCCCTAAATTATTTTTTCAATTTAATAATAAAATGTTACGTTATTTTCATTTTACTGTAAAGTACATCATTTTAATTTAAAATGAAATAGTTTATGTAGAATTTTGTCAAGACAAAACAAGTTTTGTAAATAAACAAAATTTTACTTTTTTTAGTTACCAGTGCTATCCTAACATTCGTAACATTTCAAAATCATATGCTCTTTACATATAAAATCACCACAATTTGCACATTTACTTTGCACTTTTATGTTCTTGTTTCTAGGGCAAAATCTACAAAGAGTGAACACATGCGTTTGTTTGTGGCGGTAACGAATACTGGGGGTGGATGACCGTACGCTCCGTGCGGCCGAAGGGATGGCACGCGCTGTTGCTTAGGGGTCGGTTTATTGCTGCGATGGGAAGATTGTGGGGCCACATGTGAAGGGAGAAAGTGGAGCAAAGACATCCCTAGAGAAAGAAAGTGAAAAATATGTACCACAGTTTTTCGGAGTTCTTAATTGGGTATCGAAAAATAAACCTTTTAATGCGATATATGTTACTTTCATAATTAGAAAATTTATTTTTTTGTTCAAACATATTATTTGTTAGCGTTCAAAGATGGACAATGATTTGGGTGATACATACTATAAAAACATAGAAAACAATAGTTTAACCTACACCACGAACATTGTACAAAAGCGATATTATGACAACTACAGTTATTCTTTAGAAGACTAGTGGGAAAACATACATCATTCACATTTTCAAAAACTTCTTTTTGGTCAGCCAACTTGGATGCAAACCATGCATATCGCAACATGTTTCTGAATATTGGAGCACTTAATTGGTGGTGGATTAGCGAATGAATTTTTATCGCATCTTCACGCGATGAAATTTCTTGCTTTTCTTGCAATAAATACGAACAATTCTGTATACGTTTTATGAAATTTTTCACTTGTCTATAAAAGTAGACATCGCACGGCTGACATAATGGCGTACATTTTGGTGGAATAACTTTTAATGTACACGTACTAACATTGTCATCTTTTGAAAATATTTCGTCATATATTGCTGGATTCGTCTGTCCTCCCCATGAATCAATTATCAAAAGAAAATTTTGATTAGTAACATATGGTACCAAAATGCTTTTTAAAAATGAAATGTATAGCTGTGTGGTAAGCTTTCCAGATTTAGAACATGTTACGATAACATTTTTTAAATCATTTGTTAATGCATTTACTTTTTTTTGCACCTGAGGCCCGAATGTGCCTGTTGGTTCTTGTAGGCATAAAAATACACATGGTAGTAATTTTCCTGATAAAGTAACCGCATACTGTGCTGTATATGAATGTGTAATTTTATTCAAACTTTGCTTTTTCACGAGAACAGTCTTTACTCCTTGCTGGGCGAGAGTCCTGTCGATTGTTGATTGGTACTGGCACCCTGTCTGGTCCGTGTTGATAATAAAATCCATATCAAATTTCGGAATTAGAGCCTTCGTCTGGATTCGAAAATTCTCGGCAGCTTCCAATATTTCATCCATCGTTGAGGCCTCCTTTTCGTTGATGTACCTGTATGATAGGCATTTTGTTAGATTAGTGTCAATTTTATTGTTAGATTTGAAAATCCAACTATAATTGAATTTTAACACATTGACTGCAGGGATCGTCATTCAGTACCCAACAGGGGCGGGGATTAGTTTATTATTTGGTAGGATGACTCACGCTCGAGACATCTGCTCCTCAGGAGGGTTATTGAATGACTCAAACCGCACACAATGTGATTTTTCCACAACATTCGTAATGTATCTATATGTACATACCTTGTAATTTTCCTCTGACGGATTCTGTCTCTTTTTGAAAGATGCCACCCATGTTGAACTAGCAGTGAAGACAAAGTGATCAGATTGAAACTGATATGCAGCTGCCATGGCCCATTGCTGTAAAATCCTCGTCGTCACTTGCTCAAATTGTGCCCTTGATTCCACAAAGCGGTCATACGTCCACGAATCTATTATGGCGTACTTATCTTGATTTGTTCCACCTTTACGTACATCATCTTCCCACCTTTTCAAATCATCTTTTCTTTTCAAACGATGAGCACCTTTTCGTCGCAGATTTTGTAAACTCCAATAAGGATGATTCTTGGCCAGGGCAACGACTTTTTTTTTATAACTGATTGGAATGAAATCATAAACTTTCTCCTTCGGCACGTACCAATCGTCTTCTTCGTTTCCCTCTGCGTCAAACTCTTCATATTGCATTTCACTGTCACTTTCGTCAGGCAAAATGAGTTCTTCGTCCACAATAACTTTATTTTCTCCCAACATGTCTACTATTCGTTCATATATTTCTTCTCCCATCGCAGAAGAAACAGTGGAAATTGTAGAATTGGACACTCTTATAATAAGATCATCCTGAAGGAGCATTTCTTCGCAGTACACTAATGCATTTTTCAATTCTGCTTTCGATTTTACGTCGTGAATTGATCTTTCACAGTTGTCACTGTCCTCTTGAAAGGGAACACCACTCGATGTTCCAGGTTGTGGATCCATTTTAGGGAACAGAAAGAATGCTTCTTCACAAATATTTTGTACAAAAGTAGGAAAGACCGTCAAACCACTGCAAAAGCTGTTGAAAGACTGCTGAGAATTAGTCACCTGACTTCGCAGGCAGGGCAATAGTTTCGTCGACGAAAGACTTCGGCATCCAGGCTATTGTGTATCGAGTAGGGTCGAGTGGGGGGGTGTGGGATGAGGTGTAAATTCTAGACATCTCCGTGCAAAAAATCTTCCAATATTAGGAAGAATCGACAATTTCCTTAAGCATGTATACAGCGTGAATGCGTAAAAATTAAATAACAATGTATTGCAAATAAAAATATTTATTTGGCAATTAAAAAGAAAAGTATTCCTTTAAAACGTAATTCTCTCATTAACAGACGAAAACTCTTAAAAATAATGTGTTTATTTCCTCTCCGAGTTTTGTTCTGCTGCATGCATTATTTAATACAACTATTATTTCTGACAACAAAATAAGAACTCCGACAACTGTGGTACATATTTTTCACTTTCTTTCTCTAGGGATGTCTTTGCTCCACTTTCTCCCTTCACATGTGGCCCCACAATCTTCCCATCGCAGCAATAAACCGACCCCTAAGCAACAGCGCGTGCCATCCCTTCGGCCGCACGGAGCGTACGGTCATCCACCCCCAGTATTCGTTACCGCCACAAACAAACGCATGTGTTCACTCTTTGTAGATTTTGCCCTAGAAACAAGAACATAAAAGTGCAAAGTAAATGTGCAAATTGTGGTGATTTTATATGTAAAGAGCATATGATTTTGAAATGTTACGAATGTTAGGATAGCACTGGTAACTAAAAAAAGTAAAATTTTGTTTATTTACAAAACTTGTTTTGTCTTGACAAAATTCTACATAAACTATTTCATTTTAAATTAAAATGATGTACTTTACAGTAAAATGAAAATAACGTAACATTTTATTATTAAATTGAAAAAATAATTTAGGGGTTTTAAAAGACCCCACGCGAGTAGTTAAGGAACTTTGTTTACGTAACTAACTAAAGGTTAACAGACGAAAACCTTGAAAAAATAATGTACTTTGCAGTTAATTAACATGAAAATAGTAATTGCAAAAACTTGAGAGAAAAAAAAAGTTTCGAGTGAGATTCGAAACCCGGACCCTCATCATAAGAATCCCGAATTTAACCAATTAGGCTAATCGCTACATGGTTAATTGGAAGCAGGAATAGTGTTTTAGCTGCTTCTCACATTGAAATTACGTTTTTTCTCCAAAATGCTTGAGAAGCGGGTCGTATTACTTGCACACTTTCTATTATGCATCGGTTCCTAAACGCTTGCAAAAGGAGAACAAGATCGGTTATCCGAATGTGGCGTAGTCCCCTTGTTAGTTACACTTCTTTTTATTTTCTTAATTGTTGGAGCTTTGTGGCCATATCCAATATCAGAAGGCTACGGTTTTAGTTTACTTCAGTTCTTTGTCAAGTCTTCAAACTTTGTCGCAGTTCCTTAAATTATTTACTATCATTTAAACTATCTGGAATTATTAGAGGTATTGAGGTATGTGGTGGCCACATCAAATTTTTTTTAAAGTTTTGTTTCAAAAGTTATCCTCCTTCATTACATTAAATTATTTTTATAGCTTTATTTCAGAGCAATTATAGCATACATAATATTTATTTGAAAAATATTCTTCTTAGTTATATTACATTATTTTTAGAATATAATTTCAGACCAATCATGCTAGTTTACATGAATTTTAACATTCTGTATTAACAGTTTCTTTTGAATAAACCTTCATTCATCAACTTATTCCTTGCCTGTTACATTTAATTTCAAATGAATGCCAGTTATACTTAGTTACGCTTGATGTTAATGGGGTTATAACCTTAGCTTAGTTATATAAGATCAGTGCAATTGTATTTCCATGTCAAAATCTGTTGCAAACATACCACGTGATCATGAGAAAGTTGGTAACAGAATGTGAATATCAAATAGTCAAATGGATCTTTAAGCAATAAGTTGATGTTGGAATTTGATCAGATTGATAAAGTATGGTCAGATTTCTACCAATGACTCTTTCTAGTACTAACATAGCCATTTCAGACGAATGTTTCCATTCATGCTCTGAGATAATTTGCATTTATTCTCAATGCAACCAAAAACGGACTTCATATTTCCCTCGCACTTTTTGACAATTTCCAACTATACAAAGCACAGCTCTGATGAAATTTCTAATGATTTCAGCTCTTTATTATAGATATTTAAAGTTCAGGAATGTTTTGTCATTCTAACTAAGTATAATTAATTTATCATTGTTATTTACTTTTTAGTTGTTGGGTTCGAGTCGCTAAATTAATGAGAAATTCAACTGCAACAGCTTTTCATATTTCACCTTTACTTAGCAATAATAATGGGGGTCCAATATTTTCAAAGGTATCACACCAGAGCTGGTTGCAACATAGCATGTTTGTGCTGAATCAATCTTAATAGATTTAACGTCGAGGGTTGGGTTCTTTTGACACGCAATAAATATGCCACCAGCATGTAGAACATACTTTGTACCCCACCTGTGCAGAATTTTTATAAATTGGAATGAACAATAAAATAAGTGTATTTTAAAAGTGGTGATTTAACGTGCTTCTTAAATTTCTTAGATTTACGTGAAAGATTTTATAAGAAGCACGTTTGAGTTTTGTCCGTCTTGTGTAAACTAGCTAACTTGGCGGTCTGCAGAAATGTGACAGAATGGCCACGAGTTTTTAGGTCCCTGTTGTAGCAGCTCAGAGTCAGTATTTTTGTAAATGTATTAAAAAAATAACTTGGCTCAATTTTTCCAAATGGAAATTTAATTCTGAAATAAAATTGCTGGAATGCAAGGGATGTTAGAGTATCAAAATGTTCACTAATGATGTCCTGTTATTCGTGATTTATGATTTAATTCTCTCATTGTTTCAGAAACAAGGCTCCAAGAGGTAATGAAGAGGACATTCTGAACATCTATTCCTCCACACAGCTGACGTCCTGGATCTGTCTGGACCTCTTCTCTTTTGCAACGCCAAGGAAGAATATTGCTGTGAGTGAGAGATTTTTGTTACAAAATAGAACGAACGAGCTTCCCACTTAATGTTTTATTTATTGGGGCAATTTTTGTGTGATTTTGTTTGCAAGGTCTCGAGTGACATTCCAATGTGCACTGTTGATCTACTCCTTCATGCAGGAAGAATAGTTTTCAAAAATTTAAATCGTTTATAGTGTCTTTTCAACATAGATTTTTGCATCTGCAGACAGAAGTTGTACATATTTAGAAGTAGGAATTTTTGTAATGATAATAATAGAATATTTTATAATTGTTATCATTTGGTACAATTAATAGTATCAAAATTGATGTTATTATAATCGGAAATTAGCCAAAGTATTGATATATTCAGCTAGTAATATTTTCATCGCCAAAAATGTAATTTATTTTTTATTTTTTAACTGAGATTTGTTTGACAGAAGTCCATTGCAATATAATTTTATGATGATGAACATCCAAGTGTTCAGTGTAAAATAGGATGTTGATTTGGTGTGATATTAATTGAAAATATTAGATCAAAGTTAGCATTTTGTGGGACAATGTCTGATATAACCTTGATACTTTTCATTATTGAAAGTTTATCATTGAATTGGATTTTGTAAGATTCAGGATTTGAGAGAAGTTAATGCAGTTATTGTGAATCAGCTGTACTGAATAATTTCGTTTTGTCAGGTAATTTGTTTAGTTCTCTGCTCATCCTTGGGACCAATTAAAATATAGAATGGAAAATATTAGATAGATTTTGAATTATGATTACATATGTAAACTGTTCGTGGTTCATGTGCATCCATGACATGTAAATATAAGCATATACAGTGTACTCCTGACTTACCAACTAATTATAGAGGATGGAAGAATTTATATTTGAAGAATATGTGGCAGTGAAAAAATTATTTTAATTGTCCTAAAGATAAATAACGCTGAATTGTACTCTAAATTAATTTGTTAATTCATTAAGATATATGACGATTAATTTTCAGCTGTGAGTTGGTTTTGTCAATCCTGAATTTTGTGATGTTAATAATATTTCTCACTTCCATTCGATGATAATGTTGCTGAAGTGAAATAAACAGATTCTTATCTTTTGTTCTGGTGAACTGTAACTATTGATTTAAGCCCTGCTAATAGCTAAGTGTGGACAAATGATAGTCATATGTTTCTCTGGCAATAAAATTTGACAGAAATAATGTATGATGCATTAATTCACAATTTTGACAAAATGTTTACTGCTTAATTGAATATTATCTCCACTGTATTGCTTGAAGTAATATTTGAACTTTGTACTCCCCCTTCAGTATTCACTATTAATGTTTTACAAGACTTTGTTCGTTTCTACTCTCCAAGTTGAACTTTTCTATGGAATATGTATCACAATATTAACAAATTTTGTTAGATGATGCATTAATAGTTATCCCAGATGACATGTCTTCTCTGAGAATTGATTCATTACTGTTAAATAAACATAAAAAAATAACTTTAATGAAAATAGTGAAAATTCATTGTATCATGTGCTGGAATATTCAGAAGTACACTGTATATGCTTACCATATCTGCCCAAATATAATCCGATGTTTTTTTTCAAAATTTATCGTGAAAAAATCACCCCTCGGTTTATGCGAGTCCGAGAAAAAAAAATTGGGGTTAGGGTTGAGTCTCGTAGTCACCCGTCTCTCATTGCCGTAGCATTCAAATGATAGTACTATATTTTTTGTAAAGTAAATATTTGACCTACGATGAATATTAATGAATAAATAATAAAGCTAGATTTTGAATTTAGCAGTACCTGTGTTAGCAGTACCTGTGTTTTGTTGCCGTTGTTGCCTGTTATTTCATTTCTAAATGCTATTGGATATTTTCTTTGGTTTGTCAGGGCTATGCATATGTATCATTAAGAATAGTTAGCAATTTGTATTATTTTTCATTATCCATTAAAAGAAGTTCCTATTAGTGTTACTTGGCAATTGTAGTTATTGCTATAGCCATTGTAATGTTTGTATGCATGTTAAAACCTCAATCATGGAATCTATTAAAATTGTGTTCATTGACTATGCAGACAATTACGTAAAATGCAATGACAGCTTTTGATGCTCAACTGTTTGAATTACAGTAAAACTTTACATGGAGTGTGTATAATTATAAAAATGTAATTTTTTAAGGCAATGTAAATGTTAATTTCATTGGAAATAGGCTTGGATTACAAATTATCTTGGCGAGGTCCGTTATTGCTTTATTTGAGCTTTTGTGAAAATGCAGATGGATGAAATTATCGTCGCTGAATGTGGAACCTATTATTCAACAAGGTGAAATTATTAATTGGAGTAATACAGTGGAATCCTGATTTAAGGCTTCTCCATTTAAGGTTTTCCCACATTTAAGGTTGCTTTTTGTGGCCCCGATCAAATCTCCATATAAATAAGGTATTATATTACCCGATTTAGTGTTTCTCAATTTTGTGAATTGCCTGCATTTAAGAGACAAAATTCCCATTTCTAGATGGACATCACCTCCATTTAAGGAGCGTTTACATTATGCGATGCAAAAATATATTATTTAGTGGAGTTGTAATGCAATAATTCACACTATCCATCAACAACGCAACATATACTGGCATTTTTAGATTAAATGAACTCAATATTTTGTCATGCCCTGTTTTCTCAATTTATCTTTATTCCTTAAGTCTCTGTTATGTACATTACGAAAGTTGCAGTGACGTCATTATGTGAACATGAATTTTTTTCTCCGAAAATTTGTTGATCGATTCCAATTTTGGTTAAAATCAGACTCATCTGAGCATACAAAAGTTCAATAAAATAATTAACTACACTTTTCTTGTCAATTAACGTTTCCCATAAATTGTACAGTTTATGATAAATTTAAAGAAAAGGTTATTAGCATATTTACGTAATTTTACAATTTTCGATGTTATTTTGTTCATCCAAAAAAATATTAATTAAAAATTTTACAACTCAGGAACCTCTGGAAATATTTTAATGAAATTCGGTATTAGGGAGTTTTACTAAAATTGACCATCCAAAACATATTTTGGTTAAAATTGGATTAAAATAACGACTACTTTACATGAAAACCTTCGTGTAGCTTACGATGTACTTGTTTCAAATCAGGACCCGCTGGACATATGTGGAGTTTTACTAAAATTGATCGATCGATTCCAATTTTGTTTAAAATCAGACAACAATAATGACCACTTTACATAAAGATCTACATGTATTTTACAATGTGCATCTTTCTCAATTTGGACACCGCTCGACATGTTTTGATGAAATTTCATATTGAGAAGTTTTACTTAAAATTTGTTGATGGATTTTGATTTTGGTTAAATTGGATGATACTTATGACCACTTTACATGAAGATCTACATGTAGCTTACAATGTACCATTTCAACTCGGGAACTGCAGGATGTATTTTGATAAAATTTGTTATTGGGAATTTAACTAAAATTTGTTGATCTCAAAGAACGCATTTGGAAACTGTGTACTCCAACATGGTGTACACAGTACACATACTTGTTTATTTCATATAAAAAGCTGTAACTTGACAGGAAGCTACCTATCTGTACTCTTAATATTTGTGTTTCAATTGATAATAATTTGATATTAATAAACTGCCATTTAATCTTTTAATTTTAGTCTATCCCCATTTAAGGTATTACTCGATTTAAGGTACAAAAAAATTATCCCCCAGGCACACGTTAAATCAGGATTCCAATGTATTTCAAAATGTCAACTAAACCATTTCCCACTCTTTTCTTTTATGTCGAATAATGTATTCTAGGCCGTGCATGCATGCCTGGCACACTTCAGCATAAAATCTACAAAATTTACTTTTTTGTCAAAAATTGTGGAAATTTTTGGGGGGTCTGCTTCTATTCGGGCAGATACTGTATATACCTAGGTAGTTTAATATTGCAACTCACTTTATGGCTTGCAAACGGTAGCTCTTCTATATTATTAATGTAATTAAAAGAGTTGACCAAGCCAGTTTTGTGTGTTTCAAATAAAAATGGACTGTTTTAAGGTTTTTGATTGTGTGATGTTTTTTTAATGTGAATACAGAGGTATTATAAAGGAGAGAACCTCAATTTGAGAGTTAAGGGCAAATATTGTTCACGGGAGCAATTTAAATGGTATGGTGAAGTTTTAACCCTTTTGAGTGCCAAAGACCATACAATTGCAAGCTTAGACAAAAGTGTCTGAGATTCCTTTTAGCCATTTTGCAGACTTGTTAAAAAGTTTGTATTCTTTCAAGACTTAAGGCTGTAATTTTTATTATGTTTATAAAATGCTACATCATGCACATTTATCACAAACAACGTCAATTCAGAAAGAATTTAGCATCGAAAAAAGTTACTTGAGAAGTTTTTAGTTTAAAAAATAATGGAATATACAATTTTACAGCAAAGAAACTTGACATAAACATCTGAGAAATGCTGTTTTATTTTTGTTTTCCTAACTGGGGTATAATTTAGTTTTAACTGGGAAACTATCAAGTTTATACCTGTGTATAGGATGCACTTTTTTCCAAATTTTTGAAGCTAACAAATAGGGTTGCGTTTTAAACACAGGTACTTAATATTTCACGTTTTCTCTCTACGAAATGTTCGATAAAAAATAAACAGCTCCAAACTAATATTTATTAACCATCAAAGTGTTTTAATTAAAATAAAACTTTTTAATATGAAAAAAGATTGCACTTTTACAATCAATAATTGTAAATACAAGATATTTCAGCTTCATTAGCCACTCATACTCATACATGGATACTAAACATTTTTCCCTCTTTTTGTACGGAGTCTTCAGTTAAAATGAAATATTTGATAACTACAATTTAAAAATCAAGCGTCTGTTCATTGAAAAATCTTCGATCAAGAAAACAAATCAAACTTTTCCAACAATTTCCGTAAAATCCTAGAAATTCATCATCGGAGTCGTCATCAGTAATACGGAACTCATCATGAACTTCATTTGTTTCTGAAGCTTCAGATTCGTCTGATTCTAATTTTGCGGTCATCATGCCATTGATGTCATCTTCCCATAATATGTCGTCTTCACTTCCATCTAAAGGATTACTTATGCAACATTTTTTTAATCCTTTAATTATCGTTTGTGAGGGGAGGTCATTCCATGCTTCCACGATCCACTGACGGATATCTCCTTTATGAATGAGTCGATCTTTAATGACTGTGTGTGTGTGCCATTCACCATCCAATTGGCCCACTTGTTCTTCAGTGCCAATTTAAACAGCTTGTTAACAGCAATGTCTGTAGCCTGCAGGATCGATTTCATTCTCCCTGGGATAATCACAGAATTTGTCTTCAGAATGCATCTAAGACCAAGAGAGATCTTTGACACATTCCACCAAACCTTCTTTTCTAAAAAGTCTTGATCCAGTCACTGATAACTATGATGCCACAGGGAACTTCGCATTTCGGCATTGTTTTTCTTTTGAAAACTACATACAGAGACAGTTTCATCCCATCAAATGCTAATGATGTTTGGTCAGCATTGCCTATTTCACTAAGTGGAATATTGAATTTCTTTCTTAATAGTATTATAAAGGACTGTTATGCAATTAATTTCTCCTCATGATCTTCAGGTAAACATTGACTTATCGTAGTATGTCGGCGGATTGATAAATTGTGTCTTTTGTAGAAATGACGACACCAATGCATAGACGTTTTGAAGTCTTTAATGGTTAATTCTTTGGATAATCTCAAAGCTCGCGCACCAACAGCTGATGTGCTAACACCCAAGCAATCCCTTCTTGTATCTCTTATCCATTTCTGCAAGCATTCTTCCATTTCAGGATGGTTTGCTTTACTACCGCGGTTTGCCATTTTGGTCTTCCCCATATATTTTATCGTTTCTCCAGCCTTTCTCCATTTTCTTATAAGACATTCACTGGGCCCAAATTCGCGTTCAGCCACTCTATTATCATGTTCTTTACCATATTGACACACTCTTAATTTATAAGTTTGTTTTACATACGTAGTAATATTTTAAGAAATTTACCTGCGAATTAGCTGGGTATCGTAAAAGTACCGTATTGCCCCAGATATAAAGCAACCTCGAATATAATGCAACCCTAAGATTTTTGGAAAGTTTTTCAAGAAAAATACTAAACCTCGAATATAACGCGACCCCAAACAACCTTCAGCCAATCTAATACAAGTTCCTTATTCATTTACCCATTCTCCTACATGTGAAAGATTACGCCTGACGGTATCTTTTCCTTTTGCATCCTTTTACGATTTAAAATACATAGGGAGTCAGTTTTTGCCTGTCGGTCATGACTGCAGGCATAACAGTTATCTTTGATTTCTCATTTCTGGAGGAATTTAACAAAATCGATTTAGCTACGACTATTTAAAATTCATATGATAACTTCATCAGATTCCTCGGTTAATCTGGGATTTGGAAGAACCTTTTGTCTCAACATGATCAACATCCTTTTTGTCACCCATTGTTAAAATAACGGATGGGTAAAAACTCGCTATGGTAGTTACAAAGAATACGCTGACACACTTATAGATTTAATTCAATGACTATCGAAGGGTTCATCCGCCAATTGAACTCTCTATTCTCGCCTCGGATGCTTCTCAAGTACAATGTAACATACACCTAATGTGTCTACAATATAACAAGTATTTTGTATCTCATAAACAGATGTGTGGAATGTACGATGATTTTTCGAAACACTGAGGATCTTTTAAAATCACTAGTACTCGAATATAATGCCGAGGCAACTTTTGAAATTTCATATTTTGGAAAGATATCATGTTATATTCCGGACAATACACTAGTATCAATGTAATTTTTAATCTTCAAAATGTCAAATAGATAATTGCGGGAACTCAACAGAGGAATAACCATACCTGCCTAAAGTTCAACATTTTGTTTCTAGATGGCTCTCTACCTTCTATTTCGCCTGAAGCATCATTTAAAAGCACCATGAAAATTATAGTCAATATTAAGGGATGGAACTTCAAAGAAATCTTTATCAATAATTGAAATAACTTTCAAATTCAAGATATTTTATTTTTACTGCAAGTTTCACAGACAATCTCAGAAATTTTTAGTTTTTTATTTCGATTGTGTAGGAGTCACAAAAATCTGCTGCATTTTATCTTCTACATTGCTTTCCAAAGTGTTTTACTATATCCTGTAATAAATAGTTTTGAAATAGGTAAATCTCATAATACAAATACTTCAGTAAATTCACTTTTCAGATCATACTTAGCAGAAAGTATATTCGACGGAAATCATCTAATAGAAAGGATATTAATCTTTTATTGCGACTTATTGTTTATTCCTAGAATTTTAAGAGAAAATCTTCTTGCATCCTTTACACGGGAAGACAAAAAATTCTCAGAATTTTAGCCGAAAACCTCTCTGCGTCCTATGCGCGGGTGCATCTTATATGCGGGTCTTTATGGTTTGTTGAATTAGTAAGCAACGTGCCTTTTTTGTCAAATTTTTTTATATTCTGATCTATAACTAAACATTTTTTAAGTTCTGTTCAAGTAACATTGGCAAAATGTTTAAATGTTGGAATGTTATTTTTATAAAAATGTTGATTAGTGTTAAATATGGCTTAATATTTATACGAATGGCTGTATATATAGTTTTCTGGCACTCTAAAGGTATCCTAGCCGAGAAAGTTGAGATTTAGGGTTAGCCTTATTCAGAGAAGCAATTAAAATTGTATTGTGTAGTTCTTTGCTAATATATATTGTGGGCAACTCATTCGATTCTATTTTATCATTGATAACTCAAGGGTTGTTATTCTGTTTTGAGAGATATTTTTCAACTCTTTTGTCTCTCTCTCTCTCTTCATGTGTTAATGCCTCCTGTTGGTTAAGTGATTTGTGATTGGGATGAATTAACCCTTTTGTGGCCATTGTGTGAGATATGTTCCACTAAATTATTTGCATCACATAATGTGGTTATAATTTCATATGCAGCCACTCTCTTGGAACTTTTAGGGACTTTGAAAAATTCTCTAAAGCATTATTTAACTTTCTATCTGTGCTGTGCTAATTTTCTTGAACACATTGAGAATTTGTTTTTTCCTCAGCTTTTTGAGAAGGGATTCTTTAAATTTTCCATCAATTTCTTAATTACATCCAAATATTTTATGAAATACTATTGGATTTTTATATATATTTCTTTCATTTTTTAATTATAATTTGTAAATCCTCTCAATACCAATTTTAATTTTGAAATTGCTAGTTTATCGTTACATATAATGAGCAATTTTTAAAGTAAGACTACAAAACTTTAAAATTCAAATAATTATTGATTCAAAATAATGATTTGTTTGTTGAATTGATCCCAAATTAAAAATATGGCCATGAAAGGGTTGAATCAGAAAGGCAATGTACTGTGCGAATGGTTAGCCAATACTGCCATCAGTGTTAGTCAAGAAATGCAATTACTACTTCCTCAGTAAATTGATTTCAAATCATTCAATTTTAGGCATTTTCCTGGATATAAGAATTGGAAGTTAATTAAATAACAAGTCCTAGTGACATATTTCTTGAAATCCGTAATATTTTGTAGTTTCTTCCCTTTTGTCATGCATTTACTTTGATAATATTTTAGAATTGCTTTGAGTCTGAATTTCACATGAGAACAAGTAAACATTTGTGATGCTGGATTGCTAAGGTTTTCGTTATAAAATATTTTAACTCGAAGCAAGGAGATTGTTTTCTATGATGTATAAAACATTTCTGCTAATACTTGCCATTATAAAAAAGTAAATTGCTAGTAGAACTAGTCATATTCATTTAGATTTATGCAAATTGTAAGACAATTTATAAAATACTATGGTATGGGAAAAAAATCTTATTATCCAGGTAAATACCATGTCAAGTCATGCATTATTTCATGGAACTTAATTTTGGCTAAAAAGAACTTGAGTTGTTAGGAATCTGTTAGCTGAAGTTGCATTTAAGATCTCGTGTTAGCATTTTCAATGCTATTGCTGAGGAAACTTAGTAATTTCATGAAGAATTTAATGTTTTTTTACATCAACCATAGTAATTGCTTATTGATACAATACTGTTGGCATTACTTTTCGTTCAGTTCATGCAGTACATTGCTCTTATGTGCAATGCAGTTGCTTCAATTATTGCAACCCCTTGACCAACAGGTGGCAATTATTTTGAGGGGGCCACTGTTATTTTGGTGAAGTGTTTGCTTTTGGAATATGCAGCAGAATAAATTGTGTGGTGAAGGCTAATCAGTGAAGTGAAGAACCACTAGAAGTGGTGATAGAGACTTCAGTGCAGAGTTGCAGCTGAAGTGGCTGAGCAGAGAAGGAAGGGGAGGCATGGCCAAAATTGCTTAAATAAAAATCCCTTAAGTCCAGTGTACTTGAAAAAGTGGCCGGGAGAAGCTTCTGGACTTCCTCTCTCAAAATTGAAAAACAATAGTTCGTATGATTCTTTTTATTTCATTGCTGTGAAAATTGTGATGATACAATTTGTACTCGCAACAAAAATTACAATAAATGACAAGGTACAATATTTTTAACAAGAACAATAATTATTTCCATGTGTTGTATCTGCTTCCTTCAAAAAAGGGGTGAGGGAAAAAAACCCTCACCCCTTCATCCACTCCAAACGTGGGTGCAAGAGCAAAGTGGAGTCTGTGCAGTGCTAGAATACATATGATGGGATGAAAGAGAAATATCATACCCAGATGAAAAACTGGTCTGTTAATAAAAGAAAAAATGGCAGCAAATGGAATAGGAAGAACTTGGATTAAAAAGTCATGATTGCTCTGAAAAAGTTGTATATTTACCCTCTGAAAAATAAATGGAAAACGTCTGGCATATTTAAAAAACAGTCAATTTAAAAAGAATGGTTATTTAAAACAGTTGAAAAACTTATTCTAAGTTTGAAATTTCATTGCTCGCAGTATTTTGAAGTCCAGCAGAGAAGTTATTTTAAAAAGAAGTTAAATAACTTAAAAAAATTCAAGATTATTCTATGGGACTTGGAAAATTAATCACGCTTCGAGAAAGAAATGGAAAATATTTCCAAAAGATGTCCAACAATTTTTCAAGAAAATATTTTATAGGTTGATGGGACTTTACTTTGGAAATTGACTCAATGCATTCAATATATGAATTGACAATTACAAGGAAATTACCAATTTAATTATGTCAATTTTGTCCACAATTTGAATTCTGAATTTCACTGTTAAGTTGGAAATAATTTTGACATTGCACTTAGAAAAAGAAATGAAAATATTTTGCAAAGAAAAACCTCAAGCAAATTTTAAAGAACAGTTACTTTTAAAAGAACAGTTCAAAAACTTAAATATTGGATGGATGGAATTTTCTAGGAACTTATAAAAATGATATTGACTAGCTCCTCTCAAGACAAGGTGAGAATTGGAAATTTTTACAAAAATTCATAATTGAAATTTTATTCTTGATATGAATTCCGAATTTGACAACAATTAAAATTTTTCATTTTATAACTTGATTAAATTTAGTCTCTAGAAGAAAATTAAAGCATATTGCATTTTTCTTTTCTTGCTTCTTTAATTAATTTATAAATATTAATAAAATGCCTGACAACTAAATAAAATAGTTTTGTCTAAAGCACCATCCAGGTAAAAAATCTATATCTCCATTTCTTTGATAAGTGCAATGAATTAAGAGCAATCATAAATTACAAAAAGTCATTTAATCCAGATTAATAAATATTCCCATTCCACTCGCCACCATTATCTGCTTTTGAGAACAGACCAGAATTTGCAATGTCTAGGCATAAAACCCTCTCTCATCCCATATCCTCCAGCCAAGACTCCACTCAACTCTCACACCCAGATGTCTCTATATTCCAGGTGCAGCTCAGCAGTACTCTCTTCACTCTTCCCAACACCATGCACGTCCACTTGCTCTGGTCCATTTTGGCTCAGCAGACACCTTAAATAAAGGAGAAAATTCGAAATGTTATTCAAGTCAATTAGGAATTTCTGCATAATAATTAACTAAATATTCAAGAGATTTTGTAGAATAATATTATCACTTGTTAACAATCTTTCAATAACACCGGGATTGTTACTCTTAATTGTCCTTCATGCGCACAATCTATCAAAATGAGTGAAATTTATGGAGCATAATTATGTTCTGCGATTTAATTAGCTTTAAATGGTCACTATCGATGGATGAGCCATAATGTTTAAGAATTTCAGGTTTTACAATTAAAATAAATGAAAAATATAGATAAATTTATGTTTGCACATTGGCATACCCGATTTAAATTCATTTTCTTTTAAGACAATATTTTTTTTAAATTTCAACAGCAAATTGGCTGTTAATTTTTAAAATGAAAACTAGCAGACTTCGCAAATAAACATTTTTTACTACCAGGAAGAATAAATAGTAGTGAATCTATATAAATTAATTTCAAGTCATAAGAACCTCTGGTTATTAATTTAACCATTTAATTTTTTACCCTTATAAAAATATTTCGTAAAAATCTAAGAAATTTATCAAGTAATTTTCTCACATAATTCCACATTTTAAGCAAGTGATGTGATGGAGAATACCAGCATTTGTATGACCACTTAAACACGAGGAGCCCACACTAACTTCCATATTGGATGAAAGTAATTTTATAGATATGAGACATGCTCAACAATCAAAGACGATCTCCTTAGGACGTTAAGTAAAATAAAAGTAAGAAAGGATTTCCCATTTGTTGGAAATAAAGCCTTCAGTATGACAGGACCCTGATATCTCACTTAATGCGGTCAAAACTAACACTATCGCTTCTGATTCGATCTCACTTCTCTATCTGTTGTCCTTTCATATAGTAATACCTTGATATACGAAGTAGAGGCATTCCTAAAACTTCGTTTGTATATTGAAACATCGTATATCGAATAACATGTCTACAAAGGGGGGGGACGTTTCCAATCTTAATAACTTCGCATATTATAACATAAAACTCATCACATTTTTAAAAGGTGGTAAATTAAATAACCCACATCCCGGGGAGTGCCGCGAGAGAGGAAGCCCGGAGTGAGCGAGGATTGCGTCATCCCAGCAATAAAAATCCCCGAACCCCAGAAATACATCCAAGAGGCCCGAAAAAATTCCGGGTCGTAGCTAATGGCCCGTTGTTTGGAGTAAAAAACGCCAGGTCTCACGTAAGAAATTGAGGATTGTGGAAAAAATCCGCATCCCGGGGAGGGAGATCGCTAGGAGCGTGTCGATTCGGGAAAAAATCAGGCAACCTCGGGGATATCTCGAAGAGGCTCGGATAAAATTCCATGTCATCGGCGATGATCCGCAGTCAAGAGGAAAAAATGCCTGGACCCGTGTAAGAAATCAAGGGTCGCGGGAAAAAAATCCGCATCCCGGGGAGGGAGGCCGTAGCGAGACCGCTCGGAGCGCGTCGCTTCGGAAAAAATCTGGGAACCTCGCAAATATTTCTCCAAGAAGCCTGAATAAATTCCGGGTCCTAGCGAATAGTCCGTAGTTTGGAGAAATAAATGGCTGGACCCGCGTATGAAATTGAGGATCCCAGAAAAAAATCCGCATCCCGGGGAAGGAGGTCGCTGAGAGTGCGTCGCCCCGAAAAAAATCGTAGAACCCCGGAAAAAAATCGAAAAGGCCAGGAGAAAATTTTGGGTGGTCGGGGACTGTCCGGAGTCGCGAGAGAAAAATGCCGGGATCCGCGGGAAATTAATTAAATATTCTTCACATTAGGTAGTAAAAATGTTACTATGCTATGCTAATGTTAGTTATATTGCTGATGGCAAATGAAAAATAATGTCCAAATAAAAAGTTAGTTATAACGATACTTCGTATATCGAGGTATTACTGTACTTGATAAATGCATAGGGTGGCGAGATGCCAACAAGATAAACCAGGAGAAAGAATTGCACAAATGTCCCAATTTGTTCTTTATAATATATTTTTTAAACCATTTGAATGCACTGTTTCAACTTTAAATTAACATTCCTTTGTTGAGATGGATCCATGCAACTTAAAAACAAAACATTTAATAATGTTATTGTAAGTTTTGTTTTTAAATTTAACAATGCCACATTCCATCCATATTATGGAATTTTACAAAATCTCTGCCTCGTCTATTAATATTTCAATATAAATAAAACTACTTCTGCACTCAGAAAGCTAGCTGTAATTTTCATTTCAACTATCATATCTAACAATGTTGAAGCTTAAATCCATAGCTCATGACCTAACATTTTACTGTTTACATTCCCTCCGTAAATAAAAGCCTATATAAATACTGAAGAAACGTTTTATCAAGAATGTTTTCATGTATTGCATATATCATTTAATAGAAAAATGTAATTCAAAATTTTCTAATTTCGGTATAAATTTAAACTGCCAAGGCTCTGGTAAACTTCAACCTTTAAGATATTAGAATTAAATTGTTTAAAAACAATTCAAATTCCATTGCATAACACTTCTTTCACAAAAAGTAAAGATTAAAAAAAAAATTACACCACCTTTTTGAACTTTTTGAACAAATAATTGGTTCTGGAAAACTGAATGCTAAATGCAAATTCACAAAGTGCAAGTCCTATTTTCCCATGAGACGCAATGTTATTATGGTAGTACAGTTCCCAATCAATCTAAAAAATTCATTTTATCATAAATATGCAGTTTAACAGAAAATAAATGAAAATGTTACATCAACGTAACAGCAAATGAAAACCTAGCATCATAAAGTGAAAAAAATTCTTTTAATTATCTTCAAAACGTGTAATAGCATTACAAAGTGATTACACTTCTTTTGGCACTTGTGCAATTTACATCCAGTGCATTTTTGCATGCAATTTTTGATCCTGTTTTGTTCATTCCAAGGATATTCTTTAATTTAAATTGATGAACTCCTGAAATGGAATGTAAGAGTACGTGATGCACAGATGTATTCTTGGGTTCTGCAACAAAGAGTTCCAAGTCACAAAAAAACACTAGCATTAAAAGTGGTAACATTTCTATTATTAATTATGTTTGAAACTTGTAATGGAAAATCAAAACCTAGCGTAAGAAAGTAATATTTTTCATTTTTTTTCAAAATACCTCACAATAAATAAAAACAAAGCATTAAAGTGGTAATATTTCTTTTAGTAATCTCATTCAATATATGCAGCAGAAAATCTTACGTTACAAGATGATAGCAATTCTTAGATTTACATTAAAAATTCATAATAAAAAATGAAAACCCAGCAAAACAAAATATCATTTCCCTAAATTACATTCAAAATACAAAAATAATAGTAAATGAAAACCTTACATTCCAAAATGATGGCATTTCTTTAAATTTTAAACTCAAGTTTTGCATCGAAAATAGTGGCATTTTTGGTGAAGTTCAAACAGAGCTACAATATAATTAAGTTGAGAGTTATCATGTTTGTCTACTTTAAAAACTGCCAATAATGAGCATTATAAATATAATATAATAATAAGTCCTTTTCTATGGTGCCAAAGTTTAAACTGAACTTTGAAACAAAAAAGTAGAGGGAGTCCCGCTTGTTGGCATCGCAAACGCATGATGCAAAATGCAAATAATCGGTGCAAAACACAAGTAATGGTAAGAATAAAATATTTGTTCCAAAGTGCAAATTTGCGAACTGCAAGCAACGCAAAGTTCAAAAAGGTGGTGTATAGGTATGAGATTCTTAAAGAAATAAATTTATAGAGACTTGAAGAAAAATAATTAGGTAATAAATACCATTTATAATTTTGATTAAATTTAACCTATGTTAATGGTTAAGTGGCTATGAAGTCGTAAGCTACTCAAAGAAGAAAACAGCACTATTTAATGTCAGTATAGATTATTCACTGATAACTGAAATTGTAAACATTTAAAAGTTACTTTTAAAAAGTTTAAGATGCAATAAAATCAATGTTCCAATAAATGTTATTCAGACACCAAGAAATTATGAAGAAGAACAGGGCACATCCCATTAAAACAAGCCATTTAGTCATCCTTATACTGTATTGACCTGAATATAACACCTAATCAAATTAAAATTTCTATCAATACTTGCACCTAAATACGCCTAAGATTTTTCATTTGATTTCAGATGCTATCTCAATCTCTAAGTATGCATAAATGGCAATGCTGCAGAAAATAACTAATAATGCCAAATTTACAAGCTCAGATATAAGCTGTCAACGCGCCTATCTTATTTTTCCCAGCGCCAGGCATTCATTTGTTTTAAGATTAATCTCACATATAATGTATCAAGGATAGATACAAAATTATCAATATTAAAAAGAAATGGGAGCCTACTTAATCGATAACACAATTCTCTGCTCTTAAAAGAATCCTATCAGAGGAAACTCAATTTTCTAGAAAGATAATCAATTCAAATATTGTATGACCAGAATGGCATTTGAAGAAATAAATCATGTTCAATTTTTGAAAATATAGAACTGGAGCTAACGGACAAACTCATTGTTTATTATGCTTAAATGGTAAGTAATCCAACAGCAGAGGAAATTTTAAAAAATAATTGCTGTGATTAACTGAGAAATTCCCAAAAATCTCAGGAAATTTGGATGAAGACTGCATTTTTTCCTAGCAAAATACTTGAATCCATTATTCTACCAACAAACCACAAATTTCGACGCTACCGCCAAAATTATTCGAGAATATTAACGAATTTAACGATCTCATAAAAACCACAACATTATCCATAAAAAATAAAATCCGAACAATTTTTATACAAGCTTTTCCGCATTTTTCAAAACATTTAACTAGAAAGCTGCTTAGTAACTTCTGCACTTCCCAATACTCTAAGATTCCATGCAAATTTGATAAATATTTCACATATCGTCATTTACAAGATTGCATTTGCCATTTCTATGAAATTCTCTCATATATACAGAAAATATTGAAATGATTTGGGTTTCCTTAAAAAGCCAGCGGGCAAATAAAGTGTCCCCAGGCAGCCAGGATTTAACAGATATAAATAACCATTATTATATTGATAACGAACGTGAATAACACTTGCCAAATATTTAAAATGATCAAAGAGATTAAATGATAAAATTGCTTTCACTTCCATATGCAAGACATTTGTTGATCCCAAGAAGTTCCTACACTTTCAATATTCGTAGTTGTCAAAACTGACGGTCTTGGATATATAGTTTACTAGTAGAAGGTGCTTGCATACTGCAAGCATTTCATCTCACCTTGAAAAATATTCATTTTTCAGAGATATTTAATCATGAGAAATATTTCTTTAATTCTAAAGATTTCTCCTCTGGACCGGACATTATATATCGACGACTCTTACAGAGGATATAACATATAACAGGAGGATACTAATGTTTAGGCACTTCCAGATGAGCTGGATATTCGAAATTTTTTTCATAGATAGGATTTTGTGCAAAACCGACTAGAAAAAACGAAAATTTTGAAAAAGTGCAACAATGCGGCCGCTAAAAATTCGCAATTGTTTAAACAAATTTTCATGGTTTATGTATTTCCGCATGTGCTATGGAGTTGAAATTTTTTAATAAGTAGAATTCTTAAAAAAACGAAATAGGGATTATACAAATTTTTATATTTTAATTTGTTTGGCAGTTAAAAATTCTTAAATTTTAAACAAATAGATAACTGTTTAGGTACTACGGGATGAGTTAGGAAGCTGAAATTTTCAAATTATTTACAGAGTAGTGAATTTGCATAAATAAACATTTCGATTTTACCATATATGTATTGCCGCGGCCGTTAAAAATTATTTAAATTTAAACAATTGGAAAAATATTATTTTACTTATAGAAATGCTACAACTTTAAAATTTGGCTAAAATGTGTAGCATTAGTACCCCATAATGGAGAAAGTGTAAAAATTTTAAAATTACAACATTTGAGGATTGTTTTAAACTATTATTTTTACATGTGAGAAAAACGAAAATCGCTGCGGAGGTGAAATATTTAGAATTAAAAATATATGTGTAATGATGAAAGATGAGTAATGAATGTTTTTTTATGTTGAGATGAAATACTTGCAGTATGCAAGAACCAACTACTAGTATGTTATATCCTCCTCTGTAAGAGTCGTCGATATATAATGACTAGTAAAAGGCGCTTGCATTCTGCAAGCATATCATCTCACCTTGAAAATGCATTAATTTTTCAGAGAGATATATCATGAGAAATATTTCTTTAATTCTAAAGATTTCTCCTCTGGACCGGTTTTCGTTTTTTCATTATGGAAACATAATGGAGTAAAACAATGACTAATTTTTGTAATTTTAGTAATCTTATACTTTTCCAACATTGAGTTAATAATGCCACACATTTCTTCCAAATTTAAAATTTACAGCACAATTAGAAGTCAAATAACATTTATCTAATTGCTTAAATTTAAATAATTTTTAACGGCCGCAATAAGAATTTCATAGATACAATGAAATATTCATTCGTTTAAATAGACAAAACTAATTAACTTGAAAATTTCAGCTCACTAACATGACCGGTAGTACCTAAACATTTATCTATTTGTTTAAACTTTAAGAATTTTTTACTGCCAAACTAATTTAAATATCAAAATTTGTATATTCCATATTTCGTTTTTTTTACAAATTTACAAACTTTAAGAATTTTTAACTGCCAAACAAATAATAATATCTAAATTTGTATAGTCCTATTTCGTTTTTTTAAGAATTCTACTTACAAAAAAAATTTCAACTCCGTAGCACATGCGGAAATACATAAACCATGAAAATTTGTTTAAACAATTGCGAATTTTTAGCGGCCGCATTGTTGCACTTTTTCAAGATTTTCGTTTTTTCTAGTCGGTATTGCACTAAATCTTATCTACGAAAAAAATTTCGAATATCCAGCTCATCTGGAAGTGCCTAAACATTAGTATCCTCCTATATCCTCCTCCACCTCTGTAAGAGTCGTCGATATATAATGATATATAACAGGAGGATACTAATGTTTAGGCACTTCCAGATGTGCTAGAGATTCAAAATTTTTTTCTTAGGTAGGATGATGTGCAAAACCGACTAGAAAAAACGAAAATCTTTAAAAAGTGCAACAATGCGGCCACTAAAAATTCGCAACGTTTAAAAAATATTCAAAGTTTAGGCATTTCAGAATGTGCTACGGATCTGATTTTTTCTAAATAAGTAGAATTCTTAAAAAAAAACGAAATAGGGATTATACAAATTTTGATATTTTAACTATTTTGGCAGTTAAAAATTCTTAAAGTTTAAACAAATAGATAACTGTGTAGGTATTACGGTATGAGCTAGGAAGCTGAAATTTTCAAATTATTTACAGAGTTGTAAATTTTCACAAATAAACTTTTCAATTTTACCATATATGAATTGCGGCGGCAGTTAAAAATTATTTAAATTTTAACAATTAGAAAAATATTATTTTACTTCTAGAAGTGCTACAAGTTAAAAATTTGGCTAAAATGTGTAGCATTAGTACCCCATAATGGAGAAAGTGTAAAAATTTTAAAATTGCAACATTTGGGGATTGTTTAAAACTATTATTTTTACATTTGGGGAAAACGATAATCGGTGCGGAGGTGAAATCTTTAGAATTAAAAGAACATTTGTAATGATGAAATGTCTGTCTGAAAAATGAATGTTTCTTCAAGGTGATATAAAATGCTTGCAGTATGCAAGCACCAACTACTAGTATGTTATATCCTCCTCCTCTGAAAGGAACGTCTATATAGAATGTTAGACGTGCCTTACAGAGATGGAGGATATAACATAAACAGGAGGATACTAATGTTTAGGCACTTCCAGATGTGCTGGAGATTCGAAATTTTTTTCTTAGGTAGGATTTTGTGCAAAACCGACTAGAAAAAACGAAAATCATGAAAAAGTGCAACAATGCGCCCGCTAAAAATTCGCAGTTGTTTAAACAAATTTTCATGGTTTATGTATTTCCACATGTGCTACGGAGTTGAAATTTTTTTAAAAAGTAGAATTCATAAAAACACGAAATAGAGATTATACAAATTTTGATATTTTAATTTGTTTGGCAGTTAAAAATTCTTAAATTTAAAAAAAAAGGATAACTGTTTAAGTACTACGGGATGAGCAAGGAAGCTGAATTTTTCAAATTATTTACAGAGTAGTGAATTTACACAAATAAACATTTTAATTTTACCATATATGAATTGCGGCGGCTGTTAAAAATTATTTAAATTCTCATAGTGACATAGGGAGTGTCGAGTAATCGTAAGACCTTTTAGTGCGAGAAGGAATATATTGCCAAGCGTTACATGGGATACAAAAGGAGATCAGTAATATCCAAACGTTACATAGAGTACAACAGGTGATCAGTAATACCCAACATGCTTACTCTGCTAAATCCTGCAAGGGGGAGGTGGCGCGGGGCGCCTTGGTGACCCTGGTCTCGTAAAAGCTGCTAGCCAGTCAGTTCCCACGCAAACGTAGCCTGCGAAGGCGGACTAGCCGGTCAAGGTTTGACAGAAACGTAGCTGGCCCAACGAACGAGGGACCGCGGAGGGGCGGGCGATCCTAGTCCCGTAGGAAGGGCTAGCCGGTCAAGGTTGACGCTAACACAGCCGACCCTACTGACAGAGGAGTCGCGAGGAAACACCGCCCAGCCTCAGGGATGACCCGCGCTTATATACTAACATGAGATACAAAGGTCAAGCGTTAGTCATCCCCTGAAGTAGGTGATTGAGCGAGCGGGGAATCACCTGAAGGGCGCATTGCCCTGAGATAGCGTGCCTTAAGGGTCTGATTCACCCATAGAGTAAATAATGAGTGTGGCGCTGCGGCTGACTATACGATGTCTTTCGGCATCCTTACAACATCACCCCGGTGACAGTTGAGACTCCGGGGGTAGAAAAAAAAATAATAATAATAACCTGAATTCCACTCGCTCACTTCCTAGGGACGGGTACAGGATATAGCCGATTTTACATAATAATCTTAATTCAACCTCGGAAACAACTGTGCATGTACAGGAGCTATGCACATTGTAGAATCTTGAGCACATTGTGGAATGTTATAAACAGTAATTGGGTTATTTGCCAGACTCAGCGGTACATTTTGAGTGCTGACGATTTGCAATGGTACATCTGTAGGCATAGCAGGCTTCTTAAATTTGTAGTACAACAGTGAAACAATACAACAAAGTAATATTACAAAGATAGCAATGGTTGATATACCAAAATAATGAATTTTCTTTAAGCTCCAGTCAACTGGTGACAACAACTTAACATTACGTTCTATTTCAGACATGGAAATTGTCGGTTCGTTATGGGTATCAAGCCGTTCGATCGACGTAAGAATATGCCTTAGATCGTTGGAACCGTTTGCTATGTCGAGTCAATTATATTTACATCAAATTTTTCAAGAGGTTCCAGAGACACTTCAACGTCGATGGAAGAGCTGCTTCTGAAGACATTTGTTATTCTGGGCAGGTAATTTGTATCGTCGTATGCTGAGCAACCTGGAGGTATTTCCAAACTCCCTTGACCAGCTATACTTAAGCGTGAATATTTCTGTAGGCAAACGATATTAAGTGTGGTTTCCTTGCTTACGCTGTAGAACCATCGGCCAGGCGTTTCGCCCTTGATGTAGACGGTGTAAGGGGATTTAGCAAGATGTATATCGCAATTACGTTTGATGTTATCGCTGTTATTCAGCAACACGGCTATATTGCAGGAACTAGTTGCATCAGTAAGGATGGGGTAGGTAGGAGGACAAACGTATATGTCGCCTTTGATACAGTTCTGTGAGTACTCGTTAGGGAGTAAGACAAATCCATTACGTCTAGCCGTCACCGCTAGGTAGGGCGAGTCTGGTTTCAGGAGCACGGCATGGTGATCTTGATCCGTAGCTGATGGAAAGGAGTACGCCTTAAGTACCTTGAAACTCCTCTCTCTGTGAGAAAGTGGTTATATTACCAGCAACATTAAGGTCCCTGATTGCCGTAGTACTCTCACTCGGGCGATGCCGTAGACAGGCATTACATCGTTATTTTCATAGCCAACGAATGTCAGCTCAGAGGTAAGTGTTGGTAAGGCGTTCTGAATGATGTCTTTAAGGTGAGTGGGTGATAGGATGGAAGGGGTTAATGTGCCTAGCTCCGCTGACATAAAAGTACTACTTAAGCGATTTAGTTCATGGGCCAGTTGAGAAATATGCCGAGAGAGAGAAGTAAAGCTTATATGTAGAACACTGAAAATTTTATCCGCAAGGTTTGTGTTAGAAATAGCATGGGAAAGTTCGTTGTTGCTATAATTTAAGGTTTGTTGCAAGGCTTGAAGAGCCTTATATGTTTGCGAAAGCTTTTTGTCATGTCTTTTTAAGGTATTTGACGTGTTTGCCAGAAACGTATATCTAGAATTTAAAGATTGTCTAGTCTGGTCTGCGAGTTTGGAAATTTCTTTTGACAACATCTTAACCTGATCATCAGTCGTGGTTCCTGCCAGAAAATGCAACCCATAGCCTACCACATCAAATAATCCTCTATTTACATGACTACGATTTGAAATATACATTAGATTGTTAAAATCATCATTTAAACTAGAAATTCCATAGTGTAGATTATGCTCATACACTCGTGACACATTATGTAAATTGAGCACGACATTTGATACAGCTTGTGCTGCAACTCTTGAACTTAATTTACAAAATTCCGAATATTGTTCGTTCACTCCACGTATTCCTTGTCCAAAGGTGTCAATGTGTAAGTCTATATGAACAACCCACTCTCCTGTTGCAAACACAATTTGTCCTTTTGGCATGAATAGAAGTCCTGAGGAGTCCACTGATGGCACCGTCACCGACAGCACAAAAAACAGCAACATAGTTTTCACAAGGTAGGCCATGGTATCTGGAATAACATTGCACACAATTATTTTATATCACTCACACCAGCTAAAGATTTCTGTCATGGACACTCTGCACATAGGTCACACAACACAAGGATCACTGCGCACTTTGGAGGAGTCTCTCGAGCTTGGGTTTCCTTTTACGAAGCTTGTTGAGCTCGCGCCGCCTTTGATTGTGGCGTTTTCGACCGATGCTGATGAGGTCATGAAGCGTTGTTCCAGAAGGGGAAGGATCACGCGTCATCTTGATGACACGCTCTCCAGAATAGTGGGGAATTATTTTAAGGTCGGCAGGCAGCTTAATTGTAGGAAGTGCCTCCCTTGTAGCTCGAAGGTCCTTGGGCAAGGATGCTTGTAGTCCATCCCCTTTAGGGGGCGTTTCTAGTCTCACCCTAGGAGGGGGGTCCAAATTACGTCCCGGCATGGGTGGTGGTTCGACAGGCGGTGACCTGTCAAGCACCGTCCAAGGGTCGTCGGGTGAATCAGGAACCTGCCCTTTCTGCAGGGTGTGGAACAGTCTCCTGGCGCATGAAAGTTTCAACGATTTGCCCAATGTGGGAGGGCAAGTATTGGGGACCTCGGGACTGCCTCCGTACACCACTAGTGATTGAAGTGGGCTCCCAAAAATGTCTTTTAACCTTTTCAACTCTCTGGAGGAGATGGTTCGTGCCATACTATAATTAGAATATAAGCAGCACAGGTATTGAGGGAATGTGCTCCCTAGTCTAAGTCTTAGGTTGTAACATGGGTGGGGAGAGTTAGGGGTAGGAACGGCAAGGGAGTTAGGAGGGGGTGGCAACTGTGACTGCAAGGGTGGATCAGATTTATTTGGAAATGGGGAGGAATCGGGTTCTGCTGGTATGGACTCAGGAATGGGGGGTAGCAATTGATCCGTGCGATCATTATTGAGCAGGATTTTGGAAAGGGTAGGCTCAGGATCAGGGGGTACGGGGACCAAATTCCTGTGGTGAGCCGTGAGTATGCGTCCATCCTGAAGATTTCTTATGTCGTACGTTACCGGGCTCCTGACCCTCACTACTTCGTAGGGACCTAACCAGCGGGAAACCAGTTTCTTGGCTTGCCCCTTTGAGAGCGCCATATTACGTAATAAAACTAACTGACCCAGACCAATTGGAATTAATTTTAGATTTCTATTATACCTATCGTGTTCAGCATCAGAATTAGTTCTGTTGAACTCCGCAGCTTGTGCGTGAGCCATTTGGAGCCTACGTCGCAGGACGTAGTCGTAGGATGGTTCCTCAGAATAAGAAGTGTGAGCTGGTGTTAGAATGTCATCCCACGGCATGTTGAGTTCCCTACCATACATAAGATATGCGGGACTGAACCCCGTCATCCTGTGCTTGCTGTTACGGTAGGCAAATAAAGCAAAATTAAGTTGGTCGTCCCAGTCCTTGTGGTCTTGGGAGATATTGTGTGAAATGATGGCAGCGAAGGTTTGATGGGCCCTTTCTAGTCGACCATTCGCAGCTGGGTTGTAGGGCGACGTAAATATAGTTTTAATTTTCAAAAGTTCACATATGCGGCGCATCAACTGAGAGGTAAAATTGGCACCTCTGTCGGTAAGAAGGTATTTTGGAACACCGTGACGACAGATGATGTTCTCAACAAAGACACGAGCTACGGTGTCCGCGGTCTGATCTGGGCTGGGAAAGGCTTCAGGGTATCTTGTGAAATAATCTTGACAAGTCAGTATGAAGCGATTGCCTTTGTCTGACCTGGGTAGAGGGCCAACTATATCGAGCGAAAGTTTTTCTAGGGGGTAAGTTGCTTCTGCTACAGGCTGCAGTGGCACTGATGGTTTTGTCGCTTTCCGTTTCTTGCACTCTAAGCATTGCTGTACATATTTCTGAGTATCTACATAGCACCTATTCCAATTGAATTGTCTCTGTACTAACTCTAACGTTCTGTCAAACCCCAAGTGTCCTGCTAGTGGGATATCATGGAAACATCATAGTATATAATTTCTCATGAGTTTTGGGGTGCATATCGTAAACTGAGGGTCTGGTGTTTTTGTGTGAATTTTGTATAACACATTATCATTATCGTAAAAGTAGCTAGGGTCATGTTTTTTCGCTAGTTCGTGATATGATCGAAGCTCGGGGCAAACTGCTTGCTCTTTGGCAATCCGTTGTTTATCCCACACAGGCTCATATCGCACATCGTCGTGTAAGGCTGAGATCCTAGGGATGGTTTTGCGGGAGAGCGCATCAGCGTGAGCGATCTCCTTGCCAGGGCGGTATTTAACGTCGAATGAATATTCAGTTAACTCCATAATCCATCTAGCAAGTCTTGGCTTTGGCTCTTTAAGGGTAAGGAGCCAACGAAGGGGTTTGTGGTCGGTATACAGGGTGAAATGGCGCCCGAGGAGATAGACTCGAAATTTTTTAACCATATCCACTACAGCTAAACATTCTAGCTCGGTTGCAGAATAGGATTTTTCGGCCTTATGTAACTGTCTACTAGTACAAGCTACCGGATGTTCTCCATCTTCGAATTCCTGAGATAACACGCCACCAGTAGAGAAAGGAGACGCATCCGTCGTCAAAATGAACAGTTTCGAGAAGTCAGGAAATCGTAAGATGGGATGCGATATGAGGGCATTTCGCAAAACTTCAAAGGCTTCCTGCTGTTCTGTGTTCCACGTATACTCCACATTTTTACTTGTCAACTTCGTAAGTGGGCTAGAAATCTTTGCAAAATTCGGCATGAATTTTCGGTAGTAGCCTGCAAGTCCAAGGAAAGACTGCAATTGTCGGACATTTGTTGGTACTGGAAAATTTTTTATTGCCTCTACTTTATCGTCATCAGGCTGAAGACCCCAAGCAGAAATTACATGGCCTAAAAATTTCACGCGTTTTTGGAAGAATCTGCATTTCTGTGGCTTTAGTTTCAAATTTGCCTTCCTAAGTCTTCCGAAGATTTCTCGTAAGCCTGCTACATGTTCCTCACACGTTTTGTTGTATCTCAAAATGTCGTCTAAATAAAAGGTACACCCTTGGTTTACAATTCCTGATAAAACATTTGTCATCAGCCTCATGAAGGTTGAAGGCGCGTTTGCAAGACCGAAGCTCATTCTATTGCAGTGAAAATGTCCTTCGGGCGTGCTGAACGCGGTATATGCCTTACTTCTTTCATCCATCTCCACCTGCCAATAACCACTACACAAGTCCAGGTGGAAAAAAATGACGCTCCTCCTAATAGGTCAAACGTTTCGTCCATATTAGGAATAGGGAAAACCTCCTCCTTGGTAACACTGTTCAAGGCTCTGTAATCGATACAGGGTCGGTATGGTATTTGATCGCCGTTCGGGGTTCTCTTTTTCACTAGAATTATAGGCGCAGACCACGGGCTTGTGGAAGGGGATATGATGCCTTGACCTAACATGTCTTGGATAGCTTTGTCCAGAGTGGCTCGCTGAGAATGGGGTACTCGATATGGTCACTTCTTGATTGGTCTCGAATCGTCAACATCTATAGTATGCCTAACAATGTTGGTGCACCCTAAGCGGACGTTGCCATGAATAAAAATATCCGCATATTCCCTAATGAGCTGTTTTAGTGGCTCAACAGCCTCGACCGGAGCGTTCTTTTAAGTCATAAAGTGAAAGCAAATCTTCAACAATGGGAGGTTCGGGCCATAACTCTGCGTTGCCTGTATCTATCTCATTCACAAGAGGTACATTTTGGTTGTTGGTGAATAGCTCGACATTGATCCTGTAGTGCTTTTTTAATACTTGAGTACTACCACGTAAATTGCACCTAAGTATTACTCCAACTCCATACGACCCCACACCTGACACCAATATGTCGTAGTGACATAGGGAGTGTCGAGTAATCGTAAGACGTTTTAGTGTGAGAAGGAATATATTGCCAAGCGTTACATAGGATACAAAAGGAGATCAGTAATACCCAAACGTTACATAGAGTACAACAGGTGATCAGTAATACCCAACATGTTTACTCGGCTAAATCCTGCAAGGGGGAGGTGGCGCGGGGCGCCTTGGTGACCCTGGTCTCGTAGGAGCTGCTAGCCAGTCAGTTCTGACGCAAACGTAGCCCGCGAAGGCAGACTAGCCGGTCGAGGTTTGACAGAAACGTAGCTGGACCAACGAACGAGGGACCGCGGAGGGGCGGGCGATCCTAGTCCCGTAGGAAGGGCTAGCCGGTCAAGGTTGACGCTAACACAGCCGATCCTACTGACAGACGAGTCGCGAGGAAAGAGCGCCCAGCCTCAGGGATGACCCGCGCTTGTATACTAACATGAGATACAAAGGTGAAGCGCTAGTCATCCCCTGCAGTGGGTGATTGAGCGAGCAAGGAATCACCCGAAGGGCACATTGCCCTGAGATAGCGTGCCTTAAGGGCCTGATTCACCCATAGAGTAAATAATGAGTGTGGTGCTGCGGCTGACTATATGATGTCTTTCGGCATCCTTACAACAAAATTTAAACAATTAGAAAAATCTTATTTTACTTCTAGAAATGCTACAACTTTAAAATATGGCTAAAATGTGTAGCATTAGTACCCCATAATGAAGAAAGTGTACAATTTTTAAAATTGCAACATTTGAGGATTGTTTTAAACTATTATTTTTACATGTGGGAAAAACGAAAATCGCTGCGGAGGTGAAATCTTTAGAATTAAAAGAATATTTGTAATGATGAAATCTGTCAGAAAAATGAATGTTTTTTCAAGGTGAGATGAAATGCTTGCAGTATGCAAGCACCAACTACTAGTATAACATATAGCATATAGGAGGATACTAATGTTTAGGCACTTCCAGATGAGGTGGAGATTCGAAAATTTTTTCATAGGTAGGATTTTGTGGAAAACCGACTATAAAAAACGAAAATCTTGAAAAACTGCAACAATGCGGCCGCTAAAAATTCGCAATTCTTTCAACAAATTTTCAAGGTTTATGTATTTACGCATGTGCTACGGAGTTGAAATTTTTTTTATAGGTAGAATTCCTAAAATAACGAAATAAGGATTAAACAAATTTCGATATTTTAATTTGTTTGGCAGTTAAAAATTCTTAAAGTATAAACAAATAGATAACTGTTTAAGTACTAAAGGATGAGCTAGGAAGCTGAAATTTTCACATTTTTTACAGTTGTGTATTTGCACAAATAAACATTTCAATTTTACAATATATGAATTGTAACGGCCGTTAAAAATTATTTAAATTTAAACAATTAAAAAATATTAATTTAATTCTAGAAGTGCTACAACTTGAAAATTTGGCTAAAATATGTAGCATTAGTACCCCATAATGAAGATAGTGTAAAATTTTTAAAATTGCAAAATTTGAGGATTGTTTTAAACTATTATTTTTACATAAAGGAAAAACGAAAATCACTGCGGTAGTGAAATGTTTAGAATTAAAAGAATATTTGTGATGATTAAATGTCTTTCTGAAAAATGAATGTTTTTTCAAGGTGAGATGAAATGCTTGCAGTATGCAAGTGCGAACTACTAGTATGTTATATCCTCCTCCTCCTCTGTAAGGAACGTCTATATAGAATGATAACAGGAGGATACTAATGTTTAGGAACTTCCAGATGTGCTGAATATATGAAATTTTTTTCTTAGTTAGAATTTTGGACATAACCGACTAGAAAAACGAAAATCGTCAAAAAGTGCAACAATGCGGCCGCTAAAAATTCGCAATCGTTTAAACAAATTTTCATGGTTTATGTATTTCCGCATTTTCTACGGAGATGAAAATTTTTTGTAAGTAGAATTCTTAAAAAGACGAAATAGGGATTATACAAATTTTGATATTTTAATTTGTTAGGCAGTTAAAAATTCTTAAAGTTTAAACACATAAATAACGGTTTAGGTACTACGGGATGAGGTAGGAAGCTGAAATTTTCAAATTATTTACAGAGTAGTAAATTTGCACAAAAAACATTTCAATTTCACCATCTATGAATTGCGGCGGCCGTTAAAAATTATTTAAATTTAAACAATTAGAAAAATATTATTTTACTTCTAGAAGTGCTACAACTTTGAAATTTTTGCCTAAAATGTTTAGTATTAGTACCCCATAATTGAGAATGTGTAAAGTTTTAAAATTGCAACATTTGGGGATTGTTTTAAACTATTATTTTTACATGTGGGGAAAAACGAAAATCGCTGCCGAGGTGAAATCTTTAGAATTAAAAGAATATTTGTAATGGTGAAATGGCTGTCTGAAAAATGAATGTTTTTTTAATGTAAGATGAAATGCTTGCAGTATGCAAGCACCAACTACTAGTATGTTATATACTCCTCCTCCTCTGTAAGAAACGTCTATATATAATGATGATGTGCTATGGGATTTTTATAACACTTGATGCATATTCCAAAAATATTTTCCATAATTATAAAACTTCTTATGAATTACACTTCGTAAAATCTCCGACTACATAAAAACTAAAAACTTAATCAAATTCCAAAAACTAACACATGGCTGCCTGAATAAATTGATCATAGGTATTCTTTAAATATAACAGCAAATATACTCTCAATATATCACCAAAGTGATAGCTTCACATAAAAACACCCAATCTAATAAATGCCACATGTAAAGGGAATCAAATCACTCTGTAACACACACTGATAATACTCACCAATAATATTACTTTGTGAAGATGGCCAATCAGGTCCAGGTTGTCATCCGAGTTGCAGACTCCAAGTTGGGAGTCGCAAGAGAAGTGTGCTTTCAATGAATGGCTCTGAAACAACAAGAAAATAATCAGAAACCTTGAATCTCAAGCTGAAAAATATTCACCATTCATCTAGTATATTATGAAATGTTCCTGATTCTTTCATGATAAATCATTCTACAAATTTTCGTATCAGAAATTCTAATGCAACTCAAGTTATTCTTCAATTCGAAGTCTTCTAAAGAAACGAAGAAATCGTTTCCCATGAATTGCAATGCTTAGCTTAATATTTCTTTCAAATGCCATCAGACTAGTATTTACTGACTACATAACTTAATATAAATTAGAATGCAGCTAAATATATGACTGCCATTAACGAATTTGTCTATAAAAGTATGCTTTATTCTATGAAATGCTCTATCATTAAAATAATGTCACTCACGTTAAATCAATCTAGCATTTTTCAGAATTAAATTTCCATAATATCCCTTGAATTTGAATAAACTCTGTGAATTTTAGTTTGGCTTAGGTTTACTTTAATTCCCCTATAACTCAGTAAACTTATTTATTTTATAAATTCATAAAAATATATTTTACGAGTTGCTAAACCAAAGGCTTCGGGTCAAAACCACTTAACATTCATAGTCTACAAACCTCGACATAAACCAAAATAAATTCAACATTGCTTTTGAGGAAGTTGACCAAGGCATATTATATCCTATAATTTATTAAATGTTCTATAATTAATATGCCCGCTCTACCACAGAGGAAGAAAATCTTATCGGGTTGAGAAAATAACTTGCATCGACATTTGACACAACCAGTATGAATACATTCACATGATAACCAAAGCGATTATAACTCTATATCGATGCATCATTCGTCCGAAACAGCTACGTTTGCACAACAAGAAATCATAGGAATTTGATCATACTTTAGCAATGCAACTTCATCCATTCGAATTTTCGATAAAATTCCATTCTTAATATCAAGAATGAGGTCAGGCTCAACCCTGTGGAATTTACTCGTCTTCGTGAAATCGGTCGTGCCAAATAAATTTGTGGAAGTGTCCAAGTTCTTTCTTTTTCTCGATTCCATTCTTAACTTTTTCAAGTTCATGTGGTCGGTTTAAAACATTTCGACACGGAAATATAATTGAACCAATAGCAAATAACCTAAGGTTATGGCCCAATTAACATCGGTTTCGAGTTCAACATCATTGCACACAATTTAAGTCTTTCGATTTAAAAAATCTTAAGAACTCCGCATCAAAAAAGTGATTAGAATTTGAGCAGCAAAATTGTATGAACCTCAAAGGTGTTCTTATGGCACCATTAACATTATATTAAATCTGACACGGCGTGCAAAGGCTAATCACGTTTTCGTTAACCTGGCTTAAGGCGTAGAAACCGCATTAATTATTGCTAGTAACGTGAAAATGCTAAACTACTCGAATACATGAATTCGGAGTAAATGCCAAATAATAATGTACAAAGATGAAATTACCTTAAAATGACTACTTCCTCGTACACCGCCACAAGAAACACTCTCACTGGTACGCTGGTACCTCAAACGCAGAGAACTTGAGCGAAGCGGCAAAAGAAAGAAATAATACTGATATTACGAAATAACTCGTAGCGCAAAGGTGCGCACGTTGCCATCCTTTTGTTTTGTTTGAATCGATTTTATAAGTAATTTATTTGATAATATTAGAATGTGTTATCTTTGTTTTATCAATAACGCCTTAAAAGTTATTTTTTAGAAAAATAATACAACCTCTAAATCCCCTAAATATACAACGCATCACAAATATTTTCAATATTCATGACAGGGATATATCAATATGAAAAATATATTAATTCCTTATATTTCATTCTTCAAAGATATATGACATTTCTTCCCAGTTATTTGGCTATTAAATACACAGAAACGTGTATTATTAACATTTTAGGAAAAGTTCAGAAAAAGTGGCAAAATATTTCCAAGAATCATTCGCCCCTATTTCGTATGTAAATACCGTCTCTACCTATGAAAGTAGCATATTTCATAATATATATTTAACGTAATCATATTATTGCTATAACAGTCGATTAAATACGACATCCTGTATTAATGTTGGACAGATTTTCAATAATATTCTGTATAATAGTACTACCGTAGGGGTACTAGTCTTTGGTACTACCCATATGAATATAAAACTTGAGTAAACGACTCTATATAGCTCAACTTTGGATTTCAATACATAATAAAAAATAGATTTTTGATAACCCACCCTCCATAGACAAGGCAGGAAAATTTTATTAGTCCAATTAAAATTTTAAAAATAAATCCCTATAAAAATTAAATTATCCTTTGAAACTTTTTAAATTTATAAACAAGATCTTACTTATAGATCCACCAATATAAACGATTTATTTTTTCATAATATCGATAAATTAAAAAATAATTTAGTGCTTCATGAACAATGACGATCAGTATCTCGACTTCAAGACATACAATGATTTTTATTCATAGAATAGATGAAGATGAGTTTGCCTATAAGCAACTTCTTCTGTCTGGTATTATTATAAATTACAAACACTATCAATATCATACATATAACAATAAATAAACTAAGATTATTTGAAAAGATGCATTTATGTTCCCATTTACTCTGCTTAAACTACAGTAATTTTTAATAGTAAGTGCAAAATGTTGAATGTTGACAGTGAGTTTGAATGTTCATGTACTAAGATAAATATTGGAACCACTGTAATAATAGTCATGTCAATATATCACTCTTCATCCAGCGACTTCAGTTCATTTCTTCACAAATTATGTCAATTGCTAGATTGTTAGGTTCTACAAACAATTATGTCATAATTACAGGCAACTTCAACTGTAATTTCTTGTTAGAAAGTCCAGAAAAGGTTGACTTTGTCAATCTACTTACTTTCTTTCATCTTACACCCATTGTGAATGTCCCAACTAGAATCACACCAAGATCCAACACACTACTGGATAATATCCTAACCAATTTCAATTTTAAACATGTTGATGCATCTGTTATTGAAAATTGTATTTCAGATCATAGCTTTGTAATGGCCAGATTTATTATAAATCAAATTCTTACCTCGGGTACTACTGATACACAATTGAAAAGATCCTTTTCAAATTCAAATATTTCGTGTTTCCTACATCTTCTCAACAATGAGTCATGGACAGAAATATTTTCATGTAGAGATCTTGACTATAGGTGTAATATTTTTTATGGTAAATTTCTTCACCACTTTCATCATGCTTTTCCACTAAAAACTAAAAATATGCTTTCAATATTCATAACCCCCAAGATAAAAATTGGGTTACCAATGAAATAAGGGAGTGCTCAAGAAAATTAAAACATCTTTCCTTCCTTCATAAAACTTCTGGTAAATATGAAACTGCCAAGCAACTGAAAATGTGGAAAAGGGAGTACAAAAAGCTTATAAATGATACCAAATGATTATTTTTTATACTAGGCTGACTAACGCAAAAAACAAACTCAAGGAGACATGGAACATTATAAACGCATACAAGGGCACCAAACCCACTAGAATACTTCCAAACTTAGGCTTATCTAACAATGACAGAGACACACCATGATCACTTTGTGAAATCATTACCAAAGAATTCAACAAGATCTTCAACAATTATCCTTTCATTTCTAACCCATTCTCTATCATACCCTCTCTTGAAAATTCACTATATCTTAGTCCATCAAAGGAAAATGAAGTAATCAGTATAATATCTGCCCTTAATAATAACTGTTCAACAGGACTTGATGAAATTCCAGCACTTGTATTTAAATATAGCTATCCCATAATCATTACACCTCTTCTCCTTCTTATCAATGACTCGCTTAGACTTGGCATCTTTCCTTCTAAACTGAAGCTATTCAAAGTCATACCATTATACAAAGGAAAAGGTGAACTAAATAACCTCACCAACTATAGACCTATAGATATTCAAAGTGTATTCTCTAAAATCTTTGAAAGGGTATTTCATAAAGGTCTTGAAAACTTTCTTAATGCACATGAAGTGATCAACTTTATTATTAACTCAATAAATGACAATAAACAAACTCTTGGCATATTCTTTGACTTATCAAAAGCCTTTGATACTGTTGGTCATGAACTGCTCCTCAAGAAACTTGACAGATATGGCATAAGAGGGTACGCTGATGACTGGCTAAGATCTTACCTCAGTGACAGAAATCAAAAGGTTGTCCTTGATCATAAAGGAGCTAAATATATATCTAAAACCAGTATTCCATCCTCGGGTGTTCCACAGGGCTCAATTCTTGGACCTGTTCTAATCTCCCTTAATATAAATGATCTTCCTACTATCTTTGCTAATAATATTTGCACTAAAGCAATTGTCTATGCTGATGACACAAACCTACTTATTTCCTCAGATAACCTGTTTTTATTAATCGAGTCTGGTAACAGAGTCACAAGTGCAATAAATGACTGATGTACCAATAATCATCTAAGCATAAACTGTGATAAAACAAAGATGATTAAGTTCATCAAAAACTATGAAAGCGATAATAGTCTTCTCATTAGGATAAGTAATCAATCACTAAAACATGTTAGTCATACTCGATTTCTAGGGATTAACATATCACAAAACTTATCTTGGGATATTCTTACAGACAGCATACTAAAAAAACTAAACAGCATATGCTTCATGATAAGAACTATCAAAGGTACCATCAGTGTAAAAACTCTAAAAGTCATATATTATAGTGAATTCTACTCACGAGTAACATATGGGCTTATTTTTTGGGACCACTCAACACAACTAGTCAAAGTTTTTAAACTACAAAAACGTGTTATTCGCTACATTGTTGACAAACTTAATTATACACCTAGTCACCCACTTTTCAAGGAACTTGATATCCTTCCATTACCAAGTATTTATATCTATCTTTTACTAGTATTTGTGAAGACCAATAGAAGCAATTTCACATCAAATAGTGATATTCATAATCACAATACCAGAAATTGCTTAAATATTCACACACCCCAACAGAATTGTAAGATGGCAACAAACGGCCCTTATGTAATGGGCCTCCATCTATATAACAGTTTTCAAATTTTCAGTTTAAAATCTGAGTTTTCATTTCATGATTTAGTAAAAGCAGTTCAGGATATAAACCTTATCCACATAATCAACTGTGATCTGCTTTATGATGAATCTGATGTTTTGAGAGAGGCAAGAGAGTAAGAGAAAGTCTAAATCTACCAGTGGATAAAATGTGGGTGGAATTTAAAAAAAATCAAATTCCACTGAGATTTAAAAAAATATGGAATTTATCTTATCAGTACCAGTAAGCAATGCAAGTGCTGAAAGAGTTTTTTCACTGATGAAAAACTAATGGACAGATGAATGAAATAAATTAAAAATCTAGTTTGTAAAATCAGAGCTTCAGATAATTAACTTTAACAAAACTTGTCAAGAGTTTTTTGAGTTTGTACAAAAACAACCAGAACTTTTAAAATGTTGTAAAATCAAACAAAAAATATAAATTTCAAATCTGACTTAATTGTAATTGAAATCTGATTTTATGTTAATAAGCATAGATTATTTAATCAGTTACTATATGTGATTCCTCATCTGTGGCAATACTTTGTAGAAGGAATATTATTATTTAAAATAAATATTATTGTTATGGTTGTTTAAGACTAAAATTAATGTAATTATATTGCTAATATTCTGAAGATCCATATGTTGTAAATATTTATTAAAGAACAATTTAAATAATAAAATCTTATCAATTTTTTTTTTGTCAATAGAAATTATCTGTTCCACTAACTTGTACTGTATTGAGTTTTTTCTATTGTATTTACAGAATTTTAATTAATAAATTTATTTAACCCTTCGGTGGTAACGTGAGATTTAATCCCGCCAGTGGTAACGTTGGGTCCAAGGGACCCAGGTAACAAAATGGCTTGTAAAAAATGAAGCATTAGAGAATACAGCATGAAATTTGATTTTTGTTATACTTCAATACATATATATCTAATATAAAAGTTTCTTTAAAAAAAAATAAAACATTGCCTTCAAAACTGATCTTATTTAAAAGTTCCAAAGATTTGCTGTATGAATTTTAAAAAAATCGCACAGAAATTCAATTGTTATCAATGCAATCACTGCACATCATTGATGCATGTTTAAGGCAGATATACTTCAAACACTTTTGGCAGTAATACTTTGATTTTGAGTCTTTACAATAAATGCATCTTCCTCTCTTATTTGGCTGCATTGGTGGATGCTGAACTTGGTAGCCTGAATACTTTTGAGCAAGCAGCCTCACATATTTAGATAAATACATGTTTGTCGATCTATTCTTTAAATATTCTTCAATTAAACGTTTTCCTGAAAAAAATTTACTTAATGCCTTGACACACACTTTAACCACCGGAAATATCAATTCAAAAAATGAAAATGAGTTCTTACCAATATTTTTTATAAAAAATCTTTGCTCTTCAACTGAATTTTTGTTTGCTTTGAATATTATGTGTGCATTGATGGCACCAATATTCAACAAAGTGAATAAAATAGTCAAAGGCCACCTTGAATTTCTTGACGCATTGTAGTCAGCGCATCCACCACATCTACGCCTCATTTGGTAGCATTGTAGAATGTGATAATCTCCGGTTTTTTGTTGTCTCCCGCATCTGTGTCTAATTTTTCATCATGGTGCATACTTGAAAACATGTTAACAACCTTATTGTTTTTTGGAATGTAAGAAACTAGCGTCATGTCCTCTTGAAACCCAAACAAACTTGTGCAAATATTACAATTTTAGGATTTGTGAATTCAGTAGGCAACTCGGCCTTAGTCCTCTTTACAGTTCCTACAACTGTTTAATTATAGTATTTCATCATTTTTTTCACTAAAGCATAGCTGGTAAACCAGTTGTCCATAGTCATGTTTCTTCCTGTATTGTACACAGGCCTGCACATTAGTTCTACAACATTGTCCGGTTTGTTGTTTACTTTTAAAACTTCTGACGACTGGTTTCCCGCATATATTTCCAAATTCAAAGTACAATTCATTCTAGCATCGACCAAGGCATATATTTTTATTCCATGTCCACTTGGTTTTTTGCCATGTATACTTTAAAGGGACACCTACCGCGGAATGCTGGAAGCATTTCGTCAAGAGTTAGGTACTCTCAAACAGAGTACGACTTCGAACAACTTGCAACACACGCTTCAAATAATTGTCGTATAGGTGCCAGATTGTCCAGTCTACATCTCTCATTTCTTACTCTTTACTCAGATCAAAGAATTTCTTGGAAGATATAGAAGCCACCTTACGAAAAAAATTTCACGAGTGGTAACGTAGGGTCTATCAGACCCACATAACACTTCACCCTTTGACAACTGTTGATAAACTAAAAGCTGGGGCACGTGCCGTCCCATGACCATCTCGTGAGTATTCGATAGGAAGGTACTCTAATAGAGAATGTTCCAACTCAAACCGATTTAGTTCAAAAATACAAAAACAGATGGTGGTCTGTCAGACCCAACGTTACCACTGCAGGGTTAAACTTATATTTTATAGATTTTTGTCATAATAACTAAAAAAATGAGTTATTCGGATGCGCTCTGCGATGGCAATATATAGTATTTTTTGTGCCAACTTTGCATACTTGAAAGTTTTAAATGTCATAACACTGCTTGCTGGAAAGGTGGCAACCCTAATTCTCTATGCAATAAATCTCTCAAATCTATGGTAAATGTGTCTATATAGTAGGTCCCCTGGTAAAACAATTTTCTCTGTTTTAAAAATTCTTCCTCTATCCTGTGTGTACATCCTTAATTGTGCAATATTTGTAAAAAATAATCCTATAATTCCCATGAATACCACAGTTCATGATTATCTTACCCATGGAAGAATGTCAATGTAAATGGTTATTCTCTTTCTCTATGTAAGCAAGGACCACATCATTCTGCCTCCATGATTTTTAACAAAGTGTCCAATTATATAAAATCCCTCCACTATCTTTAAAAATAGATTTAAGACACTATGTAAAAATTATTGCTGTATAAATGAATTTTTAAATGACGATTTTTCTGTTTAAAACTGTTTTGCATCAATTATACGTATACTGCCAAATTTTGTTTGTCCTCGACAATTTTGTCATGTTTTTGACCAATTGAACATTAATAAAACAATCAATAATATTAATAAAGACTCAGAAATAAAAACGATACTGTAGAATAGATGAAATTCATTTTTAGGTTGGTTTCCAAAGAAAACATAGCCTTATAAAATGGTCATTTCTGTGTGTGTCCCACTGACAACTTTATCAGCAATGGACCGATTTTCATGAAACTTGGTATGAGGCTCGTGCTTCCAGAGCCCACCTCCAGGCTATATTTTATTTGGCTAAGATTAAAGTCTCGGGTTTGATTCCAGGAACATTTTTTCCCTATTTGTTTTACATAGGGAGTCTCAAATCCATCATGCAGAGATTTTTTCTTTAATACTTTAAAATATCTCAAAATTGTGATATTGGAGCAAGGTTTGTACTGTTCTAAGGAGAAAAGAATGTATATTCTAATTCTTATCACAGAATTCTAATAATTGATAGTATTTTCCAGAGTTTCTATTAAAACATAGTGTTTTTGCATTTTAAATTTCCTTTTATCGGATTGTTGCCATGGAGACGATTATTACCAAACATGTCTTGAGCATAGATGACTGAACAAATGGGTTATTTTCTTTTACACTTGACTACCATTCAGCAATGGATTGATCCATACATATGCGTACAAGCAGTAAAATTTATTAAATTCGTTTATTAAAAAACATGAAAAATATAATATCAGAAAAAGATTTTGACATTGCTTTTAACCCTTAGTTAGTCGCGTGAAAAAAAGTTCCGTAATTAGTCGCGTGGGGTCAATATGACCCCAAAATAATTTCTAAAGATAAGCAATAATATATTAATTTATTTATATTTTACTGGAAATAAAATCAATCTTTCATTATAATACAATTATTTATTAGTAATTTTTACAATAAACATTGATTAAAATAAATTAAATTTTTTTTGTATTTTCTAATCACTTTCCCTCTCCCCACATTCAATGCACTTCATTATCATATGGTCTTTGCAAGTAAAAGCTCGACAATTTCCACATCTAGTGGACACTTTATTGTCCTTATTTCTTGGGCAATGTTCGCATCTTCCTCTTGATAGTCCCAATCCCGGTGATGGACCTTCCTCCGCAAGTCCCTGTTGAGTGCATATGCGCTTTCGGAGATGCCTAGATATAAACTGACTCTGTGACCTCAAAATCTGTAGATCCTTTATTAATTCTTTCGATAATGATTTCAAGAAATTTCGCCTTGTCATTTCCTTTTGAACGTTTTGTTTACAAACAATAAAGGCATTTAGGGCAGAAACGTTCAGCAAATGAAAAAACACAGCTAACGGCCATCTTTTCATTCTTTTGCCAACATTATAAGCAGCGTAGAGCTGATCGCATGTATCTACGCCACCTTTTGTTGCATTGTCGCATGAAGGTCGTGTTGAGGGCTTTATTAGGGATAGGACTATTTTTGCGGAGATCACTCACACTTGTGTGTTAGACATCGGTCGCGGCACGGTCACTTTCCGGCCCCCACCTACAGCATGAAGTAGTTTATGGCTGCCCCCAACTAGCAGAAAGATTCAAGCTCACTTCTGCTGTCACCGAGGATTGCCCTCGATGGGGCTTGGGACAAAAGTTGCCTCCTCGAGCAACCCAAGGGGTTCGTGCCGAGGTCCAACCGCGTCCTCCCCTATAAGTGTGAACGTACTTGGGACTTCTCCATAGAAACCCCATTGAAAATAGGATTTTTATATTTTGGTCTAAAACTTCCCAACCGTGACCATCATGCAACCGGTAGGAGATCGAAAAACTTTGAATATTGCTGATCTCATTCGTGTTCGTGCTTATTCCGAAAAATAAGGGAAAAACTCATGCTAAAAAGGGTGAGCAGTAATAAAAGGCAAACCGCTTTCTTTTAGAGAGACCAGGTGCGTTTGTTTGTGACTTTTATTGCGGGTAGAAAACTATGGGAAGAAAACAGTTGCATGTGTGCGGCCGAAGTAAGAAAACACACGGAGAATTACGAAAAGAGGGAAAAGGGTACATTGGAGGGGGGAGATGGGAGGAAGAGGGGTAACCAACCTATAGTGAAAATTAGTGAAGTAGAAATGTATCATAAGAGAACTAGTGTTAAAACAATGACATACTGCTTATCAGGAAAATAATTTGTATTTCTGATGTGATAATAATAATGTATTGCATTTAACCCTTCTAGACCAATAGAGAAAAAAGCAACAGGTAGAGAGATGTCAAAATAAAAGCAACTTTTTTAACCTCACATATACATAACAAATGGATACACACCAAAATAGCACTTTAAAATAGTTTGATTTTCTCAATAGTTACAATATTTATACTATATATATAAATATAAAAATATCAAAAATAACAAATTTAAAAATAAACAAAAATGCAAATTTCTCTTCTAGAATGTCAGTTTCGAAGGTAGAACAAGTTTGGGTTAGATTGACAATACATTTCTTTAGATATTGACAAAAAAACATTGCTTGGGGTCATATTGACCCCACGCGACTAATTAAGGGTTAATATCGTTTATCAATTTTTCTTTATCATTGATAAACTATGAATTACAAATGGTATTTATGCTATGAGAATTCATCGGAGTGACCAACTTATACTGAAACATTTCCTAACAAAATATGTTATCAATTTCGAACGTCAACTTTGGGAAACCGGTTGAATTTCTTTACGTGAAGAGGGAGGGTTACCATGGTAATGAATTTTTTGTAAAGGTTTCCTTCTCAGATAGTACATCATTAAACACTTCACAGGTATATTGTTCTAGATTTACTTTACTTTTTGCAATACCCACACTTAGTCTTCATTTATCCTGCTCCAGATGACAATATTCATTTAAGAAACTTATTCAACACTTGCATTGGCAAACACAAGGCAGCTTCAATTATAATTCTTAAGATTCTTATTTAATTCTTTCTTAAAAAATGAAATAATTGTTCAAAATTTATATCCTGTTCCACTTTTATCTTCTGAACAACCATCAAAATTTCAGAGAACTCTTCTCCTGTAACAAAATGTAAGATTTAATACACAATACAGTGAAAACAAGCACACAGAATATGTGACCTGTTGAAATGCCAAGGCAACAGCAACACCATGAAAGCAAAGCTGTAGGTCAGAGAAATGCTCAGCAAGCTAAAGTACAACCTCTTTAATCCATGTTCCCGTGATCTGGGAACACCCATGTTTCGGAATAAATCTGATACTCTTACATTGGTGCATTTAAAATAAAATCTCACAAAATTCTTTCATACGCATATCATATAACATATATGAACTTGAAGGGAAAAACTAAAATCTAATCACTTAAATATAACGTCACCAAAAGTTTAATATTCTCCCTTTTTCTCTCTGCATCAACTATTTCCCATTCAAATGGATACTGTAAGAAAACAAGTTATGAATGGCAAACTATAAAATCAGCATAATATGCAATCAGAAATGCCTCAAAAAATAAATAATTTCCATGAAATAAATTTATCCATATTGAACATCTGTAGCATGATTCTTCATGATGATAACACCTTCTCCTAACATTCTGCTTCAATGCCCATAACTCGTATGAAAAGACATTAAAACACTGAAGAAAAGGTAATCACAAAAGAAAGTATGTTAAGATAATTCATTAGCAAGTCATTGTTAGCAATTACAAGTTAGTGCACCTTACAAAAATAGTTGCATAGATTCTGTTCACCCTTCATTATGGCAAACTCAATATGTTCAAGAAAACTCCAGAGGTGGTCACAGCCTAATTACTCAGGGTGTCAGTCTAAACAGGTTGTACTGTAATTTCAAATTGGTATCCATAGATATGATTATAGCCAGATTTCAGGTCCTGCCTGGTACTGTATAATAATAATAATAATACTTTATTCATTATTAGATGGCACAGCCGCAATAAATGTCGTCACATAAAATACAGAGATATTTTACAAATATAGAGTCAAAATATTTACAAAACAAGTAGATTAAAAGGCCAGGTCAGAGAAGTCAAAGTCAATGTACTCATCAATTGAATAGCGAGACTTAGAGATTAGCAATCTTGCAATAATGCATCTCAAATGGCAGTGCTTGTTAGTCTAGCAGTAGATCGTATCATATTAAAAAGCCTGATTTACAGGGTATTACAAGATTTATAGGTTTTAGTGAGTCTGCACTTAACTAGATCCAAGTTATTTTTCTTCCTAGTGTTATGAGAGTGAATATAATATCTAGGAGTGTAGTCATTGAGATTTTTTTGATGTACCACCGCGGACAATAAATTTGAGACACCTTGAAGTGGCTCTGGTGGCGACTCCGGGAACTTTTTACGTTGAGGTGCCGAATTGCAACCCTGAAGGTGAGCTGTGGTTGGAGAGAGGCGACGGACGGAGGAGGGGGATAAAGGGAGGAAGGAAGTGAGAGGAAGAGCGGAAGAGGAGTGAGGGGTTTTCAACGCTGTCCCCTCCCGTTCTGAGTTAAATGCGGGGTGTTCATACGGGAAGTAATGTGATCCGCAGTTTACTTGTTTCCACTTTTATTGTAGATCTTTGCAAAAGACAGGAGAGTTACGCGAATCCTTAAACCGGGCAGTAAGCAATGGGTTCAGAAATAATCTCCGTAGCCACCCAGTGGGCCGCAGATGTTACATATGTAGACGGTCAGTAGCAATGCTTTGACGGCAAAAATATGGCATAAAAGAACACCATAGAGCGACCAACAAAAAACAATTCCGCCTCTCAGAAATCGCAGAGCATGCCTGGGAAGAACCCGTGCACAACATGAATTTCGAAGAAGCGAAAATAATAGCCCAGCTATCTCCCGAGCCTCACCCGAGAGGCAATAGAAATTTTAAAAACACCGAAAAACTTGAACAGGGAAGACGGTTATTCGCCATCTAACAATTGGAAATTCATATTTCAAATGGGACGACCAACAGCCAATCAGGGAGCAAAGAATTGTCTAACTGCCATTCACTAGAAAAGTTATTGTTAGGGTGCCTATATGTAAGACGGGCAAGTCCTGCATCGAACCTTCGGAACCGAAGAAGCTGGCGAAACTGTAGTCCGCAAAAAATAAAAATAAAATGCGGAGGATATCCCGAAAACAAAAAATTCAATACTCAACACTCCGCAGAAGGCTTCAGCGCAAAACTACTGATTTTATCTGCAACATATATTTTGAATTTTATTATTATTCAAGGGACCTCAAAACGTGGTTTTCCGTTGGAATCACTAAATCGAATTTTTGCACAAAAACAATAGTTTCTCTATAGGTATTCTTCGTTTACATGGAGAAAGTAAAAATCATACATTTTGCATTGGAAGTTTCCAGTATTCTTGCTCTCTCATGGATTTTTTAGAAATTATATTAAAATGGAAACAAGTAAAATAAGCAATTAATCATTATAATTTATTTCCTACTTGTAATCATGCATATCAATATCAACAGGCGTAAATTCCAAAATTGTTAGTTGGATCCGCGAATTTTTAAATCATAGGAGGCAGAAGGTGGGAAATGATGATGAGAAATCCTCGAACTTAGTGGAAGTTGCATCGCAACTTGCGATAGTAAACAAAGCGTAACATCATTAATAGAAAATCTGAAATGGACATCGTTAGAGGAACGTAGGCTGCAAGCTAGAATTAAACTACTGGAAAAATTTATGTCGGAGGGACTAGCGAATGAGGTAGTAGGACTTATCAGAAGCCCGACGTATATCGGAAGGCAGAACAGTGAGGATAAGATTCGCGAGATCGACTGTAGAACGGAGCGATATAGAGGATCCTTTTTCCCAAGGACGATAAGAGACCATAATAGGAAAATATAACGTAGGAAAACTATGGACCCTTGGTGCACTGCACCCCCTGCCATCCACCAAAAAGGTGACTTGCAGGGTATAATGTAGATGTAGATGCGAGAATTCCTGGAAGAATGCGACTAATGCATTCACGTCTCCGATCCTGGCTAGGGAAGCGACAAACAAAGCGACACTGCCCACTACAGGACAAGTAGATAAATACCCAAAAGGCGGTTCTCCATCATTGAATAATCGTATATTAAATCCCCAAATAAATCAGCTCCTAAGCAGCAATCACGACCGAAAAATATGCCAGATTTCCCTTTATAATGAGTGTGTAACACCGAGAGGGGATCGCAAGAGAGGAGGCACGCATAAATATGACAAAAGTAGTGATAAACATCTACCGAAGGAGATACATAATAACATAATATAAATGAAAAAATATAAGTTTAAAAAATCTGATGTGGCCACCACATGACTGTATGGATGGTTATACAAAATATGGACACATATAGACTATTAAATTCTTCCCTGACAGCGTTATTTTTTCTTTGATAAACTCTGTTTGATGAATTCACTTGTGGCAATAGAACTGAATGTAATCTCATCAACACATGCAAGTTTCGAAATTTCTTCTTCAATAGATTTCTTATGAATGTATCCTTCCGAAGTTTTTTTTGGTTGATTTTCAGCTATCTTCATTTCAAAAATATTTATATTATGAATTGTTTTTAAATGAACGGATAATCCACTAGTCCACCCTCCACAGCATTTTATAACTTTTGCAAGCGTAGAACATTCAGCTGTGACATTGTATTTCTTAGTAAAATAATTCCAAACAACTGATTTTTTTACATTCTTTAACAAGGTAGTTGCGTTGGTTTCCAGTAGAGCATATTGTTAACCAGACTTTAGCTATTTATTCTTCAATTGGTTACTATGCAGTTCTTTATGTAATTGTTAGTTGTTACAGCGAAAATACAGAGTGATTAGGAACAGGATAAATCCATCAAATATGTGATGCTGCTTATGGTATAACTGCATCCTTGATCATTCACTATTTCATTTAAAAACGCATTTCAGGATGACGAGACCATTTCCAACCATTTTCTCTCATCGAAATAGGTAATATTATAAAACTCTCATACCAATCCGTCGGAGTCACTTTATTTCTATTCACACAAGCAACAAATGCATTTTTGGTAACTTGGAACTGCTCCCACAATGTAAATTATTTTCAATACCAAAAACACGGTATTATAAATGACGATGTCGGTATTATGTATCTAATTCAATACCGGTATTAATTCCGGTTTTCCAATACCGGGATTCATCCCTAGTGTGCACATTAGGTCTACTAGGTGAGTCAAACAAAACAACATTCTCATATTTAAACTTATATTTATATCAAAAAATACATTCGTTTCAATACATATAAATATATTCGTTTAGGTAATATGGATACCAATGATGATTGGACCGAAAGGTTCATTCAAACAATTGAATCGAGACAGCTCTTTACAACAAATCCATGAAAGAACATTCTGATAGGAATAGGATAGGAAATGAAAGTTGGCCGACTGTTTAATTGCATATGTGCACACATCTCTTTCGGCAAACCTGTTTGGTTGCCTAGTGAGCACGGAATGACCGATCGGCTGATCAAATAGTCGGCCGACTAAAAATTGCATGTGAGTGCTAGGCCTACTATTCTTGTTAGAGCGGGAGGGGATAGCGTTGAAGACCCTTCCTTCTTCTTCTGTTCTTCCTCTCGCTTCCTTCCTCCCTTTATCACCTTCTTCCATCCCCCACCTCTCCCTGCCACAGCTAACCTTCAGGGTTGCAATTTGGTACCTCAGTGTATAAAGTTCACGGAGTCGCCACCAGAGCGACTTCAAGGTGTCTCAAATTTATTGTCCGCGGTGGTACATTAAATTACAAAATATATAGAGATTATGCAATGTCAATATACCGAGTTGCTTAAAAAGTGGTTTACAATGTTCTTGAGAGTCAGAGCTAGTCATAACTCTAATTGCCTTTTTTGTAAGGTAAAGACGAGTTTAACATCAGCAGCATGTCCGCAGAGTTTTAGGCTGTAACTGAGATGGCTATGAAAAAATGCATAGTAAGCATACTTAATGTAATCATCCATGACAATTTTTTAAGCTTCCGAAGCAGATACAGAGATCTAGACAGTTTCTTACAAACAGCTGATACATGACTGCTCCAGTTAAGCTTGCAGTCAATGTAAATACCAAGTAGTTTTACTGAGTCATTTTCATCTAGGTTTTTAAGGTTGCAGAAGAAGTGTTGAGTTTTGTCATTATTAAGAAGAAATTGGTTGGCAGTGAACCAATCACTTGCTTGGCTTAGGACAACTGTAGACAATAACATGGACTGGCAGGAACTCTTGCATCTTTGGGCAAAGGTTGTATCATCAGCATATAACACAGATTCAGAAGTAACATTAGCAGATAGATCATTAATCATAATAAAAAATAACAAAGGACCGAGTACAGAACACCATGCTTTACACTCAGGAAGTCTGACTGAATACCATTGACTTCAACTATTTGTTTCCTAAATGATAAATAACTACACATAACTTTCAGTTCAGAATCTTGTAAACCATAGTACTGCAATTTTTTCTTGAGAATAAGGTGGGAGATACATCAATGGTGGATGAAAGATCACACAGAGTTAGAGAAATTCAGTGCCTTTCTTCAAAGGCCTGCAAAATTTGTTTGGTTACATATTCAACAGCTTGTACAGTAGATTTACCAGGTTGAAAATTAAATTGTGAGGTGAAAAACAGGTTGTTGTTCTCAAAATGAGCAAGGATTTGAGTGTTAACAATGGTTTCAAAAATTTTAGCAAAAACAGGAATAAAGGAAATAGTTAACTGATTGGAGAATTTTTGTCACCTCTTTTGTAGACTGGAATTACCTTAGAATATTTTAGGGCTTCAGGAAAACAACCAGATTGAAGACAGGTATTGATAAAAATTGAAAGGGATAAAGCAATAAAATGAATTACATGCGTAATTATGACATAAGTTAGTCCAGAGATGTCCCTACTCTTAGAATTTTTGAAACATTTAACAACTTTAGAGATGTCAGAGGGTGTAACATATTTCCATCGAAATGATGCTGAATTGACTGGAAGGTTATTAAGCACTTCAGTAGCAGTAACATTTGGTTTATTAACACTGGAAAGAATGCTGTCAAAAGAGCTAACAAAGTAATTATTAAGTTCATGAGGATTCACAGGAATATCAGTGGGGGTATGTGCCATAGCCGTTTCACATTTAATGATGGACCAGGCAGCCTTACATCAATTGGGTGCATGATTAATGAAATTAGTGTTAGCTTTAAGTTTTGCTTCATATAGTTTACTGGGATAATATTTATTTAGATCTTTGTACATTTGTTTAAGATCTTCAGTCTTCATTGATTTATAGGCATGATGTACATGGATTAAATGAGTTCTTAAAAGTTCATTTTCTGAACCACTTATTTTTGTGTCTTACCACATTTTAGTTGTATTAATTTTAATGGAAATGAATATTGAAATATAGAAATAAATATGTCAAAAAAGAATGTGAAATTCAACCCTCATAACATAAGGAGACCCAGTCAATAGAAGATAATAGAAATTTAAAGTTTTCAACACCATGATGGGTGAGTGGTCTGGAACATTTAGATTTGGAAGTGAATTTTGTGGAGGCATTATTAACTTTAGTATTTACATTAAATGCAATGGCACAGTGGTCAGAAATTAATGGATCAAAAACTTCTAATTTATAGCATTGTTTATCATAGGTAGTAATGATACTGTCAAGACAAACTGACTTCCTTGTCAGTACACAATTAGCACAGTAAAGATTAAAGGATCTGAAAAGGTTACTAAGCCTGGTGCTATTCTTTGCTGTATAACGCATATCAACATTAAAGTTAGCCCCTATGATAATGGAGACATTAAATTTTTGGAGAAAATTCAGGACTATTTGCAATAAACACTAATATCACCTGAAGGTGATAGATATATTGAAACAATTATAACACTATGATCTTTAACAAGGGCTGCAGCAACTTCAAAGTGTAGGTCAATGCAATAGCACTCTAAATCTAAGGACTTATAGGTTAGTTTATCAGATATGAATGGGCATGCACCACCATTCTTGGAAGTTTTACGGCAGTAAATTGCAGATAACAAGAAACCATAAATTGGGTATAGGTCTGCCTCATCATCTTGTAGCCAATAGAGATCTTCATTCATCCAGACTAAGGTTTTGGATTCCCAGCGATATCTTTTTACTGGGAAACTGGAATTAGATTTTCAAATATCCTGGAACAACAATTATCTAGCATATTTAATACATAATATTTTAATTAAACATGTTATTTATTATTGATACAACATTAATACATAAGTCTTTAATGAAACCAAATGACATGTGAAACATTATTTGCGACAATTGTTAGCAGATGCACTTTGACTTGTGCAACCAATCCTTCCTCGATGTTGACAATGTGGAGATAGCAAGAGACCAACTACCAATGTAACCTGTGTTGTTCAAGTTGCGAGTGGAAAAAATGTATTGAAGAGGTTTAAACAACAATGTATATATAGTTCACTTGGTCAGAGTAGTTATTTGGTCGATTAGGGTCAGAGGGAGGAAAGAAGGAAGAAGAATAGGAGGGGAAGGTAGTTTCCTTCAGTGCCTAGTTTCAGATTCATGCAACCATTACTTTTGAACTATTTGTTTACCGACAACATTCACGAGTGCAAGTAGAAGTAATTTTGACATTGCATTAGCATTCCATTAAAATTTAATTAATAGTGAAAAACACAACCTGATTCTTAATCTCAAATGCCTATTAACTCAGTTACTAAATAGAATTCACTGAAATAATATTTAGTATTCATCAGAAATTCTATTGGTAGGTACATGTATGAAATAAAAAAATGAAAACTAATTTTGATAGCTTAACATTTGGAGCTGAAATTCAGAAGAATATCTTTTTTTTTTAATCCAGCTATGAAGGCAATTCTGGAAAAGCTTGCCTTGGCACAAAATTCAAACTATTCCTTGGAATTATTAAAAATTTTCCCACAAATCTCGAATAAGAAATATTTAGTAAATTCCCTGGAATCAGGAACGAGAATTTCTGCTTCCAAAACTCTAATCCAGACCACCATTGGACCTAATTAGGGCCATTTCACTAGAGACACTCAGTGTACAGCTACCAAGTGTCTGGTCACTGCGGCAGTGGTAGCAACTTCTTAGCAACTCGCAGGATTGATGTCATGACTACACAACTTCCAACATGGTTCATTCTCTTCAGTTGCAATAACGATATCATATGAGGATGTTCTTCTGTCATCAATGCTAGAGCTGTTAATACTCTGCTTTTGTAAGAGAAGAGGAGGAAGAAAAAGAAAAGGAACACAAAACTATGGGTACGTCCTATACTTATATCCAGATTAAAGGATGGATCCCTTTACACTGACAATGCACAACCCACAGCCTGAATGTGGGCCTCCACAGATGATTGTGCAATCCATGGGAACCTATCCCCCCTTATAAGAAGAAGTCCAAACCAGGACTAATGCAGGCTGGTTTCCCAAAGTTGATGTCCCGAATTCATTACTTATATTGACAGGAAATGTTTCAGTATGTGTTAGTCATTCCAAGTTATTTTCATATCATAAATACCACTTGCAGTTAATAGTTTATCAATGATAGAGAAAAATCGGAAAACAAATTAATAGAGCATTATCAGCTTTAAAATAAAGCAGTGTCAAAATCACTTCTTCACACTTATCAAATCAAAATCTGCCAAATTCCAGAAAATCTCTTAAGCATTAATGATATTAAATCATATCGACCTATCTCTGTGCAAAATCAGTTTGGTGTAGAATTTGAAAAAGTTTTTATAGCAGATTTATGTCATATCTGGACTCTACTAAACAGATATCTTTATGTCAACATGGCTTTAGGCAAAATAAATCTGTTACCACTGCAACCTAACAAGTAATTGACCATATTCTAACCACTCTTGATAATAATCTGGAAACTATGGCACTGTTTTTTGACTTTTCCAATGCATTTTGCTGTGTTAATCACTCTGTCCTTCTGGAAAAACTTGGAATCAGGGGCATACCCTACACCTGGATCAAATCATACTTGTCTAACAGATCACAACATGTAATAATAACTAATAATGTTTCAAAATACATTTCTTCCAGAAAAATAGTAGAAAATGGTATTCTCAAGGGCTCTGTTTTGGGTCCTGTGCTATTCCTTTTGTTTATTAATGACCTTCCCAAAAACTTTCACTCAATAATGGGTGTTAAACCTCTCCTGTCTGCAGATGACACAAACTTTATTCTATTGTCCTCTTCTTTTACTAGTCTACAAGACAATGGCAAGGTAGTCTATGAACATTAAAATGATTGGTGTAAAAATAATCTTTTAAACCTGAATGTTGACAAATCTCAATCGATGTATTTTGCTAACATTAATAAAACTCATAAAAGTCTTATAATCGAGGTTAACGGTGAATCTATTAATCACATAAATCAAACTCAGTTTTTGGGAATCCATTTTGATTCTCATATCTCATGCGAATTTCATTTATTTAAAACTGTCAAGTAACCTTAGTTCTGTTTGTTCTCAAAAGATGTATACGATCTACTATAATGCTTGATGTCCTTATTATGGTGAATTTTATTCATGTCTAATTTACAGTATTTTATTTTGGGGTTCATCCACTCATTCTGTCATTATTTTCAAAATGCAAAAAAGAGCTGTTCGCTTGAATGCAAATGAACCATATGATGCACCTTGTCGCCAGATTTTTAAAAAATTGAAAATTCTTCCATTACCATGTGTATATATCCTTGCAGTATTGGTATTTATGAAGAGAAATTTATCTGATTTTAATAAAAATTGTGGTATACACAGTCATGTTACCAGAGGCAGCAATAACCTCCATAACCCATTTGTTCGTACAAGATCAGCTGCTCTGGGTCCTAGACAAATGGGATTACAAATATATAATAAACTACTAAATGAACTGAAAACTGTAAAAAGTATTTCAACTTCTAAAAATAAAGAAATTCTTGTTGCACAAAATGTATTACAGTATAGGTGATTATATGGATGCTGTACAATGATGTCAATGTTTGGCATATACTTATTATTCTAATTTTAAAGTTTCTTAATTTCTTTGTTTCACTAATTCCTTCTGTTTGACTTGTCCTATATTTATGTATATCTAGATCTCTGGACCAAATAAACTACTACTACTACACTTTTGGGCATTACATTTTGCATGTATTTTTTAAAATAAATGAATTAATTAAATGTTACTGTTCACACGCTAATATGTCCGGATCAACTGACCATTGCTAAAGAGTAGTCGAGTGGAAAACAACATAACCCATGTGTTCATTTGTTTATGAGAAAGTCGAGTTTGGTAACATTCATCTCCATGGCAACAATCCAATAAAATGCGATTTAAAATGCAAAAACACTGTTTTAGTAGAAATTCAAGAAAATACAATCAATTATCACAATTCGGTGATAAGAATTAGAATCTACATTCTTTTCCCCTTAAAACACTACAAACCTCGCTCCGATATTACAAATTTAAGATATTTTTATGTAATAAAGAAAACATTTCTACAGGATTATTTTGAGTTTTCTTATGTAAAACAAATAGGATAAAAGCATTCCTGGAATTGAACCAAGGACTTCACTCTTCACCAATTAAAATATAGCCTGGAGGTGAGCCCTGGCAGCATAAGCCTCATACCAAGTTTCATGCAAATCGGTGCATTGGTGCAAAAGTTTTTAGTAGGGGACACACTCATACACACAGACAGGACCATTTTGTAAGGCCATGTTTTCTTTGGGAACCAGCCTAATAAAGGACTATGTTGGTCTGTTGGTCCATGTCATGCTCTTAAAACGTGAATAACTCGATCAAATATGCAGATATAAACTTTAAATATGGCAGAGATAATCTACTCAGATATGAAAATGCTGTGATGAAAGAAAATTTATTTCCAGCATTCGACTACAGGGGATGACTTGATTCCCCATAACATAACATGTAAAAATCGACTTTTAACGTGCAGGCTTTTCTTCTATTTCAGTTAAAAATAAAAAAAATACACCTTTAGATCCAGACCATTTTAAAGAAAAAATTATATGGTTTCTTATTCTGTTCATTGTTTTTTGCCTACAATTCAAAATTATTCACGTTAAACGTTTTTACTTTCTCCATATATGAAGTATAGAGAAAGTATTGTTTTCATGAAAAAAATTGAATTCAGGATTTCAACAGAAATACATGTTTTAAGGTCCCCTGAACACGTTTTGACTATTTTCTCAATGATGTCTGTGTCTGTCTGTATGTGATAGATTTTTGTGGGCACTCTAACTCAAAAACTATTAATCAGGTCAATGCAAAATTTTATATTTAACATTTTTATAAAAGTTGGAAGATCTGATTAGTTTTTGGTAAAAATCGGTTGACTTGAAGTGGGTATTTACTCTTGTCACTTATCAGTTATTTTGAAATATTTGCTTTAATATTTGATAAATGTAAAAATGTATTGGAATAAAAGTTATAAGAAATTTTATTTTCTACAACTTTTGTTTGATACATTTTTCCATATAATGCATTGTTTAAGAGATATATTTTTAGCTGCCACCACCACGCCACCTAGCAAAGACTATTGATAACAATTGATGCTTAGCTACACATTAGTAATGCTCCTTTTTCTTTTCTTAATTGTCAACCAGAAGTAAATATTGCCAATGATCCCAGAGCTAACAACATGTAATTTTCCATATAAATATGGAGAAAGTCATGTGTTGCCCACATTAGTTTATTTTCACATATTTTGGGGAAATCTTGCCATTTTAATGGGATGTTACCTTGCCTACCCATTCCATTGTTAAATCCTGAAAACCTATTGTTATCTCAATCCAAATTGAAGTTTGGCAGAAATGTATGTAATGAGCTACTGAGAATTTGTTTATATTGGGTTGAAATGATGATTTAAGAAATAAATGTCCATTTGTGGAGCTATTTAGAGGGGGAATACATACAATATTTTATGTGGACTGAAAATTAAAAAATCTATAATTCCCGTAATAGTATGTTCCAGAGAGTTAAAAATGTTTTGGCCAGCTAAAGATGTAGTACGTATATCACGCTGTGAGAGATAACTAATTTTTTGAGGGAAGAATGAGAAAGAGAATGTGAGGGAGAATGGGAGAAGAATGGAAGGAGGAAGTGAAGGTGAAGAATAGGAGGGAGAGAGGGATGTAGAATAGAATGAAGGATGAGAGAGGGAAAATAAGAGAGAGAGAGAGAGAGAGAGGGGGAAAATAGGAGAGAGAGAGGGAAAATAGGAGGGAGAGAGGGAAAATAGGAGGGAGAGAGGGAAAATAGGAGGGAGAGAGAGAAAATAGGAGGGAGAGAGAAAATAGGAGGGAGAGAGGTAAAATAAGAGAGAGAGAGGGAAAATAGGAGGGAGAGAGGGAAAATAGGAGGGAGAGAAGGAAAATAGGAGGGAGAGAGGGAAAATAGGAGGGAGAGAGGGAAAATAGGAGGGAGAGAGGGAAAATAGGAGGGAGAGAGGGAAAATAGGAGAGAGAGAGGGAAAATAGGAGAGCAAGGGGAAAAATAGGAGGGAGAGAGGGAAAATAGGAGAGAGAGAGAGGGAAAATAGGAGGGAGAGAGGGAAAATAGGAGGGAGAGAGGGAAAATAGGAGGGAGAGAGAAAATATGGGGAGGGGGAAGGAATAGAATGCGAGGAAGACAGAGAGAAAGGGAGGAAGAATGAGTAGTACCTTAATTTCAAAAGAGAAGCTGCACATGTCTGTTATCTGTGATGGGAAATTATGCTAGTTACTACAATAAAAGCCTATGCTGGTGTTTGTGTATAATTCTGACGTCATCAATGGCGTATTTAATGCATTTTTAACAAAGTTCCTGATTAGGTAAAAGGTTGAAATTTTGCAGGAATGATTGATTCAGATATAAAAATTAAATGAAAAAAAAAACGAAAAAAGACCCGGATTCGACTCCAAGAGGGGCGATTTCCATTTCCCATAAGATAACATGTAAAAAGTGGCTTTTTAAAGTGCAGGCTTTTATTCTTTTGGAAATTAAAATTAGAAAAAATTACGTACAATCTTCATATATAGACTGTTTTAGGAAAATTAATGAAATTTCTTATTCTATTAATCTTTTTCCACCTACCGTTCAGAATCTCTCATATTAAACATTTAAATCACATATTTTGAGAAAATATCGGCTTTTAAATGGGATGCTGCCTTGCCAACCACGTCATTGTTAAACTTCGAGAATCAATTGGTCTCAACCCTCGTACATGTAATATATATGAGTGCATTGAGTGACTTAAATTATGGTAGGATTTTTCGCAAAATTACATAATCCTAATGGGACTGGGATTTAGTTTGGATTCTTTTGCTTATATAAACGATTATATAGATGTAGCGTAAGAGAGGGGGATGCAGGGAGGGAGATTGGAAGGAAGGGATATAGAATGAAAGGTAAATAGAGAGTAAGAGAGGTATAGAAAAAAAATGGAAGAGATAATAATAATAATCCGTCTTTTTTTAGGGCAATATTTAGACAATCACGTCCATTCTTACATATAACCCTGATATGACAAGCACAAACATCCATGTCCTAGGTGGGATTCGAACCCGCAATCTTATCATCAATTGGCAGAAACTCTAACCACCCATCTGCCAAGGCCAACAAAAGTGACCTGATAAATTAAAACTTGAAGGATTCTCAAAACCAGAATTCAATCACTTGCCTTAGCGAAGAGTGCTCGTGACCCCATTGAAATGCTGTAATAAATGATTAAATAATTTCATATGTTTATACCCATGTGGAATTTTAGTTGTGAAAATGGCATGTTGTAAGCTGGTTTTGTCTAGCAAAAGTGAAATATTAGATGAAATTTTTGAAGAAGGAAGTAATGTTAGTGGTATTGGTGATGCAGATATTATTAAAGTATCTCAGTTAAGGAACAGGCTACAGAGGGAGACCAAGTGGGCACTCCCAAGGTGATATAAGGAGGCCATCTGGCACCCCCAAGAGACACGGAGCCCAACTGGCACCTCCGAGAGATAAGGAGACCAGCTGGCTCTCCAGTGGGAAAATGAGCATGGAAATTATGAAGGCATACAAGCCCTTCACTGGGATGGGAAGCAGAGAGGGAGGGAATTTGAGCTGCTATGCTGTAGCAAATTTAGGAGACCAACTGGCCCTCCAGCTCCCAGCAGAGCATCCACTGACCGTTGGTCACTAAATTTCTTGATGTCTCGTCTCTCTCGGCTGGGAGTAGGAACTGCACTATTACTCTCTGATGTAGGTCCAACTGGCACCTATACAGACAGGTACCTTTACCCCCTCCAAGATTCCTGCTCACCACTGCAAGCAGATCATCCCGTTGGAGAGTGAGGAATTGCGTGCTTAGTGAAGGAGATGGTGGTGGCACCTGGGACCCCACTCCCAACCTTCTATTTCACACCCTTGTTGGTCACTACGGATGAGGAAGAGTGTGCACTACCCATCTACTATAGACAGGTACTCTTTGTCCCGGCTGGTCACTCAAGTCAGAACGCGAGATTGTGTGCTGCAACCTATACAACTCCAGGACCTAAGCCAAGGAGCCATCCTCAACTCCTCACCACTCAGATGAGATGGTTTCTTTTTTCTTGCCAGGCATCCCTGGCCCTCAACTCGGGCAAGAGCGCACACCTGCTCTCGGTTGTGGGTCCACACAGTGTAATGGAAAGCACCTTTATTAATCTCGGGGACCACTGCCCACCACCATGAGAAGACAGCCCCTTTGGCAAGTGAGGATTTGCATGATTGCACTGGCTCTAGCATTATGAGATCCAGGCCTCTCAAAATGGGGTCACCATATATGTAGCTCCACTCAATTGCCCTGCTGGTCACTAAGAGTGGGAGCAGCACACACCTCTCTAAGCAAAGCGCATTGCAAGTACAAAGCAAGAACTCTTTCTACCATCAGTGAGCGGCTACTTAAGACAAACAGGTTTCCATGCATGCAAGCTTCCCACTCCCTGAAATTAAAAGTGATTATACAGACATGTTATTTTCATTACGTTTCAATTGGTAACACTTTTTCTTTGCAGAAAACTGAAACTTCAAGTCATTCAATTAGTTGCTGTAAAAGAATTGTTCAATGGTTAGTTGGCAAGCAGTACAAATGCAAATCAAAACAAAAAGACACAAGTGGTAACAAATATATAGTAAATTAACATCAACCATCAAAATTTATTATGCATAACAATGGAATTGTGAGAATGTGGTTAATAAACTGTAGCTGAAATAAAAACACAAATATCATACTATCCAGGAGTTAACTAACAATAGTCTAGCATATTATTCGATTGTGCACACAATTTTATGACCATGCTGAAAGAAAAAATTAACAATAAAATTAATCAAGAAACCACATTTTTACTGTTCAATGTTGGACAAACTTTGGTATCCTGCATAAGAATGCTAACCATAATGAAATAATTGTATACAAAAGTGATACGCAAGTCTTAAGTATACATATATATAAAACAAAACAAACTATTAATTACCTTAATTTAATAAAACATAAAAAATAACAATCGAATCAACAATACTGTAAAGTAAATACAAAATTTAAATTTCTTTTAATGTTTCAACCTTTTAATACCAATCACCAGTCTTGATTTTTCTCATTTAAAAATGTTTTCTTTCTTCTTTGAAGAAATTTCTTCATCATTCACAAGTCTTGTAATGAATAAAATGCTGAAATAAAAGGTGATTAAGAATTTCCCACATGATGAAATGGTTAGAAAAAAATGTTGAGAATCAAAATATCATATCATGAAGAACAAAAATACTGTACATAGGCCTTAAAATTAATAATGATAATGCAACTAAAAAGGCAAATATTGTACATAAAATGGATACACAAGTCTCAAATATATACATAATACATACCTAATGTTTTCTTTAAAATGGTTCAGATCTGAAGATTGTAGGTTAATTCTTTCTGATTTAGATCTCAAAAAGAATTAAAGCCTGAACGGAGCCGGCGTAATACCTTTTGAGGCCCCCATGCAAGTACAATTTTGAGGGCCCATTTTCTTTTCCTACAAGTTGTTCCAATCATGCCTGTCACGTGACCTCAGCTTGTGAGATGGTGGGGACAGGCAAAACTTTATCTACTCTCTATTCCATATGAATTTGCTGATGTTTATTTCTTTGAGTTGGACAGAGATGGATGGAGATTCCTCAAGAGGTGAATATCTGCCCTATGGTCCTTGCTAAATTCTTATAATTGGTGGATGGCAGGGGGTGCAATGCACCAAAACCTAAATAAAGATTGTCTATCACAGGTTGAAATTTTCTATTGTGATCTCATATTGTCCTAGGAAAGAACAACCCTAGATAATGCTCCGTCCTACAATTGATTTCATGCATATTATTGTCATGGTCTTTTCTACCTTTATACGTTGGTGCTTCAATATTCCTACAACCTCGTCTTCTAGACATTCCGATCTATATTTCTCCAGAAGCCTCAACCTTGAGTTCAATCTACAGCCCTCCAGTGGTACCCAGTTTCAAACACTCAATAATGCGGTGACACTTATCGTACTTTTTTTTACGAATATGGCTGCTCTACACTGTACTCTTTCTAATTGAATTCTACATCCCTTCTCCTACGGATCTCATATGCTTGAGTCTTATTCCACTTGTGGTCTAACCAGTGATACGTTTCACGTAGTTTCTCTGCAGTGTTCCGTACTATTCAACCTATGATAGCCAGTTTCTTGTTGGCAACGCCTATAACTCGACGAAAGTGCATGTCCCATTAAAGATCTCAACAAATGGTCACTCCTAAATATTTTGCATACTCAGCTGGTTGAATATCCTTTCCATCTATTTTACACTCGAAACCTACTTATTTGTTCTTGCTTTTCCAGAATGTAACTGCGGCACATTTACTGCAATTAATTTCAATTTGTCATTCTTTGCACAACGCTTAAATGGCTCTTAATTCTTCACGCAGTGACTGATGGTCCTCCTAGTTTTTTATTTCTTTATATAGAACGGTATCAGCGACGAAAAGTCTAATTTTACTACGAACTACCGAGCAGATATCATTCACATAAATTAAGAAAAGTAGAGGGCCCAATACACTCCTCTGAGCAACACCCGATGCAAATTTAACGGAGGACGAGTATTTCCCATCGATGAAACTATCTGTTCTTAATTCAAGAGGAAGTCTCTCATCCAATTGACAACTTTTAGATTGATACCATATTGTCCTAACTTCGCAATCGCATCGACCTGAGTATTTTTCTCTCTGCATCGCAACAAATCGTCCACGAACAGGCCGAGCTGCGTTTCGCATGATCTACCTCTCCGGAATACGTGCTTGCATCCTCTAAGCAATGAGTGACTATCTAAATAGCTCATTACAGAGCTAAACGCTATCTGCTCAAGTATCTTGCATGATAATGAAGTTAAGGAAATCGGTCTATAATTTACGGGATTCTTTTTGTCGCCGCCCTTATGGATGGACGACACTTGTGCCATTTTCCAAACTTTAGGAACGACACCTTCCGTAATATAATTTTCAAATACGGCGCGATTTTATAAGCTAACTCCTCGTGCGAGTGTTTCACCCGGCCCAGGAGATTTATTTGGTTTAACTGAATGTAGTTGGAGCGCGATACCATTTTCCGAAAATATCAAATCTTCCATCGAGTCATCCTGATGCATAGGAATAGGGGTTTCCAATGCATCGTAATTAGGAGTAAAAGCTTTCTGAAAGTGTTGATTTAATAGGTTTGCTTTCTCCGATCTCTCGTGAACTACATTTCCTGTTTCCGATCTCAGTGACCCAATAGTGGGGCCTCTACCTTGGACTTCTCTGACGTAAGACCAAAATGCTTTCGGGTTCTCTTTCAAGTTATTCTATAAAACCTTCTTTTTTGTAGTTGTTAAACACATTACGCATTGACACTCTGGCTATGGAGCGCGCCTCCTTGTATTGCTGTCCTATTGTTGCAACCTGTTCTACCGTAGCAGTTGAGGATGTGTTATTTACACGAGAGTGGAGTTTTCTTTGCCGTCGGAGAGTGCTCCTAACTTCCTGGTTGTACCATCTAGGTTCTGAATTTTCACGCTTCAGCTTGCTTGGAATTTTTGTATCTGTGCACTCTCGCATCATATCTCTAAACATGCGCCAGGATTCTTCCGCATCTGCAATACCCGTTACCTCGCAGAAATTAGTATATTTATTTCGCAGAAAATACTTAAATCTTGTGAAATCGGCTTTGGCGAATACATAAAGCTTTCTTTTGGCCTCTTGTGATCGCTTATTTCCTCAGCATTACATACTCTCTATTCATACTATCAGGAATATTAGTAGCCATTAAATCTAATATATTATCAAATCTCGTGGGCAATCTTACTAATTGATAAAATGAGTGTTTACCGAAAGTTTCAAGTAAAGCCTCGCACGATTTACGTTCTCTTCCACCGGGATAAAAGCAATTATGCCTCCAATCAATTGACGGAAGATTGAAATCGTCCCCGATTATAATGGCTTTCTCTTCATTAAACGAAAGTAGTAATACCGCTACTAGAGCCAGACCGCTTGTATAGCCAGACCGCTTGCATAGCCAGACCGCTTGTATAGCCAGACGGCCATGTTGCCGCTTTGGCGCCAGTGCCGCCATGTTGGAATTTCTGCGGCACTATAAGAGCTAGATGCCGCATCCCCCACTTCTGATCCTTGACGTCACTATGTCACGTGTTTTAAAATTTCTGAGTCGCTAAGGAGTTTCGGCATCGCATCTCCCCTATCCCTATCATACCTTTACCCTTGTGACGTCACAATGTCACGTGGTGTGAAATTCTGTGGCGCTAAGGGCGAGCATCGCATCTCTCTCTCCATCCCTTACCATTGCTGCGTTATGATGGTGGATAATATGAAAATCTATGCGGTACTCCTGTCTTGAGTGGGAGTGTGAACCTAACCTGCTCCTGACGGGGTGTGACGTCGCGATGGTGGATGTTTTACCCCCCACTCCTTGGGGCCACAAGGAGGTGTTTATTTAAAGACCTTTACGGCATTCTAACCCAAGTCTAGAGAGAGGATACGTGAGCAGCTGATGTCTCCTCCGCCCCCTCTCCTTCCGGCCACGCGCGACGACAAGGGGCGTGATGGAGGCTATCCCTAGGTTGAAGCTACGCTTCGTGGTAAGACGCCCCCTCACACCCTTTCCCACTATTTTCGCCACAGACGTCACAAGTTATTCGGGGGTAGGCTCCGGCCTAGGCGATACGTGGGACACCGACCCTAACCATCCCGAGCCTTTGCATGGACTCCGCCGCTACTCAAGAGGCACCCCCGCCCCCTCTCTTTCCGGCCACGTGCGACGACAAGGGGGTGTGATGGAGGCCATCCCTAGGTTGAAGCGGTGCTTCGTGGCCGGACATCCACCCACACCCTTTTCCACTATTCTCGCCACAGACGTCACAAGTTATTCGGGGGTAGGCTCCTGCCTAGGCGATACGAGGGACACCGACCATCCCGACCCTTTGCATGGAATCCGCCGCTACTCAAGAGCAGATGTTCTCGCGTCGGAGGGCGGCGGAAGACTGACGATGATGTTTCGTGGCGTTAGAGTATGCCCGACTCGAGTGTGGAGGTGGGGGGCAAGAACATTTGGGTGTTTTTCCCCGACGCAAATAGAATGCTTATTTGAAACTCTTATAATAAATACCGAATAGGATGGTATTATTTAAATGAGAAGCATAACACTTTTGTATTTTGTACACTTTTATTTAATATTGTTGCATACAATTTAAACATTATCATTACGGTTGTATTACCACTTATATACAATTACATAAAAGAACTTATGCATTTTCTAATCACAAATTAGTATAACAACTCTGTTGCACAACCAATGCATTTTCTTTTACAAAATGTAACAATTTCATACAGAAACCTTTTATTATCAAAGCCGTCATCTTCACAGGACCCCACGAAATAGTCGTGCACCGTACTCAGGCTCTCGAGTTCATTCTGATAAGTTTCTGCTGCATTGCATGAATGTTCTAAAGCCGCATCTCTGCACCCATCGCACTTGGCTACTACATTTTCTTTGAGTTGGCGAACGATTGTTTCAAAAGTCTGGTGCACAACACTGTCATACCATATCTCACACAGATGTAAGGCGTGCTCGATGCAATTTTGCATCGTTGTTAAGCCCAGCCATGACGCACTCCCCAACCACACATTATATTTGTCCTCTTTAATAATTTTGACAACTTTTTCCCCATATAGTTCGGCGAATATTAATTTTAAGTCGTCAAATACAATATCCGGCGTTCTGCACACAAGTCCCCCCTTTATAAAAGACAAAATTTCATGATGTGGTGACGCGAGGGGAAAGGAAGATTTATAGAATTGTATATACAAAAAGGCGGCGAGTCGGTAAATACAGAACATTGCCATTCGGTTTTAAATCCGCTTCTTAACAGCGGAATTATAACCGAATGCATTTTATGTATCTATGTTATATATATATATATATATATATATATATATATGCGTGTGTGTGTGTGTTACTTTATAGAGTAATAGTAATTTTATTTTTGGTAAAGATGGGGCGGCACTCATCATTTTCTTGAAATCTGCCTCGGTAATGATGCATAGTTAAAGAATATTTCCCAATCACGATAATACAAACTCTGACAAATACCGGCAGCCCAACATTACAGGGGATATGAAAATGCATTCGTTATTGTGTATTTCTTTTGATGTTTTAATTAATGAGTAGTATTGATACGGTTACTTAAATTTGTCTGTAATTTACCTATTTTTGCTTTTCTATTTTGTTGTATTCGTCCTAGCTTGGTATTATTGTATTTACTGTTGATTTTAATGTTGAAATTTATTGTTGTTGTGAAGTTGTTGTTGTTGATGCAGCTCTTTATTTTACTTATATTTTAATGTTGAAGTCATTGTTGTTGAAATTTATTGTTGAAGTTTCTGTTGAATTGTTATAGTATTTATCGTTTTAATTGATGTAACCCTTTTATTTACTTATCTATTAATCTGTCCGTGTATCCGTTTATGCAGATTCCTCAGTGTTCGGACCATACGGGATGTTTGGGGATAATTCTTGCCCGTTTTTCATTGTCGAATAAATAAATAAATAAATCATTTCTACAAAATTTAGGTTGATTTCTAATAAAACCTGAACCATACCTTTCAAACCTTCATTTATAGTTATGTCAATCCCGTGGAAACACCCTTTCACAGCCATCGTGGCCGGTCCTACAGGATCTGGTAAATCCGTATTCATGGAAAAATTTATAAATGCGATCGATGCCATGGTCGATGTCAGAGTTGAGGAAGTTATTTGGTGCTATTCAGAGGTGCACTCTATACCAGCAAATTTGGGTAAGAATACCACGGTAAAATTTTATAAAGGAATACCCGACTTAGACGATATGAGTGGTGAGTTAGAACGATCTCGATTAATTGTCCTTGATGATATGATGAGAGAGGCTGATCATCGTGTCGTGGATATGTTTACTAAAGGCTCTCATCATCGGGGTTTGAGTGTTATTTTTATAACGCAAAATTTATTTCATCAAGGGGTAGGTAGACGCGATATATCCCTTAATTCCCATTACATTGTATGTTTCAAAAATCCGCGAGATAGAGCTCAAATCTTCCATCTTTCTAGGCAAATTTACCCAGAAAACCCTAAATTCATTCAAGATGCTTTTAGAGATGCCACGTCAATTCCGCACGGATATATTTTGTTCGACTTAAAACAATGCACTCCCGATGAATATCGAATAAGGTCGAAGATACTTCCTGAAGACGGGTTTACCCAAGTATATATTCCGAGGCACAAAAACCGCAGCACGGCGGGATATCTTACAGTCGAAGATGTCTCGCACTGTTAGGAACTGTCAAGAAATCCTCAGAGCTCTCTGTAGAGTCAAACCATCTCAAAGAGTGGCGATTTTAAAAACGGCCGATAAAGGTTTAATCGTGGTGATTTGCGAGTGTGCTCTTAACGTATTAAAAGGGAATATCGCCCTCGAACCGGAGTACAAACGCGAATTAGCTCGGCACAAAAAGATCTTACGAAGGCTGATCAAACGCGGTGAGTGTTGGAAAAAGAAAAAACGAGTTATAATTCAATCTGGTGGCGCATTCCTTCCATTACTCTTGAGCTCCCTACTTACCGGTGCAATCGGTTCATTGTTTCGGTGAACATGGAGCACGCAAAGAAAATGCTGTTAATACCTCCTGATGCGCTCAATCGTTTTAGACAGAGAGATACGAATTCTCAAATATCGCGCATGGATGAGGAAATGAGGGATATATTGCTCGAGAAAAAAGTGTCAGATCAGGAGAAGTGGGAAAAATATAGAGAAATTTTGCAAAAATATTTAAACGTGGTGGAAAAAGAGAAAAAACCTATATACTTACCGATAATGCATGTCAGAGATGAGCAAACTCCGAAAGCCTGCAGCGAACTATAATTTTCGGTGCAAAAACATCCACTGATGTGCTAAGTGCTAATGACAAACTATAGATAGAATATAAAAATATAGAAATATAACAATCCAACAGTTGAATTTGAATAGATTTAAGTAATACCACAATACAAAATACACCTCATAGGTGAAGGCGATTCGAAACGAAACTTAGTTAATGTCAGTTAAATCACATCCAATAGTTACTATCACTCTTCCGGCTCCCGGTAGGTCAATGTCCACTCAACACTGAATAGTTTCTGCCGGGTAGCATGGGATAGAGAGTGGGACACCTGCGTCGACTTCTCCTCTCGTTGCTCCGCTGTGCGTCTCGTCGCTCGGAAGGCCACTATCGGAATGGACTGTCACGTGACGCCGGTGGTGAAGGAGGGAGGGGATGACGTCAGGCGGGTAATTTGAAATGGTTGAATTATTCCCGATGATTGGTCGCTTTTCTACTGTTCTTGCATAACCATGGGAAAGAGGGAAGGTTGAAGAGGTGAGGGGTAATTAGAGTATATAAAGCAGAGAGGCACCACGGGAGGGCGTGTTTTACTCAACGATGTGGTACGCCCTCGCAAGCATAGCAGTCCCGAAGGTTGGGAAATATTTTGCGATGCTTTACGCGAGCTGAATGTTCCACAAGAATATATAGGTAATAGTAGGAGATGGTCATTCATTCGACGAGAGACATCCACACCGTCCAAGTCATCACCACCTCTTCACGCGAAAAAAACAAAATTTTGATATTCACCTTATAATATTAAAGGTTGGACAAAGTTTCGCTTATAATGAGTATCGCTGGTGCTTATTTCAACCCCGCCAACCCTGCGGGGTTCGCCGGAGCACGAGCTCTAGTAAGTGAAATGCGTGGAAAATATTCGCCGCAAGAAGTTAAAAAGTGGTTAGAAGGTGTAGATGCGTATACATTTCATAAACCGATCCGTAGAAAATTTACGAGAAATTGGTATATTGTAACTATGAAAGATGAGCTTTGGCAGGCTGACCTCAACGATATGCGCTCTTTGAAAAAGTATAATGATGGGTATAACTACTTACTCACGGTGATCGATATATTCAGTAAATATGCGTGGGGGATACCGTTGAAAAGCAAAATGGGGTCGCATGTGAAGAACGCTTTTCAGAAAATTTTTAACCAAATCAAGCGTAAACCGACACATCTCCAAACAGATAAGGGGACAGAATTCACGTCACGAATGGTTCGAAAATTTTTCAAAGAGAATCGTATAAATTACTATGTAACACAAAACCCCGACGTTAAAGCGAGCGTGGTGGGACGTTTGAACCGCACACTTAAAACACGAATGTGGCGTTTTTTCACGCGATTTAACACCCGACGTTACGTTGATAGCATATCAACGTTATTACACGGGTATAACCATGCCACCCACACAGCCATTAAAATGGCACCTGTAGATGTCAACGACGAAAATATACGTGAAGTTCGGAAAAACTTGTACGGCGCCAAGGAGAAAGGAAAACTAAAGACGCCGCGGTATGTTACTGGGGATGTGGTAAGAATTGAAAGAACAAAATCCACGTTCGATAAAGGATATAAAAATAACTGGTCAGAAGAGGTGTTCAAAATAAAAAAGGTTATTAAAAGATCACCAATCGTCTACGTTATAGAAGATCTCCGCGGTGAGGAAATCGAAGGCACATTTTACGAATCCGAATTACAGCGCATCCGTGTCTCAACTACACATGAATACAAAATAGATAAAATTATCGCTTACAGAGGAAAAGGCACCAGAAGGGAAGCACTCGTCAAGTGGGTAGGTTACTCTGATAGTTTTAATTCGTGGATTAAAATTAAGGATATAAAAGTGCTAAAATGAAAGATGAGTTTTATATCACATTACCGAGCAATAGCTCAGGCCACTCTTTCCCTGATAACACAACAACAAAATTCCGAACTCAGCTGCATCGACGCATTGAATTAAAGGGTCGGTGGATGGTAGGTGTGGTGGAATTTCAATACCCGTGTTCTCTCCTCACGGTGAGTAACAATAACAACCCTATTCGAATATGGAATGAGTCCGGCGCTGCCGAAAAACTAAAATTAAAACCTGGGAATTACGAAACTATCCACGATCTTGTGCGCGAAATAAATGACAAAGAACTTATTTCTTCGAGATTTATTTTCGAAGTAGAAGAAAATACCAGGCGTGTAAAAATACTACCACCACCACCAGATAGAAAAGAAGAAGAAGCGAAACGTGTGGACTTGAATGTGATTCATAGCGGTGAAAAAACTATGCTATCGTTTTCACCGCGGTTGGCTCTCCAACTAGGGTTTGATCCGAGACTCGAAGTGACTAACGGCGATATCTCGAATCACCCTGCGAATATTTTCTTAGGATTCCCGCATCAACTGTTCGTTTACTGCGACATTGTGGAATCCCAAATCGTCGGAGATACGTGCGCACCGCTTCTAAGAATCGCAAATTTGGATGCCAGGAAGTATGTTTATGGGGCTCAGAAAATGATTATATTTGACACGCCACACTATGTTCACGTAATGCGGCAAGAATTCGATTGCATAGAAATAGACATAAGAGATGACACCGGCGAATCTATCCCATTTGAGTTCGGGACGTCGTGCGTTAAACTTCATTTTCGCAAAATTTAAAGGATGGTTAGGGTGGCGCGGAAAATAAAATTCGACGGTACTTGCGACCCATATGTGACTTATTATGGGAATCAAGCCGGGTTGGGTGTCGCCAGTGTTTATAGAGGTTCTCCTTATCAGAGGGGCCACGGCATTGGAAGTTTTTTGGGCGGTTTCTTTCGCACGGCGATGCCTCTCTTGGCAAGAGGAGCCAAAGTCGTGGGAAAAGAAGCCTTTCGAACAGGCTTGAACTTGCTTGGAGATTTTGTTCAAAATAAACCGCTTCGAGAGTCCGTAAGAAATCGAGTCGACGAGGCAGGGAAAATCTGAAAAGAAAGGCTGTGAACACAGTTGACTATCTAATGAATGGCTCGGGGTACAAAATAAAACGAATCAAAAAACAACCTCATTCTTCGTCGAAACGTCATCGCGTTAAGAAGCAAAGTAATAGTAAGCACAAGAAAAAGACAACAAAGAAAGGGAAGAAGAAGAAGAAGAAGAAGAAGACGAGGAAATCAGAATCCGGAGGAAATCTTCTTCGGAGACGGGTTGTGAAACACCCCATTGATATATTTGATTAAGCAATGGCTTTTCTACACTCACACTCTTGTGAGTGCGCAATGTCCGAATTAGATCTTTTCACTCTGCCGCCGACTCAAACGAGTATTCAAAATGGGCAATGGATACATTACAAACCAATATCTTCGTTGAGTGACGACTTTCCCATAGAATTCGTCGTCCCCGGACAAGGAGATGAGTAAATCGATCTCTCGCAAACGTTACTCCACATCACGGTGAGAATCGTAAAACAAGACGGCACAGAAACGACACCTGAACAACAAGTCGGGCCTGTAAATAACTTTTTACGCAGCATCTTCTCCCAAGTGGACGCGTACTTGAATCAAAAATTGGTTACACCTCCCAGCAATACTTACCCTTATAGATCGTATATCAAAACGGTTCTGAATTATGGGCCGGCAGCAAAGAAGTCGCATTTAACAATGTCGCTTTGGTATGACGACGTGGGTAAATCTATGGACAGCATCGATAATACCAACGCCGGTCTAGTGAGAAGAAAAGAGTTAACCAAACTCAGTAAGCCGGTTGATATGATCGGGCCTATACATCTTCATATCTTCAATCAAGACAAATTTCTATTAAATGGTGTTGAGCTTCGTGTAAAGCTGATTCGTTCGAGAGATAATTTCTGTCTAATAGGATAATCCAATTATGCAAAGATAAAAATACTTGATGCAACCCTTATGGTGAGGCGCGTCCGAATCAACCCTACAGTTCTTATTGCCCATAGTAGAGCGTTGGAGAGGACAACAGCCAAATACCCTATGACAAGGGTGGATGTAAAAGTTCTTACAATCTCCTCAGGAATACAAAGTAAAATAATTGACAACATATCCATAGGCCAACTGCCAAAGAGATGCATAATAGGGTTTGTGACCAATAGCGCTTTTAATGGGGACATAACTTTAAACCCGTTTAACTTTCAACACTTTAAAATGACACATTTATCCCTCTATATAGACGGGCAGCAAATACCGTCAAAGCCGTTGCAAACGGATTATACGGAAGATAAATTATGTGTCGGCTTATCACACGTTGTTCAGCGGCACGGGGATTCATTTCCTTAACGAAGGAAATTCGATTTCGCGTGACCAGTACCCACACGGTTTTTGTCTTACAGCCTTTGATTTAACACCGGATCTCTCATCTAATAACGGTTCACATTGGAACCTTATAAGACAGGGTAGCCTTCGCATGGATGTACGCTTCGTAGAATCTCTTCCAGAGACTTTGAATTGCATAATATACGCCGAATTCGATAATATTATCGAAATCGATCGCCACCGGAATATCCTCATTGACTACGGAAGTTAAAATATAAGAACATTTCAATTTTAAGTCATTACCTTCTCACCCGCACGCCTACACACCATGACGACCCTCTTTGTAGATTTTCAAGCATGCGCTGATAACTTTGCAGGCTATGTTTTAAAAGAAATAGCAATTCTTGACGAAAGCCTGACTTTATTTCAGCACTGGCTTATACGCCCACCATACCCTAAACATATTTTGAAATTTCCACGAATAAAAGAAAACGGCTGGTTGGAGTTACACCATCACGGTATAGGTTGGGATGATGGTTGTGTGGTGTTCAGTGACTTTATAAAAGAATTGCGATTGATTGCCGAGAGATTCGAAAATATATTTTGCAAAGATCATCGAAAATCGGCATATTTATCTCATCTCATTAGCAGAAAGGTGGTAGATATAAAAAACCTTGGCTGTCCATCTCTAAAAAGTTTCACCGAAGAAACGCCTAGATGTTTCCATAAAAATCATGATATAGAGAAGAACTTTGTGTGTGCTACGTCAAACGTTTTTCATATTACTAATTGGTTTAACAAGTACATCAACTACGATACACAATATTGAATTCTCACGAGCTTGAGTCTATATAAAAACTGTAAAAAGTTTTCAGCAGATACATACCGGCGTTTTCGCTTCAAATAATCTGCCAATTCGAGCTGAACGCCCCTGTGCGTTTATCTCAAACACGGACCCAGTGCATAAGCCTGGTAAGCATTGCATATCATTCTTCATTGATGAAGATGGAAGCGGTGAATATTTCGATAGCTACGGCTTGCCAACGACAATAAAAAATCACCAGAAGTTCATCAGCAGAAATTCTACTACGTGGACCTATAACGATTTTCCTCTCCAGAGTTTTACCTCCGATGTATGCGGTAAATACTGTGTGGTGTACCTTTACTTCAGATGCAGGGGATTTGAAAAGGAATTCGTGTTAAACTTTTTTGGAGAAAATAGGAAGAAAAATGATAGTATGGTTACCCATCTATTGAAGAATATGTTAAAGAATGAAAAGTGTGTGAATAATTATGAACATGATTTTTCGTTGTTAAAATCCTGTTGTTCGTATAATGATGGAAAGTCATACTTATATGCTAATAAATTTTATTGAATTTCGATGATTTGTATTTAGAATTATGAAACCACAACAAAAAATTGAATATGTTAAAGAATGAAAAGGGTGTGAATAATTATAAATATGATTTATCATCGTTACAAACCTGTTGTTCGTATAAAGATGAAAATGATACTTTAAATGTTAATAAATTTGATTGAATATTGGTGATTTGTATTTATGATTATGAAATAAATGTGGACAAAATAAAAAAGTGTTATGATTCTCATTTAAATAATACCATCCTATTCGGTATTTATTATAAAAGTTTCAAATAAGCATTCTATTTGCGTCGGGGAAAAACACCCAAATGTTCTTGCCCCCCACCACCACACTCGAGTCGGGCATACTCTAACGCCACGAAACATCATCGTCAGTCTTCCGCCGCCCTCCGACGCGAGAACATCTGCTCTTGAGTAGCGGCGGATTCCATGCAAAGGGTCGGGATGGTCGGTGTCCCTCGTATCGCCTAGGCAGGAGCCTACCCCCGAATAACTTGTGACGTCTGTGGCGAGAATAGTGGAAAAGGGTGTGGGTGGATGTCCGGCCACGAAACGCCGCTTTCACCCCCCCTCCCCCAAATAACTTGTGACGTCTGTGGAGAGAATCGTGGGAAAGGAGCGTGAGGGATGTCTGGCCACGAAGCACCGCTTCAACCTAGGGATGGCCTCCATCACACCCCTTGTCGTCGCGCGTGGCCGGAAGGAGAGGGGGGTGGTGGAGACATCAGCTGCTCACGTATCCTCTCTCTAGACTTGAGTTAGGTTGCCGTAAAGGTCTTTAAATAAACACCTCCTTGTGACCCCAAGGAGTGGGGGTAAAACATCCACCATCGCGATGTCACACCCCCGTCAGGAGCAGGTTAGGTTCACACTCCCACTCGAGACAGGAGTACCGCATAGATTTTCATATTATCCACCATCATAACGCAGCAATGGTAAGGGATGGAGAGAGAGATGCGATGCTCGCCCTTAGCGCCACAGAAATTTCACACCACGTGACATTGTGACGTCACAAGGGTAAAGGTATAATAGGGATAATGGAGATGCGATGCCGAAACTCCTTAGCGACTCAGAAATTTTAAAACACGTGACATAGTGACGTCAAGGATCAGAAGTGGGGGGATGCGGCATCTAGCTCTTATAGTGCCGCAGAAATTCCAACATGGCGGCACTGGCGCCAAAGCGGCAACATGGCCGTCTGGCTATACAATCGGTCTGGCTATGCAAGCGGTCTGGCTATACAAGCGGTCTGGCTTTGTCGTCGTTAATCTGTATTGGGTAACTTTCGTATTTATTGCTAACTGCTATAAAGACTCCACCTCCCGACCGGATACATCGATCTTTTCTAAAAACGCTATAGTCACGAGCATAGTACTACTACTACAACTTAGTAGTATCATGGCCACGAGGAAAGATCTCCTGACTGGCTATGTCTGCCGTTAGCCAGCTTTCTGTACCTATCACTACATCAGTACGCAGACTACGAATAAGATGTTCAAATTCGGCCTCCTTCCTGCGAATGCTGCGACAGTTAACCGTGATGATTTTTAGTTTATCGCTATTAATACGTAACGATGCCTCGCGCGCTACTGAACTATTATTATTATTTACTGCCTCCTTGTCCTTCCTATTACGTCAACTATTTCTACGCTTGGAATGTATTCTACTGTGACTAACATCGCGTTTATAGTGGTATGACGATCCTATGAATTATGTAGGGAACTGTTGCATGGTAAATCGGCTATCCCCATACCTTCGATAATTCTGTTAGCACACGAATTCTTACATTTTTCTCCATTGCGCTCTCAATTAATCCCATACCTGTAAGACGCCTACACCCCACTTTTCCATCGGATCTACTATTGACGTGCATCTCAAGGCTTACTGAGTAATTACAATTCCTTAAATCTAATCTACTATTAATCTATTATTATGTGACTAGTAAAACCTTTAATTAACTAGTGTAATTGCCCATCAAAGTAATGATGGTATTTTAGTCATGTCCATTTGCAGTAGTATTTATTTGGTATAACCTGTCATTACCGGAAAAAGAGAAAATAAATTGACACCATGTCGTCCTCAGTCTCTCCATCTGCCTCCTTCTCATCCTCTCCTGAACGTCCTTCTCCTCACCTCGAGCCCATTATAATAAATATTTTAAGGAACTGCGAGAAAAATTGAACATCATGTCGAGATGGCAACCTTTGATAAATAATTCTGTTGTCAGCCGTCAGGAACTTAATAATTCTCTGCGAGACCACAAAATGTCACTATCACTTAAAAAGATGGAAAAGTATACTCCATAAATGGAGTACAGAGAGATTTCGAATTCGTTCTCAAAGGGAAATACGTATGGAACGGTATCGAAAGATTAGGTGATTCTCAAATTTTTATCCCCGAAATTTTAGTCTCGGGGACTGTCTTGTAGTGAATGTTGTTCTCTATCCAAATAAATTTTTCCTCACAGATCATATAAGATAATGTGATAGAAAAATATGGAGTTTTAATTGTTGTTTGCTGAGGGAACCAACTTCGTGATCGATGTAAACAAAATATGCGATGTTCTGCTAGGGATATTCTCGAATTTTTATCTCCAAAACTATGAGCTGTAATTATGTGGTCTCTAGACCATCTTGTAATAAATGTTATTCTCTGTAGCAATAATTTTTTAAATCTATACCTCGCAAATCATATATGAGAATGGGAGAGAAATGTATATTTTTAAATGTTATTTTCCGAGAGAACCGCCTTAGAGATCGATGTAAAAAATATGCTATGTTTTGCTCAGCATTTTCTCGAATTTTTATCTCCGAAACCATAACTCAAACTTACGTGGCCTCGCTGACTCTCTTGTAGTAAATGTTGTACTCTGTCAGAATAATTTTTAAAATCTATACGTTACAGATCAGTAGGGTGATTTTAGCGGTTCTGGAACAGGTCAAGGCCAAGCTAAAGGTCAAGGTCACCGTATTATGCAGTCAGAACACGTGTACTCAAGGACACTAGCAATTAACTTCCGCCCTCAGACTTCAAGGCCGCAACACACCTGGTCAACTCTAGCCTATGACAAAACTCCAAGGATACTGTATTGCGCAGTAACGACACGGGTACTCAAGGCCGCAGCTCACCTTAGCGGTTCTTATGCAGTCGGAACACGTGTACTCAAGATATTTAACGACAGAAATATGAAAAGGGCACCTTTTTTATACCAAGACTTCAGGTCCAGGGTTCGAATCCCTGTTCAGACACTTTTTTCGTGTTATACCCAAAAAGTGCTGAATTTTTTTAGCGTATATTAACTCGAAAAGAAAATGTGACATGCAAGGGCTGAAATGAAAAACAAATGTATACGTTAACGAGTATTTATTTTCATTTATTTACAATTTTAAATGACATTCTGTTCTTTTAAATAATGGACACCCTCTCGTAAATTTGTCGTGCTCTTCTTTAGGATCGTCAACTTTTTCCCATGAATATATGCTCACACCACATTTACAGCATACGGTGACGTCCTCATAACCAGTAAAAATAAATCCTATATTAGCCATTTTGGTCATATTTAAAAATATCCTTTTTTTGGGAAAATCGTTAAACGTTATAAATCTATCATGCCCCCTATCTAAAGTAACATTGCTCTGAAACCATTTCCTGAGTAATTCACAATTGTTCGTTGCACAAATGACTTCACCATTTTTATGTTGAGGTAACATGCAATATCTACCCATTGATGGTAGTTGTTTAATCGAGGGGCATCCAAAAACTTGTAGATCGATGACTCGGTCTCCCAAAAGTGAGGAAAGGAATTTAACTTTTTGTAATCCTTTACAAAGATTAAATGATAGTTTGAAATATATTTCTTTAAAACTCTTTGGAAATCCTCATGATGAACTTACTCATCATCTAATGCAATTCTGTGATGATTATGACCTAACTATGTGTTTTCTAGTTTTAGTGACAAATCCTTTGGGCAAATAAAACCCACGATTGAAAGCAATTGCGATAGATGTCACATATTGCGAGTTTTCTGACTATGTATTCATTATCGTTATTGAGATACGCTTGAAAAACCACTATACATTAACTCAATCGGAGGACTTGTAATGGAATACGGTTTACGGAAGTTTTACTTCCATCGCCAGGGACCTACTCCATAATTCACACACTCACGTGTTTTTACGGTTTGCGAGGTAATTAAACCCAACGCCAGGGACCGAAACAACCGCATACATACGGAGATGAGGAGTTTACACGTTTTTAACCCGATGCCAGTGACTGTCACCTCTTTCATATTCACACGATAAGTTTATCAGATAGCGAGCAATGTAAGAAAATTTCAAGTCTCAAACGTTCGTAGTCGAGTTTGCTCCCATCAGAATTTCCCAAGTTATCGACGCTATCAATACCGTTTACAGCTGCCACTTCAATAAAATCTTCGTAAAAATAGTTTGCGTTTATCTGTTCGTTGTCTAGATTGTCAAAAGCTAGTGCTATACATTTCACACATAGTAAAAAATTAATCCATTCCTCAGCATTCAAGGTCACCGAGCATTGATCACCTTTAATGACCACATGTCTTTTTCCAAAATAATCCACTAAACTCACGGGAGATTGGAGCAGAATATTTTTTTGTCCCAAATTAAAATAATCCTATATTAATTTCTCTTGACTAACAAATTCACACCAATCGGTATAGTTTAGTTCAACCGATCCCTTGTTCACTTGAGTTAACTGTACGATCACTTCACAGAGTCTCTCGGGATCGAAACCGATGCTGACAATTTTTGTTTTAGCAGAGTTCAAGAAAACACAGTTTCTAGTAGCAACTGGGTGGCATCACACACTTTCTTCTTCTTCTTCTGCACAGTTTTCGGCGGTCTGTTAGATTTTGAAGTGGGTGATGTATGCAGACTTGATGGAGGTTGCAGTTTCCAGACCGGATGGTGTTGGCCGTGAAGTTACCCGTCTGCGTTTAGGAAAGGACGGGAGACTCTGCACTTACTGGTTTCTGCATGACAACTGATGATAACTAGGTTGAATGCCTGAAAATATGCTTTAGGAGGGGGCGGAAGGGAGTGAGGAGGTGGAACATTCGGCATTGGTCGAACAGGGCTCTACGTCGACATTCAAGGTTAGGAATTTCAGCCAATGAGATAAGCAGTACGCATCTCTTAATGTGCAATCACTTTTGCGTAAGCGGTGGCACGGATTCAAGCAGGAAATGGAGAAGAAGGAAAGATCATTTGGTGAAGGGCAATCTAAATCTTTCCTCATGCTTATGAAAGTGCGTCCGGTGAGATCAGAGATGAAGCTACATTTTTCGTCGTCGAAGACGTAGAAAGCAGTGGCGTCCTTGATGATAGTTTCCAGGAAGGAGAGCAGCTCGTTGTAGGGAAAGAATCCGTTTGCGAACGATGTCTCGTTACTAATGAGAACGTTGCTCGATTTCACCTTTCTGCCTCCACCGATCCATTTGTTCAGACTTTGGAAGCTGCACCAAAAGACTGTCGGAATCCAGCTCCACCGCAGCCAACTCTTTCACTTTTCGGTCCGAGCCCCACTCGAAGTCGATGATGAGCCGCATCTTGACAGTTTCGAGTTAGAATCTCGAATGATGGCTATCGCGGGTAACGATGCTATTTATTCTCAAACAGCAACTCTGCAACGGAGGATGGCAACGTTTTCCTTTTCTGGTCCTCTCAAACTCTAGGTAAAAGAGTTGAGCGACTCGGCAGTCGTTGAATTGTGGGAGGGAAAATAGGTTGAGGTATTGGGTAAGGTTTTACCAGTGGACTTGTAGAGTGCATAGAGACAACAGAATTCCCCGCAAACGTCCGAACGAAAGCTCTGAAGTTGAACTGAATTTCGAGCGAAAGAGAACGGTTCTAGAAATTTTGATATCGAATGGACGAGAGGTGGATAACCGTAAGAATCGAAATATTCTGCCTTTTGCTTATTTAAAATATGCACCGCGATCCAATGGCTTCCCGGTCGAGTAGAAGCGCCTAAATTTATTACATAAATTCCAGGCGAGGGTAAACTATCTGAAGGAAACACCCCACGAAAAACTTTTCTCGTGCGTAGATTGCGACTAAGCAAGCTGTATATATCTAACGTGTTCATCGCTTATGCAAAATTGGTGATGTTTGGACTTTTATCTATTTCCAAAGAGGCGTCGTATTCCGCGTAAACGATGCACGTTACGGTTTTTTTGAGCGGGTTTTCGAAGCAAGCTTTGATTCTCACGGTACCCCTATCCGTCAAACCGATTTATTCTTCGTTGCCCGAACCGTCAGGTGTTAGATCGAAAGCTAAAATGAAGTATCCATGTGCAAACATGTCCAAGGTTATTTGATTACCTTTATCACCGTAATGCACACCGATTCCCGAAAACATGGAACGGTATGCTTGCGTCTAGTATTTTTGATCGGTGAAATTGCCTTGCGTTGGAATTCGAACGCCGTTGAGGGAGAGAAAGAAACTAGTCATAGAATAATGAGAACGCGAAAGGTTTTTTGTCCCTCCTTCCAACGTACGCATCGTTATCGACCGTGCTGAAAAATATTTTGTTCGGAAGCTGTCCTGGTATGACGTTATCTACAGAAATCGTTTGATTACCTCGAGGGACAGTGAACGTCTTAACTTCCACTCGCTTGAAAGGATATATCGCGTTGCTTTGCTCCAGCGCTCTGGAATGAGCCAACAAAATTGAGGGGTTTATATCGTTATGCTCGAAGTATAAAGTAGCATCGAGGATTTTCAGCACGAAAGTACTCGCAGCACCCTCCATGATGTGGAAACTCGGTTTTGCGAGCGATAATTTAACTCCTACGTAAACTCCATTAATTAAGAGACGATCTTGGTTAAATACGTCGACATGCAATTTTTCATAGAGCTCCACGACTCTACTGTTAGCAAATTGAGCTTTTCTCATAACAAAACCTACATTTGTGTCATCTTGTTTATTGATATCCTCACCGCTATCGAGCAGCCACCTATCGCACGCCAAATGAGTCTTCGCAGCATCCGCGCCATAACTAAGGAGATTTTAGAAAATGCTACGAATGTGATAATTATCTTCCGAGGACGTTACTTGCTTTCCGTTGAAATAGGCGTTGCATTGGTCGAAAAACGAATGCAAAATATTATTTACTACCCCGGGTGGAATTTTGTCCTCTGCCCCATAGTCTGATCCATCAGCTTTGACAAATTTTACACTGATTTGTAAATAAAAACTGTTCAAATTTTTGTACGATTCTCCCAAATCTTTCACAACGAATTTCATGGTCGATTGATTGACTAAGGAAGAGATCGGTTTATACAGAATGAGGCCCTTGCCTAAAATATTCGTTTGTAATGGTTGCCGACGAAATAAGTCGAGCGAGGATAGCATGTGTTCCATCTCGGTTATGAAGAAAATATGTCCGTATTCACCCGACGTCTCTTTCTCGTCGAATGAGGTTTTTTGCGTTTGATGTTCTTTTTTATTAACTTTGGTCTTTTACCTATGCGTAAGCTCGATCCACTCATCGTTTTAATTTTTTATTCCGCTTTTCTCTTTTAATTCGCTCCAGCCTCACCCAATCGATTATGCAATATTTCCTTAATTGGCCTCGTTCCCAAATCCGAGAGAATTCCGACCCCCGTACTGGCCGCCTCCTTACCTACCTCTTTAAGACCGCTTTGTATAAGAGGTTTAGCGAAACGATAAAGAACCGCGAGAAAGCTTCCTAATCCTCTACCTCTCTACACTCGATAACTGGCGCGGTAGACGGGACCTATTTCTCCTCCACATTGATTGACGTAATACGTCGTATATCGATAAACGTCCGTTAACATCTCGAACGATAATAATTTCTTTTTTGGTTATTGCGACACTTTTATAAAGTGTAAAACTAAAAGAGAAAGTGTAGCTCCACCGAAGAAAGGATATGGTTCGCCGTCTTTTCCTGTGAGTAGGATTTCGACGTTCTCGATTTCTTTTTTCTCTAGGGGACAGTAGTAAACGGGATTGAAAAAATGGTGTCTTTCTTCGTTTAGGCTGACAATTCGCAAACATCTGCTGAGAGAATCACCGACCAATTGCGGCTTGATTAAATCCGTATAAACGAAAATATATCGCGTGTCACTACTGCGTGCGATGTCCCCCTTTTTCCTATATTCTCCTCCTTCGATGACATCTATCGAATAATTTGGATTTTCAAATATGACAGTTTATTTTCTCCATCATTTCTCTTACACAAAAAATCCTTTTTTTCACGGACCTCATATAATACAAGGTAAAATTCCACCGGAGACCTGTAAGAAGGGAAAATCCGCTAACAATTCATTCGGTAATATTTCGACGTGGAAACTTACGAGTTTATCCATAGCTTTTATCATCCTTTCACCGAAATTGAATTCATTCGATTTCTTCGGTTCTACAACCGAAGATATTAATTCGATAGCAGAATCGTAAGTGCCAGGAGGTGATCAAATCGGTAAATTCTCTGGTATTTTGATGGGTACATTAGCAAATTTTTCTAAATTTTTCACATCTTCAGGTATGTCGACGCATTTGTAGAGAAAATAGATGAGTAGCAAAATAACATCGACAAAACGAGCATTCAAATCTTGAAAATTCATACTGATGATATATTGCAACAAAGATTCTTATTTTCCCGCAGGAGGTGCAATTAGCAATGAATCTGGTGGAATTTCAACATAGACGCCTACTAATTTATCCATCTCCTGAATCACTTTTGTTCCTAAAGACATTCAATATTCATCATTGATTTCGAATCTAACACTAAATCCAATAACTTATCGGAGTCATTTTCATCACATTTCAGCAAATTTCTTTTCTCATCAGCCGACAGCGATCGTAATATATCCTCTAACGAGTTGTAAGATCCGGGATGGATCGTAACTGGTACATCACCGGGAATTTCAATATGAACATTATTTTTAGGACAAGCTATATGTTCCTTCAATACATCCAAAGCACTTTTTCTTTTCTCAATAGGTAACAAATCTAGCATATGTTTCATAAATTTATAAGTTCCTGGAGCTATCGTAATCGGTGTACTATCTACCATTTCGATATTGACTTGTCTGTCTCTATTCATCTCATCCCTTATGGATCCTGTTCTAACGAATCTTTGGAATCGAAAATTCGGCCAAACCCACTCTCCATTCTCCGCTTCCTAAATCCACTCGTTGGGATAATTTCGTCCAAAAATGAGCTATTGTATTACCTTCGAAATACTCGCGAGAGCCTTAATCCAAGAATTAAAGGAATCTGAATATCCTTTCCACTTGACGAAATATTTGAGACTACGACCTTTTCCTCTACGCCTCAATATTTTATCTATTTTAAACTCGGTGGCCTCGGATACGATTGTTCTCTTTAGTTCTGGTTCGTAAAAGTATCCCTCGATACTCTCTCCGTTCATATCTTTCAACTCGTACGTAGGAACAATGTTCCCCGTAACGATAGATTTAATTTTAAAAACTGCAGTCGTATGGTTAGGCGTATATTCTTTAGCGAACGGCATTCTCTCTTTGCTGATTCTTACGTAATCTCCCGCGGTAAATCTCGGCTTTCTCTTTTTTTCCCCTCTCCGAGACGTGTCTCGACCAGTCGTTTCCCCACCTCGAATGCATTTGAGTCATTTACTCGGGAAGGAGCTATTCCGATGGTAGAATGAATGCCATCGTTATATCCCTTCATAAGTTTCGGTAAGACGCTCACATAATCGTAAGTGGAATATTTGGTGAAATATTTGTACATTTTAGTCTTGAGCGTTCTCTTGAATCTTTCCACAACCGAAGCTTTAACATCTGGATTGTGAGTATAATAAAACTTTATATTTTCCTTTGTTAGAAATTCCTGAAATTTTCTATTCTTGAATTCGGTACACTTATCGCTTTGCAATTTCAACGGTTTTCTACCGCTCTGCTTAAATATTAACCTCAATGCCTCCACAATGACTTCCACAGTCTTACTTTTTAGCGGAACTGCCCAAGCGTATTTAGAGAACAAATGACGTTTCGTCAATGTATGAAACGTCGTAAAAGCTTCTTTGAAAGCGTTATCTTAACGGTCTATGTAACGTATAAGCATCTTGCGAATCCAACCAATTTTGAACTTTACTTTTCGATACCTTTTAATTCAAAGCTTTCCACAATTTATCCGCAGTGAAAAAACCCGCAGGATTTGCAGGATCACCGTAAATACTTTCAATTTCTTTATCGGGGTCCACGGCGTCTTTGGTTTTCGAACCCGAGATCCCCGCCGCGGTAAGCTTCTTCCCCGCTTTGATGTTATTTTTTCGCTTAACGCTTCTGCGCTGTTTAATCTCTCCATCACACCTTCCCATGATTTGTCTAAAGCTACACTATCTAACTTTATGCGCTTGGTTAGAGATTCTAAACTGTTACTGGGAGGTCTCTTTACCGCCGGCCTCCTCACTCTTTTTTCTTTCACGATCGAGATACTAATGGGCTTTCTCTTCTCTGCCGCACCGTTTAAATAAGTATCCAGCGCATGCTTGTATAGATGCCATTTATCTAAATCGTTCAAATCTTTCCTGTAGAAGACTTTTTGCATTTCTTCGTCTAATTTAGATATTCGTGCTTTCGATCGTTCTCTGTCGAGAACTTTGGGATCAATGAGTAACATCTTTTTGAGACTCATTTGTTTATCAGACTCCCTATAATTTCGCTGAGAATGGAGCCGATGAGCATTGGAAGGAAACCACCTTTCTGAATCAATAATATCCGCTTCTGTTTCAAAGACCCTTTCTTATCACCGAGCGCTCTCAGCGTTTTGCAATGCTTCCTTAGATTTTTCTTTAAGTCAGGGCTTATTTTATGATTCCCGTTCAAAAAGTTCAAGCAGCACTCGCACAAGACTTTGATTACCTCTTCATCTACGTTTTTCAAAATTGCGTTACGCAATTTAGGCTTAGTGCTTTTCAAGGCGTGTAGCAAATATTTATTAGATCTCAGCCTTTTCATCATCGATCAGATGTGACGGCGCATAAACGATGGTAATCTCATACGGGAATATACACATAGTGAATTGCAAACGATCGTTCGTCTCTTGTGAGAGGTAAAACACTAAATAACCGTAAGGTTCACAAGTCGCTTCCTTATATACCCCCGTCAACTCGCGAGAATTTTCCGGGTAGAACTGTCTCGCCAAATTTCCAAATTGCAGTTTGACGCAAGGAATGCGAAACGCTACGATATATTTAGCATTGAGAGAAATATTTCTCGCTTGAGGACTCTGATAAAAAACGTTCTGAGTAATGAGAATCACAGAGATATTAAAATGATGAGAACCTTTTGTGAATAATTGTACGCTTCGTGCATCAAATCATCGATGACGAATAGAGTGGGAGTTCTGCTTGGATTCTCGAAAAAAGGAACCCAATTTTCAAATTCAACCCCCTCTATATCAGGCTCGTTCCTGGGACTGCAGCAGCACACTACGCGTACGATCTGACCATCTGAAAGCTGCGGTAAATTACGCAAAAATATCAAAACGAACGTTGTCTTACCACAACAGCTAGGTCCGGCGCAAATACAGGTGAAGGGATGTTTTCACCTCAGTGACATAACACTAACTGAGCATATTTCCTTAAACTGTAATTTTTATTCAAGTTTCATAGTCAGATTCGAAAGCCTCTTCCCAAGTTCTCTTAAAATTTGGAATTTTGCAGTTTCCCCAAGCTAAGGTATTTATGCCGTCCTCGCATATGTAGCGCTTATCATCAGAAAAACTCATTGCTAATTTATTGATTTCAACGGAAAATACTTCATGTTCCTTACTGCAAATTACATTCATTTTTCTGAACTGTATAGAGTTATCTATAAGACACTTTACGTAGTCATCAAATGTTAAGCTGTTTTCGATCACAGATTTAGCAAAACCCTTTGCCTTTTTCTTGTCTTTTTGCTTCTTTACTTTATAGCTTGCTCGTCAATCCCACAAAGTGCGTCATCAGTTGTCCGTCACACTCATCTTTAAATTTCCCAACCACCTTTTTGTTTTTATCGCAAAAGCAAGGATGATCGCGAGGGTAATTGGAAGTGTCGTATGTATCGAGGTCGATCAGCATGTCATTGTAAAAGTCTTCAGTCTTAATTTCATAAATAAAGCTGTCCGTGTCGGTATAACATAAATTTACCTTTTCACCATATTTAGGTTTCATAAATTTATAGTAGAAATCGTACATTAATGTCTTACTTAAATCTAAGACACAAAACCCAATGTAAATAGGTTTATTCATCTTAATTACTGTATCTCTCAAGTGGACGGCAAAAAAACTTTCGTTGAAAATCCTACGATCCAGGAATATAGACTTAGAAATTAACTTATCCAACCTTTTCTGGTTAGACGTTAACTCTAAACGCATTATTTTTCTCACGTTTTCCATTGTTTTCCCAAATACCGCGTTATTCATGAGTTTGTAAAAGTCATTTTCAAACTCATTATCAGTGGTTTTTCTACGTTCTGTATTTAACTAAATATACAATTTCAACGATGAAGAGTGGTTAAATTGGATGATGCGATAAATGGTCTTGAGTCTTAGTCCCAGGGAAAGGGCCTGCTTAAGATTGACGTAGTGAATTACGTATTTCGTCTTATCTTCTATAGTCGTCAGTAGTTTTTTATGTTTACTACCCGGAGGAGTATTATTTTCAGGACATAATGGTAGATCAGTGTGTTCGCAGTGGAGCTCGTGGGGGTATTCCAAATCAACTTCCAAAATGTGCCCAATGGAATTATCGTCGGGTATGGATTCCACATCAAAATTTTGAATTTCTTCGGTAGAGAGCCACCGAAACCGCTATATGGAAAGGATCTAGAGAAAGCCCATCCATAGAGGTTGTTAGCATCCAAATAAATGATAAAGCGAAACTCAGAATTAGAGTTGAAATTTTCTAAATATTTATTATTTGCTACGCTGTATAGTTTACAGCATTGGCTTATCCCACCACGAATACCCTTCTCTACCATCAACATCATATCATAATCAACCAAAAGTTCGAGCTCGATTTCAGTGTGTTTGAGCATAGCGTCAAACGTCAATCCAGGAGCAGTGTAATACCACGCTAGATCGAGATTATATGCTCCTAAACACACGTCTCGAAAGTTTTCAAATACATCAGCCAAAAGTGTGACGTCTGTTTTGAGATATACATCGCTATAGTCACCCAAAGTCTTACATGCAAAAGTCTTCCAGACTTTCAACGCGTACGCATAGTTCTCGTCAGAAATTCCGTCTTCAGTCAATCGATTGAAAAACATTTCTTTTGGTGGCAAACAGGTCTCGTCCAGTTTCATCCAACTGTCCGTATAATCATAAAGATACACACCCTTGCGTCGAACCAAATCTAATTGATCATCAAAAACCTCACCAGTAAGCTTAAATTTTTCGTGAGGAATGTTATCCGCCAATTTAGAAAGGGAAGAAGCTATGAACCTGAAGGTATCTAAAAACCTAACTGAAAATTTTTCACTTATCGCCTTAGAGAATGTGATATATTTCTCTTCTGTATTTAGGATTACGTGAATTTTTTTGTCGTCGTAACCTAACTCGCTGACAATGATGGGAGAATCGTATCCGGAAAGGTTGTGGATGAAGACCGGAAGAAAATTGGGCATTATAAATTGTAAATTACAAAAATAATGCGCAGGACCTCTATATTCTCCAGTAAGGTGATCGTGAACCCTCACACGATCCTTGCCTAGGGTCTTCCTGCAGATGTGGCAAGTGGTTAATTCTTGAAATACATCCTCTTGAACCGATGATAAGGGTGTCATAGGAATCGCATTTTTGTACACAACCTCGATTTTCTCTGCCTTTTCCTTCATTTTGTGCATGAATACTTTTGCAGCATCCTGCCCGCGATATAAAACTGGTTGAGTGTAACCATTATATGAAACAAGAATGTAGCAGAAACTGAACGGTTCATGTTTTCGGTAAGGGTTTGAATAGGAACATTAAGTCGTGTTTACACAAGTATCTACCTTTCGGAGAATGCACTCAAAATCTGCATAGACCACTAAAGGAACCCGAAACAGGTGACTAATGTTTTTAAATTTCATCCATTTGTTATCTTCCGTGGGTAAAACGATCTTTGCAGGTGACTTGGCTTTACATTCAATTTTATGATCTTCCAGGACTTCCCGATCACGATAGTACGCGAAGCACCTCTTGCAAATAAATATTTTATGTTTATGTTTCGTTATTTGTGATCTCACTAACTTTCAAAGTTTTTAATGTAGCTGTAATGGGAAATGTTCTCATCTGTCAAGTACAAAAGGTCCCTATGATCTTCTTGTTCCCTATCAACAGTTTTTATCGGGTAGACATTGTTTTTTTCGTCTAAGCCAAAAACGTTGATTGAAATATTATTCACCTTCTCAAATTTGGGAATATCGCATAATCGTACGGGGTAGGAGATGCAATCCCAATTGTACCCATTTCGGAAATCTTCATTATCGTATGAGGATGGCCGTTTAAAATTTTTTGGAATATTTTTTCACCAAATCGCATACTTGAAAGAGTAATAATCAAAATTTTTTATATTAACGATCGCTTTTGTTGCTTTTATTTTATATGGCAATTCAATGAACTTGGATCCCTTCAACGGTACGTATTTGTTAATTCTTATTCCTACTTCCTTCACACGTTCAAGACTCTATCCTGATCCTTTCTCCTGACTCGGATTTTTCTTTCAAAATTTTCCCGAACAATTGCTCTCAAATTTCCTCAATGTCATCCATCTGTAATACCCGCGTGTTTTTAGTTTTAAATAGCATATCCTTAATCTCTTCACCTTTCTTAAATACCGCATGCAAAATAATATTAATTTTAAGGGCAGTATTGGTTAATTGCTCAAAAACTTTAGAAATGAGAATATCATTGTTTTTTTGGAGAAAGGAAACGACGTCTTTGCTCTCCTCATCACCTCCTATCGAGAACGTTTTCAATCTATTTTTTACCGCCGATTCGATTTCTGCGATCTCAACTACTATTGAAATTATTGAATTCTCGCGATGAGAGGCGCTGTTCTCGTGATGAATTCGATTTTTAATCTCATAATGCTGTTGACAGAACCTACAGAACTAACGTCCTCTCGTACTATCAACTACTTCACACATTGCCATGTATGTCTCTATATCATCAACACCTTCGTCATTAATTACTACTAGTGCTGTAATTTTATTAAAACCCTCCTGAATTTCCTCAAGAGATGTTAATGAACCGGATTTAAAACGTTTTAATATCTCAGATACAAAAGACGTTACGAAAAGAGGTAAGGAGGGAATTTAGGTGTAGGCCAATGGTAACTATGAAGATAAAGCGTTTAATCTTGTAGTGCGACTCGTAAAACTTTTTTAAATATTTACTTGTGAGTAAATATATAGAAAACTTACCTCAAAAGATAGCATCGATAATATCGCTTTTTTTCATACGCAGTGATTATAGTGCCGGAAATGCGAAAAATCTACCGTTTCCAAATAAACAACGTCTAGCAGTAAAACAGCCACTCGAATTCTGAGATTTTTTTCGAACTTTTATACCTCTCTCTAATGCGTGACGTAAACTACCAGATGTCCTCCAACCATATATGGGTAAGTCGAAGCAATTCGCGTTTTCACACTTGGCAAATTCTACCGTGATCAAGTCACGTTTATTAGCAGGTCTCCTCTCATAAGTCGCACACATTAATATTTCATAACATCCTGAGAAATCGAATCATAACATCCTCGTAGTTTTCAGAAATTAAGTCAAGTCTCGTTTGTGAAGAGGTCTCACATTAATCCCTCTACTTAATCTTAGGCAAATGAAATGAATTCTCCACCGTGCATTAATTCTTTAACATCACGAGCGTGTTACTCAATTGTAATAATGCTTTCCGGCCTGCATTCAAGGTAACGTACCAGGCTATATAAGCCTTGCTCTTGATTATCCGCCATATGGCTGAAGAAAGAGAAGACTGCTTCCTCGGTGAGTACGGTTTCTCATATTTTTGCGTATACTGTCACTCATACTGCTTTTCTAGCACGAAAGTTATCTGAAATGCATTTTTCTAATCTTTTAACAGTTAAAAGTGGGAAACATAATGGATTTTACTGTAAAAATTAACGGATTGTACTACAAAATCTCTTTGAGTGAGTATTGAAAATTTCTATTCGCATCACACGTCAATTTATTTGTTTAAACTAAGCAAATATTATGCAGTATATAATATATTTATTTAATTTTCTAATTATCATAATACCTCAACCATGATTCTTATTAAATATGAAGATTATTATTAGTTCTTTTTATTTCCTATTATAGTCGATATTCCCCAAACAGCGGAGGAAGTAATGGATGTGGAGGAGGTGGAGGAGGCTGAGGAGGTTGAGAAGGTGAAGGAGGTTGAGGAGGTGAAGGATGATGAGGTTGAGGAGGTGTAGGATGATATTATTATAATTTATGAAAAACTTAATAAAAGATAATAAAAATTCCTAACTGTCTGCTTTATTAAAAAATATTCCATACCTAGCACAATAAAGTATGTGATTTGATTCAAACTGACCCTTTTTAAAGCAAGTAAGAACCATACGGTATTAGGTGTAATGAAGCATGTGAAAGGTTTCTTTCTACCTAGAAGAGGCGGTGGGCGTAACATGCATAATGTAGCGGTCTAAAATGAGGTGGGAGGAGGGTGGAGAATAAGAAAAAAAATAGTGAATAAGAAAATGATAAAAAAGGCAAGAAGCATAACGTGTATTGCAGTTCACATACGTCTACGGATAAATTTTGTTAACTTTTTTATTTTGAAAGATAGGTTTCGTATTTGGGATAGGTCCTAACCAGGTCATGTTTTGTGGGGTGCATAACTCTCAGGGGCGACCCACACATTTGCCTAAATTTCAGGGGCAAAAGTGTTTTTCTCAAATAGCACCTTTATTTATAGAGATAGGCGCTTGGTGTACTCAATGAAATTTATATAATTTTTAACGCTCCTTCTTCTGACTTTAATAAAAAATTCATAACTTCATCAAATATATGATCAATTTACATTCCATAAGATGTTTGCATGATAGTAATTGAATAAATAAAACATAAATGGTGACAGTAAAAAGCATTTTATTACATCAGGAATCAATGAATATAAAAACAATGTTTCTCCAAAAATTTTTTAATAATTACTTCCCTGTATTTCCAAATCCTTTTTATTTCTATCTGTAGCAGCCAATGAAATTACTTCAATAAAATTCAATTTATCTTCAACTTTTTTAAAAATTATTTGACATTTTTTCTCCTATTCTTATATCAAAACAGTTGTTTGAGTGATTATAGAGCAAAACCTTGATTTCACCCCTTTAATCTGCATCTATAACTCCTGCACCCACTTCTATTCCTTATTTTATGGAGAGAACTGATTTTGATGTTAATCTCCCATATAAACCAGGAGAAATCGCAATGCTCAATCCCATTGAAATTAATTTTTTGCTTCTTTTCGGTCCACAGATATTTTCTGCACTCCTAATATCATTTCCAGCAGAATTGGTATAACCTCTCTCGGAAAAGGAAACACTTTAGTGATCATCACGTCCATGGTATAAAATGTCTATAAATAATAGAAAATAAAACAAAAGTAAAAAATTAAAAAAATGTTCTTTATAAAATTGAATTACATTTTAAACAAATTCCATTTCATATTTGTTATTAATAAAGCCTATATGTTTTAATTTGTATATGTCGTTTTGGCTATTTATTTCTGCAATCTCCTTCTCTAATTTGTCAGGATCAAATCGTTGAGGTAGAAATACTTTGAACTCTTTTTCGTTTTCTTTTTCAGTGTGGTTAATATCGATTTCCTATATTTAGTTGTAATAGCCTCCATTATAATAATTGTATATTCCGAGTTACTTGGAAGATCTTTGAAATTTTTTAATAAAGTTTCATTATTTTCATTGAACCTCCTTTTCAAATCCATCAAAAACATATCAATGTATGAGATAAGACAAATACTTACTGACTTTATATTAATTAATTTAGGTAAATAGTATATTACTTACGGTTATCTCACAATAATCTTGAAAAATGATTAACTTGCAAATGTAAAAATGGCAATCTCAATACCGCGGAGATTAAAAGCCGATGCACTTCTTTACCACAGATTCAATGATGAACGTACGCCTATTAAGCTCTTATATACCTTAAGATCGCTCAATTTATCCTTGAAATAATTTCAATGACCACATCAGCAAATTAGATAATGATTGCGTCATTTTCAAACTACGCAATAGAGCTATAACCTCGAATAAGCACAAGTATGCAGTGGCTTCGAGAACTCGTGTCGTTACTGCGCAATAAAGTGTCCTTGGCGATTTCCCATAGCCTTAAATTGTCCAGGCATGCTCTGGTCTTGAGTCCCCATGCGGTTACTGCGCAATACAGTCTTCTTGGAGTTTTAACATAGCCTTGAGTTGACCAGGTGTGTTGCGGTCTTGATGTACGAGTACGAAGTTTGATTGCAGGTGTCCTAGAGTACACGTGTTCCGACTATATAATAGGGTGACCTTGACCTTTAGCTTGACCTTGACCTGTGCCAGAACCGCTAAAATCACCCTACTTACAAACTTACTGACATAAGCTTCAGAATCTCTTCGGTGTTTTTAATTGATGTTCAATTCATTTGTTTCATAAATCTTTGTTCCTTTGTGAAGACAACGCGTGTAGAAGAGGAGCCAAAGTGTCCTTCATGGCATCTAATGCTGCCGGAGTTGCTGCGAGAGCCGGTGCAAGACACAGAGCCAGAGCCGCTGACGGAGATGGCAACGACATAGGAGAAGAAGAACCTCCGAGCGACAGGGCAATTAGGGCCCTTGACGTGATTGTGCTCGGCATGGAACAAAACGAACCGGACAACCCACGCTTGGTGATGTTATCATTGAGACGTAAGCAAAATCCTTCTATTTATTAACACTTAGTTTTCTAGGTAGTTATCTACCTCGTCTCGTTCACTTTGTTATAGAGAAAGGAAAGTTTAAAAATAAATTCTTTTGTCATTAAAATAAGTATTAAAAAAAACTGGAATCAAACCCCAATGTTTTATCTTATCTACAGAATTCAATAAACCATAAATATTATACACTTTTTAAATTTGAAAACGTCCTACATAAAACAACAATTTAAATAGAAGATATCCCGTTTTCTCTCGTATCTTTTTCTATTAAACCCCTGTAAACGATCCGTTTTTCCCTTGTGTGAATATGATCACCCCAGCGTAAGAGACGCCGCGCGCACACATTGCACGAGGTCCCTCGATTTTCCTAGACGGCTCTGATTATTAAAAAATTACGTTAAAATTACCCAAATAACCGCATTCGCCCAGGTTCCTTTTTCACAGTTTTAAATGCACCGATTCATATGTTCTGGATAGAAATCACCGCAAAAATCACTTTCGATACGTTTTTCGAGATTTTGGTCTCTTTCTTGAAAAAATCCCGATAAGTGCCTACTCGGAAATGGACTCGAACGGGTACCGCACGTAAGACGTCACGCCGCAAACAACCAATGAGGAATAACCACGGCATTTGAGGAGACGAGGTAGGGATGGAAAAAAGATGAGAATGGAAAGTACGCCGGCAAAGCACCCACTATTTTCACTCGCACCCAAGTGGACTCCCTCGACGGTTCATTTCTTGTTGACTCCGCTCCACGCAGTCAAAACACCGACATTTAGAAGAACTCTCGGCAAGAACTCGCGAAGACATCATGAGTACAAGCGGAACCGGAGGCCCGTCCACCTCATCTTCCGGAGCCTCTGCTGAAAATGGCCAAGATATAAGAGACGAAGAACCCCCGGGAAACGGGGGACGTAAGACATTTCATGTGTCTGTGATCAAGATAGAAGAAAGCGACCCCGTTATACCACTTCTGGTGACGATCCCACTGACACGTATGCGATATATTTCACTATCTTAAGCCATTAATTCTCTAGATGCCTAACTAGTTTGCCTAATGGCCAAACAATAATCCAAAATAATCACATAAGTAGAGAAAAGTTTGCTTTTTAGAATCTACTTTCGCCGAATCACCACCAAAGACGCCTGCATCGCAGCCGATATGCGAATCTGGCTTTTCGTTATTCATAATCTTTTGCTAATTATTTCCGTTTCTTATACCTTATTGCTTATCTGTTAACGTTTTAATGGGGCAATAAATTACGTTTAAGCAATGGCATGGAGATGATATAAAGGTTCCACAATATCGAAAATTTTGAAAAAATCCAAGTCCATCATCCCCAGGCCTCCACAAAAACCTACTGACATAGGCTTCAGAATCACTCCGGTGTTTTTTAATCGATGTTCAATTCATTTGTTTCATACATCTTTGTTCCTTCGTGAAGGCAACGCGTGTGGAAGAGGAGCCAAAGTGTCCTTCATGGCATCTACTGCTGCCGGAGTTGCTGCGAGAGCCGGTGCAAGACACAGAGCCGGAGCCGCTGACGGAGATGGCAACGACATAGGAGAAGAAGAACCTCCGAGCGACAGGGCAATTAGGGCCCTTGACGTGATTGTGCTCGACATGGAACAAAACGAACCGGACAACCCACGCTTGGTGATGTTATCAATGAAACGTAAACAAAATCCTTCTATTTATTAACACTTAGTTTTCTAGGTAGTTATCTACCTCGTCTGGTAGCTGAAAACAAATTAAAAAATTAGCGCTTCACCATTTAAAAAAATTTATAATCTGCTTTCGGCGAATCACCACTGAGGACAGTTGCATCCAAGCCGAAATACGCATCTGTTTTTTGTGAATCATAACCTTTTACTAATTATTTCAATTTCGTATGATTCAGTGCTTACCATAGAATTTTGTTAATACGGCGATGAACGTACTTTAATTAATAGCGTGGAGACGATGTAATCCTTCCGTGACTTCGAAAGCTTTAAAAATTCTCAGTTCATCATCACTCGTCATCCACACAAACCTCCAAATATCAACTTCAGAATCAACTCGAGTGTATTTTCATCGATATTGATGATAATTATTTGTTTCGCCCATGCTTACGTAAAACATACTATGTACTCTATTATTATGTTATATTTGTTACATTATTGTCGATATAAGTCCGCCAGGACCATTGGGCGTTTAATAAAATTATTTTTCGTTTTCAAAGCGCATACCTGGGACTAACTGTAATTAATGATAAAAAGAAGTCCCGTATAACGGAACAAAGCATGTGCGTTTCTCGGTTGACATGTAATGATTAGTTCATATCTGCTGCGCAGTTTATTTTTCAAGATGCTTAAGATTATAACGATAATTTCAAAAGATATTATTGAAGATGTGCATTAATAATTACTCACAAATACACCTTCTTCCTGTATTTTTCAGAAAAGAGGCGCTCAAGAATGCAACAGCCATAGTCACTGCATTATGGAAGTGAGGAAAATGCAGATTAAACACCATTTCGGCTTACCACCATTACTTCATGTCTGCGTCTTGATATTTTCTAGTAGAAACGACAATGCTTGTGTTTAAATGTGATGTTTAATTTTCAACATTAAAGCATTATTTCTATATTTGAAAACTGTCGTAAATATTATTTTCTTTAATAAAAACCCCATGGTGAAAAATACTGTTTTTGTTATAATTTAACCTCTAACTGAAATTTTCGAATGTGCGAAAAAATGTCTCTCCTACTTCATTTTCAGATTTAAATCCTGCATGAGTAGTTTAAATTAAAAGAATAAAATAAAAAGCTTAAAATTCTTCTCAAGATAAATTCAACATTTTGTCTGCCCTAGACGGTCACCTAGATATATTCGCCCCTGCCGCAATTATTCCGAGTACCTGCTTATCTAAGCTTTCTGATATGTTTCTCCAGAACAGTGTTCTATAACTGGAAGTCTCGAAACGTTTCAGAGGAGTCGAGGAGACGGAAAAATTTTGTTTAATAATTTAAAAATTGTATCTTTCAGTTTACTTTAATTTCATTATTTTTTCACATTATGAATATTAACTCGACTTTGTTGGCCTTAATGTCAAGATATTCCACCTTAAAGCGACAGAGATTAACTTTCACTGAACCACAATTTATTACATACTACCCGATGGTTGACATCATCTTGATCTCGTGAGTATAAGTTAATCTTTGACGTTTTTCATTATGAATATTAACGAAAAACTTGATTTTCTCTAAGTATTCCTATCAAATTTTTGCATTTGTTGGTAGATGGCTGGAGTTACGAGAGTAGCAACAAGGTCAGTTGCCATAATAGGGGTCAAAACAAGATCGGTAGCCGTAAGAAAAGGTCCCACAGCCGTTAATAATTGTGAGTCGCTTCTCTAGAACATTCGACCTAGCGATCACCCGACACCCTTAGAGCGTTAAACCAATTCAAATTTCAGAACAATACGACTCGGTGAACTAAATATTTTTATTTATGATTCTTTCCGCATTAAACTTGTTATTTTATCAGACCTACGTCTATTACTAAACACCATTGTGGCGAGCATATTTTTTCTAAATAGATACCAATCCAAGGACGTAGATATCTGTTTTTCCTTTATGTTTGTAATACATCTCTCACGTGAAGTTAAAAAAAACCTTCATTACCTTTAACAATGACAGATAAGAATAAAGAAATATTCTCAGAACAGCGACAAATAGAATTACGCCCGATATAACTGGAATGTCAAGAGGTAAACTGCGCAACATCTCCCAATGAGTGAGTGAATTATATAGCTTTGTCACTTCATAAAAATTTCAAGTAAACTTTGCCATGGTAATTAACGAATCCACATTACCATATTCTAATTTTTACTATGGACAAAAGTTTCATAGACCTGAAGATGTTTCCTGGAATGGGCACGAAACTGTTGTCACCAAAAGTCACCAGACGCGGTGGATCACCGGAAGCCATGAATCCAGTCACCAAACACCGCGGAAGCCTTCAAAACAATTTCAAGGCACCAGTTTATTTTTTATAAATACAACTTTTTCAAATTTAACAATCTCCGATATTTCCAACGGTAGACTACGAAAGAAATTCGAAAAACTTGAGCAGGGTTGTAATCACAAGAAATAATGTAACGTGACATGAAATACCTATGATTATCATTATTGCTGTTAGCTTCTGCCACTTCGGCCGGTGATTGGCTTGCCTCAGCCGGGGTGGTACGATGTATAGGTGGGATGACGCCTGGGAAGGCAGTCGTTCGGATTGAGGCTGTCGGAGCGTGCCGCCAGGTCTCTTCGCTTTATTCGTCCATCACTCGCGCGTTTTATTTATTTAAATTTCTTATTAAAAACTTTATCGTTCGGCGTTCGCCCTGAAAGTATTTCGTCTACGGCTATACCGAGATCTACATAACATAAGTCCAGAACCTTTAGACAATGCAGCCAAAACGGCCATGTTACCAATATGTATAACATTAGTACAATACATTGGAGTAATTTCAAGCATAAACACTGCAGCCATTAGGGCAGCAAGGGCATAGCCCCAATAAATGGGCAAAGGCTTGGCATACGGTCAAGGGCCGGCACACCCAGGCGTGGCGTCGGAATAAACGTCATATACCACGGACCAATTGGAAAACAAACGTTCCTTTTTAAACAAATCCTCTGACCATCATCGTAGTAACCACACCGTGTCCCTAAAAAACCCATTCTTTACAACAAGCATAGGCAAAGACAAAGTATAAGAAACCCAACATATATTTTCTCATTTTACTGGGCCGCAGGAAAAAAAGTTTGAAAACCCCTCGTCTAGAGCAGTGGAGGCCAGCCTTTTTTCATGGCGGGCCGCATTCGTAGTTGTGAATGCTTCGGAGGGCCGCATTGGAAGTCACGAGAGCTTCAGCGAGCCGGATGAGTGTTTACATTAGAAGTTACCAAGGGAACTGTGGTATCATATGAGCAAAAATCAAGTCTAAATAAATTACTATTGTTAAAGCTCCACCAGAAAAGGTTTTGAGTAGATAATTATGCTGAAAAAATATGAAATCGTCTATATCAAATTTTACCGATTTCATCATAGCTTCGCGGGCCGCATATAGTGCTCTCGGGGGCCGCGGGTTGGGAACCTATGGTCTACAGTCTGGACCAGGGGTGAGCAAACATTTTACGTGGCGGGCCACATTAACATTTGCAGATTCTTAGGCGGGCCGCAAAAACAGATGAAAACGTTTCTGTGGGCCACGTTAGGGTTTACATCGGAAGTGATTTCAGATAATGCGAGGGATCCTGTTCATGAAAAATCGACAATAAATAATGCAATATCCCCATAACATCGCTGGAAAGGTTTTCCGGCCATAATTTTAACCTTCAAATATGAAATTATCTGTATTTTATATTACGGTTCGCTTTCATAATAGCATCGCGGGCCACATAAAATGTCACCGAGGGCCACATGTGGTCCACGGGCCGTGGTTTGCCCACCCCTGGTCTAGTCTCTAGACCAGGGGTGGTCAAACTGGATAAATTTGCGAAGTGCTACGCACTATTTAAAACATACTATCAATATATAGACAGTTTAAGTACTTATGGCAGATTGAATTTCCATCCTAAAGTCATCTTTTTCACCTTTCTATAATTATCTTCCTCCCTAATGATTCGGCGGTTAGGTAAGCCGATGAGTTAATAAAAATCAAAAGTGCAAATTGTCTGAAGGCATCGCGGAACACCTAAAATAGAGTCTCGGGCCACAGGTTGCGCACCACCGCCCTAGACCATTAAACATAGGTAACTATGTCACATAAATTTATTTTTATGACGTATTCCCATCCATTTCAATTTATCGCCAAAAACACGTAGGTCTAAAGAAGAGCGATGTTCACCGCCTGAGATCATGTTCTTGTCATCTATCTCGTGATAGGGCGTGATATTCGGATTAATGAGAAAGAAGTCTACACGGAGTCTTACTTATCTCACATAAGCATTCCAAGGCATGGTCATCTGTGATGAGTCAGACTGATGCGCATAGCGCGGCATACCAGCGTAGCGTGCGGAGTGGAGGAGCGGAGGAATGAAAGGGGGGAGGATAAATCACGCCGCCGCCGCCTCTTTTTTCATTCGCACGCAAGTGGACTCCCTGGACGGTTTAGTTCTGGACTACTCCGCTCCAAGCCTTCCTACAACTCTCTGTCGCCTTTCCTACGCGAGGACACCATGACAGCAAGAGCAGTCGGGGGACCGTCCACTCCACCTGCCCTAGCCGGAGATGTCGACGGCATACGGGAACAACCTCCGAGTACAACGGGGACAAAATCTGCAGATGTGGCTGTGATCCAGGTGGTAGAAAACGATTCGGACATCCCAATGCTGGTGATGAGGGCACTCACACGTAAGAGAAATTCTACCTTTTCTTTAAACCTTAGTTTGCTAGATAGTTAATGAGCTCGTCCAGTGGCCGAAAAAAAATACAAAACAAGCACAAGCACAGAAAATTTTATTTATCTCTATCCCAGTCAATAGAGCAATGATAGTTCTTAAATTAATCCCGTTGAGACGATGTAAGGGTTCCGCAACTTCGAAAAGTTTGGATATCCACGGTTTATCATCACTCGTCATCGACACTTATCTTCTAAAATAAGATTAGGAATCTACTCGGGTTTTGGTATGGTATTAATTTTATTTGCTTCACACATCTTTGTTCCTTCGCGAAGTAATCATGAGTACAAGAGGAGCCGGGGGGCCTTCCACGTCATATGCCGCTGCCGGAGATGGCAACGTCGGACGAGACGAAGAACCGCCGAGAAATGGGCCGTTTAAGGAAAGTTCATGTGATTGTGATGGAGGCGGAACAAAACAATCCAGACATCCCAGGCCTGGTGATGGCAGCACTGAGTCATAAGCAGAATTGTTCCCTTTTTTAACCCTTAGTTCGCTAGATAGTTAACAAGCTCGTCTCGTGGCAGAAAACGACTTACAAAATTCGCATTTGAGCATTAAAGAAAATGTTTTTGGAAACTGCTTCCGGCGAATCGCCACCCAAAACGGCTGCATCCCAGCCGAGATGTGCATCTTGTTTTTCGTCGGTCATAACCTTGTGCTAACTATTTCAATTTCTGATACGTCAGTGCATATCTTTGAACTTTGTTAATAGGGCGATGAACGTCCTTTAACTAATCGCGTGGAGACGATGTAAGGGTGGCTTTCAAAACTTGGAGAATAATGATTATGATAAATGCCCATTTTTTCTGAAATTTTCAGAAATGAATCTCCCCGGCATTCAGTAGCCATGGTGACTGCAATAGGGAGGAGAGGAAAACGACGACAGAACAGCATTCACATCGAATTCACTTCTCTGCCAAAAAATTTTCTAGGGGAAACGACAATGCCTTTATTTGAATACGAAGTTTAATTTTCCTAAGCATGAATATTGTCTTTAGCATTCTTTTCTTCAATAAAACCCTATGACGTAAAGTACTGTTTTTTGCTATAATTTACCTCCAGCTGAAATTTCCCAGTGTGCGGGAAAAAAGCGCTCCTATTCCATTTCCAGATTTAAATCTACATGGATAGTTTAAATAAAGGGAATAAAATAAACCCTAAGTACTGTTTACGATTCATTCAGAATTTTGCCTAGGAGATTTTTTTTTGAATCCAACATTCCTTCAGGAGAAAAGTGAAATGCATTCATATTAGTAATTATGGAATTAGATTGCATTCCCCGCGTGATGGGAATTGTTTTAAACTGACAGTTTCAGAATAATGCACGTATTTATAGGATAACATTTTACAAATTTCAACATCCTGAAAATATAATGTCACGAGATTTATTGATTCAAAATATTAATAATATTTCGTGTTTTGTATAAATTCGCTCTTTTGAGAGTATATATCCTAGTGAAGTGATACTAAGGCACTATGCTAAGAATTGCACGTTTGCAATTCTAAATAATATTCAATAAATAAAACGTGCTTTCTCATATTGCGTCATCAAAAGAAGCTGCCATTTTTCTTACTTTCTATCTTTAAGTAAAGAAAATATAACTTTTTCAAATTTATTAATCCCTGATATTTTCAACGATTGACAACGAAAAAAAAACATGAGCTGGATTCAAAACGCAAACATGAAATACCATTAAATATCTTTATTGCCGTTACCATCTGCATTTCAACTATTAATTAATTACGTTTCTAAACATTTAGCATTTTATTGTATATGCGCAACTTTTATCAACATTTAACATTCTATTATACAGCCGCTACATAATGGCTTTCCCTAGTTTTGACGATAAATTTACTATAATTATTAATTTTAATGCTGGAAGAATAGGAAATAAACTGCCAGATTTCCGTTATCCTACGCGCCGTGGATACGCTCAATATATTGTACTGAGATCTCCCTCCTGTATGGTAATTTTTCGCGGGTGATTTTTCCCACTATTTGCGACAAATGCCATACAGGAAATCACCATGAAATTCGGTTAATGACATTCCATCGAAAGAATTCGGTCCAATTCGCCCGAAATCTTCGAGCATTAAATTCGATCTTTCGCTATAACTTGCTCAAAACTCATGCCTACCTTCTTTATGTTCCTCATCATCTCTTAGGATTTTGAACTGTTCACTGTTTAGTCTCCATATTGCGTGGAGAGGGTTAAACGGAGCGAAATTGAAGTGATTTGTTTACAAACACAACAGAATATAATCGCTTTGAGTCCGAGCTTTAAGATTTGGCTATCGCGGGCAGTAAAAACCGGCCGACTCGGTGACGCAATTCTAGGAGCTCTGAGGTTTTTTTCTCCACTCCAAGTTTGTCTTCCATTCTCAGACGATGAGCAGAACAACCCGCCACCCAACCTCATCCAGCATCACTTCATCAACCGGTGTATATAATTACACTAGCCTTTTTAGTGTTTACCCGCTGAATATTAACGTGATTTGTTTTATTTATCGGCCGCTGATGCCATTACGAAAGCAAAATGTGAAAAGTAATAATTTCACGACTGTTGATCGAATTACGGCTAGAAACCCCATATAGTGAAGTTTAAACGCTAAAATGTTGCAAAATTATTGTTTGTCACTAATAGGATCCTTCGCATTCCCTCAAATAACTTCCGATGTGAACCCTGATGACGTAATGAAGGCCGGATAAAATCACTGCGAGGACCTGGGGAGCCTGGCTGAATACCATACTTTTTCAATGAATTAATAAAGTATTTCAAATTTTCATTCATTCCATTTGTGTGACAAGTGCAGTAAAGATAGTTAAAAAAATTGTTCCCATACTATTATTTTTGTTTTTTTTTTGTTTTGCTGTTCCCCTCCAAACATTTTTACAATCATGCTGCCCCCTTCCCCCGTCCCTGTCCCACGCTAAGGTTATATTTGAGCGCCGTATCGAGTTAAACTTGCAACGTTTAAGATATATTTTTCAGAATTGTTTCCTTTATTCTCTATAATAATCTCCGAGTCGAACCGAAACATTTAAAGAAATTTTTATGCTCTGAGACCGTTCCGAGACCGTGCTGAATTGAAATTGATGGCCGTGCTATTCGAGGTACTTCTCTGAAATGAAAACCGTGCTAAACCGAAAACGTACAAAGAGAAACCATGCGAAACCGAGGGATAAGTACTTCGTTTCGTGCACTGCCCTACCCATACAATACTACAAGGAACATTTTTTTTTAAATCTAACATAATTTCAAATTATTTAATTAAAAAAACATACTACAATGGGTAACTATTGAAGCCAACTTCTGAAGGGCTAGAAGAATTGGTTAATTCCTCGATTACATGTCATCAAATAATTGAAAAACCTTATGCCAACAGTACTTTCCACTGATTGGATTTAATTTGTCCATAAATTAATGTCATCAGCTGCATGAAGATTTTTATCGAGACATGAAAAAAATCGCGGAAATTATCTGCGTCGCCAAAGGTATTAGCCATATTACGCACACCTTAACCACCAAACACCATCAATTGATTTTTGGCATTGGGCCTCAAAAAATTGGGAATTCCTGAAGAAAAAATTTATGTTAAAAAACGAAATAAGATAAAAATATGTTTATTTGCGCTTGGCTTCATATAGAGTCAACCCGACACATATTCTTGTCAATGACAAACCTGTTAAGACGCGACTCCTCCGTCGAAGATTACCCGATAAAAATTTAACGACCGTCGTTCACTTAATCAGTTCGATTTGAATTTTGAAATAAGGTCGCTACGTGTCAGTAAACGACTTTGCCACATGGAACTTGACATACTGCGTGCATTTGTTCCCTATAGCCTGACTCCATCGAGGAATTATCCGGGAGAGATAAACTCTAAATATTCTTTTCGATGCATACAAATACGCATTAACTCGAACATCAATAACCGTGAGTCGGTTCGCAGTTTTTATTGGCCGAGACATGAACGCTCGTTGGATTTCTAGAGAACTTGATACGACCATCGGATGTCTCGCATAAACATCCGCGAGTTGTGCGTAAAATTAGGTAGCAGGGGTTGCAGCTGCCTAGGGCTTAACCCATTAGTGCAGTGCTCTCCAACCGGTGTGCCGCAGCACAGTGGTGTGCCGCAACGAAGTACTTAGTGTATCGCGAGACGTTCGGAGTTTATACAATGGAAAGTCCGAATTTGAATTCTCAAGCTAACAAGCGAGCGTAAGAAGTTTCTTCATTTGCAAACTATCAATTAATGATTTCTCCCTAAAAAATTAGAGGGGATTCATTGAACTCAGGAACAATCGTAGTCTTAACGAGAAGTTAGATGATATGCCTCTGGATGAGCTTTGGCTGCAAGTGAGGAATGAATACCCAACCATTGCTGAATGTGCAATTGATGCGTTTTTACCGTTTCCTACAACATATGCATGTGAATTAAGTTTTTCAACATTGTCGCTGATTAAGAATAATAAGAGATCTTGTCTGAAATACCTCGACCAGAAACTTCGAGTTGCTCTTTCCACCATAGAGCCAAACATCAAAAGACTGTTCTTCAAGACAGGGACAGGTTTCTCACTAATAAAATTATTTAATAGAGTTCCCATACATCTTCAGATATTAAGATATTCATTATAGGAAAAATATTTTCACCGTTTCTTCGATGTCGTTATAAACGTGTTGTACTGCACCTCGACAGCGATACTGGTAAAAAATTTGAAAAATTTATTTAGGTTTTATTTCACGAATTCACTGAATTATAAAAATTATTTTCAATGAATTTTAGCCACAATTTATTCCCTTCTTCAGAAAAATTTTATTTTTCATTTATTTCTGACGTCGATTATTTTAATTATTTTCTGATGTTGTAATAGAAATCTTCAACTAAGTTTCGTTTGAACTTAATTTCGGTGTGCCGCGATGATTGAAAAAATCTATAGGTATGCCGTGAAATAAAAAAAATTGGAGAGCACTGCAAGTAGTTGTGATTTTAAGGCTTTCAGTGCAGTCCACCATTTTGAAGGTCACGTGACAAAACAAATGACGATCGTATATCTCTGATTGGTCAAAAAAATTTGGCGGGAAATTGTGATTGGTCGAAAAATTTTGACGGGAAAGCGACGTTGCCAAATTTATGGCGGGAAAATGTTTTTCTCTCTCTCTAAAAAGACGATCAAAAATGGGGTGCGACGTTACCAAATTTATGGCGGGAAAATGGTTTTTCTCTCTCTAAAAAGACGATCGAAATTATGGTGGGGAAGGCCCCATTCCTCTTTTCGATCTTATAACATTAGCTCCCCTCCTCCGTCGTCCTCCCATTCCTCTTTTCGATCTTATAACAATAGCTCCCCTCCTCCTCCGTCGTCCACGAGACCGTCTATTGGCGGGATGGGCTCGTTTCGATCTTAGGGAAGGCCCCATTCCTCTTTTCGATCTTATAACATTAGCTCCTCTCCTCCGTCGTCCTCCCATTCCTCTTTTCGATCTTATAACATTAGCTCCCCTCCTCCTCCGTCGTCCACGAGACCGTCTATTGGCGGGATGGGCTCTTTTCGATCTTAGGGAAGGCCCCATTCCTCTTTTCGATCTTATAACAATAGCTGCCCTCCTCCTCCGTCGTCCACGAGACCGTCTATTGGCGGGATGGGCTCTTTTCGATCTTAGGGAAGGCCCCATTCCTCTTTTCGATCTTATAACATTAGCTCCCCTCCTCCGTCGTCCTCCCATTCCACTTTTTGATCTTATAACAATAGCTCCCCTCCTCCTCCGTCGTCCACGAGACCGTCTATTGGTGGGACGGGCTCTTTTCGATCTTAGGGAAGGCCCCATTCCTCTTTTCGATCTTATAACATTAGCTCCCCTCCTCCGTCGTCCACGAGACCGTCTATAGGCGGGAATACGAATAAAACGAAATCGGACGGGTTTGAACAAGTTTTATTTATCATTTGGAGATACTCTTATATTTACACAAGTTTTATTTAGTTGCTATACACAAATGTACAACCCGTATTTCTGTTGGAGCGTTTACACCCATAACAATTTTTTTTAATTGGTGGTGGTCCGTCAAACTGGATCCTTCCTTTGTTATAATGTTCCAAGCAGAGTCTATATTCATCCAAGTCAGTTCGATTTCTGGCGTAATCTGGGAATTTTTCCAATATTTCGTGTATATTCCAAGAATGATAAATCGCCATATACTGGAATGGGAGAAACCGTATGTTTTCCTCATGCATATTTTCTATTCCACCATTCACGTAGGAGGCGATGGCAGCTCCAACTTTATCCACCGTCTCATCCATAACCTAAAGGTAGTAAAAAAAAATGTGGAAAGGTGTGATTTGAAAGTGGAGTTAATGATAAGATCAGAAGAACTTACTGTTTGCGCTTAACTTTTCTTTGAGAAATCCACGTCTATCCTCTATCGAGTCTCAAATCTGAATGAAGCATTTTAAATGCTGAGGATGCGGAAATATGAAGTTTAAAAAAATAAAAAGATATCAGACAGGTTTGAACAAGTTTATTCAGTTACGTTTATAGTAATATTCAATTTTACTAGCACAAATGCTGAACTTCCTTCATTATATGTTTTTATGTCTTGAGGAGTCAAAGCGTTGACATATGTTTTAGGAAGGAAGGCCTTCCTTCTCCAGTTGGGGTCTTCCTCCCCTTTTGTAATTGTTGCCACCACCGCCGCCCCATATCGCGTCGTCATGGATTCTAATTCGATTATCTTGTGGCGTCTCCCCTCCTCTATATCCTCTGCCTTGATATAGAGTGATTGACCAGCATTTAGCGACTTTAGCTTATTTTTTAATGCGTCCATCTAAAATGGGGAAATAAATTCAGATTAGTTGAGTAGTATATACTTAAAATCGTTTACCGGTACATCATCGAATCGGTCTAATGTCGTTACCCTGGTTTCAAAAAGTAATTGCCTAGAAGGCCCAGGAGATTTTCGTTCATCATCATCATCGCTATTTGGCATTTCTTCATCACAATAAAGCATGATCTATGAACCGAATATGATTTGTTTTAGCCGGGAATATTTCAAAGGATTGTAAATGTTGTTAAAAATTAATAAAGTAATGACTTACAGCTGATGATGAGGACGGCGGCGTGGTCTGGGCCGGCGGCGTGGTCTGGGCCGGCGGCGAGGAGGACGACGGCGTGGTATGGCCCGGTGGTGGTAGCGTAGACGACTGCGAAGAGGACGGCGGTGGTGCAGGTGCCCTTAGTATTTTATGAGCCTTTCTAGGTCTTGTTGTCGTCGGCGTAACTATTGTTTCTCCGTCCACTAGGTAGATATGTTGGCACTGGGCAGGTTCCTGCCAGCAAATTATGCAAAGGCAAAGGAGTGTGCCGTGCTCGCACAGTGGATGTGTTGCGCAGGCAAGAAGTTGGTCCATTGTGCATAAACTCGCGCTTTCGCGCTGTATATAAGTCCATCGATCGATCGCCTTGTAAATTAAAGCGCCTATTAAACTTGATTAATGAACTTGAACTTAAACGCGCTTCCGCGCTAAAGAAGGTTAGTGTGTTCCAACACTTCGCAGCGGATCTCCGATCGCTCGGTCAATTGAAGGAATGCATGCAGAGCCTATTAAACTTGATTGGTGAACTCGAACGCGCTTCCGTGCTATGACGTATCCCCAACACTTCGCAGCGGACCTCCGATCGCTCGGACGTGGTTGATAAGTCCAATTAAAGGGATGGAGCTCCAACAGTGAGGGTTGTGGAGCTTTCGTACATTAAAATTTCAGTTGAGAGTTTTAGGCAGTTTTGATTTGATCGTGTTTGAAGGCGGTTGTGTTATAATAATGGAGGCTCTTTGTTTGGTGTATTATAATCCCAACCATCGAATCATCTCACGAGATGACGTTGAACTTGAACGCGCTTCCGCGCTAGTCCACAGCGGATCTCCGAGCGCTCGGTCAATTAAAGGGGTGGGCGTGGCGTCTATTAAACTTGATTAGTCCAATTAAAGGGATGGAGCTCCAACAGTAAGGGATGTGGAGCTTTCGTACATTATAATTTGAGTTGAGAATTTTAGGCAGTTTTGATTTGATCGTGTTTGAAGGCGGTTGTGTTATAAAAATGGAGGTGCTTTGTGATATTTGTTTCGTGTATTATAATCCCAACCACCGAATTGCTCACGAGATGACAGATGTTCATCACCGGCATGCAATAAGGCAGGTTGGGGGTGAGAGACGTCCGATAATTGAGATCGCCTCGGCAGTTCGGAACCGATTAAAGACCTACTGGGTAAGTGGATGTGAAGTGCATGGAGACTTGATTACATTTCTCGATTCCATCCGGGAAGTTGTTTCCACAAAGATCAGAGAACAATTGCAAACCACGGCCCTAAAAATTAATATTTTAGTGAAAGCGAAATTTGTGAAAGAAGGAGAAACGGGTGATAGGTGGTTCAAAACCAAGAACTTTCGAGTCCTTCAGGCTGATGACTTAAATAAAGTTTTGGATGGTCTTTTCGGAAAATTGATGAAGGAAAAATCTGAATATCAAGCCAAAGGATCAGGGTGGTCTTGGAGTGAGATTCTCGGACTCGAACTGAGAATTAACAAGTACACTCCTTTGAGGGGCTCCACTTTCATTGAACTTCCACCAAAAATAAAAAACTTCCTTTCGGTTGTAAATGTACGAAATTCCGATCTTTTTTGTTTTAAGTACGCGATTTGGGCAAAAAATGTTCAGAAAGATCCTCAACCCCTATCCAAATACAACAACGAGGAATTTAGAAAAGGGTACGATTGGGATTGTGTTGATTACCCCGTTGTGCTCTCAAAAATTTCTGAATTTGAAACGGTGAATAATATCTCTATTAATGTTTTCGGTCTCGATGAGAAAGATAACGTGTATCCCCTCAAAGTGGTGAACAAGGAGATAGAAGACCATCGTGACATTTTATTCTTGACCGAAGGTGTAAAGAGTCATTATTGTTGGATTAGGAATTTTGAGAGATTAGTTGGAAAACAAATAACTAAATGTAAACGCAAAACGTTCATTTGTAAAAGATGTTTTGCGCATTATCACGATGAAGAGAAGCTCGTGGAACATAAACGGGACTGCAACACCAATGCTCCCTCGAAAATCCTGCTCCCCACAGATGAAGACAAGTGGTTAAAATTTAAAAATTTCGGGCACACCATGCGTGTTCCTTTTGTCGTTTATGCCGATTTTGAGTGCATTCTTTTAAAACTTCAATCATGCCAGCCTCTGGAGGATCACTCCTACACAAAACATATTCAAAAGCATGAGATTATGTCTTTTTGTTTCCTTCTCGTCTCCCCCAATGAAATTTTTGAATCTGTATTGTATCGAGGAAGTGATGCTGCGGAGGTTTTCGTGAAATATATGAAAGAAGTCGCGGAACTCGTTCGGGGAGTCTATAAAAACGTAGTTCCGATGACTACGATGACTAGGGATGAAGAAAATGCGTTCGAATCGGCATCCACTTGCCACATTTGTGGAGAGGAATTGGGTGGGGATCGCGTGAGAGAACATGATCATCTCACAGGTAAATTTAGGGGTGCAGCTCATATAAATTGCAATTTAAATTTCAAAATGCCAAATTTTCTCCCCGTATTCATCCACAACCTATCCGGGTACGATTCCCACCTGATCATCCCTCAGTTAGGTTACGACGAAAAGGAAATACATTGTATTCCGAATTCTAAGGAGAAGTATATTTCCTTTTCGAAGAGTGTGGGGGAAAATTTTTCGATTCGTTATCTAGATACATTTCGTTTCATGGCTTCTTCCCTCTCAAAATTAGTTGAAAATCTCCCCCAAGATAAGTTCGAGCAAACTGCAAAGATTTTTGGAGGAAAACTGAACTTGGTCACTCGTAAAGGAGTTTTCCCGTATGAATACGTAGACTGCTGGGACAAATTGAACGATGTGTGCTTACCACCCCAAGAGGAATTTTATAGTAAGTTGATTCAGGAACACATCAAAGACGAGGACTATGACTATGCAAAAAAATTTGGAACGATTTTAATTGTTCGACTCTAGGTGAATATAGTGATCTTTACCTGAAGACTAACGTTTTGTAGTTAGCCGACGTTTTTGAAAATTTTAGGAGAGTATGTGTGAAAACGTATAAATTAGACCCGGCATGGTACTTCACCGCACCAGGTCTTGCTTTCGACGCCATGTTGAACTACACTAAAATTAACCTTGAACTAATGAATGACTGACATGATTTTGATGGTAGAGAAGGGTATTCGTGGTGGAATCAGCCAGTGCATGAAAAGGTATTCTGAGGCCAATAACAAGTATCTAGATAATTTTAATCCAGAGATTGAATCTCGATATATTGCTTATTTAGATGGGCAATGAGTAATTACCTACCCCATAGCGGGTTTCGTTGGCTTGGTCTGGAGGAAATTCAAAATTTTAACGTAACCTCCATTTCAGATGATCATCCGAAAGGTTACATTTTAGAAGTCGATTTAGAGTATCCGACTGATCTCCAACACGAACACAACGATCTACCGTTATGTCCTGAAAATAAAATTCCTTCAGGGGGTAAGCACACAAAACTGTTGACGACTCTAGACGATAAGACAAAGTATGTTATTCACTACGTTAACCTAAAACAGGCTCTATCTCTTGGACTAAGACTCAAGACAATTCACCGAGTCATTGAATTTAACCAATCTCCGTGGTTGAAATCATATATCGATTTAAACTATGAACGAAGACAAATTGCAGAAAATGATTTTGAAAAGGATTTTTACAAATTAATGAATAATTCCGTTTTTGGCAAAACTATGGAAAACGTTCGGAAGAGGATAAATTTGGAATTGGTTTCCAATGAAAAACGATTGGATAAACTAATATCCAAATCAACATTCCTCGACCGAACGATCATTAATGAAAATTTAGTCATCGTTCACTTGAGAAAATCTAAAATTAAAATGGATAACCCTATTTATATAGGATTATCCGTTTTAGAATTAAGTAAAACATTGATGTATGAATTTCACTATCGGAGGATGAAGCCTAAATTCGGTGACGGGTTAAACCTATGTTATATGGACACTGACAGCTTCATTTATGAAGTAAGGACTGATGACTTTTACAAAGATATGTTGACTGACTTGGACTTTTACGACACATCCAACTTTCCAAAGGACCATCTTTGCTTCTCTGATAAAAATAAAAAGACGATTGGAAAATTTAAAGACGAGTGTGATGGACAGATAATGACTCATTTTGTAGAATTGCGGAGCAAATTGTACGCATTTAAAGTTAGAGATTCGAAGGAAAAGAAAAAAGCAAAAGGAATAACCAAAGCAGTTATCAATAAATGTTTAAAATTTGATGATTATGTAAATTGTTTAAGAGATAATTCTGTTGTATTTCGCAAAATGAATGTTATTAAAAGTAAAAAGCATTAACTTTTTTCGATAGAAATGAATAAAGTTGCCTTGAGTGCTTCTGACGACAAACGTTATGTTTGTGACGACGGAATAAACACATTAGCGGGGGAAACTGTAAAATTCCAAAATTAAAGAGAAATTGGGAAGAAGCTTTTGAAGGCGATCCTTGAGAAATTTTTGTCCAGTAAGCATCAGGAGTGTAACAGATTATTTTCTTTGAATTTGACTACCAATAAATATAAATGCATGTTTGGAATTAACGTAGTTTGACAAATACCGTTGTGGCGTAAACATCCACGATGGCTAAGGTATTTCTTTTGCTTTTTTTAATTACTTTTTATCGTATTAATTTAGCGTCTTCTACAAATAAGACGTTGTGTGTAACAAATTATTTACATAAATATGGATACTTAAATGTATCCGATGATCAAATTTCGCAAGTAATGTAGTTGGTTATCCGAAAAATGTTTCGGAAATAGGTTTAACCTCAAACATGAAGATGCATGCCGTAGTTAACACTTATTCCGGTCGCACGTTTGTATTTTATAGTGATATATACGTTATGGAATTAGATGATTGCAGTTTTAAGCAAAAACAACATAGCCTCATTACTAAAATGTTTCCTGGTTTACCCCCGAGATTAAATTCCGCGTTCAGATATATAAACGGCATGTTATACTTTTTCAAGGATAAGATTTTTTACGAATTCAATGAATTTAAAAATTCAGTAATCAGTGCGGGAAAAAAGGATCTTTCAGTATTTGGATTAAAGTGCTCGAAAATTCCTTCTTCTTATTTAGAAGTTGTAAATGATTTAAAGGATATTGTAACACGATTTGATAAAATGCAAAGTTTATTATAAATTATAATTTCACTTGCGCAGAAAATCAGTGTTACAGATGTCATTAAGGTGGAAACATCCGTTTACTTGCATTTGCGCCGGTCCTTCCTGTTGTGGTAAGACGATATTCGTGAAGAGGTTTTTAAGAAATTTACCTAATTTAGTCAATGGCCGAGTCGACCGAGTGATATGGTGCTGTAGCCCTGTAAGTGAACCTAATTTGCGCGGTTTACAAATTCATAATCAGGTGCCATCTTTCGAGAATTCTAATAAAATTCCTACTCTATATGTAATTGATGACTTGATGCATGACGCTTACAATAAGGAAGTTAGCGAGTTATTTACTAAAGGTTCCCATCATTTTAACATATCAGTTATACTCATTACTCAAAATGCTTTTTATCAGAGTCGTGAATCGCGAAACATTTCTCTAAATTCGAAGTATATCGTAGTTTTTCGAAATCCCCATGATAGACAACAGTTTGGTTATTTAGCGAGACAGGTGTATCCGGATAATCCATGCGAATTATCTAGAGTATATAAAGAAGCAACATCCAAGCCTTATGGTTATTTAGTGTTAGACCTTTCTCAAGAGACCGATGATCTCCTTAGATTTCGCACAAATATTTTTCCTGAGGAAGTTACGGTTATTTATTCACCTAAGCATATGATTGACGATGAAAAGGTTGAAATCTAACAAACATTTGCTCTATGCATTAAAGGAAGCAAACCCAAAGTTACGTGCGGCAATATTAAAATCGGCTGACGATAATTTGATAAAGGCTTTATGTGAATGCTGCCTGAATATCCTTAACGGTAATCATAAAATAAGTCCTACGTTTAAAGAAAAATTAAAAAAACATTGTAAGACATTGCGATTGTTAAGTTGTAAGAAGAATACATTAAAACGTAAACGTCAATTATTGATACTAAAGGGGGGCTTTCTTCCCATGCTTCTCGGCTCACTTTTAAGCGGAATAATAGGAAGTATAATAAAATGAGTTTGAAAAAAATGCATCTAGTCGCCCCTGATCTTTTTGAAAGAGAGCAAAACGAGCAGCAAATTTTAAAACTTGATGATGAAATGCGTATAATATTGAACAAGAAAGGAATGAATGATGTCGATAAATGGCATCTTTACCGACGTGTACTGGATAGGTATTTAGATGTCGTTTCGAAAAGGAAAGACCCACTATCTGTAAATATTTCAAATGTGAAAACGAATAAACACAAATTGGAGAGTAATAGCAGCAGTATTTTTGCAAACCAACTTAAAGCACATTGGGATAACTTAGACGAAAAATGGCTAGATATGCAGGAGAGAATAGATCACGTAGACAACTTAGCACAAAAAAGTAGAAAAGGACGTAGAACCAAGACGATCGATTCGAAAACGAAGGAAAAAAGTACATTGGACTCCGTACTTCTGGTAATATTCTATGACCCTTCACATCCGGCGAGTTTTTCTACGGCAGACAAATTATGGAAAAGTGTAGGTAAAACAATATCGAAGAAAAACGTTCAAAATTGGTTAAATTCGCAAGATGCGTATACTTTACATCGCCCGCTGCGGAAACGCTTTTGTAGAAATTTCTATGATGTTAGTTACATTGATGAGACATGGCAATGCGATCTAAATGATATGAGGGGTTTAAAAAAGTATAATAAAGGTTTTGAGTACATTTTAACTGTAATCGATATCTTTTCGAAATTTGCATGGGTAATTCCTCTAAAGAAAAAAACAAGTGAAGAAGTTATTAGGGCTTTTAAATCCATCATTAAAACCAGTGGTAGGAAACCGCTAAAACTTCAAAGTGATAAAGGAACAGAGTTCAAAAACAAAACGTTTCAAGAATTCTTAGCTCGTAAAAATATAAAATTTTATTATACTCATAATCCAGATGCTAAGGCTGCAGTTGTTGAAAGATTTAATAGAACACTTAAAACCAAGATGTATAAATATTTTACCAAATTTAATACACGCAATTATATTGATGTGTTACCGAAATTAGTAATGGGATATAACAATTCAGTTAATTCCTCCATCGGTATTGCACCTTCTCGAGTAAACGACATCAATGCATTTGAAGTTGGAAAACGAATAATTCGAAAACGAAATACTGATTGTTCACATTCACCCAAATTTCACGTTGGTGATCATGTAAGAATTAGTAAAGAGAGGATGCCTTTTACCAAAGGATATACTCCTAATTATACGACGGAAATATTTAAAGTCCACTCAGAAATTACAGCAGGTAACTTGGTTCCCACCTACAAATTAGAAGACTTGAATGGAGAATTAATTGAAGGTTCGTTTTATGAACCGGAATTAGTTAGAGTAAATTTATCAAATGGCACAGAAATTCAAATTGATAAAATACTGAAACGTAGAGGCAAAGGGAGCAGTTTGGAATATCTTGTCAAGTGGAAAGGATATTCCGACGATTTTAACTCTTGGATAAAAGCATCTTTGGTGAAACGATTATAATGGATGAGTTTTACCCGACTCTTCTTAGCAACAGTTCCGGTGAATATTTTCCGACCAATACAATTTCTCACTTTCGAACCAAATTATTTCAAAGGTTACGATTAGAAAGAGATAAATGGAAGGTAGGTTTATCGGAAATTTATCTTCCGATAATTATAAAGGTGGTAAACATTGACGACCATAAAAGAACGGGGGAGGAGGAGGAGGAGGAAATAGCGAGAAATGTGAGCATAAAATTACCGGTTCGTGAAACGTCAATAAACTTAGACAGGGATTACGACTCTGTTGAGGACTTTCTAAATAGTCTCGACCAGAACGAAAAAATACACTTTTTAGAAACCGTGCAAAAGTTAATAGACAGTCCAAAGGTGATGATAAAAGTACCAAATCATAAACCAGCGTTAATCCCGCCTGCAACATATAATTCCATTGAAGATCTTATCGACAAATTGAATATTGACCTTGATGCGAAGAGGAAACTCTTAAATATGAGTAAAACGAACGTTTTTGTAGAAATAGTGAAAGGTATAACAATTACCGTTCCAGCTGGTAAATATTCATCCTTCTTAGATTTGTTCCAAATAATTGATAGGGCACACAACTTTCAGAAAGATTTTACTAAAAACGCAGTAGCTAATCAACTGTCAAAATTTTATAACACCACCATACCCAATCGTCGTAGAGAGAAAAGATATTTAAGAGAAGAAAATAATGAAATTTTTGTCTACACAGACATTATTAAACCTCAGTTTGTAGGCGATTCACTCACTCGATGCTTACGAATAGTGAATGTACCTAATACAACCCATCACTTTTTCAATCCGATTTATTACTTTCCTGTGGAACGAAGCGAAATTGAAAACGTTGAAATATTTCTGGCTGATAAAAATGGGGTACAATATCCTTTTATGGGTGGATCAAAACCGTCGTATTTACTTTTACACTTTATAAAGCGTTAACATTCTAAAAATGGCTCATTAGTTTCGAAATGGCGGAACGACGCTATGAAAGATATTATCTCAACCAAATTGGAGGAGAAATAGGCCCTATTTATCATGCTAGTTTCAAGAACCAAAGAGGGAGAGGATTAGGAAGTATTTTAGGGGGGCTCTGGCGTTTCTTTAAACCTCTAGTTCATAGCGGGCTCAAAACGGTAGGTAAAGAGGCTATAAGTGCTGGAATCGGGGCATTAAGCGATATCGGGACAAAACCCGTAAAGGAAATATTACGTTCACGTCTAAGTGAAGCAGGTTCAAACTTGAAGAGGAAAGCAGCAGAAAACATTAAAACTATGAGTAGATCTGGGTTACGCATTATCACTAGAGGTAGTAAAAGAGGAATAAAACGGAAGGGAAAAGTAATAAAACGTTATTCGAAAAGGAGAAGGCTAAGCGTTAACAAGCATTTGGATATATTCTCACAATAATGGAGGTAATTCCCACTGCTTTAGATATTTTTCAACGCGATAATGTACAATCAGCCATATTAGGAACTCGTGTTATCCCACATAAACCACTTGCAGCTTTACCTGGGGCATCAGCAGTGGAGTTTCTGGTGAAAGGTTCCGGGGAATCTTACATAGATTTAAATGGAATTACCTTAAACCTCAAACTTCAATTGTGTAAGGCAGATGGTACGAATTATGATAACGAAGTCGCAGACGCAGATCAACCGGGCGTAGTTAATAATATACTACATTCGATTTTTGACCAATGTAATGTTTCATTAAGTGGTGTACAAGTTACGCCATCGGAAGATAATTATCATTACCGTAGTTATTTGGAAACTCTTAAATTACGGTCGCGATGCTGCAAGGACACACTTGGTATGTAATGGTTGGGTTTTGGATAGTGGTGTCGATATTAATTCTATGGGATCAACAAATGAAGGATTTCTTATAAGAAAAGAATGGTATAAAAACAGTCGAATCGTGGAAGTAGAAGGTCGACTTCATGTAGATGTGTTAAATCAATGTAAATATTTACTGCCTAAGATCGATATTGGTATTAAGCTATCTTTAGCAAAACCTAGTTTTTTTATTAAAGAAACAAAAGAGGCTTCCATTCTTAAGATATTGGATGCTACTCTACATGTACCACATGTTAATGTCAATCCTTCTATTTCATTAGCTCACAATGCGGCTTTATTAAAAGGTAATGTGATATATCCTTACAAGCGTGTGGAACTCAAGACATTTACTATAGCCTCTGGAGCACAGTCAATAAATTTAGATAATGTTATTATCGGAAAAATGCCGAACACATTAATCTTTGCTATGGTTGATAATGACGCTTACATTGGTAAGAGACAAAAAAATCCATTTGCATTTTCTCATTACAGTCTGACTAATTTCTCATTATACAAGAACGGTGTCCAAATTCCTCCTCAAGGTTTATCTACAGATTTCACCCATCACAATATTTGTACTCAAGCGTATCGCCCCCTATATTCAGGTATAGGCTACTATCACGGTGACAGAGGAAACCAAATAACAAAAGAAATGTTTAGGCATGGATTTTTTGTTTTAGCTTTTGACTTAACACCAGATAATTCGAAGCATGAGTATCACATTAGCTTGACGGATCACGGATATATTAGACTTGATGCTAAATTTGAAAACTCCCTTACTAAGACAGTAACATGCATAGCGTACGCAGAATACGATGCTTCTTTGGAAATTGATAAAACCAGAAATGTGATCATCAACTTTTCATAACCATGAATACCGTCCAAATTAACGCGCTCTTAAAGAAAGACTTTCGGACAAGAAAGCATTATCATGGAGTTTTTCCTTCGGATAAATTACCGAAAAGACCGAAATTAGGTCTTTACGTAATAAATTTAGATCCTTCTTATTTGCCAGGTAGCCATTGGGTTGCGGTACATATTATAAATAAATTTCAGGCAGAATATTTTGATTCATACGGTTATCCACCTTTCATCCAACCCATATCGAAATTTTTAGAACCGTTTAGTAAAATCGTTCAAAATAATGTTAGACTCCAAAACTATCGCTCTGATCTTTGTGGAGAATTTTGCTGTCTCTATGTACTTCATAAATCCACCAGTAAAACCCTCACCCAATTCCACGACCTCTTTTACCCTCATCGTCCTGACCTAAACGACTGTCGAGTCGTACAGCTCTTCAATCGGAACTTTGGAAAAATAAGAAGAGGGCAGCACTGTCATTCAAAATCCCAAGGATGCTTTTCCAGAGTCACCGCCTTATCGCGCTCTTTGTAAACAAGTACATAAAGGAAGACGTGATCAGTCATCATGACGCAGCCCGTGAGTGAATACGTCTCGAGGAGGAAGCGGCGAATGGTAGACGAAGAGGAAGACTGCGATTTGGCACATTCTCCAAAACAACAGCGGGGGGAGGAAACACCATCGATACTGAAACGACTGCTGCTGAAGGAAGAAGAAAGCAGCGATTTGGCGCCTTCCTCAGTACTTCTCCCAAAACGACAGCGGGAGGAGGAACCATCATCGGGGTTGAAACGACTGCTGGTGAAGGAAGAAGAAAGCAGCGATTTGGTGCCTTCCTCAGTACTTCTCCCAAAACGGCAGCGGGAGGAGGAACCATCATCGGAGTTGAAACGACTGCTAGTGAAGGAAGAAGAAAGCAGCGATTTGGTGCCTTCCTCAGTACTTCTCCCAAAACGGCAGCGGGAGGAGAAATCATCATCGGAGTTGAAACGACTGCTAGTGAAGGAAGAAGAAAGCAGCGATTTGGTGCCTTCCTCAGTACTTCTCCCAAAACGGCAGCGGGAGGAGGAACCATCATCGGAGTTGAAACGACTGCTAGTGAAGGAAGAAGAAAGCAGCGATTTGGTGCCTTCCTCAGTACTTCTCCCAAAACGGCAGCGGGAGGAGAAATCATCATCGGAGTTGAAACGACTGCTAGTGAAGGAAGAAGAAAGCAGCGATTTGTTGCCTTCCTCAGTACTTCTCCCAAAACGGCAGCGGGAGGAGGAACCATCATCGGAGTTGAAACGACTGCTAGTGAAGGAAGAAGAAAGCAGCGATTTGGTGCCTTCCTCAGTACTTCTCCCAAAACGGCAGCGGGAGGAGGAACCATCATCGGAGTTGAAACGACTGCTAGTGAAGGAAGAAGAAAGCAGCGATTTGGTGCCTTCCTCAGTACTTCTCCCAAAACGGCAGCGGGAGGAGGAACCATCATCGGGGTTGAAACGACTGCTAGTGAAGGAAGAAGAAAGCAGCGATTTGGTGCCTTCCTCAGTACTTCTCCCAAAACGGCAGCGGGAGGAGGAACCATCATCGGAGTTGAAACGACTGCTGGTGAAGGAAGAAGAAGAAAGCAGCGATTTGATGCCTTCCTCAGTACTTCTCCCAAAACGACAGCGGGGGGAGGAAACATCAGGGCGAAAACAACGATGATTGGTGGAAGGCGGCACCCTGAAACTCACACATCCTCCAAGCAGACCTATTCATCCTAGAGTAGCCAAGAGAAAAACTTGGAAAGACACTTACGCACCACTAATTCCACCATCTTTGGAAAATACACCGAGACGTCCATCCAAAAAGAAGATCAATTTAGAACAGTTTTTATTGAGCACTTGTTATTGCTTAAACGATAGTGGGACAAAGTGGATTTGTGTTGGTTGGCAGCCTTTTGAAGTGCGAGTGAAATTCGTGAATGTGAACAAGGGATCAGTTTCTTTGAGTGCTTCTCAGTGGTATGATATCATTGAACGACCGCAAGACATAACAGATTATTTTCTTTCGGGAGTGAAACCTTCCTTCTCCAAATCCCCATTTAAATTTGCAACTTATTTTGGTGTTAGACACGTAAATATTAAAGACAATTCCTTGATCGCCTTAAATGCTGATGAGTAGAATCGACTTTTGACATTTATTAAACCTTTGGATTATATAGTTAACCTCCTCATAGCTGAACTTCCCCATATTAATAAATTTTTTAACGAATTTCAAATTCATGGCAATGCTTTCACCATTATCACCTTCAAATGGTAAAGTAGACTATGAGAGATTAAAGCTTGAAATCCGAGCATTTCCCTCATACCTCTTAGAGGGACGGTCCCTGGCGAAAGGTAACTCTTCGTAAGCCTACCTCTAAGACGATGGCGTGTCGAAAATGCATTGTTGATTTTCAAGCTGCTTACGACGATCGTAAGAAAAATAAAACATACATTATTCGAGAATTATCCATTATCGACCTCGAAAATACCCGGCATCAGTCGTGGTTTTTCAAGTGTCCGATGTAGTATGTCTCGACCAGAGTAAACAGGTGGCTTATTAAATATTTTCATGGTATTAAGGAAACCGATGGTGACATTGAATATGATCAACTTGAAGTTATCCTCAAAAAATATACTGCAGACTTTGATTTCATTTTTGTCAAAGGTTTACAAAAGTATAGATTCCTCCAAAGTATTTTAGGCGATCGAGTGATTGACTTAGAAATATTTGGTTGTCCTTCATTTAATACACTACCTCACAATGATGTGTGTTGTTTACTACCTATTCATGAATATGCTTTCTTCAAGTGTTCTTCGAGAAACTGTCAAAAACTGAAAGAGTGGACTATGTTAAACATCAGTCACATAAACTCGAACATTTGTAAATATAAGATTGTATCTCCAAAAGATACTTATTCAAACCCGATTTAATAAGAGTGTAAACCCGATTTGTAAATATAATTGTGTCTCCAAAAGATAAATAAAACTTGTTCAAACCCGTCCGATTTCGTTTTATTCGTATTCCCGCCAATAGACGGTCTCGTGGACGACGGAGGAGGAGGGGAGCTATTGTTATAAGATCGAAAAGTGGAATGGGAGGACGACGGAGGAGGGGAGCTAATGTTATAAGATCGAAAAGAGGAATGGGGCCTTCCCTAAGATCGAAAAGAGCCCATCCCGCCAATAGACGGTCTCGTGGACGACGGAGGAGGAGGGGAGCTATTGTTATAAGATCGAAAAGTGGAATGGGAGGACGACGGAGGAGGGGAGCTAATGTTATAAGATCGAAAAGTGGAATGGGGCCTTCCCCACCATAATTTCGATCGTCTTTTTAGAGAGAGAAACCATTTCCCCGCCATAAATTTGGTAACGTCGCACCCCATTTTCGATCGTCTTTTTAGAGAGAGAGAAAAACATTTTCCCGCCATAAATTTGGCAACGTCGCTTTCCCGCCAAAATTCTTCGACCAATCACAATTTCCCGCCAAATTTTTTTGACTAATCAGATACATACGATCGTCATTTGTTTTGTCACGTGACCTACAAAATGGCGGACTGCGCTGAAAGCCTTAAAATCACAACTAGTACTGCATTAGTGGACGAATGATGGGACAGGCCTCTCAACCCGTATTAATTACGTCAATACGGAGCCCAGTTAGAGAAACTAACCCTGGCGGTGAAAGCGTTCTACAATAAAGATTCGAAATCTGTAACATAATCATAAGTGCTTATTTACACATTCTTTTTAGCGCGCAACAAAGCGTTCGCTAAAGCGCATGAAGGAAGTGTCGCCTGTTAAGACGCGCCACAAAGCGCACTCGGATGTTGTGTGCGATCGAAAAGGCTGCAGCTATTATGGACTACATTCTCTTATAAAAAATCCCAGATCTGTCATTCCGGAACGCTCGAATGTGACGCCGCTCTTAAAGAGCGGTAGGTTCGAGAACTATTTAAGACAAAATGTGTACGATATATTCTTTTATTATCGGTTGTTTACTTAACGACAATGAAGAAGATATGCAGCAGATACAACTTACTAATTACAAGTAATTTATAGACAAAATGTGTATTTATTAGCGCATTTATGATAAGGTAGGTACATTGTTATAACAGCAAATATTGCGCGAAATTTGTTTGATACAATAAATGGGAAGAAAATGAATATGCGTAATATTGTAATAACAAAATCATTCCAAGCGACAGCAATTTTCCATTCATCCTCAAACGACGACAATTTCCCATCATTCCAGCTTTTGCCGATGCAATCAACAAAGCTCAAGGTTAAACTTACGATCATGTTGGTATCTATTTTACAGAGCCCGTCTTCTCACATGGTCAGCTGTACGTTGCATTGTCAAGATCAGAAAATCGAAACAACATCAAAGTCATAATTAAAGAAAATTCTGAATAAGGTCGACATCTTGGCACTGATGAATGGTTTAAAAAGAACGTTGTTTTGCAAGAAGTCTTCCAAAATTAATGATAAAAATAAGATTTAAGTTTGCTCACAAACAAAAATTTTTAAAAATATACAATCATCAGGACTACTGCAACAATTCCGTCCTAGGACGGGTTATCGGCATAATACTTAATTCAAGCATACCCGTCATACATGACGGCCAATTACGCTAGTTTCTTAATAAAATCCATATTACCTGTACGCTAGACACGGTTCTTCTTCCCGTCAAGCACGTGTCCAAAAAACAAAGTTTCTCATAAAACCATATTTTCGGAGCGTACACTTCATCCGCAGCGCAGTTTTTTTTTAATTTCATCTACTGTCGTTTCTGGACGCCGCATCTTTGAAACCGTGCACATTTTTGCCAATGCACTAACCCGTTTACCACTATTGTGGTACTCTTTGCATTTTATGTCGTAAATTTCAATTAATATAGACACGTTATCCCTGCACCAAGTCGCCATTCTTTTTCATCGCTTGCTGCTATCGTTCCACGTTCAACGGATGCTACGGCGGGACTAAAAACTTCGATTAATGTCGGCCAGATTCGTGTATCATCGGGTGCGCTTTAGCTCACGAAAATAGAACGGCCCGCTATTCCGTGCAACATCGAGAAGGAAGGCTGGGGTAGTCATAGAAATGCTGTCTGCGCAACTCCCAGGACTTTTGCTGCGCACTAGGAAGAACGTGTAAATGTTACGACAGGGATAAGATACGGAGAAGAAAGAAACAACAAAAAGGTCGCGAGAAATTTTTTATACATTCCAAAGTGACGAGAATTTTCTAGTTGTTGTGTTTCTTGAAAACATCTTTCAGCGAAGGAGATAACGTGGGAAAATGTAGAAAAAATAAAATGTGGTGTTCATCGAATCCTATTTTTATGGAATTTGAACTGGTTTGACGGTGGAAGAGTTTCGAGTGATCGCTAGGTCGACACTTCTAGTGCAACGAATAGTAGATATTTATGCTTGTGCCGACTCCTCTTACGGCAACCGATCTTGTCGCGACCACCAATTATGGCAGGCGACCTTACCGCCACCCGCTTAATTCCACCCATCTACCAACAAATATAAAAATGCGATTGGAATACTTACAGAAAATCAGGATTTTCGTCAATATTAATAATGAAAAAAAAACGACAAAGATTGACTTTAACTCACGGCTTCGAAACCCGGTTCGTGACTTTTTCATAAATTATAGTTCAGTAATAGTTAATCCCTGTCGTCTTTTTTAGATGAAATACCACCAAGTTAAGGTCAATACAGCCAAGGTAATATTCATTGTGATATAAAATCATGCAATTAAAATTAACTAAAAATTTAAATATTTAAACTATTAAACATAACACTGTTCCGTCTCCACGACCCCCTCAAAATCTTTCGAGACTTCCTGGGATCGAACCGCTGTTTTTGAGAAATACATATATGAAAGCTTCACTGAGCAGGTACTCGGAATAATTGCAGCGGAGGCGGATGTATGGTGAGAAGATCTAGGCCAGCTATTCTCAAGTGCGGCCGCGAGGGAATTATCAGTTTGGCAACAAATAACTTCCCATTCAAACGAGAGCTCCTCTACCCAGCAACAAGTTCTTATCTACCAGATTTAATAACTCGACTTCTAATGGTTGGAAAGAAAAATACCGGATGTTCGAGAATATAATAATTTGTGCGATATGCAAAACAAAACTTCGTTAAGTAAAAACATATGAGGTGCGGCGCCGTTTAAGTACGCGTGAGTTGGAAGAATAAATATAGCGATATGACTTCGTGCAGAGAACTTGTGAACACGACTTGAAATGAATTGATTCGTCAACTACAATCAATAAAAATGTTCCTTTCCTGTAAAGATGAGCTAATTAACTGCATTAAAAGCTTGTTACTGCATTGCTTAGCAAAGAAAACCTTTCTTTAAAAATGATTATGATTGCGATATTTTCAGGTTGCATTGCTTTTTTCACAAGGAAGTTCCTGTGTTTAAAGCCGTGTCCAAAACTATGGAGTTGTTGGAGTAGTTGTTAAGAAAACCATAAACAATATACATGGAGTATCCTAAGAAATAATTGTGTGTGACACCACCAAAGAACAATATTGTGCTCCTCAACTATAACGCAATTCCTTAGTTAACACTTTCACAAATTAATTCTATTAAACCAACGAAAACATTCTGAAACGCGTGAATTTGTCTGCTACGATAATTCAATAGAAGAATATCCTCCCGGCAAGTGGAAGACCCGTTTTTGACTCCCGGTCGTAGCATAAATTTTTCCTGATTTCAAATTATTTCCATTCTCTTAACTTACTTCTATTTTATCGTTTGGTGTAATTGACATGCTGTCTTGGACAAAACATCACTAGCTTTTTTCGATGCCATTACTACACTTCTTGAGTGGTTAAATTAAACAAAATCGATAGAAAATCAATAAAAAGACGAGAGGGTATGCTAACGCTTTCAAAGCTGAAAAATGACTGACTAGGATTTAGGATGTATGGGCTGCAGCATTGGTCTGCGCGGCTAAGGAAAAGCGCTTACTGCGTAAAGGTGAAGCAGGGTACCGCGTAAATTGAAGCATTAGCCACATTACATAAAACGCACATTCCTGAATCAGCGTAAATTGAAGCCATGTAACTCGGGATCTGACTATTAATAATGGATAAAAAAGTATATTCAGATGCAGAATAACTTGATTCTCTAGAGGTTCTATCAAAAAATCCGAAAAATAATAAGTTGATAACTTAATAGAAATGTTTTCATAAAAAAAGCATATTAAAATAATTATTTTTTACCGAAAATCCACAAATTCATTTCTAAACTAAATCCCTTTAAGTAGGTTGGTAGTAAGCAAGAAATAAGCGCTTAAAAACCAAAGAATTGGAAAATTAAGTACTTATCGCGGGTATCTCCACTAGCCACAACAAAATTATGAACAACCAGATTCGCACTTCGGCTAGAATGCCGCCATCTTCAGTGGCAATTCACAAAAAGTAGATTCTAAAGGAACACGTCTGTCGGTATTTTTGTTGTTGATTTTTTAGAAAAAATCTTCGGCGTTTTAACCCAGGCTACACACCTTCCACCTCCTCTTGCAATAAACCTTCCGTTCCCTTATTATCTTCCCTTTCAAATTCGCACGCCCAAGAACTCCCTCCTCCCCCACGCGCACCCTTAATGTACACCCACATACAAATCCCCACTTCTACCTCCCATTCCGCACCCATATATAGACAACGAAAATATCAGAACATGTGTTCTTATTAGAATCTACTTTCGGTGAATTATCAATGAAGACGACTGTGTTGTAGCCGAGATACACATCTGGTTTTTCATATCCTTATTGTGGATACTGATAAGAATTTAACTCCAAATAGCAGCATAAAGTAACTAAGTCCTTATTCGTATTCCAAAGAAAACAATAAATACTGACGTTATGTATTAGAAACTACTTTATCATTACAAATAAAATTTCATTCTGTCATTCCCTCTTCCGTTCACGTCCCTAATTCGTGCGTGGCCCTAAAATGCAACCTACACCATACCCATCCCTGTGCTGATTACATATCGCAAATTGTTATGTACTAATGCTTATGCCACATCTTCATTGATTTCTTTCCCTTTTAGAAATGAATGCCGATTAAAGTTTATAAAATATCTTGTCAATATTTTGTCCGAAAATTTCGTTGTATGAACAATTGAAACGATGCATTCGGAGTACAGAGATTTATTTAGCATTTTACATGCACACTAGACATGGCGCAACAATACATCTCACCCAAGTGACAAAATTAACTTTAATGTATTAATATTTGTTGAACTTTAATTGTAAAAGCAATGATAATATAACAACTTTTTTGTAAAGCAAACGAATCAAAATAAAATTATAACCGAGCGATTTTCCTTCTAAGCAGTAAAAGATATAAACTGGATATTAGATATATCACAATAATGAAAATATGTCAACAACATATTCGTTTTTTGTAAACAAAGAGAAAATTATAAAGGATAATGAGTGTTCAAAAAAGTAACTAAAGGCACAAAATTGAAACTAATCTAAGTTCAAATTAAAATTGTTTTTATATAAATTTAACTTTTAAGTAGTTAAAAACAAATTGTCTTAGAATAATTACAATATTAATTACGAAGAAATATCACCCATCTTTACATGCATGTAAATAAAAAATTGGAGGGTAGGGAGACTGACAATGCCAGGGGATGGAGAGGTGGAGAACCTCTAAGCCAGGGGTTCCCAAACCCAGGATCGCAACCCGAACTTGGGTCGCGAAGGCCTTATGAGGGGTCACGGATGACCCCCAGTCCCAAAGTGAAAAACTGTAAATTTTCGATATTAGCAAGAATAAATGTAAAGAAGGACCACCAAGAGAGGCAAGAAATAAACTCGATCCTCAGCATGATCTGCGCTGCACTCTCTCCATCAATGTTAAACCAAGATTGGATCAGCTGATCACGAAGGTGCAACGGCATCATGGAAGCCACTAAAGGCGAGGGGCTTGCATTATCAATCAGCCGAGTAAACAGCGATATTTATATTTGTATTAATTTCAAGTAAATTAGTGCTTGCATCTTTCTTTTTTCTAAAACAATTTGAAAACTTTCCTAAAATTTCAGTGATTGATTCAGTATTCCCATTTTGTTTTTCATTCGCCCATTTCAAAAATTGAACTTTATACAGAAAAAAAAAATGTAAGAAATTGAGTGATTTTGTCAACAATGTTTTTCTAAATGCTTTATTTAATATTATGCTAATAAATCTACAATGATTTGATGGGATGCTAAGTAGGTACCGGTGTAGGAGGCACGGGGGATTCTACCAACATCTTGTACTCTAGAGTCCAAGTTGACTGCAGGCAACATGGACTCTAGGGTACACCGTTCCCAAACATGATGCCAGGTAAGACGTACTCTAGCAAGGCAATGTGGACTCGATTGCTTTAAATCAATTTTTCACGTATCTCTATACACAAATATTTTAAAGAGTGTGTTTGTTCCATATAAAGTCATACTTCGCGATTAACTACAGTTAAAAAAATTTCCATAAAAATACTACTGCTAAAACTAGCTAAATACACTACTTTTCAAACTGGAATATGCAGGGTGAAAGGCATAAACAATTTTGATTTCCATTTGAATAACATTGGAATATTTCAAATCAGTGTGCAGAATTTTAATGGAGGAGGGAATAGAAGAGGAGGAGGGGGGGTTAAGAAATCCTAAGGAAACACTGCCGAAATTGGTATCAATCAACTAAGAATTTTATAAAAAATACGAATATTGAGCAAAAAGATGAAAATGAAAGAGTTGAGGAGGGGGAGGGTTAGAAATATATAGTAGTATAGTTATATTTAATTAGTTAGAAATGGTAAAACTGCGCAAAACCGACAAAAAAAAAACGAAAATCTCGAAAAAGTTCAACAATGCAGCCGTTAAAAATTTGAATTTATTAAACAAATTTTCAAGGTTTATGTATTTCTGAATGTGTTACGGAGCTGAAATATCTTTTCTAGGTAGAATTAATAAAAAACGAAATAGTGATTATAAAATTTTGATATTTTAATTTGTCTCGCAGTAAAAAATTCTCAAATTTAAACAAATAGGTAAATGTTTATATACTACCGGGCGAGATAGGGAGCTGAAATTTTTAAGTGATTTAGAATTAGATTATGTAAACGAAGAAACATTTCAATGTCCACATGTTATTTTTATTGCAGCCGTTAAAAATTATTTGAATTTAAAGAATTGATGAAATGTTATTTCACTTTGAAATGTGGTATAACTTAAAAAATTTTGCAGTAACACTTTGTTGGAGATTTTTAAATGTTAGTGTCAATGCACTAAGCTCTACATAAATTTAAAATTTCATCTTCCTAGTACCTAAACATTTATCTGTTTCTTTAAATTTTAAGAATTTTTAACAGCTAAACAAATTAAAATATATAAATTTCTATAATCCTTATTTCGTTTTTTTACAGTCTGCCAATAAAAAAAATTTCAGCTTAGTAGCACATTCGAAAATACATGGTGCCAAAAATGTTTGTTTTGAATGTTTTTATGATAAATATCACCCTAAAGATTGTGCACAACATCTTTCCTAATAAGGGTTTTCGTTAAAATGAATTTCTAGAGTGTGTAAAAATATTGTAAAGTATTTTGTACATTTTGTTCTGTATTCCTCCTTTCAAATCTCGTCATGTATGGATCATGTTGGTAAAGCGAATCCGTAAAATTATGTTCGTGAAGAAGTACGCTCAATAAACTAGTAGATATAATGCATGGAATAAATTTTTTTTAAATGTGTATGTTTTATCGACGATATGCTAGTAATTGGAGGTCAGAAAAAATAAATAGATGGTCGAATAACAATTGTTGAATAAAAAAATGTGAACGAAAAAAAACAAATAACAATACAAGATGATCCAAACAGAGCTTATGATGTCTAATTTCCATTTAATCATTTATTTAATACTTATATTGAATTTAACAGCTTTAAAGTCATGTATATATATGTATATGTAGCTTTTTGTGTTCCCAAATTTCATAATTTAGCGTTATAAAATACTACAAATACATTCGAATGGAATATTTAATTATTGCACATATTAGAATATACGAGTCCAACAATAGTTGCTGCTATGGAAAAACTCTCGTAATGAGTGACAAAAACTGCAGAAACTCCGGTAGTTATGCAAAATTCGAAGAAATCCGATCGATATGAAAAATTCTATGATATAAATTAGAATCTTCATTCCATTCCTAAGAGAATAGTACAAATCCCACCCTGATATTACAATTCTAAGATATTTTAATGAGCAAAGAAAATTACCCTGCACGATGGATTTCAGATTTCCCATGCAAATCAAATGAGAAGGATAGTTCCTGAAATCGAACCCGAGACTTCAATATTCGCAACAAAAACTATTCTCGGGAGCTCGGCCCATGTAGCAAGAGATTTCCACCAAGTTTCATGAAAATCGGTATATTGGTTTAAAAGTTAATAGGGGGACGGATAGACAGACACAACGACACCATTTTGGAAAGTAGGCTAAAAATGAAGTAAAAAAACAGCACCCTGTGTTAAAGCAATCTTTGTGCTTTGCATGCCACCTGTGATGCGCTGCCTTGGTGAATGGTGAAATGTTTTGCTCACTCTGTTTACTTAGTTTTGCATGAAGGCATGAGTGCACGAAATGTGGATGGTGCATTCGGTGGCATGTGTTTTTGTCGAGTTACAAGAATTAGAAATTGGAACTTTTTATTAATCCACAATTACCGTAATGAGTATGGGACAAGATTAATTAAAGGAGGTGCTCGAACTGACACCCCTCAATCTGAAAACACAACATGTATCTTCTGAACAATGATTGCCTCGTTCGTTCGAAAATTCCCGCCATGCTGCGAATGGAATCACTAGCAGCCTAGATGCAAGGGAAATGGTCCACCTCTTGACCGACAGCATTTTCTTGATGTGACCGACCCAAAACAAAAAAATCCAGAGGATTGAGATCCAGGGAGCGAGTTTCCCTTACCACAGGGCGCTTAGGTATGAGATTTCTCACCTCATAGCTCGAACAGGGAACTGCTCCGGAGATTGGGACCGGGGTGTTTCTCACATCGGGCATGCCACCCTACAACCCCTATCATTTTGTCGGTATAATTTAGGAACACCCTGTATATATAAATATGCTTACCATATAATCAGAAGACAACACCAGGAAAAACCGATTTCTGTATATGAAAAACCAGGAGAACCGGGAAGTATCTATTATTTTTGTTTGTTACATAAATTTTATATAATACAAATGAACATGGCACAGCTTAAACATATATTTTTATCACTACTAAATAATTTTACTGATTTGTCCAATCATTTATTTTGTTCTGCACCCATTTAATGTATAAGGTATTGTGTTAATGGACATGTAAGAAAATTACTTCTACAGTAAAAACTCCATAATCCCCCCAAAAAATTTAAACCCTTTCAGAAGGTTAAATACCCATCCAAATTTTGTTTCCTGGAAAATATTTTTGAGTCACTTATATAGTATATAGAGGTTTTACTGAATTCACATCAGTATCCTAGAAAGCTCGAGTGCAGTGGCACAGGTCTATGATCAGCCTTGACTCACCCTTATGTTTATTTTCCAGGACAACATCAAACCAATCGGGATGCCAAAATAATAATTAAAATAATAAACCTGACTACTACAGAAACCAACTTTAAATACCTTAAATTCCAATGCAGATATTCCACACATAATTGGAGAATTCCATGATATGCTCCCGAAGACACCCAACATGAAGACTGATCTTTTATAAACAACAGAAGGGCAGGCAGTAAGACTAAATTCAAAACACCACCATCCTTTGTTCCCAAAACTGTTTCTAATCTGATAGATACAGCTTTTGGTCAGTCCGTAGCCATTTCATTATTCCGACTGGACAAAAATTTGGCATATAATAGAAATCAAATCTGTCGCTGTAAAGAAGGAGAAAAATTCTTAACTTAATTGGGTCTCCCACATTCTGGCAGTTGCTTTACCCAACTAAATTACCAAATCAGCTTACTTCTATGCTCTTGAATTAACAAGTATCTTTAAACTTGATATGATTGATGCATACACCATTTTTAATTATAATTGGAAAGTAAATTATACAAAGAAAAAATTAAAAATGCATGAATAGTCATAGGAAGTAGAAGTGATTGATCTGACTAAACAAGTAAACTTTAATCCATTTAGAAAAATTAGCAAAACAAGACATTAATTTCATAAAATCACACTAAATTAAAATTTGTAACTAAAGCCTCTGAAACAATATCTGTGCCAAATGAGTATTCTATACACTTCTTCCTACAACAAGTTGCAAGTGCCTCGGAACCATGATGCAAGGTTTAAACACACCAAGAGTGATAAATTCACATAAGAAATGATCAGCTATACTGATAATAGTAATATAATAATAATAATAATGGAACACCAAAGATTCTATTAACAAACAACTTTTTATAGACTTCTAATAGCCTAACAAAATTTTAAATTGCTATGGAACACTGTTATATGTACTGCAGAGAATATTGCAAAATATGTAAAAGTCAACTTAATAATAAAGTCTGCCTTTCATAAGGTAATTTTAATTCACTTCTAATATGTATTACTATTTAATGCAAATAATTTAACTCCAGAGGGATATATGGTTCGTGAGGTACATTATAACTGCTTATGTTAAATGTTTACATGGCCTATTTATGATATATTGCCCACATTTCAATTCTTTGTTGACCATTAATCTTGGTTCAAGGGTTTTAGAAAGGAATTGATAACTTAATGATTATTGAATGCAAAATTCTTTCCAGATGTCTTCATCAGCATTACAGTCTTTCCAGAAACATTCTCCTCAAAAATGGGTTATAATAAGATACCTAATATTTACAATTATCATGCACACTAAAATATGAAGTAAAACTAAAATAGAAGAGTAGTTCACCAAGATGACTTCTGAAAAGAGAAGTCCTTCATATAGTGTCCCAATTGAAAGAAAAAATGTGGGTCCCAAGAGCACTCTATGCGGCCCATGAAGCTATGATGAAAAGATGACAGTAAAATTTGATAAAGACAGTTTCACATTTTTTCAGTATAAATATCATCTCGAAACCTTTTCTGGTGGAGCTCTAACACTAAATTTTTCAGACTTGAATTTCACTAATATCAGACCACAGAATCCCTTGGTAACTTCTAATGTAAACATTCATCCTGCTTGCCGAAGCTCTCGTGACTTCCAATGCGGCCCTCCGAAGCATTCACAACTATTAATGTGGCCTGCCATGTAAAAAGGTTGGGCTCCACTGCATTACACTGATAAAATGGCAAAAATAGTTAATTGTCAAGTTCTTCAATTCCCTCTCCGATATTGAGAACTGAGTTCTACAGAGATGATGTGATCACATAGAAAGCATAACATAAAAATGAATAATGCATCAGTTTTATTTTATATTTTCAATTATTAAACTTATTAAGTAAGCTAACAATGGTTATGGTGGTGGAGTGGCTAAAGAGTTGGCTTTCCACACTGTGGTCCCAGGTTCAAATTTGGCAGAGGTTGGATTTTTCAACCTGGGATTGTCCCATCCCCCATTTTGTGTTATTTGAGGAGACTGTGCATGTCAGCGCTTTGTCCTTCCGTTAAGCAGTTGGCCCTCTTTGTGCTCTTCGTAAAGTGTAAGCTAATGCCAGCAATGGGTTTCCCTCCTCTCTTTTGTGCATGTCCTGTGTGGAAGGACTTGTGGCTATAATAGTCCAAGAGACTGATTAGCCAAAAAAGCAAACAAACATGTAATTCCAACTGCTACCTGCCACTAACTTTCCTGTTTTGAGCAAACAAAATTGTATCATTTGTTGTTTTATTTAACAAACCTTACGAGGCAATTAATGATATGACTTTCTTGTGCAAGTGTTCTGGCAAATATGCACTCCATAAGGCCTGCAATGACTACTTTATGTGCGATGGAGTACACTCCTCACTGCTTACAAAATCAAAAAATGAATTACTGAGCCCAACTTACTGCCAGAATCCATTTGATGATTCAGATTTTGGATATATTTATACAATGGTTGAAAACAATAGAGGTGCATTTCAGGTGAAACATCTTTGTTGGTTATTAATCAATTCTTGATTCTAAAATAGAATGGTCATTTTAGTAAGTTTCAGTGAAAATGCAGATTATTAAAATGTTATTTCATAAGGGCTATGTATCAAAATGTATAAAATGTGCACATAACTAAGGTTGATCTTTAAATTACTCAATTCGCTATTATTATTATCAAAATTCTAGTCGTATAAAATACCATGTGAAACCCCTACAACAGGCATTACCTTAATGATGTAGGGATACAGATGTTTAAGTGCCCCATATATCCTTACTTCACTCAATTTTTACAGATCAAGTTATTGGCAAATACTAAAAAAAAACAAAGCCTAAAAGAACCAAATTCCTAGAGCGCTATGGCCTCAATTCAATACAGCATTCATACTGTGCTTTTCTATGGAAGATGCAAGAGATAATGTATTTGCAAGATGAAATCGGCTGTCAGATTCTCCACTCTTGAGAATAGATGGCATAGTCAAGAATTCCAACTTGGAATCTGATAATATGGCAGAGGGAGAGCTTTCGCCAGTTCAAACATAAGAGATGACTGAAAAAACGGAGACATTAGCAGTAGATGATGCAGCAACTTTTCTGTACAGTGTTTGCTTGGAGATGTTATGAGGCCTCCAGCACTCTTCTTTGTTGTCAGAGCTCAACTTAGACAATAAACCTTGTAGTTCTCAAGCGACCCTTATCACCAGAACCTGAGAGAAAATATATAAGGCAGTAAATAAGGATTCTCACATGAATGTTTTCTGAAATTAATTTCAGAAAGAACAACTGATCATGCAGCATTGCCCAGATAAACAGCCTTCAAAAACAGCTAATTGATGCATGAAGGCATTGCATGAACACAGAGGTCATCATGAAATGAACCATATATAGCTTCAATGCAACTTGCAGAAAATGAATTACTGTGTGAATTCTATGGAGTGAAAAGGTATTCCTTTAGACCAAGGCTTTACGTGTAACAAATAATTCCAAGTAATGCACCACTTAAAATAGTAAAAATTTAATCTGAAAAATAAATTGCCCAACATCTCTCTCTACTTGAAAGAAAATTTCATACCACACAAAGTAAAATAAAATGCTCACAAAAATCAACTTTCAAAGCATTAACTTAAGTTAAAATTTAGGAATGGATTCATCACAAGCATGGCAAAAGAAATTAAATCTATTCCTCTGGCAGAGATTATTTAACTATATCACAAGGAAGCTGCTAAATGTTGTTATAATCCTAAAAGCATATACTCTTCAGACATGAAAAATAAAATTACCAGTTATTTCTCAAGAATACTGTCAAATTTTGCTAACAGGACATGCTGCATAATTTTACACATTGATAAACATTACATTTCAATGAATTACTATTGTAGTAAATGCAATAGATTGTAATTAATCTACTAACCTACATTTTCTAAATGTTGCCTGGGCATCATGAAAACGTTCCTCAGCAGATTGCCTTCACTCCTTCAGCTATCAACTCTGGTGCACCCTCTTCTCCTATGCACGATTCCCTTTACCACCCCTACCCTTTCCCCTCTATCTCCCCTCCTGTTATGGCAAATTATTTCTCCACAGTGCCCCTCAACTTCTTTTACTACCAAATCTCTTGAACCTACACTCTCAAACTTTCCGAACTACTAACCTGCATCTCTCCTACCCACTTTAGTGTATCTCTCCTCCAAAGGCTGCCTATAGCTGATGAAGGGTGACTAACTCAATGTTATTTCCAAATTCCTACCATAAGTCGCACTGGAGGTGCAGGCCAAAGTCTTCCCTCAAGTATAAATAGGTTCCATTCAAATTGCTTCGGCAAATAAGGTATAGAAGTTAATATATGGAGGTTTTTTAAGATTTACAATGCCCTTCCATTCTTACTGTGTTTCTTGTGGATTGGAGATGAAAATTTGATGTCCCGCAACTCACTCTAAGCTGAAAATGTTTCGAATGCACACTTTCATACCATTGGACTTCCAACAATGGACTTCTTTCAGTCAACAAGAAATTAGTTATCATAGGAAGAATTTTTCAAACTAATAAGTTCAAGAAACATGTTACCTATCATTGGTTAGGGCATAGGTTGAGAACATTTCCAGCATATGAGATCTACATGAGAAAAGCCACATACTCAAGTTGAAAAAAAGGCAGTGCAGGGATGAAAGATTAGTGAAACAAATATATGACCCTATGCATATTAATACTTAATTATTATGGAATTATAATCAGTTATTGCAAGAGAAAGGGCAATTTAATAAAACCAAGATTGCTGCATATGTTTTTTGATTGGCAGAAGGCCTTCAATAGAGTAAATTGGGTAATGCCGATAAGGATATTAAAGGATATAGATGTAGATTGCAAAGACAGGAATCTATATATTAATCACATTGTAAAGGTCAGATTGTAAAATGATGACACCAGCGAAGTAAATATCGGCAAAGGAATAAGACAGGACTGTTGCCCATCACTGATCCTATTCAATATGTATGGAGAAAGATTAATGCAAGAAGCGCTACAAGGCACAGGAGATTTCAAGATTGGAGGAAGGATTATAAGAAGGGTAAAATGGATGATCAAGTACTTCTAGCAAGAAAGGAAAAGGAACTCCAGAAAATTATTAATAGACTGGCAGTAACAAATAAAAATACAGGATAGAAAAAAGTCATGTGAATGAAGAAAAAAACTTGAACAGGTACCTATTGAAAAAAGCAAAATGCACCAATGAAATAAGGCCTAGAATAGTGAAAGCAAAAGCCAATATCAGAATAAAGAAACTCCTACTAACAGGAAATATTAAGGAAGTTATCTGCCAGAAATTGATAAAATGCTATGTATGGAGAATAGATTTGTATGTGACAGAAACATGGACACCAAGGAAAAATTATATCTCTCTATATTATAATCTTCTAAAGGGCTAACTAAGTGATGCGTGATCGGAAAATGACCATTATGCACAGGCGTGTAATTTCAGTACTCTCCCCACCACCACCTACCCAGGCAATGAAGCTGCGGTCACCCCCCTCCTTTCTAATGGAATGGCCCAGCGACACGTGATGGGAAAATAACCATTGTGCCCAGGCACATTTATCCCAGCTCTGCCAGGCAAGAGGCTGCCGAGGTTTCCTGCCATTCATGCTCTGACTATAATGGAGATAAACAGCCATTCTTAATGTTCCTAAGTGTGAGTGTTGGTTAGTCAAAATGAGAAAGTTTTTGACTTTTTTTTTTCAGAAACATCCTTAGCACATGTATTTTCATATTTTTCAATCATTACAAATAATAAGAGGGTTCAAAAACTTGAAAATAAATCCACCGACACACTAATCACACGAATAATACCACATACAAAAGACTAAACGAGGTTGAAAAGTGGTTTATGTTTGTTTCTCGTGGGAATTATTTTTTTTGCTTAAAGAAGAGTGGCCAACTTACCAACTGCACCTTCAGTGCTTCCATCCAAACGCGTTTGCATATAAAACTACGTAATATACCTATTTATATGTAGACGTGAAATGGCCTCAAAATGACCCTAAATGAAAATCTCTTTCTTGCAAAGATATTACTGTCAAATAATTCGTAACCAAATGGTCAATTCATTGCACGTTAAATTCATAGTGCATCAATTTATCACACGACAAACTCATAGCGCATCAATACATCGCAGGACAAACTCATCCCACGTCAATTCATCACGGGACAAATTCTTTGTGAGACATATGCATCACAAGGCATTCATCACAAGACACCATGACTGGTGTACAGCAGGGGGAGACACTTGTTGGGTTAGGAGTTACAAACTGCCATACACCCTCCAATCTATCTCGCCTTGTCTAACTCACAAAGAGAATTGCGATTCTTCCTACCATCATCAAAATATATAAAAACATTTTGTTTTGGTAAAATGTCTCCCCCTGCCATACACCAATCATGGTGTCGCCTTCCAATTTGTCTCTCAACAAATTTGTCAAGCGATAAATTGACATGTGATGAGTTTGTGGTATTGATTGATTGATGATTGATTGATGTACAATGAATTTTTCGTGACAAATTGACATGTGGCAACTGATGGTGATGAGTTCTTATAGAATCAGAGGAAGTATGGTTACACATTTAATCAGTTTTTTTTGAACAAATGAAACATAAGATAAAATAATTGAATCTACTGAAATTTTTCATTGCAAACTTGTGATCCAGATTTCAATTAATACGGTATTAATTTTTTTAAATTCATTTTAAAAATTGTTTTCTCAAATAAAAATTTTAACAAACCATTTAAATTAATAAATGAACTAGTACACCTATACTGAATATGTGTACTCAAACTATACACCATATACATTGGGCCTTGGATTCACAGTCATCTTGGATTCGGCCAAATATGGTATTTAAAACTCTTGAAAAAATAATTATTCCTCACTTCACGTTAAAAATTAGCAAGGTTTGTTCCAATTGCATGCTCTCATAGAAGTTATACTCTTCAAACTGCAGGTGTAATTGTCGTCTGCTGCTGGTGCACCAAACAAAAAGTAACAAATATGTTTAAATTGTAACAGGACATGCATAAAATGCTGGCAATCTTGGTGAAGGCATTTTCAATGCCATATGTATCACATTTCCTACCTATTAGAAAATTGCTAAAAAACGATATTACTTATGCTACGACTTAATACATACGTACATTATTAAGTTGATTAAGAACATTAAGTTTGCAATTCTAAATAAAACTCAATACAGGCATCCCTCACTTAGTACTCGTAATTGGCTGCTGAAAAACAGATCACTAACTGAAACCTCATTAAGCGAGGGAGATATTCTAATAAAAACTAATGTTAATAGATTTAATCCATAATTCCAAACTACTCTCAATACTAATGAATTCACAATATAAGGTATATTCTCGTTCTTAAATAAGAGAAACAATTAAAATATTTAAAGACGTGTTTTTCATCAACATAAAAATATACAGCATTTTATCTTACCGTCGATCCCGCTAATTTCCAGAATTTCCAAACAACTTGAGGTTCGCCGCCTTCAATTGATTGTATTACTTCAAGTTTCACTGAAAACGAGAAAGTTTTTGATTTTTTTTCAGAAACATCCATAGCACATGTATTTTCATATTTTTGAATCATCACAAATAATAAGAGGGTTCAAAAACTAGAAAATAAATCCACCGACACACTAAAAACAGAATAATGGGTCGAGTGAATAAAAAATAAGCAAATGCTTATGTTTAAGATTTCCCTCACTTTTTAAGCAAATGCTTAATTTGGGGTGAATAAAAAAATAGCATTTGCTTTTGCTATAAAGAATAAGCATTTGCTTATTTTTAGGAATTTTCTTAAGCATTTGCTTAAAATTGTGTGAATAAAACCGAGCTTTTGCTTAATGCTTTAAGCATATGCTTAAACTTTTTTAAGTGAGGTAAAGGGCTTGCTAAAATATTTCCTAGTACTCTATTTTCATGATAATTGATCCTAAATATAAATATGGTAATTTATGGTGACACGAAAGGTTAAAAAATACGAGAAAAGTTTCAATAACTAACGGTTATAAAAATTTATATCGTTTCCCTGAGAAAATGTTAAGTACCTATATTTCAAATCTGTTACTCGGAGAATATCAAGAGAGACGTGGCAGGGTACTGTCTTCCAAACAGAAGATAGACATTTTTAAGGTACTTAAGTGATCACGAATTTAAAATAGGAGTCGGGGAAGATCACTACGTACAATGCACAGCTGTATGTAAGATAGAAAAATTTGTGGCCTCCAAAATCACTATAAAGGCAAATGACTGGATAAAATTACTATAACTAATTGAATAAAAATACACCCATGATTTGTTATATTATCGATTTCAGTTATAAAAGAAATAGTTTTAAAAAATTATTAATTAACTTTTTAAAAAAATATTATCCAATATATTTATGTTTTTAGTTTGAAATTCAACTATGTAAAACTTTAAATGTAAACAAAAACAAGTGAAGGAAGAGATGCAAAGAGCTTTCTTCCGTAAAATTTAAGCATTTGCTTGAAACTGAGTAGCAAATGCTTATAAGCAAAAGCAAACTTTTATTCACTCAATATGAAATTGATGGAATGATATGATCCGATTCCCGGTCATAGCAGACTTTTTTCTCGTTTCAAAAATTGTTCCACTCAATATGAAGCAAATGCTTTTAGCATTTGCTTATGCTTTTGCTTAATGCTTTAAGCATTTGCTTAGTTTTTATTCTCTCGACCCATTACCAAAGACAAAAAACTAAACGAGGTTGAAAAGCGGTTTACGTTTGTTTCTCGCGGGGATTATTTTTGTTTTAAGATGAGTGGCCAACTTACCGATTACACTAACTGCGCCTTCAGTGCTTCCATCCCAACGAGTTTGCATGTAAAAACTACGTAATATATTTATATATATAGACGTGAACTGGCTGCAGAATGACCCTAAATGAAAATCCCTTTCTTGCAAGGATATTATTGTCAAATAATTCGTAACCAAATGGAAGTTAATGGAGAAACTAATAAGCGATACATGTAGAATATACGAATAAGAAAATAAATGAAGGCGACTTGTTGCGGTGAAATCGGAGAAGATATATTAATCCTGATATCGAAAGTCGAATGTAGATTACCTGCAATTAAAATAGCACCAAAAACTATAGAGTCGATTATATTGTTTCTTGATTCGATATTTTGTTGTTTAAATTAATTATAACACCTGCATATACTAATTAGGCACAATAAATGTTATGAAAAATTTGTGTATGTAATTTGACACCAAAACAATGGGTCGAGTGAATAATAATTAAGCAAATGCTTAAAGCAAACAGTAAAAGCATAAGCAAATTCTTTCAGCATTTGCTTCATATTGAGTGAATAAAAGTTTGCTTTTGATTATAAGCATTTGCTACTCAGTTTTAAGGAAATGCTTAAATTTTACGGAAGAAAGCTCTTTGCAACTCTTCCATCACTTGTTTTGTTTACATTTCAAGGTTTACATTAATAATTTTTTAAATCTATTTCTTTTATAACTGAATTCGATTATATCATAAATTATAGGTGAATTTTTATTCAATTATAGTATTTTTATCCAGTCATTTGCCTTGATAGTGATCAGTGGCGGCTCGTAGCTAAAATTAGTGGGGGTGCTGCTCCAGAAAATTTTTAGCCTTTGTTTTAAAATTGTGTAAAAGGGAAAAAACATGTATAAAAAGAAAATTTATTCAGGAACTTGATAAAATCTTAACAAAAAAAACAAACATTTTTTACTTACTTTAACTTAAATTGTTACAGTTCAAGCTTTTTAAAAATGAAATTCATTCTTCTTGTTTTAATTTGTGCAAAAAGTTCAATAATTTTCTCCTTGATCTCTGCATGACAATTGAGGAAATTTTTCTCCATTGAAATTACTGCAAGTGCATTTAGTCTTTCCGAATTCATAGTGCTTCTTAAAAAAGTTTTTATTCTTTTCAATGTTGAAAAGCAGCGCTCTGCCTCTGATGTAGTCATGGGAATTGTCAAGAGGATTTTTATCAGTTTCGTAATTTCACTAAAAACATCATCTAGATTATTTTCCAAGATAAATTTCAGCAGCTCAATTAATTTGCAATATTCATGAATATCAGTCCTACAATAGAATACTTTTAGTTCAGTTTCAAGCTTTTCTTTGTCAATCATGGGATAAGCTTTAGTGGTCAGTACTATCTCTTTTGTGAGCTGTTCATTCTTAAATCTAGTGAAGCATTTCTTGTTGAACAATTTAGCAGCTACTAAGTGTTTAGCGGAAGAATATTATCACATTCAAGAATATGGTACACGGTTTTTAAGCACAACACACGCTGAGTAAAAAAAAACTTCCTTCCACCATCATGCCAGAGCCGGCACTGCGAGAGCAACAGTGCTCTCTCTACCTGGCAGTCCCGCCTTCCTCCCCACCCCCCCTCCTATGTGCGCATGCGCACAACAGTCAAACACCACGTCGCTGGCACTGTGAAGCGCACAGTTCCATACAAAGATTTTTGTATCTTTTTCATAAACTGGGGGATGGCTACTGAAGTACTGACATTAAGCTTAAGGAATATATATTGTACTATAAAAATAAAGAAAAAAGGACTCATTATATTAAATGTTATCGATAATATCAAGTGGAAATAGGGGGTGCTGCAGTTCCGCAGTGCCTATACACGAGCCGCCACTGATAGTGATTTTGGACGCCACAAATTTTACTGTCTTACATACAGTTGTGGATTGTAAGTGGTGTTCTTCCCCAACTCTTATTTTTATTGTATCTTGCTTCATAATGCAATATTCTTTTTTGTTTGATGGATGTAGGGTTGCCACCTTTTTTTGACCCGATTCCCAAACATTCTAATAAAATTTCTAAAAAACTACGACCATAACCAAACAGTGTAAATTACATTTGCTAACTGGATTAATTATACTACAAAGAAGTTTCTACACACATCTTTCCGAGACTATTCAATAAAATTATTTTAAAAGGAGACAAAAGAAAACTTTTGCAATCAGGACAATCTTTTACCTGATGCAAATAAAATACACCTTTAATTTTGTAGCAAAAAAACTGCTCTACCCGAGTAAGCTGTAGAAATCCTTTACAAAGATGCTAATATACAGCTCAATATAAATATTCAAAAGAAAGATTTTTAACATTCTTTAGAAATGAATATATCAAAATAGGTTTTCATTGGAATCAAATTTTGGTGCCCCTTTGGATAGGCGCCTGAGGAGGTCGCCTCATGTTTATATTCGCAATTTCTTAGTCTGTTTTTTAAATATAATTGGTAGAGGTATTATTATAGCATGTTACATGAATGAGAAAACTTGTTCATACGAGTATTTGCTTGCAAATTGGCAGATGTGACACTGAGCAAATATTCGAAGTTGCGGAAATTGCAAATGAGGCAACAAAATAACTAATTTTTAGCAGTCGATCCATGATGAGTAAACAATGGTGGGAAGAGAATAGAGACGGCAATACTTTTTGTGTCGGGTGGAATTTTTGGGTACCCGAGTCATCAGACATGACAAGGTTTCCTTATAATCACTCGCCCACTAAATTCTTCACTTTCAAAACTATTTATTCATTCTAACCTCACAAACTAAACCGATATATCGATGCAAATGCAATAAAATTTTGAGATCATTCTTTTAAATTTCAGATATTTCAATGGTGGAAAAACGAAATTCTTTAAAATTGTTTTAAGCGCCATGCGCCACATTTGTGAGGCGGATGTGCCAAAAGTGGCGCATGCGCCATAGGTTAGGCACCACTGACATATAGTGATAAACTATCGCTTAACATATAATAAATGAATATTTATTTGCCAAGCAAATAATTAAATGAAAATCATGCTTTTATAAGAAAAATAAAGATGTAATTTAACCGAGGAAAGTAGAATTCCGAATTAATTCTTCATCACAAAAGAGGATAAATAAGCCTGGTAAACACAATTGTGCAATGAAAAATTTAAAGTTACCTCTTCAATCTCGGATTCTGTAGCATTTCTTTAATGCTAGCGTAGATGATTTTCTCAGTTCTTCTCACTAATGAATTCACTTATCCTCCCATTACACAAGCAATCTATGGGTGTAGTACGTACAATGGATACCAAACACCTAAAATTTTCCAAATTACCTAACCGTTCGGTGTTCGGTATAGCATTGGTACCAAACACCGAACAGTTTGTCTGATTACCGAACAGTTCAGGTGAAAACCGAACAGGTGGCAACTCTAGATGGATGTCATGATTCCTGTAGTTATCCACTTTGAGGAAAATTTTTTCCTCTTTGTTTGCTGGACGCCAAAGTAATTGCATGATTAAAACAGTTCAGGAAATTTGAAATAAATATATTAGTTTTCATCAACACTTTTTTCTAAGTCTACTTACTGACCATTGAATCTGCCTTATGCTATCCTTAAATTTCTCAGCATTTTCAAAGCTGAATACACGACTTAATTTATTTTGAATAACCCTCTCATTAGATTGAATTTTTTTGGTAGTGATATGAAAAGTGCTCTGTGATCCGATAATCCTGGCTCCAGGAGAAGAATTCTTTATTATTATATACCATATTAGTAAAAATGTTATCTGTGCATGATTTTGTTGTAGGTGTTACCCTAGTAGGTTCATCAAAATTATACATATACCCTTGTGATTCAATTAAATTAACAAATTTATTTACAATACTATTTTGTGAACCATAAGAAGAATCAGAGTTATTATTTTTGTTTAACACACCTATATTACAGTCTGTGGCAATCACTATTTTCTTTTTCTTATCCCTTTTTTAATTTACTCAATAATGATTCTAATTTTAATAAAAAGACCTCAGCAGTTTGATAATATGGTGTTCTGTAGATAGAGATAATTATAGTGTCTAGATTGACCAGTTCTATAAATGACCCCTCAAATACACAATCTTCATCCAATATTTTCAGGTCTTCCCTTATTTTAAATTCTAAACCCTCATTTTCCTTAATTAAAATACATGAGCCACCATGAATGGAATTTTTTCTAGTATAATAGTCAGCCACTTTATAATTCCTAATCTTATTAAGCAGTTCATTGATCAAGCTTTAACCAGTGTTCATTAAGGCAAAGAACTGAGATATTTAATTTATGTACATTATTCAAAAATATTTCTAAATTATCAATTTTTGATCGCTAACCTTGTATATTAATATGAATCAGCCACATGTTCTTTTTTGTCTATTTCTCAGCATGAGATACAGAACCATTTTTACTTTCTTTAGTGCACACATCAGAAATAATGCTATTCAATTCAATTAATTTTTCAGGGTATTCCAAACTTTTCACACCTACTGCAGCATCAGCCAGTTCCTCTGTTTCTTATACAGTAATATAACATTATCAATAGCTTTCCCTAACATATTTGAACCTTTGCAATTTAAACGCAACCCATCATTTCCTAAACAACTATCATCTAGATATTTATTAACATCATGATATATTACTTGCCGAGCTTTACATGCCCATCTAATATTTTCATTAATATCATTTATGAAGGCATTCTGAACATCTCGTCTATACACAACCGAATTTACAACAATACCTGCTTTAGGGAACTTAACTTTTGTTGCTCTTATCAATCCATAGATTTCACCCATCACTTCCTCTGGGCAGCTGGCTCTCCTTACATTGTTGGTTCCCACATGGAGAACGATGATTCCTGGTTTGTTTAAGTCCTTAAACGCCATGTCTTCAAATTTCTTGTTAAGTTGCTCTCCCCTGATTCCAAGAAAAACCTTTTCACATGCACTGTTCACTTTTACATGTTTAATAATACAGTCACCAATCACCAAGATATTATTTTTATGCACATTTAATGTAGTTTTCTGAGTGGAGGAGGGTGGAGTTTTGTGTTTCTGAATGGTCATGGGGGAGAGTACACTACTTTGAAGGTTTATCCACCTGAATTTGGATGTTCCACATTTATTTACATCCCTTTCCAGAGTCACATTTTCTTGATTTCTTCTTTCGAATGTTCTTTTTTCTGCACTTGTATTACCTGGCTTTGAAATTATTATTCCAAATCTGTTATATGTGTCCCAAGATTGATTCGAACAATCGGTATTCGGTGAAGTCACGCCTAACCTCTTATTTTTTTTAACAACAGAAAAACTGTTACTTTCCTTACAAGCTTTAAGTTCGACCTCAAGCTTATTTTTTAAGCATACCAGTGCTCTATAGAAATATTTTAACATGATAAAACAAAGTTTCGTAATATTAAAATGTAAAGTAGTTTTTATTTTGAAATGCGCTATTAAAACAAGACAAAATTAAAAAATAAATTAAAAATAATTTTAAAATAACAACTTTCATATTATCATATCCCCTCCCTATGGACTGCATAACCTTATCGAGGTGAGAGGGTTTGTGTACTCTTATGAACCAAAGAGCTATGCCAGTAGGAGACAATTCTCCTGGTAGGACCATCCAAGCCGGTAAGGTCTGAGGGGAAGAGTCAGACTAAGAAGCAGTCTTGGGGCTTTACATCCCCGTGCAAGGGCAGCAGCTTGTACAGTAACTCTGTAGGTGGTGATCATGTGGATCTGAACAGATACAGATGGGTAATCACTCTTGTGAAATTCCAATGAGGCAAAGCAAGAGGAAACTACCTCATTAAATTTCCCATGATAGGGCTGAAAAGCTGCAAATATCTCTATGGATCTCTCGAGGGTAAAATTTTCCAGAGGTAAAATAGTCCCCCAATTGGATCTCTGGGTGAGAAATTAAGAATAGGCACATGGAATGTTAGGACTATGAATTCTGGGAGGAAACTAAAGAACTTAAAAAGGGAAATGAGAAGGAATAATGTAGGTATAGTAGTTCTTAGTGAAGTTCAGTGGGAAGGAGAAGACAAGATAAATTCAGACGAATTTAAGATTATATACCTGGGAAGAGAGAAAAGGAAAGGGGAGTGGGTATTATGATGAGAAGAGAGATAACTGAAAGAATTAGCAAGGTAGTGACAGTTAACGATAGATTAATAGCCATAAAACTTCAGATGGAGCCAGTAGAAATGCTTATAATTCAAGTGTATATGCCAACAACTAATGCTGGTGATGACAAAGTAGATGAAATGTATAAACAGATTATGGTGATATTGAGGTGCCATATGACAAAGAAGGTAAGCCAGAAAATATTGAATTAGATGAAAAAGAGGATGTGGGAAAGGACCAGTATTCTTAAGTCTGAAGTTAAAAGAGTGATTGATGACATGAAAAGAAGGAAGGCTGTTGGGAGTGATGATATACCAGTGGATGTTCTTAAGGGTTTGGGGTCAAAAGCAGTTAAGAAACTCACAAAATCCTTTATCCAAATATATGATACTAGCATATGGCCCGAGGATGATTGCTAAGATTAAAGTTAGGGGGGGTGAGGCAGGTATATTTCACCAGCGATATTTAATATTTATGCAGAAACGATGACAGAAGAAGCGTTGATGGAAGAGATAAAATTTAAGATAGAAGGTGAAAGTATTACGACCATTAAATATGCAGATGATCATGGATTAATAGCAGAAGATGAGAAAGAACTTCCAAGGATGACAGGCTAGTGAAGGTTGCCCAACAATATGGAATGAAGATCAATGCCGGGAAAACGAAGGTCATGGAGGTTTCAAAAGCAACATAAAGAATTAAGTCTACTCGTAAATGGCCAAAAATTGGAACAAGTAGTTTCAAATATCTTGGCAGTATTTTAGCGCAGGATGGAAGTAGTACACAGGACATCAGAAGTAGAACTGCAATGGCAAAAGCAGCATTTAATGAGAAGAAGGAACTTTTCACAAGCAAGAACAAATTTAGAAACAAGGAAAAAATTAGCGAATGCTACATATGGAGCATAGCTCTTTATGGTGCAGAGATGTGGACAGTAAGAAGAAAGGAGAAAAATATTTAGAAAATTTTGAGATGTGGGTATGGAGGAGGATGATGGAAGTGAAATGGACAGAGAGGAAGATAAACAAAGAAGTATTAGAAATGGTTGGTGAAGAAAGGACACTAATAAAACAATTAGGAAAAGAAAAGCAAATCAGATAGGGCACATATTGAGAAGACAGTATTTACAAAGAACAATCTTAGAAGGTAAAATTAGCGGAAGAAGAGGAAAAGAAAGAAAAAGAATATTAGATAATTTAAGGCAGGATTATTTGGAGCACTTATTATGTAAATAAATCCATCCCAGTCAATTACTTTCAAAAATATTTATGCATTCCAAATTCGTATAAGTGAAAATATTTTCTGCACACACAAGACATTTAAAATGCTAGTTTTTCCAAAGTAATGTAAATGCTAATTAAGTTATGGGGCAAATAATAGTAAAATGATTCTCAAATAGCAGTCCCACAATATTGTGATATGTCTGATAAATTATGTAATATAATAAAATTTTCTTGCCATTATGGAGATACATATTATTGTGAACTGTTTTATACTATCAACTAAATTATATTTGTCATTGTATAGGCTAAATCAACAGTGTTCCCTGCATTATAATACATTTCCACTTTTCTACAACATTGCAGCAATGTCTCAACTCTTAGCTTCCATACAGCAACTTTATCTTGTAATTATCATTGTATTTATCATTAGAGATGTAAAATAACATGAAAAAAATAAGTATGACCACAGAATACAATAAAATTAATATTTATAGTCTTTATGGACATGTAAAGTACACAAACTTTGGGGATGGTTATTATGAAACAATTCAAATTACAACATTAAAGTACAGTTTCACGGAATAATGTAAAAATGACATGCACATGACATATGATTGTAAATTACAAAGAATGTGGTTGCTTGTAAAACTTTATAGGTTTCCAAAAACCGCAAATACATTAACTGAAGGAATTGTTCTGCTTAAAGCTTTGACTATGCAGAAAGATGTTGCTTCAGTAAAATGAACTACACACATCACACAACCAAAATAAATACCCTAAAAGGTTTCAAACGATAAAAATTACTACATGTGTAGCAAAAAACATGGATAGTAACTTTATTTTCATACATTTATAGATGGATACAGATATGGACCATCTTATGCATATGCCAACAATTAATTGAATTGCTTAAACATTTTTATAAAATAAAAAAGTTCAATCAATTTTAGCTGTTGAAAAGAAGGAATGAGAATACATTACCTTTTTATTATTTATTCTATTTACAACACATCCCTGAACTAATTGACTGATTTTAAATCAACAGCTTTAAGATATATAATGAATTTAACAATTATTCAAAAAGAAGAATAAGCTTTAGAAATTTCTGTAAGTCTTTCTTAAACAAAATATGTGGCATATTTTCATCCACAATATGCTAGATGTACGATAGGGTTTATCCTCATATGCTTGCATATGTGATCATAGGATCTCATGCATTTTACATGCATCCTTGATGGTTGTGCAACTTTGTACCATTGTGGCTCTTCTTAAATCCTCTACAGATTCATTGGTTTGGCATATTGTGCAGATAAGCAGAGGTAGAGTTAAGAAGACCAATCCTCTGTTTTTGTTTCCTTTGTTCTGTCATCTGCATAGTAATAAAACAATTTAATTAAGTTACAAAAACAAAGAAGAGAAAGCAATCAAAGACGAGAATATAAATTAAATGACATGTTTTACTATCTTAAGGATATTTACATTTTACTGGAATTCCTTATGCTATTTATAATTACTGTATGAACCCAAAAGGAAGACAACTTCGAATCTGAAATTACCACAATAAAAAATATCTGTTCAGGAAAAAAATTTGTAATACCAATGTTTAAAATAACATATGGTGGTAACTTTGTGAAATCCGCCTTCGCATTATATTTCCTCCCAGCCTCACAATTGTTAGTTTCTTCAGCATAATGAACCACCATTAGCTTAAAATTTCTATCAAAACTTTGTCTTACATCTTGTGATACAGTCACTTTTACAGAGGTGCTTTTCTTTCCTACACAATATAGCATTTCAGTCCTAAGTATTGGGATAACTTACCATATTTACCTGAATCCAAGACAAGTTTTTTTTCCAAATTTCACCTTGCAAAAATCAAGGGTCATCTTAAATTCAAATACTAAGTGGTATATCATCAATACATGATGGTCAATTCATTGCACGTTAAATTCGTAGTGCATCAATTCACCACACGAAAAACTCATAGCGCATCAATACATCGCAGGACAAACTCATCCCAAGTCAATTCATCACGCGACAAATTCTTCGTGAGACAAATTCATCACAAGGCATTCATCACAAGACACCATGACTGGTGTACAGCAGGGGGAGACACTTGTTGGGTTAGGAGTTACAAACTGCCATACACCCTCCAATCTATCTCGCCTTGTCTAATTCACAAAGAGAATTGCGATTCTTCCTACTATCATCAAAATATATAGAAACATTTTGTTTTGGTAAAGTGTCTCCCCCTGCCATACACCAATCATTGTGTCGCTTTCCAATTTGTCTCTCAACAAATTTGTCAAGCGATGAATTGGCATGTGATGAGTTTGTGGTACGATGTATTGATGCACAATGAATTTTTCATGTGACAAATTGACATGTGGCAACTGATGGTGATGAGTTCTTATAGAATCAGAGGAAGTATGGTTACACATTTAATCGTTTTTTTTAAACAAATGAAACATAAGATAAAACAATTGAATCTACTGAAATTTTTCATTGCAAACTTATGATCCAGATTTCAATTAATACAGTATTAATTTTTTTAAATTCATTTTAAAAATTGTTTTCTCAAATAAAAATTTTAACAAACCATTGAAATTAATGAAAAAACTAGTACACCTATACTGAATATGTGTATTTAAAATATATACCAAATACATTCAGCAAGAAATTAGGTCATAAAATCTTTTTTCTGTTTTGACAGTTTGCTAAAAGGGCCTTAGATTCAGAGTCGTCTTGGATTCGGGCAAATATGGTATGTAAAACTGCTGAAAATAATAATTATTCCTCACTTCACGTTAAAAATTAGCAAGGTTTGTTCCAATTGCATGCTCTAATAGAGGTTATACTCTTCAAACTGCAGGTGTAATTGTCGTCTGCTGCTGGTGCACCAAACAAAAAGTTACAACTATGTTTAAATTGTAACAAAACATGCATCAAATGCTGACAAACTTAGTCAAGTCATTTTCAATGCCATATGTATCAAATTTCCTACCTAGCTAATTACAGGTTTTGACCTATGTTTGTCCATACTCCTGTTCCACCAGTACATACAAGGTGGAAAGCCACTTCTTTGTACCTTACAAACTTCAAGAATGTGAATTAATGTATTGCATTAATAAATTAAATGTACTGTATTGGGTGTATAAATAAATGCATTTCATGGACATAGAATCAGCAAGTTCCTGCAGCATTTAAAACTTGGAACTAGATTTTAAGACGATTCCTAATTTTTTTGCCGAAATATTTGGAAAAAAATCCTTGTCTTCCTTTCGCGTTAATACAGTATTTAGAAGTTGTTTAAAATATAAAACAAATTTATTGACTACTTAAATTTTAGCCATACCTTTTTGTATGACAGAGGGGAAGTGACTTTCAAACCAATGTTTTTCTAAACAAACTAAACCTTTTTAGAGGTCAATGCATTGTCATTGCTGTATCAGCCCAAAAAATGCAAATCTTCTTGATATTTTGCACCAATTGTTTCTTTTAATACTGTGTCTAAACTCTCTTCCAGATTTTTTTATTAAATAAAAACAAAACATATGATTACCTGATCTTTCAATTCTGTAAGCTGGTGAGAAAGATTAGCAACAAGTGCTTGCGTTGTTTCAAGCTGAGCTTGCAATGTCCTCAGCTCAATTTGCTCTCCTTCCCCTTCATCAGCTGCTAAGGACATAGCACGAAGACGTGGGAACCAATCCAAATCACGATCCTTGAAAAGTAAAGACAGTCATTGGGAGCCTAATTCATCGATTAATAGAATTTATTATTTCCAATGTAAGAGACAATTTAACTTTAATGACAAAAAATTTACTTTCCTCTCACTGGAGCTTTATTCAAAAACAGTTATTACAACCTCAAGTAACATTAACACAGCAAAACTGACAGAAGCATTGAGAGCAAATCAACTTTTTCCAATCTAAAAATATCACAACAGTATTTTCAAGACTTTTAATGGCATTGAAAAACTTGAACCTTTATTGTCTGGATTTTAATTCTCCACATTGCCTCTCTTGTCTGGATTAATTACATTTTTTTTACATATTACTCTGAAGGAAAGTTATCTCAGTGATATCACCAAATCATCATGAGTCAGTAAATAGACATTAAAATACTGCATCACATTGCATTGTCATATGAGGTCACATGGTGGAAAGCAACATTACTCACTGACCGCATAAGGACATGCATGGGCGATAATGGTTAACCCTTCCAGCATGTGCGACATACCATTTGCATCCACACTTTTCATTAAGCAATGTTGCTTTTCCAGCTCTAATTTACGACCTCTCCAACAGATATCTTATGAACTCATATCTTCTACTGACTTTCTTAGGCCCCTTCTTGTCTGTGTTTAGATCTATGATTTTTCTTTTATTTTTTCCTTCCTCATGTCCCTTGCTTTACTCATCACTCAGTCAGTCCAAGATGACCTCAACCTCTTGTGTGTTAGATGAAATACAATTTCTCGATATTTTGGATGAAATTAGTGCAAGTAACACAACAATGACTCGGAAGAATCAAAAGGATATTCTGTTGAATCAAGTGACGAAGAATTAGAATCAGGAGGAGGTATTATCTGAGGGTAATGTTAGTTTTCTGCAAAAAAGTACGTTTGGGATGATGTCGACAGTGCTAATGCTCCACAGCCCTTTCCGTGTGATTTGGTTGGTAAACAATTAGTGCCAGTTATCTGATATAAATGGTCTGTTACAGTACTTCGAGTTGTTTTATGATGAAACTCTCATTTCTTTAATTGTGCTCGAAACGAATCATTATGCAGAACAATTCTTGACTCGCAAAAAGAATGCAATTGTGGCACTCCTAATGCTAATGAAGTAAGAGTGTTTATAGCTGTAATTATGTTGATGGCTGTGGTTCAGAACCCTACGTATAAAATGTATTTTAGCAGAAAACTTTTAGTAGAAACACCTTATTTTCCTGACATTATGAGCAAGGAAAGATTTTCATTACTGAATAAGTTTTTACATTTTGTGAATAACAGTGATAAAGATATTGTAAAAATAGATCCTAAATTGTATAAAATATTACCAATTAGTGAATATCTGAAGACTAAATTCCAAAAAGTGTACATTCCCGGTAAAGAAGAGTTGACGAGTCATTGCTGTTGTGGAAAGGTAGGTTGTCTTGGAAGCAATATATTCTACTGAAAGCATCCTGATTTGGCATAAAAATGTTTTGAGTTGTGTGACCCATCAGGATATCTGTGGGATTTTATTAATTACAGTGGTTGAGGAACAAAATTAGACTGTGAAATAACAACAGAGAAAGACCCTTTATCGACGAAAGTCATACTTAGTTTGTGTGAGAAGATGTTAGATATATATATATATATATATATATATATATATATATATATATATATGGATGTCAACAAGGTGTTGGGATGAGGAAACCCAGTGAGCACTCACCAATCAGACGACTTCAGGTTGGCGAGGCCCCGGGGATGTCGAAGCGACACACGTAAAATAACACAAAAACACAGAAACATCACAAACGTCAAGCTTTCGGAACTACTCCTTCTTCAGCTACAGAGTTGTTGACATCCATATATTCATTTTACCTTTCCTTTTCCGTAAGTTGTTGTTTTTTGTGTGTGCGTGTGTGCGTGTGTGTGTGTGCGTGCGTGCGTGCGTGTGGGTGGGTGGGTGGGTGGGTGGGTGGGTGGGTGTGGGTGGGTGCGTGCGTGTGTGTCTGTGTGTGTCTGTGTCTCTGTGTGTGTGTGTGCGTGCGTGCGTGTGTGTGTGTGTGCGTGTGTAGATGTATATGTATGTATATATATATATATATATATATATATATATATATATATATATATATATATATATATATGGATAATTTCTTCAGCAACCCCAATCTTTTCAACGATTAATTGAGAGATCAAAAGATCCTGTGGGGACTGTAAAAATAAATCGGAAGGGAATGCCTAACAAACTCTCAAAGAAATTGAAAAAAGGCAAAGTGATTAGCACACAGTGTGGAAAGGTCGTAGCATTGAAGTGAAGGAACAAACGCAATGTGTCTATGCTAACTACAAAACATTCGGACACTGTGCAAAGTGTTACTCGAAAAGGTCATATAGAAACTGTGAAAAAGTAGACTTGTATATTAGATTACAACAAATATATGGGAGGTGTGGACTTGAAAGACCAACTTTTGGAAACGTTTTTGCTCGAAAGAAAAAGAACAATGGTTTGGAATAAAAAGTTGTTCAAGCATCTTGTAAATATATCTGTTATGAACGCTTATATTCTTTATTATTCTGCAGGAAACTAAAGAGACCATTTATCATTTAGAATTAACCTTATAGATAGAATTGTAAGTAAATATTTAAGTCATAATGAAGAACAACGGAAAGGATGACCCTCGGATTCTGACTCGGAAAGTACATGGTTGACAGGACATCATTTCATTGAAGAAAATCCAAAAACCGGTGTATATAAATAGGAAGAAGGAAGTGTATGGTATGTACTAAGAATAGAAAAAGAAAAGACAAAATATAGGTGTAAAACTGCCCTGGATAGCCTTCATTGTGCTTAGCACCATGTTTTGAACGATATCACACGCAAGCGAACTACTAAATCCAAAAATTCAACACGACATTTATCAACCGGGACTAAATAAATGTATTTATTTTTTATTGGATAATATATGGCATCCTTATTAATATGTAATTTTTTTCAGAATTATTTGACAAATTAATTAATAAGTTAATCAGCATTAAGTGAATTTTTGCACAACAAAATCGACATCGCTGAAATATAGTCACGCTGAGGGGTTTAAATGCTGCAGAAAAAGTCATGCTTGAGGGGTTATTATTGAATTCTCAAGGGACTAGAATGCTTCTCAAGTAGATAAGCTCTGCATATTTAAAAAAATATATATAAACTGCTAACATGCTAATATGTATCTACATATTCTTGTATCATCAATGATATCATATTTCTCACCTTAACCATTGCATAAACATAACTCTCTGGTCCAGTGAATTCAGTTGGATCCTTCACTTTCACTAGGACAATGAAGAACAGATAATGCCACATATTATGCTCACATTTAAAATGCTCCTCAAAACTCACAGTCTTGTTGTCAAATGCCGACCTATTAAGCCCTAAAATAAAAAATGAATCATTTACACAAAGGAATCTATTTTCAATTAATTGCAAGTAGGCCTAGCACAGAATGCCAAAAAAAGTTTTACATCAATACTTGAAATGGATATTAAATTGGTGAAAAAATGAAGCGCAAAAAAAACTAACTCATATTTAAGTAAATGAATTCATAATTACAATTTCTATATATTAATCAACTGAGTGGATAGCAGCAAATATGCTCATAAATCTGGTTCATTAAAATCTAAGCAATTTTTTTTAAATTTTGTGAAATTCAAATTAAATCTTTTAAAGCTAATTGAGGAAGTTTTACAATTTTAAGAGATGAACAGTATTTGAAAGTAGCCCTAAAAATATCAAGAAAAAATTCCTTTATTCCAAATTATCATGCAAGGATTTTTACATGTTTTTGCTATTCTGATTCATAATTACTTTCTAATTGTTGATAAAGGTTGACACAGAGTCACAATCACATTTACTGTAAGGTTGTTTCAAGTTCTTTGACCTCAGATACTTACCACAAATAAAGCATGTGTTTTTTAAGATCAACTCTTTTTGTTGTTTTTCACTTCTGAGATCAGCAAATGTGTCAATAATAACACCAAAAATCAGATTCAAGACAATAATTATAACAATGAAGAAGAAGAGCAGATCATAGACAACTCTTGCAACAAAAAGTGCTTCCTGAAAAAACCAAAAGAAATACATTTTTAATACTGAAAATCCTACACATTCCCCTTTATATGTACATTTTATATTTTGTAATAAAAATAAAGATAACAGATGACAGGCGAGGACCATGCCTTGAGAAATGCCAAAATTTCCATTGAAAAAAACTTGAAAAGTTATCTCGCATTATTGTAAGGTGAATGCATAAATTATATTTAGAAATTTGCATATGATAAAGAAGGATAAAAATTATGGCTTAATTAGATTTGAGAAAAAGATTTATTTCATTTCAATATTTTCTATAATAACAAAGTAAACTTCTTAGAATGTCTTAATAATCAATGCATTTCCAAATACAGTATAAAACCTTTTATCTGGATTCAACTTTTCTAGAAATCCAGTTAATCGGCTATTTTCATAACTAGTGCATTTTTTCCAAAATTTGTTATGAGAAAGAAATTTAAATTTGGTGCCTTGTTAGTAACTACCCGGCTTACCACCGTGTGTTGGACCTGCTCCAGTGCTCCGAGCTTTTGTTTTTTCAGTGCCTTGTTTGTATGTTTGTTTACTAGTGTTAAATATCTCCTTTTATATTCTGCCCTATAAAATGTCTAAAAATCAGAAGCTCAGGTGCTTTAATGGACTCAAGGTTTTTCCTGTGCACTATAAGGCCAATAATAGAGAATAGAGCATGGATTACGTCTTCAATATTTATGGAGTGGTTTGAAAAAATTATATTTGTAAGTAACCGATTACTGTAGCATTTTTATTATTATACAGTACAGGTATAGTTTATAGAAGTGCTGAAAATAGAAAATATTATGAAATGGAATGCTTGTTCTTGTAGTGGAACCAAAAGCAATGGGCATGAAATAAATGATAGAACATTTACGATCGAGAGTTATTTACTACAATGAAGAAAAGTGAAAAAAATATTTTGTATTATTTTCATTAACACACAATGACTGCCCACTGAATTTGTTAACACACCAATATTACTAATGTTTGACCAGACGGAATAATTTTACTGATGTGTGTGATGAACCGGAACGTAGCTCCTGTGATTCCAAGCACTGTTTATGAGTATATTCCAGATAACCAGAATTTCCAGGCTATCTCTACATCCAAACCTTGCCAGATAAAAGGTTCTATACCGTACTTTATTTCCAAAACTAATACTTGCCTTACTGCTCGGAGCTCTGAGAATATCACCTATACCTCCACCGTTCCTAAGTCCCTGATTGAGAGTAGTAACAATGCACATGACTAAAGAGTCACATGCCCGTTCTTTTACTTCTCCAGACACGCTTACCATTGTACTTGGTTCATTAACTGCAATATAATAATTTATTATTACATGCAACAAATTGCAACTAGGCACAACATTCACCAAAGTTATTCTATCAATGCTAGATAGGTAATGAAAAAAATTTGACAAAAGTCATAGTGCATAATTCTCAAGAATAACAAAATGCTGGAATTTATATCACCTTCTCTAGAATATCTCGACTGAGTATGATTCACATCACATTCATTGAATTCAGAGCAAGACTCGTCCATATGTACCATGCTGGTGTTTTCTGCAGCAACATCTTGCACTGCTACTGCTGTGAATCGTAAAATAATATCTGCTAATGTTAATAAGCATATAACAAATGCAATGAATCGAGTGGAAAACATTTCAATTGTCTAGTACAAAAGTTAATAAATACTTGTGGAGAAAATATTTTTTTAAATGATCCACATACCGTATTAGTCCGAATATAGTCCCTCCCTCTATTTCTGAAGCCTCAGTTTTGGAAAAAAACTTTGAACCCCATTACAGACCTCACTTTTTAGCCTACTTTTCAGAATGGAAATAGGCTTGTAGCTTTGTCGTTATATCTATCTGCCTGTCCATCCCCCCTATTAACTTTTGAACCAATAGACTGATTTTCATGAAACTTGGTGGAAATCTCTTGCTACATGGGCCGAGCTCCCGAGGATAGTTTTTGTTGTGAAGATTGAAGTCCCGGGTTGGATTTCAGGAACTATCCTTCCCATTTGATTTACATGGGAAATCTGACAACCACCATGCAGGGTAATTTTCTCTTGCACATTAAACTGTCTTAGAATTGTAATATCGGAGCGAGTTTAGTACTATTCTCTGAGGAAAGGAATGATGATTCTAATTTTTATTGTAAAATTTTGCTTATCGGCTGTATTTCTTAGAATTTTGCGTAAATACTAACGATTTTGCAGTTTTTATCACTCATTATGAGTGTTGTCATAGCAACAACTATTGTTGGACTCAGATTCAGTATATTCTAATATGTACACATGTTATTTTTGCCACACAAATATGCATGATCAATTTAATATTCTGTTCGAATGTATTTATAACATTTTATAATGCTAAATTATGAAATTTGGGAACACAAAGAGCTACATATTCGCGATGACTTTAAAGCCAATATAAGTATTAAATAAATGGAAAGTAGGCATCATAAGTTCTGTTTGGATCATCTTGTAATATTCTAAAGAACGAGTTTTAATATGTACGAGCAATTTAGTTACAGCTATCAATTTACAATGAAACGGTGACATCATGTTTTGTGTGTTATAGTTGCAAGCATAATTTAAATATGTATCAAGTGTTACTGGACTAAATTAAAAAATTTTAATTTATGAATATTATTTAACCTTTAAAGGACTGAATTTAAATGACCTGGTAAATCCTCCCGGCCGGATTTTTTTGGCATTTAATCTTACGTTAGGACATGACTACGTGTTATCCTTCTTAGCAGACAAACCAATAATGATAAAAGCACAAAACAAAAACTATCTTATAGATAACGTTTCATATTAACCCATATATTTTTATAAATTATTGGTAAGCGAAACTTCTATATAAAAAAAAATAGTAAATACCTTGAATTTTGGATAATATTTACTCCCAAATCTGGAAGATCCTCAATTACTGCCGTATTTATTTCATAGTCTCAGTTGAACTTTTGTGTGGAAAATTCGGAAACACGGCGAAAGACAATGCTACATCGCACTCACCACACTTCACTTGAACTGTGCGACGAATTCCATTTTCCGAGCATACAGTGCATCGTCGTCTTCTACCTTGATCTGGCCAATGGCGAGTATGCCGATATTCCAATCGAGTCAACTGTTGATTGTGAGCGCTTGGACGTCCCATACGTATAGTTGGTAAAGTGGGTTCTTCTGTTGCCCGCATTACTAATTCACGAATAAGTTTTTCCCGAAATTGTTTGTGCGACACAGTATTACCACACACAGAACGGTAAAGTATAAATGCATTCAGCACTGTCAAATCCAAGAAATGAAAAAATAATTTCTTTGTCCACTTCCATGTTTTCCTCGATATGGAATAACTGTTTGCCATTCGGTCGCTAAGATCAACGTAGCCCATGTTGCGGTTATAGTCTTGGACAATCTGAGGTTTTATAGCATTTCCTCTTTCATCAGTGTAGTTTCCATCTGCAGGAGTGCGATGCATGTTGCTTAGAAGGAACACTTCTCTTTTATCTTTCCACACAGTAGCAACTAAAAATCCTTTCTTTAGCTCGTATATCCCCCTTTTTCAATTTTATGTTTCGCCTGTCCCAATTCGAAGGCATTCCTTTTCTATTAGGTCTTACAGTTCCACAGGCACTTATTTTTTCTGTGTAGATCGATGAAAAGATCGGGAGAAGAAAAATAGCTATCCATATAAACGGTATGCCCTAATCCCTCGAAACATTTCATTAGGTTGACAACTGTCCCATGCATCGCTGACATCCCTGACGATGCAGCTTCTCTTTGCCGTCCTACATAAACATGCATATTTATGGTGTATGCAGTCTGATCACAAAGTTTGTAGATTTTCAAGCCAAAACGTTTATGTTTTTTGGGGATATATTGTTTGAAAACTACGCGACCTTTAAATTTCACTATCACTTCATCGACAGCAAGGTTTTCAGAAGGATAATTAACTTCCCCATATCGAGAATTTAGTTTTTGAAATAAATCCCGTATTTTCCAAAGAGGATCATAGTCGGGACTGTCTATTTTTGGGGCATACACATTGTTAGAGAAATGAAGGTAGCGTAAAATATGAAGAAACCTATCCCTACTGATCGTTTTGCCAAAGAATTCACAGTAGTACAACTCATCTGTGGACCAATATTCTTTGATAGTGTCTCTTCCGGTGTGCCCCATCAACAATGATATAGCGACAAACTTTATCATTTCTTCTCTGGTAATCTCGGGAAGTGATGTTGATGGTTGTTGTTCAAGCGATTGAAGATATTGTTTATAATAAATATTGGTCTCTAAAACAAGCAATTCAATAATATCATCCTTCCATAGCATTCGAAAGAAGTCTATAGGTTCACTACTTACATTCAAATTAGGCGCTTTAGAAGTCTTTATTCCTTGGGCTTCCCCAATAAATGACTGTTTTTCACGATTATCTGCATCAGATCTGTTTATCCATTCCGTCAAACGCTCGAAAGAAACTGACCTCATCATATGGTAAAACCTTCAGCCGAAATACCCACCCTCTTTCCCAAACGCCTTGGGTTGCATATGTATGTCAACACAACCCCTACTCAGGCATGGTCATCTGTTTCTTATCTCACGCACTTCCAAGACCTAATAGCTGAGAAAGAAACAGCCTAGAAAGAGCTTACATGGCCAGAAAAATTCATTTAGATCTTTGTTTGGAAAGGCAATCTCACATAATGAAGTGACTTGTCAACCATAAATAACAAAAATTCCAGACCGGAATATTCCATCCCAAGCTCTAACCTAGGGGTGATAGTTGGACGAATATGTGGAGGGAAGTGTTCTATAACAGATCTGAGCAGAAGAAGCATTTTTTAGAGAGGGAAACGTAAAAAAAAAATTATTTCGGACAAAGGAACTTTTCGCGCATATGCTGCGGCCAGAATTTAAAGCCCACTTATCCGCGCACATATGTTGTGACGGCCGTCCTTTAAAGGTTAAATTCCATTCGTATCATTCAGATGCTATTGACAATGGCTACTTGAATCATGCCTGTATAAGAAAGTAATTATCACCCGATTTTCAGTTAACATATTCTTTTCATAATTTATTTTACCCGTATTTTTGTTACTTCCAATATTTATGCCTTGGAATATAACATCAAGGAATACATTCTGTAGATAGTTGAAACACCTTCAACACCTCAGTATGATTTATGTAAGTAATACTTTTATAATGTGATTGCATTATATACAATCAACAGCTGCCCAAGCTGGCATCTGATCAGCTGACAGAATTGCCTACAGCCCTATGGATCACTATGGATTGATGGGTAATGAAGATAATTTCTTTCATCGTAGTGACATTTTCTCTAAAATAACGATAGGTGGCACCACTACATATCAATATTTGCATATTTGTGACTTAGGGAAGGAATGAAGTTGGCCAATCAATGCTTTCAAAGCAATAACTTCTGCAATTCCAGCTATTATGAAAATACGAATGTTAAGGCAAGGATTCCAAGAGTGAACAGAAAGAATTGAGTTACTGAGGCATATGTATCAAGAAATTCTCCATAAAACAATCAAATCAAGTGAGGACATTAATTGTTACCTATACTTACTGCCGGCAGTGATATATTCGTTTGCTAATTTTTTGGGCATGAATATAGTCCCCTTCCCTTACTTTTCTTACTAATATTTTGGTCAAAAAGGGGAGGACTATATTTGGACTAATACAGTAAATAAGAATATCCTAGCTTGAACAAGAGATGAAAGCAGCTTTTCTTGTGAAAAGCAATGGAAAGTTTCTGATTAAATTGCAAAGTCTTATTAGGCTTCAAGAAGTTAAAACATTGAAATTTAAAGGTAAGCATTCGGTTTAGTCATAAATGTTACTTTGGCTACAGTTTTCTTTCAATTAAAAAAACAACATCCTATTTTTGGAATACCAAGATAAAAAGGGTAGTCCTGGAGTTTTGCAAATATAGAAAATTACCACTATAAAATATGAATTTTTGGATAAATCTTAAAAACAAAAATGTTAAACCGACATTAATAGATGAAAAGATGCATGACCACATGGATAGAATGGCAGAAAAAAGGATACCAAACATATTTTGTTACTCATATCAAACACGATGAAAATGAGAGAACAAAGAAGTTTGGAATTGCCTACTGTGGGAATAGTACTTATAAAATGATTACTTTAGAAATATACTTACCAATTACTTCATCATCAACACTCACTAAGAAATCATCTTTGAAAAACATGTAGCCTATAATGGAGAACATATAAACCAAAATGAGGGCTAGAACAGCTGTTAATATGATTGAACGTCCATTTCGAGTAACTGATCTAATAACATTCAATAAAGTCTCTTCTCTATACACAACGTCGAATAGCTAAAACAAAAATAGGCAAATTACTTTTAAAATTCTTCAGTACAAGTTAATCTAAAACAATAACTCCAGAGGTAATTAAGTGCAGCATGAAGAATTATAATATTTTACCACTTACTAAAACAGAATAAAAGAAAGGATGCATACATAATCCCAGAAAACAGAAAATTAAGTATGCAATATGGTACAATAGCTCTGCATCAGTTATTATTTGTTCGCAATTCTTTTGAAAGGTTCCTTGATTTCCCATGATGCTCACTAAATGTATTCCTTTTAGCAAAACCTGTGAAAAAATACACACCTCTCTCAAAAATATATCAAAATGCATATGAATAGCAAAGCCTCAGTTTTATTACAAAGACCAAATGAAAATATCACCGTTTGCTAATTTTTTCAAAATATCAATTTACCGTCATGGTTCCAAGAAGCCAGAGAGTTGGTTCTGGACCAACAGAGAATATCATACGTAAAATTGTAGATGCAACCAAGGTTCGGATTCCAGACTGGCGAGGTAGAGTGATAACAATTGCAGCTGATACAAGCATGATTGCCCATATTAACCCAGACAAATGTGTGCCTAATTCTGAAAATAACCACAAACAATGAATTACCTTCTTATTTAACCTACATTCATAGAAAACACATGCAAGTGACATTTCAAAAATGTGCAACATAAAATAAAATTACTCCAGGTTCATCTAAAAATAACAAAATTTGCACAGCAATAAATATAAGTTTGTATGGATTCATTATTTAACCATAAATACTTACCCACTTATTAAACAAAAAATTGCACAAAATACCATTACAGACATTCCTGCATAACAAAATTATTTTGTCGAAGTTGCGTGGTTATGCAAAACATCATTATGGAAAAATCAAAACCCCACACGAACTATGTTATAATGCCTTAAGTGGTGCCTGGCCAAAAGTCCACATACAAATACAAAAAAATGCATGGCAAAGTATAGCAAATACTGGTACATATGCAGTAGATGAATATGAGGTATGACAAATACATCGTTGCTCAAAAAACATAAATGAAAACCACTTGCACATAAGAAACAATGTGATCAAGACGACCTGCATTCCAGGTGCAAAATTATTACACACAAATTTTACATTTTATGGTACTTATTACGTCTGACAGATGGTAAGTCAAAAACTTGTGATATGAATGAACACATGCAACATGGTGGGTCTTATTTTAATTATTACGTGGTAATGGAGCATCTATGGCAGTAAAATTGAATATTAAATATATTCCATGGCCTATAGAAAATTATAAGGCACTGATATGTATTTCGGTAGCAAAGTAACCATCATCTGGTTGATTCTCTGTAAATAGAAATCATGTGGATTGGGTTGCAATGTTTCTGAGACATCAGTTATTGAGGTGTCATGGACTATGTTGGCAATGGTTACTTTGTAACTGAAATAGATATCAGTACCTTACAATAAAGTGGGAAGACTGATTCAAAGCTAAGTATCATGACTGATATGCGTGAAGACTGGTACCAGCATCATAACTGTATATTAAGCACGTCATAAGGGGCCATTCACAAATTATTTAACACAAAGAGGGGAAGGAGGAGTTAGACAAAGTGTTACAATTTGTTATGGAGGAGGCAGGGAGGATTTGCATGAATGTGATGTGACAGGTTTTATCATAAAATAAAGAAATAATGCAAATTTAATTTTAGTAGGATAACTGTTTGATAAAAAATCACACGAAACCATAAGACAACCATACTATCCACACTCAACCACCACTCTTACTAACAATGGCATGTGGAGAGGGGATTACTTATGCGAGAAATTTTGAGAATGAGAACAACAGACCTCCCATGTTTTACAGTGGAATGATATCGATGGTACAAACAATTTTTTTCAATTATCTTTGAATGTGTAAGTAAAGCAAATCTTAATAGTTAAAGTGGTAGTTCAGTGGAGTATAATGAAAGATTTTTGATGATGGCCTTTATACATCATACTGTCAACTGGACTGCGTAACTTCTTCGTAAAACTTCCCCTCGAAGAAGAGAGGGAAGCAGGATCAAGGAGCATTGTTTACATAAGGACAGAAATAAGAAAAGTGGAAAATCCCTCAATCATATGATTTAGTCTAAGACTAAGGCAGGGAAAGAGGGGGCATAAAAATTTAATATCTATTTTCTGTAGCCTACATATATTTCCTTACAATAAATCATGTATGCCTATGATAATAACCATTAAGGGCAAATAACACCATGAGTGAGCTGAGATGCCTCCTTCATTTCAATTAATGCACTGCATACAGTTGTTTAAAAAAAACAATGCATTTAACATACAATCGACCCTCCAGAATCTGGCAGTTTTGTTCCAGCAAATTTTTAGAAAAATCAGAGAATCTCGCAAACCACCCAGAAGTCAGCTCATTCCTCATTTGGCTGCTCTGACATTCTTTGGAATACTTGACTCAATTTATAAGTAAAGAACCACCAGTATCTGACTCCATTGCCTTTTACGTAGATAGGACAGGGATGTCTCAACTTGCTCACCCAAAATAAATCTTTCGACAGAAGAATAGAAAGTAGTTTGTGATGCAGTGCATAACTGATTGACTCAATTTAGATTTTGGTGAAACTGAATTTTGAGGCTGCTGGAAAAAACTGGCCAAAATTTGGTCAAATGTAACCATTGACCAATTCTCCACAGTGGCAGAATAACTATCTCCAGGGAAAAATGAATTGGAATCTAACAGTCTCAAAAACAAAGATCAGAAATGGCTAGCAGAGGACTCACTAGTCAGTACTGTACTCAAACTGTGAAATGCACAAATCGTGATTGCTGCATTATGCCATGAAGTTCCCAATTCTCCACCCTTCCATTGCAATTTTTATCCTCTCCAATCTCACATACTCAAATCAGCAAAGGTTTGAAGGCACCCAAGAGGAACAGAAAAGAGAGATTTGAATTCCTTCCACTATACCCTACTATAGTGTTGAACATTAGCCATGTTCTTCCTAGATCTGAAGGGATGTTCAAGTATCTTCCTTACTACTTTTACTGTCCCTCAGTCTAAACAGTGCTACACAATCAGGTTTGTAAGATCTGCCATCAGTATTTTGCATCAATTGCCATTCTTAACACATTCGCTGCCTTTGATGCACCCATGCATCAAGCAGAGTGACCACAGCCAGCCGGCGATGCGCATGTGCATCACGAATGTTCCTTATACCATTGGATCCATTGGTTTTGCACTGAGGGATACTAAGAAAGGCAATCAGTGAAAGTTTACACCTCAAGTGAGCAACATTTGTTTTCTTTTTATTGTCTTTTTAATCCCGGTTTTGCGGGTAGTCTTCCAGCGAGATTTTAAATGTTATTTATTTTTTATAATAATCTATAATTTTTTGGAAAATATTGCATCTGACTTTTTTAAATGGACACTAGTTATAACTTTCTAAACTTTTGTCTTGCTTTTTAGAATTTATCAGGTAGTTTTGAATAAAAAATTAAAAGATTTTATATTGAAAATGGATTAGCTAGGAAGTTTATTATATATTATTTTGCTTGATAATTGTGTTATTTTTACGTTAAATTCATAACATCGACTAAAACCCTTATTTTTCATTATTTTAAGTTGATTTCAAATAAGAAAACTAAAATTACAAATTCGGCTCCTGGGGAAATATCACCAATATTTGGAAGACAGCCGATGTGTTAAGAAGAAAACACATGAGCATCACCAATAGCACGCTACTCTTTGCTCGGTGTGTGTGTGCTCGCAAGCAAAGAGAGTTCATGGATGTGACTGCCTTGGAAGAAAACGGTGAGTGTTAATTGGGTTCATGAAGAAGATTTTTATCAACTGCATTACAATATCTTTTTATAAAAATTAAACAAATAATTTAAAGTTGTGAATCGGAAGGGGGAGGGAGTCAAAGCTTTTGTTGCAATGTGTTACAGAGGGAAGGTGGGATGTGAAAGAAGTTAAAAAATCACCTTATGTAATTTGTGAATGGTCCCTAAGAGCAAAACAGGGACACATTACTAAGGCATCATAACCACAAAACCTCATTAAGCAAAATGTTGTTATGCGAGGGATACCTGTACTAAAATTGCAAGATAGATTAGAATAACATATATGCTAGAATTTTTAAGAGGAAATCTGAAGAAAATATCTGCAGACATGCAAGTCTTATAATGTAAATAAAATACAGCACTAAGTTTTATATAGTGAGCCACATCATAGAAACTAAATATTTCCATTTTTGCTGCCCCTAGAATTAACACTAAATTCATTAAAATTTATCTTGTAGTGATGATTCTCTATGCTAAGCTATATTGTGAACTTTTCTTCGGCTCAAAAATTTTCCCAAATTTAATCGAACTTCTTCAGGACATGAGGTAATATTTGTATACTGTCTCCTGTATTTATACTTTATGTGCATGGTGCAGTTGAAACAACAAGTTGGAAAAATGCTCACGAAGCAGTGTAACCTGGAAAACCACCATTTTAATGAACAATTATGCCACTGCAAAAACCTACAGTATAAGCTGGAATTTTATCTTGCCTTTGTTCTTAAGAGCAAATTCCAAAATTAATTCACAAATTAATGCCTCTTGCATATATATTATACTAAAAAAACTTTATGCAGATTTTGGTTACACTTACTTGGCACTGAATCCACAAATGGATAGAAGAAAGCTACAATCAAATTTATCAGAACAGCACAATTGAAAAGAATGTTACTCCAGAGTGACATGTAGCTGCTAACCCAGAAGAGTACTGGCTGACCTGAAAAATGGGATTGTGCAGATTTAAGCTGTCCATAATTCCATAAAGTAGTTAATTCAATTAATCAAAACAGTAATAATGACATTCTTAGATAAATATAAAATACATTCTTATTCCTTGTAACTCCAATTTTGCCAAGTATTTATATGATACATTGATCAAATAATATTTTGTTTTAATGTAGCGATGATGAATAACATTGATCGGCTCGGAGGTGTTAAGTACATGATATGGACCAAAATAAGTCAACCATCAATAAACTATTCATTGCATATAATCTAATCACCTCTCAGTTTCTTCTGCCACTTCATTTCATCAAACATGTCATCTGTCCTTTCAAAGAAGTCGGATACCTTTGATCCTTGATCGTCCCTCTCAGCAGTATGAAATATTTTTATCTTGGTATCAGCAGTCAGATACTCGCATATTTCAGGAATTGGGAAAACAATTTGCTCAAGTGTCCTATCATGGCGTACAATCTAGTTAGGAAAATATGGGATAAAAATAGTCTTATTACTATGTCTATAATGAGGGATAAGTTATAGCTTCACTATTGATATAAAATATCTATTAAAAAAGTTTTGCAGCTACTGATTACAGAATTTTTAAGGAATTTTTTCAAAGATGGGAACTCCAATGACAAAACAAACCACAGGCATGGTAAAAAAGATCATAATACACAAAAGTCAAAGAATTAAATTTTGCCTTCAAATAAAAAATTATTAGGAAAAACAAAAGTATGATTTCTCCAGCTGTTCAGCAGTTACAATATTAACATTAAATAAAGCTTTTGTTGTTGCAAAGAAATTATTTTATGATTGAGAATTCAATAAAAATGCTGGTAATGACTTCTTCAAGCATTGAAATCTCTGAACAAAAGCTTAAACGATAGAAAAATTTACTAAGTCAAAGGAAAATATTCACAAAAATCATAAGCTCAAAAATACAACTTTTAAAATATAGCAATATAAAAGAATTCTGAATACTTCAATTTGAGCAGTGTGTGAAGCGTAGTATTCCAAGGCTTGGTTGATTTTAGGATCACTATTGTTTTCAGAGGGCTTAAGAAATGCAGCCAGTTCTTTGTTATGCTGAGCCAGCTGATGGCAGAGGATATATATGTTGTGGCCAACCTGAAATAAAGGTATATAAAACATCAGAGAAGGAAACTGCAAGATCCATTTTAAAATTGTATTTGAGTCTATAAATTAATAAAAATTTGCTGTAATTATTGAAAATTATCATTTATTTTGACATAATAAACAGAGATATTTTAACAGGTTGACTGCAGAAGGTAATTTTCAAAATTTTTTTTACAGGCCATGTTATATGAACGTATATTAATTAATAGTATAACAAAAAGCTGTTTAATTTGCAATATTTTTTTATTTTAATTAATGCGTATTTTATAGACCTTGGGACCCATGGACACTGGTGTCTGCCATGAGGACACGCTGGAAGTGAGTATTCTCAGATGAAATAAATTGTTTAATTTACTGTATCCCTAACAATCCTATAGGTTACTAATCACCAACTCCTTATTAGGTAGAATATACTATGTAATTTATGAAAATAAGGTATATATTATAGAGCAGACACCGGTGTATGCCACGTTTCTCAGCTTTGATGGGCTGAAATTTCACTGTTCAGTTCTGAAATTACTCTACTTCTATTTGCATTTATTTATACTCTTTTCTACTCAATAGAATGATTTCTTCCTGTTGCCTTTTTAAATTTCGTCTCTTGGGCAAGCTTTACATTTTCTATTGCTATTTTTAAAAGACCTTCATTCCCAGAAAACCAGCATTGCGGGAGAAAAATAAGGTGCCAGCAGATGCATCAGCTCACTTATCAGTTACTTCCTCCTTTTAGGATTATCTCATGTCTTTTGCATCTGGTCTTCAAATACAAAGAATCCACCACTCCGCGGCAAGCTGAAAACTTTCCTTCTTTCTGTCATCTGCCTCCTTGGTAGGTCGTAAATCAGTCATAAATGCATAAATGGGCAAGAAAAGATGAATATATACTGCAATAGCCTAACAGTTCCCTTTCTGAAGGAACATGATGGTAAGGCTATCTTTGGTTGGTTTGATAGTTGGCTCTCAGTAGATGTATTGGTGTCATAGTGTGTGGAGTAGCTAGACAATAAAATGCAATTTTGGAAAATTTGAAGGAGTGAGTTGATTTTCCTGTGGTTTTGTGTGAACAAGAAACAAACTTTATTAAAATGAAGGGATAAATGAAGTACGACGTGTCGACTATTGTGGTCTGTTTCTTTCTCAAGCTGAAGAAAGGTCCGAAAGCTGCAATTCGCAAATTGTTCTCAACAAGCAGTTCATCCTTGGAACTTCATTGTTTTCCGGTAAGTGTGTCTCTCCCTTTTTTATTCATGTTGCATCTTACCATATTTACCTTTGTAACTATCGTGCCATATATCACACCATATTTTCGGTGTAAAAATGAAAATGCAAAAATATGCATGAAGCTCGATCATATGTTGCCAGATGTTGTAAACACACATCATGTGCATTTCCTATGATAATATTATATATAATATACATTCCAAACATGCTGCAAAATGCTGTGAAATGTTCTAAATGATTTCCCAAAGTTTCATCGTATTTAGCAACCAATTCCTCGTAATTACCTTGATTTACAGAGTCACTGGATTCATCATGACCACAAAAACCTAGTTCATGCTCTCCCAAAATACAAACAATATCAATAAGTCTTTGTAACATTTTCCGATTTTTCTTTACTGCTTAGTTATGCTGGCAATGTGTAATTTCCAACTGCTTATCTAAAACATGTTCTATTTGAGTTCTTCCAAATGTTTTTTCTTGAAGAATTGACTGAATGTTCTTTACTTATTGAATGCCTCTTTATTACCTTATGAAGATTATTTAAATCGGAAAATCGTGTGGTAGTCCAAACATTTTCTTCATTCAAAAAATGTAAGCACGGCCAACAAAATAATTTTGCTTTGCTCTCACATTGAGTCAACCATTCTACATTGTTATAAATATCTACGTTTAAATCTCTTGTGCATATTTTAATTTATATATTTCAATTTAGGCGAGGTTTTGACCTACCTGTTTGGATAATTTCACTCTTTGCCTGAAAATTTTTCGACGAAAACCTTTTCGTTAATAAATTACACACTGCACAACATGAAACCTCACCAGAGCTGCTTGAAAGCACAACAGAAGCATTTGAGGCACTCATTTCACTCATGTTTGCAATTTTAAAATTGCTTCCACTCCGTACTTTATTACGTGGAGAAAAACTGCCAAACTCCATCTATCTGAGCCATAATTTTTGGAAATAATATCTGTTAATGAACTACTATAACACAAATACTTCTATAATCATGAAAGTTCACATGAAACACCAGAAGTGCGCTTATCGAAACTGTAAAATAACTGAAATAGATGTCTAGTCTGTTTGTATACTAGAGTGAATGGCTCATCGATGTGTACACAATAATATTCTTGCTTCCTAGTATGCTAACAGTGGCGGCAACTGTCAACATGGACTTTTAAAATGATGTCGCAGTTGCACAGTTTTACTAAAGGTGTGCTTCTAAAATTGCGCTTGTGAATGAGTAATTTTTATTGTTATTACTGTTATTATTATTTTAATTTCTAATTTTGAAGCAATGCTTCCCTTGCTTCCATGGAGGATTTGCCCTAGACTGCTTTGTATGTTGCACTTCTCAAATAATGAAGATGCCCCAGAGAATGACCATCTTTACAAGATCCAACCTATTTTAGATAAGATAATTAATATATTTCAGGAAATGTACAACCCTGGAGAAAGCATCTGTGTAGATGAAACAATAATTCCTTTTCAAGGAAGGATTATTATGAAGCAAAATATCCTTCAAAAAAGGCATAAATATGGGATCAAATGTTTAAATTGTGTTCAGAAAAAATTTACACATGGAATCTAAAGATTTATGCTGGTCGAGAGCATGATGAAGGAAAGTCTGTTCCTATGGCTGTGGTAATGCAGTTGGCAGAGAAGCTACTTGACATCAGAAGGAAAGTAGTCATGGACAATTACTACACGAGTCTGGAATTAGTGAATTCTCTTTTTGGTCGCAGGAACTCTTCGAAGCAACAGGAAGAGTATTCAAAAGAAATAAAAAACTAAAAAAAAGGAAAAATGATAGTGAGGAAGAATCAGAGAGGGATCTCGGTAATTAAGTGGAAGTATAGGCGAGATGTTTTGTTTTTTTCTACTTTTCACTCCGATGAAATGATGCCCATATGGAGAAGAAGACACAAGTTATGAAACCACTGGCCATTATTGATTATAACCAAAGGAAGCCATCCATCGATCTCTCAGATCAACCATCATCCTATTCAACTCCACTACGTTGATCTCTGAAATGGTACAGGATGGTAGCGATAGAGGCCTTTTTGGGTTCAGCTACGGTGAATGCCCATTTTAATCTTTGTAAATTAAACAGCAGGAAAATTCAGATCACTGAATTCAAAGAGATTATCATTGAAGAATTACTGAAAACTGGAGATGAAGCTGAAGAACCTCAGCCTGGCCCCTCTAAGCCAACCAAATACGTCATCCCATTCATTCATGAAAGAAGAGGGAAGTGCCAGAGACAATCGGAAATATTGCCATTGCTGTTATGAAAGTAAATTATGGGGCGAAAGAGAAAAACAAAGTAAAAAAGTTACTACATACTGCAACGATTGACCAAAAAAACCCTAATTTTGTTTAAAATGTTTCAATGAAACCCATAAGTGATTTATATTTTTTGTTCTATGCTGTAAAAAAGTACAAATGTTAGCAATTAATTTGTTTAGTAGTATATTTATTGTTATATTTAAATGAAACCTACTTTTATTTCATCATTTTAAATTTAGTATTGTTACTGCACAAGTTATGTTGTTAGAATGGATGCCATATTCCTATCTGTGTGCATTACTGTACATAAGTTTATTTTAATTGTATAATTTTATAATAATATTTGCTCATTTACAGTCAAATATTCCTTCCTATTATGTAAAAAGTAAATGATGTATTAGTTACATACAAAAATTCACAAAAATTTATGTTAACTATTGTAATTGATTAAATCTTGTAATGATAAATAACACCAATTTGCATTTGTTTTATAAAATATTCATAGTATAGAATAAAGTAATTAAAACAAATATTTCTATTAATTTCATTAAAATAATTTTATCCAGATATGTATCATTATAACTCGCAAATCTGCAATCTCATGTTGAAAATGGTAGACTTCGGGAAATAAAAAAGTTAGGAAAAAAGTGTTATCCATAAACCAAGCACTAGACATGAAAGATAGGGCCATAGTGGACACAAGGTATATGCTAGTATGCAGGGATAGTGGTCATCCAGCATTAGCAGAGTAAAAGTAGAGCGGATACTGGTGTCCACCGCAGCCCTGGAGGCAAGTATGCCAGTGGACACCCATGTCCGCCATGGCAGTCAACCTGTTAAATTGTAATAATAAATAAAAATTCTCAGGAATAAAATCATTAAGCAATCGATAGCTAATAATTCAATAATTATTTACAATGCTCACTTAAAAAATGATGAATTCACCTTGTGGATTATAAGAAATAAAAGATATAGGAAAATAATATGGCTATACATTACAACACCATTTTAAGAAAGCGCATACTTCCTTTGGAGATACACCATCCTCTCCATCAACAGATTCATCATCACCATCATCATCTTCATCCAGAGTTTCTTGATGGAATGCTCGACAAGAAACATCCACCTTAAAACAATATTTTGAAAGGTTAAAAAACAACTACAGCAGATTTTGTTAAAATATAAAACAGAGAACTGAACTGTAGGAAGAATTTTGACAACAGTTTTCTGAAAATTTTACTAAAGTATGCTAAATATCTTTGCTATACCAATAAAACCTGATTTTTGTATCACTTAATATTAGGAATTAGGCTCTTCTGCAACAACAAATAGTCTTGAATGATAGCTAATCAGGTAAAGCACAACATATAATGAGAAGAAACATAATTTATGGGCAAAAAATCAATTATCAAGTCAAATATAATTTATTTATACATACCAACTGTTTTGGGTTCATATTATACAGTATCCTCTCAGCATTTTCACTGTCTCCTCTACTCTCCATAATAGCCAGTAACAATTTGGAAGCATTGTTTTTGAGCTCGAGAACTAAATCCATTCGTGTTTTACCAAGAGGATTGATGTCATTCAATATAAGAGCAGTTATAATATCCAAACCATTGGACTCATGGGTTGCAATGCAATTCTGATTGTCATGACATGGACCTTGGCAATATTCTGTCAATGTCTCCAAGGTCTGATTGATCAGAGAAACATTATTTTCATTTATGTAAAGACCTAATAGTCCTAATCCTCCAGTAGTTGATCCACATATACAATCCAAAAACATCAATGTTTCAGACACAAGATTATAATTTGTCTTGTTATTTTGATTTCTCAACAGGTTCTGAAATTTTGAAAAAATTCACAAGATATATAGGATACAAACACTGAGAAGATCAAACAAATATGGCTAGAAAATTATTCTAACCTGCAGATCTCTATTGTGGTTCTCACAGAGCAGCTGGAGAAACCTAAGAATTGGCTGCATCACCAAAACCTTGGCTGAGAGAGCATTTACATCTTCACGGTCTCTGTGCCTTTCTAATTTCTCTGCCAGCATATCTTCTAAGGCTGATCCCGGTCCTAAGATGATAGAACCAACTTCTTCTCCTGCAGCCAAAATTCATCAAGCATTTCAAAAAATATGGTCAAGTTTTTCTTGACTAATAGGCACTATTGTTAAGATCTGGTATAATATTTATGGGATAAATGTAATGTATGAAGTCACAATGGCATTAATCATACTAAAAGGCATATGCTATGAAACTGTTATTGCACTAACTTTTACATAACAGCTTTCAGCATAGTGCTAACTTAATACAATATGAAACTACCATTGGACTAAATTACATTCCTTCCACTGCACCAAATAATACATTAACTAACCTGGAGACCCTGTTCTTGCACCCACATATGCTTGTGAAGTAGCAATAGCAGCCTGGTTTAATTCCTCCCTTAATTCATCGGTTATTATAATTCCATTAGGTTTTCCTGCATTTGGATAAGACATATTTCAAGACATTTAAAATTTCCACAGAAAATGGACAAGTTTTACCAAAATTGTAATAACATGTCAAAAGCAGGAAATCGATTTGTTTATTAAAGTCAACATAGGGACGACCATGGTTTTCTGAGAGCAATCAACACAAACCTCCTCTTTTCTTGGATAACTTTTCCAATTCCTTGCCTTGTTCTTTGTCTTCATGAGCTTTGGCTGCCATGTCAGAGGTGTTGACTGTCACAGTTGACTTAATTTCCTGTTGGGCATCTTTCATCTTGTCATAAAATACCTGCAATGCGATGATGATAAGTCAACATTTTTATCCTGTAAGTGAGGTTTACTAAGCTTTAGTGATTCTGCTTGCTTCTTTTATTTAATCATATTTGGCAAAATTAAAACAATGAATTCGATGAACTAAACAATATGAAAAAAGAAATTTGTCCAGCATATTAGGATCTTTACAAGTTTCATTGATAATTTCTATTAAGACTGATATAAGAATTAATATTTAGGGAGCAAAGAATAAAGCTGACATAGAACATAAGTCTCCTTACCTTAAAAAATGCTTGACTGAGGTCACCACCCATTAATTTACTGTACATGCTCTTCTGAATAATTGGATTTCCACCTTCAAGAAGTGCTATGCCCAATTCCACAGCTTCTTCGAATATTGACGGAGAATTGACTGATTTAATAACAAGTTCCACAACCAGGTCAGACGCTCCTTCTTTATCTAAATGGCTCTGCACCTCATGAAGAGTCCTGCCTGCTCTACTCAATATTTTTGCTGCATCAATTTAAAATTGAGAGTTCGTTTAAAATTTTATATGCATAACTTCAGTACAAAATAAGTAATTCTAAAGGCTTTTATGTTAAGAGATTGAAGTAATTGCATTAAACCACAATTGTATACAGCTCACCTCCAGGACCATGGGTTACAGGAGGCAGCGTAAGAGATATCCCAAGTTCAACAGTCTCACGTTTCTGCTGGAATGATTTCCCAAAATATCTGTTCAGCAGGCTGTTCCTCAAAACATCCCCCTAGAAGATACAAAAATAATTCATGAATATGATATTATGGGTCACTTGAACAGGATATTAACAGGGACATTCTGGTTCTTCAATAGATAAATGAATATTAACACACAAGAACTTTAAAGTGATCAAAATGACATAAAAATATAATGTTTTTTAGAGAGTATGAAACCAACTAAATAGGAGAATAATTGGAAAAAATGACAAATTCTCCATAATAAGTGGCAAAATTTCAGTGACAGTACACTTACTTAAATGATTACAAAGTAAAATTTTAACTAAAAGCAATTGCACTGTAAAATTGAAAGGTGTTTCATTCATTTAAAAAAAACTTCCCATAACAAAGCTGTTGCAGCAACAGCCTCTATTGCAAGGACACCAAAAATTTTGAGCACAATATGCCATTATAACTGCTATGTAGTTCAAATATGCCAAGATAATTTTAAAGAAGATTGATTGAAAAATAAAGAATTTAAAATGTATGAACTAAAATTTAAAAAAAAACTTTCCTAGCTAATGCATTTTATATGATAATTAAAAGGAATAATAATAACATAATTAACAGGAAACTACAACAAATCATGGCAACTACAACAAACACTACCAAATTTTCTACCCTAAGTAATACTGGAGAATCTTTAGAACCAATTGATTGTTTTCAATAGCATTGTAAAATGGTAGAATATGCACTACAAAAAATGAATGTTGATGAGCATTTTTCAGGAAAAATGGAATGTTAAAAGAAGAAAGTGAATGATATACATACAGTAGAGAAAATTTACAAAATAATTAATCTACAAGTAAAAGCCAACTTTTTAGTCACTAGAAAATGATTCAGAAAGAATGACTAAATCATCATTAACATTTTCATTATTAATCAGTGACAGAACTACAAACAAAAATTTTGAAATATTAGTCAAAATGTGAAAGAAGCACTAAAACTATAGTTAATTCACTGAAGAATAAAAAATTAAATTCCTAAGCCTGGGTTTATGAATGAAGGAAAATGGTACATTACAATTTAGTTATAAAAATCCTGGAACTTTCTCCAATAATCACTCAATCTTTGCAAGAGACATCTTACAGTTTGGAGTGAAGTTTTCCACAATGTGATTCAATGATAGCAAGGTTTTTGGGGTTTAACTGCATTGAGAATATTACAGATGTTTAATGTTTCACTCGAGTTATAGGAAGTATCTTCTAGGATGAATTCAAATGAAGATTCCTGAAGACACTTGCAGTAATGCAAGTGAAACATCAAACATCAGAAATGTTCTGCAAAAATCAAAACCTCAAAACCCTCACCAGCACAAACTGATCTTTGAAATTTTCTATTTAAAAATTCATACATTCATGTATTGATAAACTGTATTTCTAAAACATTATGACTTCACATCAATTTTTGAGGATAAGTTACAAATAAAAATTGCTTGAATATCCAGGATAATTTTCCAATGATTCATCTTATTTGGCAAAATCAAAACCATAAAAACCTGCAAATGACAGACATAATGTAAATATTAAATCATAAAACTGATTTCTATAAAAAAATGTTAGTCTTCAGTACTTGAAAAGATTTCACATAAAAACAGTTAACTAAAAGTGCATTATTTTATCAATAATAAATACAATTTTTAAATATTTTTCTGCTAAATTTAATAATGATAAAATAATTAGTTTTAACATGCTATAATCCAAAGCTGTTCACAACCCAATTGAGCTGCTACGGGTTGTACAATTTTTTAAAGATTTACTGGTATAAATAAATAGAAGAATAGAACAAATATATTGTGCTGTCTTTTATACAGTGCTTCCTCCACATTTTCAGCAATGAATTCTAAAACTGTATAAAATTAAAATTATGGTGTTTTTAACATGGTAAAAATGCATAGGGGGTGAATTTTAATTTATTCAACAAAAGCAATACTTATTTGCCTTACATTTTTGGTAGGATTAACTATATGCAATTTCAAAACACTACTGCTACTATTGCAGCAGGAAAAACATCACAAACTAAGCAATGATTACTGTTGGCAGTCAAAAGAAAATATTAAGCTTCAGGGTTGTAAAACAGGAATGTGGTTTCATATTGCTTTATCATGCATGTGAAATAGCTACACAACTGAAGTTAATACAGAAATACTCATTAAGAAAGAAGGAATGAGTAACACCTCTAGCTTAAAATATATACAGTCATACCCTTAATTTTTCTTCTAATTCCAGTTCATTCAGAGCTCTAGGATCACCCTGACAGCATGTTTGAAAAAAGTAGATTTTATGTAACAGCTTTCTTACACTCCATGGCCCTATTTAAGCGTTAGATGAATAAGAAATAGCAACCACAGATTGTTAATCATAAGAAAGATTAGGTAACCATAAAGCCCCTACTCACTCAAGCATTCAGCAACATATATTTTCCCAATTTTAAAACAAACTTGAAATTTACACAAAAATTTCAGGGGTCAGAATTGCAGAACATTTTTTAGCAGACATAGTACACTTACCTAAATTAATTTAGTGAGCAAAAGTATGCAATTATGGATTTAAAAAAAAAACAATGAAAAAATCAGAAGCCAATCTTATGTCACAATTAGGCTTGCCAACTATGTGTTTCTGGGAGATTTTGCCACATTAATGTGTAACGCCAAGTACTATTCCAGGAAACCTAGATGTGGGCATGGGTACCGACAGAAACAGTAGTGGAGGCAACTTAGGCAACCTTTAGTAATTTATTTCCATATATTCTAAGTTAGGAAAATGATGAACAAATCATTTTTCACAAAGACACAAGACAAAGATTTTCTTTAACTCTTTATTTGCGGCATTAAATTTTGGGAAGTGCTCCCAAAATTGTGAAATATTCAGCAAAAAGTCACAGTTCTTTGTTTGTAGAAAACTATTTTTCAGGTTTACAATTTATATTCATGGAACGAAAAATGACAAAATAAGTTGTATAAAATATTACTAAATTGTTATACACAAGATTTTATGGCACAGATATAAAAAAGTTTCAGATATTATATTACCACATTTCAAGGGAATAAAGAAAATAATATTTATAAATTTAAACATTGTGTTGAAAAATAATAAAGCCAGATGCAAATAGAAAATAAACCAATTGACTTAACAAAAATTTCTGTTGAAACTTGCGGAGAATGACAGTTTTTAAAATTTATTTTTTACAACTTTAAATCTCCAACTCGGCCTAATGAAGTCATTTCTTCTGGAACAATTACAGACATATTGAAGTGGCAATTCATAAAATGCAAAACTGAAGTAATACAAGTGCCTTTACTTGTACATTATGAGTATTTAAAATTTAATTGCAAAGAGGAATGAAAAAGTTGAGGAAACGTGTAAACGGGTAAGTAAGACATGACCGAATTCAGAGAAATTAAGAGAAAATATAATACAGTATTTCGACTTCAAAAATACAAATTTTTCAGAATTTATAGAATTTTGGAATTTTTCAATTTCTGGGATCAAGTAAATTTTGGAATTTTTCAAATTCTTAAAACTTGAGAACTTTTTAAATTTTTCGAATTTTTTGAAATTTTTACATTTTTGGATTTGTCGATTTGTACCAATTTTGCAATTTTAAAAATTTTCAGAATTCATAAACCTACAGCAATGTCAACAAATTAAAAAAAACATGAATTCCAAGTAGAGTTTCTCCTCGATTTAACGGACTAATTTGGGGGATAGGGAGTCCGTTATTGCCGGTCTCCCACTCTCGCCGCTTCACTTCCGACCGAGGTAGTTTTTTCTATATACGTAAATATTCAATAAACACCACCACGTTTTTTATCAACCTAAATGTGCAAGAAATTAATAGATTGCAACATTAGGCAGTCTGAAGATTTGAAACAGAAATATGACAATCCAAAATTGCCCAGAAAAGTTTTTTTTTAGCTTCTCCTTTCTCGGAGCAATCACTGCATTCAACTAGTGATTATACTCGAAATTTAAATTAGCACGCCTTTTGTTTCATTCAATATATCACTCCACAATATTTCTGTCTCGTAAGTTACTAATGCACTGGCACGAAAAACATCGCCGCAGTAAGTACGAAGTCTTGCGGGAAATCTTGTGGTTCCGAGAATCGAACCAATGTATCCCTAAGTGCAGCATACGAGGTGCTACCCAAAAGTTCCGGGAATTTGAATAGCGCACGCGAACCGCTGGTAGTACTGCCACTCGTCGCTGGGTATTGCTGACAGTATCCTTTGTGAATAAATGTGCAACGTAGCGGCTAACTGAGTGCACGTGTTCGCAAGTTCTGTGCGTTTTTGTAACGTCGTGTTTGAGTGGTTCTGCGAATTTGTTTCGAACTGATGTTAAGGAGCAAAGAATTTGCATCAAATTCTGCTTCAAACTCGGCAAAACGGCAGCAGAAACACACAGAATGCTTAAACAAGCATTTGGTGATGATGCTTTAAGCCAAAGCAAAACTTTTTTTGGGACAAACGTTTCAAGGACGGACGGACGTCTGTCGACGACGATGATCGTAACAAATGAATTCGTATTTTCACTGCCTCACTCTAACTCTTTTTAATTCCATCGCTCGGTGCTCGACACCCTCGAAATTTCGTCGACGGTCCGGGCGGGAAGTTCAGAAGTGGCGAAAATGTTATGGCGAAAACTGAAAAGTATAGAAATCAATCAGACAGGAACCAAACGTCGGGCAATAATGCCCTTTGCGAACGGACTGCCCTCGGCATCGACGGACGGCGAGTGGTCTGAAATCGCGGACAAAGCGACGATGGGGAGTGGATTCTCAGCGACCGGACGGCCATCGGCCATGAGTCCATTAAATCCGAAGTCCGTTAAATCGGGGTCCGTTAAATCTAGGATTTACTGTATTTCAGAAATTTCAAATATTAAAAAAATTTAAAAAAAATATAATATCAGAGCCCTATGGTTAATTAAAACTAATGAAAAACGGAGAAACCTACCGAGTTTGAGTGTGCTTGTGTATTCGTTTCCCTGATGTGGAGTAATTTTCCCTAAACTAGTGTGTATGCGAAAACGATAAAAGCCCGTTCTACCGGCACCCACAGTACCAAAGTCATGCTGCTAAATTAAATTCTCCGGTATAGCGAATGACTCACCACATAACCTTTGTATTGCAATGGAAACAAACAAGATCGGTACGTGCGAAACGCGTAGCATAAATTAGGTTAGTTTCAAATCTTTTTCATTTACTACCCCTTTCTTTTCTACCTACCCGTCAAATAATGAAAAAATGATTTATAAAAAGTTCTTGCTTCTACGGGAAAGCATTACTTCTTTTCTTCTAAATATTTTTACATTTTACGGCAAGCACCTCACGTCTTAGGTTTCATACTATTGGCTAGTGGATAAAAATTATTGTTTCATCTCATAATATGTTATTTTATTTCACGTAATGGGATGATTTTCGTTAGGTATGTTACGGCAGTTTTTATTAACTATTCGGGCCTAGGGTTAACCGCGTCCATTCCCCTCAAAGGTGCTATGGGAAAATGACATTTCAACAAAATATATCGTAATTTTACATCCATAAGCTATAGGAGTCGGAATGTTTTCTGCAAAAAAGTAAGTCTACTTTACGAACATTCACGGGTTTCCGAATTCACTTGTTTTGCTATTGAAATATATGGAAATTTTATGAGTACGCTAAACGATAATAATAATTGTATTATGAACAAGCGGATAAAATTGTATATTCGCATACGTTTCATCTTCATTCAATCCATAATTAGAGCGATCACAATTTAAGAGAATTCATGACATGTTGAATTCAATTGAAATTAAATCTGAATCTCATCAGAATACTTACGCGGCAGTCGTTGATTGAAACGCCCATTTCCCTTCGCCTTCCAAAAAACGAATGTAAACTTCTGTCAAAAATCTGATTGCTTTAGTCAACTATATCTATTAACAATCGGTTGTGAAAACAGCCAGTTGTGACCATCACTACACGCACTACGATTTTCACCACCCGCAATATTAGTCATGACTATAGCGACACCAAGTTGAACATTCCGCGCCGAAGATGTCGTAAAGGAATTTGCCAGTAGATCGTGTGCCGGTCAAACGGGCTTTTATTTTACTTCCTTTTTATTATTTTTATGGTTATATGGAGGTTTCTCCATTTTTCATTAATTCCCAAAATTTCAAAAATTCCAAAGTTATTAAAAATTGCAAAAATATCAAAAATTCCAACGGCAATAATGTTAGAAATGTCAAAAATTCCAAGAATGTCAACATCCTAAGTATGCCGAAATCTTTCAAGATTCCAAATATGTCAAAATTTCCGAATCAAAAATTCGAATTTTTCAAATTTTCGAAATTTCAGGGAATATAAAAAAATTGAAGAATCCCAAAAATGTTTTAAATCCTAAAATTTTCAGAAATTCCAAAAATTAAAAAACACTCCAAGCATCTCAAAAATTTTATAAATCCCAATAATCTCAAACTTCAAAAATTCCAAATATTACAAAATTTCGAAAAATTCCAAAAAAATTCCAAGCACCTCAAAAATTCCAAATACTTCAAAAACCAAAGTATTTATTTTAATTGCTAAAATTCCAAGAATTTATAAAATTGCAAAAATATCAAAAATGATTCTTTTGATTCCAATAATTAACAAAATCCAAGAATGCCGAAATTTTCAAAAATTTCAAGTTTCAGAAATCCCAAAAACTTGCACAGCAACCAGAGTCTGACTTATACAGAAGTAAAATAAAATGAATATTCTATATGGGTAGTGCCAGTGGCATATCGGAAAATGTGGGGGCCCCCTGAAGCAAATAATACAGGGCCCTCGATGGATATTTTAAATATTTTTTAAGCTGAATTACTTATCATTGTCTTTATATTAATGAAGAATTCCCCCTCCCTCACACAAACACTCCTTATATTTTGAAAAGTATGAAATTATCAAAAATTATAGTAATAAGTCTGTTTCTTCTTAACATTCGGAGAAATGGAAATAATTATGAAACGAAAAATGGGTTCAAAATATTATGCATAACAATCCTTATAATGCCATAGAGGCACAAGAAAGAAGATGTATTCATTACTCGATGACAATGAGTATGATTATTAACTTACTGTTATCAGTCGATGCCAGTGCACCAGTGGTTGAAATACTCGTCAATGGTTTCAAGTATTGCAGGTGTGATTCGATATTTTACAGCTAAAAAATATAAAAAGTATTTTTTTGGAGAGGAATTGAAGCCGTAGATCCTGTGTATTGTATGATCTAAGTGCACTTCATAGAACCACTTTTCACATAGGACATTGGGTAATAGCAAAATTTTCAGATGTAGAAGCTAAGCCCCTGGCATCTGTGATTAACCCCCCTTAGGCAGGGCCTAGGAAAAGCTAACATTTGCTAAGATGGGGAAGGGGGTATGACCAATGCTTGCATAAGGTTTTTTATTCAAGAAATGTTTAACATGCAATTTAGATGTTCCGACAACCAGCGGCGAACTTCAGCCTAGGCAAACTAGGCAGCTGCCTAGGGCCCCAACCTCGGCAGGGGCCCCGACCTGGGGCCGAAATGGTACACATTGAGGACACAGGATTCTTCTTTGTTTTTGAAATTATTTAATCGCTCTTTCTCAATTCGTTGATTTGGACTTGGCAACGTATGAGCTTACTTTGTAGTGATCGCGCCCGACAATCGTTTACTGTTCCTACTGTCTCCACCTCCTTGTTTTTATTTCGCTTTGTTAATTATAATTTTGCCACTACCTCTTATTTTGACTTTAAGTTTTTACTTTTGCTTCACAACAGTTTACCACTACATAGTCGTTTTTCATATATCCACTACCCTCCTTCACGGTTTTGAATTTTGACTACAACGATCACCATTTCAAATCGTTGGATTTTAAACCTCAATTACCTCTCCAGATCCTGCTTACACACTTTGTTCATCCATTGTTCTTTAGACCTTTCTCGTTTTTACACACCATTGTGATTCTTGTTCTCCTGGTTTTTACACTTTAGACATTCCTTTACATAAAGAGACACCAGTTTTTACATTATCGACTAAGGATCTCAACCGTTTTCACAATTTACATACTAGAATTAATAACATAGCAGCAGACATCAAATTTTTGAAACTATGTAGAGAACACAAAGTTATACCCAACTTCATGAACATTTTTTCTAAACTGAGAAAAGATCATATCACATCCACAGTAAAACAAATAGCCATCAACAAATGGTTCCAATTAGAAATTAGGAACCTATATGCTAAAAGGAGCTCTCTAGAAATTTCGGCCTATGAACTACACTTAAAAATTACAAAAAATTTACCTCCTGTTGAATTTGAATTATGGAACAATTTTGAACATAAAATGCACGAGACCAATACTCATAAGTTCCATATTAAATCCATAACTTTAGATAAAAAATTAAAGTTTCTTAAGAAACAAGGGGATAAAACTATTGACAACATACACAAAAAAACAAATCATCCCAGTATTACTTCACATACATCTGATATCACTGAAAACTTGTCCAATCTACCTTTTTCTCAGGATGAATTGTCTCTTTTAGATAGGGGTTTGAAATTTGCTTTCCCACCAAGGAAACCACCTATAGATGATTTAATCACAGACATTGAAAAATCCATTGAATTTTTCGATGAAAACTCCAAAAATTATATCCGACAAGCTTGTTCAATACAAATCCAACATAACTTGAACAAATTAAATAAGTCTCATCCTAAAAACTATTCCAAAACCATGAAACAACTCAGAGATAAAGACTGTTTTTACATTAAGGCTGACAAGGGCCATAAAATAGTGATCATGGATAAGACACAATATTTTGACAATGTCCAAATTATGTTGAACAATGGACCTTACATTAAACTCAAGAAGAACCCTTTAAATTCCATGATTAAAAAAACTAAAGATATCATTAAAGGATGTAAAACCATCATTGATAATAAATTAAGCTACAAGTTAAAAATTTCAAACCCAAACATACCAAAATTGTACTGTCTCCCCAAAATACATAAAGATGACAAAGCCATGAGACCAATTGCATCAGGAATAAATAGCCCAACCTATAAATTGGCCAAATGGCTTAATAGTGAATTCAAACAAATGTCCGTTCCCGACAAACACTCTGTTAAAAATACCTATGACGTGATAAGCAAACTAAAAAACATAATATTAAAAGAGTCTGAGATTTTGGTCTCCTTTGACGTTAAAAGTCTCTTCCCAAGTGTACCTCTGGAAGAAACATCCCAAATTTTAAAATCATTGTTACTAAAACAAAATTTTTCAGATGAAATTGTTCTCGAATATTTACAACTTACTAATTTATGCATGTCACAGAACGTTTTTCTATTTAAAAATGAAATTTACAAACAAACACAAGGCACTTCTATGGAAAACCCCCTATCTCCTTTTCTAGCCAACATTTTCATGTCCTCTTTTGAAAACGATTGCAAAGAAAAATTTCATTACTTTCCAGATATATGGTTGAGTTACGTGGATGACATATTCACAATCTTTGATTTAAAGAAACAAAATGTAGATGAATTTGTTAATCAGTTAAACAACATATATCCTTCAATTAAGTTCTCTTATGAACTTCAAGAAAACAACACCTTGCCATTTTTGGACTTGCTTATCATAAATAATAGACAACACATCAAGTTTGTCATTTTTAGAAAACCTACACATACTGATAACTTCATTCCTAACAACTCCTTTCACCCTATGAACCAAAAAATAGCTGTGTTTCAATTTTTAACACACAGATTATGTAACATCCCCCTTAATAAAATCAGATATGCAAAGGAACTCAAACACATAAAACAAATTGCCGCTAAACTTGGATACGATAATAATTTAATTAATAAATTAGTGAGAAAACATAACTTTAATAAAACCTTGTCCAATGCCACTTCCCTCAAATTAGACAACAAAAAAGAGGACAAATATGTAAAATTGCCTTATTTTCCACCATTAAACAGAGGCTTGAACAAAATTTTTAAACATAAGAATTATACCATAACATATACAAATCCTTATAATTTGAAAAATTTACTGGGCAGTACAAAAGACACAACAGAATCTTTGAACAAGTCCGGTATTTATAAAATACAATGCTCACACTGCGACAAAAAGTACATAGGACAAACAAGAAGGAAACTAATAACACGCTTCAAGGAACACATGGCTCACTATAAATATAATCGTTTTGAAAAATCAAGCGTTGCCAACCACATCTTTGAAACAGGTCATAGTATACACGTAAACGATTTAACATTGATAACTTCAGCCAATAACTCACTAAACTCGTTAGAAAACCTTCACATTTACAAAAACCGCGATACACTTATGAACACGGACACAGATTTCAACAAGACCCTATACAAACTGACAGATTAAAACGTCACACACCGAAAAATCTTTCCGCACTTCACTTGTTTCTCGGTCGTCTTCTTAATACTTTCCGTTTCAAACCTGGCAGTTGGCTCCCAGTCACTGTTGAAACAGGTTTTACCCCTGACGATGCTCACCTTGTGGGCGAAATGCATTGGGTTTTATAGCCCTCTAGTTGTTTTGGCTAAAGGAGTATTTCACCTTTGTTTGTCACTACTTGTCAGTTCGCGTTGAAAGTGTGTGTTAGAAAGTTGTATCAATTTCAATTTTGCATCTCAAAGGTTTTTATCTTCCATGCGAATTTGCTGAGGTTAGTTAAGGTTACGATATGAGTAGTGTTGGTGATGGAAGCTAAAGAATGTGATAGAATTTTCTAGTGTATGGTGTCTTAAGATTTTATTGAATAATCCCGTAAGATAGAATATTCCGGAAATGATTAGTGAATGGTAGTACAGGAACATTCTCGAAGGTTCTAGATATTTCGATATTGTACGCATATAGAAAGTTCTCGAAAGTTCTGGAAAACTCTGGAATGATATCCTGGAAAGATTTAACAAAGTGAGCAAATCTCTGCAATCTGTGAACATCGAACTGGGTACGATCGCTGAACTTGATCGGTCCTTGGTAACATACCTAGAAGATATAAGGAAAGTCGGTACCTTTGATCATTATGAGTCGAAAGCTGTGGAAACAAGCGGTGAACAGAACTACGCATATGATATGAAGAGGAAACATAAGCGAAAGGTCCAGTTTGACGAAGTAAAGGAAAACGAGGTCGAACTCTCTGGCAGGGACAGATTCAGAGTTACCGTCTTCAACGTCATTATCGACAGGTTGATTGCAGAACTACAGAGACGAGAAGTAAAAAGTTTGACTTTCTCACAAAGCTACATAGTTTGGAATCTCAAGACGTCCGTGACGGAGCACAGAACCTGGAAGCCTTCTATCCGGGGGAAATGGACGGTACTTTGGAAAACGAGTGTCTGCACCTGCGAGCTCATTTGTTGTCTGCTGAGGCTACAGGGGGAAAAGGGTTATCGTCACTGGAGCTATACAAGTACAACCTGGAAAAAGGCTTTTTGGACATTTATCCAAACGTGGGAATAGCACTCCGGATGCTGTTGTGTACACCAGGGTCAAACTGTTCAGCAGAACGGTCATTTTTAGCGCTAAAGAGAGTAAAGAATTATTTAAGATCTACCACAGAAGAGAACAGGCTTAATTCACTCTCTGTGCTGTACATAGAGTCAGAAATAACGCAGTCTGTGGACTATAGTGAGGTCATCCATTCCTTTGCAGAGAAGAAAGTTCATCGCGTGGCAATATAATCTTGTAATTATATGTAAATGTAAAAATTATAATGTGTAAAAAAGTATAGTTGGTACTTGTCTATTTCATTTCTAAGTCTGCTTGTCTATTTTCTAAAGTCAAAGTACGTTAAATAAATAAAAAATAAAAGTAAAGTTTGTTTTTTGCTAAATTACCAAAAAGGGGGCCCCGACTCTGTTAACTGCCTAGGGGCCCTGGGTCTCTATGTCCGGGCCTGCCGACAACTCTTCCATAGCAAGCTTCCAGATGGTCATTAGCCATGTTATGCCTGACATTATAATTCTTTTTGCCATATTTAACAGATTTTTTGGTAAACACAACTTTACCTTGTTTGCTCTGATAAATGTTCCTCATTGTGCTTTAAAGAGAATCAAAATGAATAGCAGCAGTATAAGAAGGCATAAGAATGTAGTGCCATGCATAAGTATGCATTTTCTAATTTTTATTGGAGGATGAACAATGAAATCTTACATATGATAAGGTCACCCAAATGTTGACGGTTGCTGACATGGGGAGATGGGAGGTCAAAAATAGCTAAATATTTGTTGTCGTAATACTTGAATGGCTCCCTAGTGGATAAATATGATTTGTAAAATCTTGTGTGTTGAAAAGAAGGGGGGCTGCATGTGAACCAAAATCTACCTACCTATAGTAAAAACATTCTAACGTGGCAGTGCGCAATGGGCACATTTTCTGAACGACGAGTCCATCCTTGAGGTGGGACTGCCTGCAGGGGAGGTGGTGTTTAGGTGTGGGCATTTGATGCGCGAACTTGGACTCATGCAAACCAAAATTGTGTTACTGCTGATAGGCTCTGACGTCGGCTCTCCCTTCAAGTTTCTCCTTCCCATTCCTTCCCTTACCCTCTCACGCGCCTCTGCCTGCCACCTTAGAGCACACAAGCAATACCTATATACGAAAACAAAAACATACTTCATGATGATATTGGAGGCCTGAAGTAGTGACTGGTAATTGAAGTCAAGTTGGTTGTCATCATTTAGAACCTGAACAGTGTACACAAAACTCATGCTTGACTTAACAAGTAAATAAACACAATATACACAAATAAGCACAATATTTTTCCCTAACTATATGTAACACTCAAGAAGTGTTGACACATGAGAAAATACATTGGCTTAAGAGCGAGAGACGTCTAAAGGCATAGAATCATAGCCTATATCACGCACTGGTTTTCATGCCAAGAAATGCATCTTCTCAATGTTATAAAGCCGTATTGAAGAAGTCACAATTCCCTTTTTCGGGTTTTTAACGCAGGTGTAAGATGGTTCGTCAGTATAGTTAGAATGATTGCGGCCTCCTTAAATATCGGGGCCCTCTGCAGTGCGGGGGTTGCAGGGGCTATCATTATGCCCCTCCAAGTGCATATATGATTTGAACAGGTTTTTATGTACAACTAATATCAAGTTATTTTTAAGTTGAAAGAAGGGTAATAAACTTGACAATGAGAATCAATCAATTAAGAAAGCTTTCAAGAAATTAGCTTTATAGTGAATTTGAGATTCCCACAGGGTTTATAGCTTCTAATTCTAGACTGGGTAGACAGCTGATAGGACCCTTCTGATGGTCCAGTATGCATTGCATCACATATTGCTTCCTAGGGTTTGTCTACATATTATATTAAGGTAATAAGTGTCAACTATTTTTTAGCCGAAAACAGGAGAAAAATTCCTCAATCCAGGTGTCGGGCGAAAAATCAGGAAAGCTAGTCCTATTCTGGGAGATTCTGAGCAAATCTGGAAAGTTGGCAAGCCTAGTCATGATGCATTATGATACCAGACAATGTTTCATTAATAATTCACAGATAACTAAAAGCAGCTTCTCTCATTATTATAAGAACAATTAGGAATGATATATCTAGTTAGAAGGAAGTTCATTTAATTTACTTCATTAAAGCCACAAATTACTTTATGTGACATTATGTCACCTTTACCTTAGAAATTTGAGTCACAAAGGGACATTTTATAGTGATATATAGGTAATACTTCTTAAGATATATTAATGATGCATCATTCTCCTTAAAAGAAAATATCCGCTAAAATACCTTTTCTCCATATTCTGGGTCAATAGCCATCATTTCTCTCAGAGTTCGAAGAACTTTAACACAAAGTTTTTCTTCTTTTTCTTCCAATAGTTTCTCTGTATGTTTGATTAACCTGAAAAAAATCATCAGCTTTATAATGTAAGAAGAATTTTCAACAGTATCTATCAATGGGCAGTGAGTGTCATAGGGGGTAATGGGGCACCAACAAGATTGTGAAGGGGTCAGTGGCAGATCCAGAGGGAGAGAGGAGGGCAATCGCCACCTCCTTGGATAACCCCATCGCCCTTCACTGGATGCATTTTTAAATTCATTTTGTGCAAAATTCCTTGATTCTATGCTTCAGATAAGGTCAGTATGGCAAGGGCAAGAAAAATTCTGATAAGGGATGAGATTTTCAAAATATAGAATCATCGACAGAGGTGGATTCAAGAGGTGGGAGGGGCAATTGCTCTCCCCCTTGAGAAGTTTCTTGATCCATCCCTGAAAGGTGCTCTACAGTATAGGAAGCATGGAGAGAATAGCAACAGTGTATATGAGCGAAAACAAAGAGGCACCAAAGCAGTGATCAACACCAGACCAGAGGAGGAATGAAGCATCAGGTGTATCACTATCATAATAGTAAAATCAATTTAAAGGGAAGGGATTGGGGAAGTAGATTTTAATAATGGGAATGATAACTCTATCATAGCAAGGCTTTCAGGGCAAGGACTCTCAGCTCTCTACTGCTATTTCTAAAATTAGATGATGCCACCAATGTTATCTACCTGCCTGCAAGTAGCCTATGCACCACATTTAAAAGAAAGTTGACAGTTGAAAAAGCAAGCCCTACTAATATGATTAAAAGATGTCTTTTGACAGCATAGTGCAATGTGTTGAAAAAAATTTTCATAAAGATTCAAATGAGAAAATATCCCGGTTTTCAAAAAGTAATATTGTAGTGGTACACTACACTAATATTTCAAGTTCAATATCTTGCTTTGCAACATCAAGCATTTTCAGTATTACATACTTTCAGTATAATGTATAAAACTACATGAACCAAAGACATAACAGGAATACACTTTAATCATTTATGACATATGCTTACCGCCTAATAAATCCACCATTTTCACAGCGTTTCTTTGCTTCTGTCCCAGGAGGAAAAAGTAACTCAGGGCGATACAGAATGTCAACCAGAAGTGACAGTTCAGACTGTACCAAGGGTTTCAGTTGGTCTTCTAGAAGAGATACTATATCCTGAAGCCCTTCAATTATGCTCCTGTCCAGACGCATCAACTAAATATCCAATCACAATAATAATAAATTAAAACACCAAAATAATAGTCAGCGCAAAAAAGATTTTAAAAGAGTTTCAATTACAGAGAAAATACAGTCATTCATGTTGAGCAAATTATTCTAATACAATATCATGCCATTTTCTTTTAATTTTAAATATAATTCTGGAGAGATACATACATCTATAATAAACGCTTTTATCAAACAATCTCACACATGGAAAAGAGAGACATTAACACTCTGACGGCGGTGATAATTTTTCTGACACGGACGACGGTGATGGGTCCTCGAGGACCCGTACCCATTTTTTTCCTTTTTTAATCGAACTACTAGTATAGAGATATTATTTATAAATCAAATTATTCTTTTATCCATTCTAATTTAAAATAATAATTAGTTAACAATTATTAAATATTTAGTGTAATTAATAATGACGATATTCTAACAGAAGTAATTTTTAAAATGAAGAACATTTCATAATTAAAGTTAATGATGATTAATTACGTATTTATAGTTAAATAATAAGAAAAAATATTTAGGAATGTTAAGTAAAAAATTATAAGTTATAATAGGTATGCATTCAACTTTTATTGCACAAATAAGTTACAGATATTTCTGCGAATCAGAATTTACGTCTAAATCAAATTCGTCTTCTTCACTCTCATCCACCTTTCCACTATCATCATCGCAGCTAAGATCACTTATATCACTAACACTATCATCAAAAGTTTTTTTGTCATTCTCTTCACGAATAAATTCCTCAAAAATTTATTTTTCACTGAGAAATTGTTTGTCTACCATGATTGCAGGAAAATATAAATGATTTGCAATGCTACCTCACACACTAAAGGACTGGACCACTGCGGCGGCTAAGTGAACATTTACGACAGGGAGCAAGGACCGACGCAACTTTGTAACAACTTGTAAGCATATAGAAACTACTTTTCGTGGTTACTTTATGTTTCTACCCACGATGCATGTAGAAACACAAAGTAACAACGGAAAGGTTTACACTTCTGCGTCATTAGGCTAGGAGTCATAGTCGCAGGGCTTTGGGCACAGGTGTATATCCTTGAACCTAGGATTCCAGCAGAAAGAAAAGTACCTTCCCATATTTGAAGCCAATATGTTTCAACATATATTCAAATACAAATAAATTAATTATAATATCTAAATAATACATGAATAAGTAAAACTATATGCAAAAACTAGTGCAGGCACAATAGAAACTAGGTCAAATAAACAAAAACCTCAGTTAAATATTAAGAAACTGGAAAACAGTGAGAATCAGGTTTCTGCAGTATGTTTGTGCGGGGTGAGTAAAAGGACATGTACAGCAGTGATGGGTCCTCGGGGACCCACTCAAATATATACATCCGTTAAACCAAGATTATCATGTGAAAAGAATAAGTTTGTTGAAAAATAGGCTTAGAATATGTTTGTCAAGGACTACTTAAAGCACGGATGCCATATCATTATTATTTTTTAAGGTTCTCAATAAAATGTACTTTCTGGGTCTTTAGGGATCCGATCACCGCCGTCGGAGTGTTAAACACATTGACGGAAAAATGACAGTAACATATCAAGGTTTATCCTTACTTGAGATTGTGAGCGTTCCATTTTAGGAGATTTGGCCGCTTGTAGCCATTTGCTAGTTTGCCTGGATAACATAGCAGCCTTGTTAAACATTGATGTTACTTGACTTTCAAGGTCTGATGGGATAGCAATTCCTCTTGTTTTTGCTGAAATTAATTTCAAAGTTTATTTTCTAAACCATGTCACAACATATTACACAATAAAAAATTTAGACAAATATTTTTACATAAACATCTTTTAAAAAGGATTAACTACAGAAGATAATTCACATCAATAGGTATATTTGAAGTAATTAACACTCATGCTAAATGTGGAGGCAATGAGAAATGTGTAATGAATCAATCACTGCATATTTAATGCTACCAGGATAGTTTATATGCCAAACAAGATTTTACCATTGAATAAGAAACCTGTTAATGCCTCATAAATAAAATCTATAGGCAGATGACCTTGATATATTGAATATTTGTAAAAAAATATATAGTTGATAAAATACTCCATCACTATTGTGACAGATTTTTTGTTACACAGACAATTTACATGATACAATGGGAAGAAAGAAGACAAATACCACTGACATACCAACATCAGATAAAGTGCGGATGCAGTTCTCCACATTAAACCTGTGAGAAGCAGTAAGCCAAGTGCACTGGGACACACGGAATGCAGCTTGAAGCAACTGAACAAAAATGGGCTGACGGGTCTGTAAGATAAGGAAGAAGATGAATCAGAAGTAGAAAGTAAAATTGATGTAATTCTACCTCAAAAAGGGTATATATTTTGTGCAATAATTCAATGAAACACTTAAATTTGCCAAGGAATTAATCTCATCATTTAAATTAAGATAACAATTAGAGATAAAGACATCTCCAATAGCTATAAAATAGTTGGGAAAACCAATAAGACAAGCATGACCCCTGTTCTATAACTTTCACTACAGTAGTTTTGTGTCAGTGGCTTAACAAGAAGCATGAATTTGTTAATGCAAAACTGACCATGGAACCAACCCTAAAATCAGGGCCGGCATGGTGAGATATGCAGAGTATGCTACATATAGGGGCCCCCAAATTTCGCTTGTACTATAACTCATGATTCTGGATAACTGGCAAAGTATATAAATACATATTGATACAGATACATGGGTTGCATTTTGGAGTAAGATGTGAATACGAAACTCAGTATCTGATGGCCACAAACTAAATTCTCTTGTGTTAAGAAAGGTATTTATCATGATGTCTATGTTTACATTTCCAAACATCAATGTTTACATTTCCTAATGGCTAAGCTTTGTCAAGTGATAGATCATGGAGAAAAACCTGAAAGCATCAAGTTTCAGAAGTTCTGATACATTTTGAGTGGCAGGGGAAGATTCAGATGATCTGAAACCTTCTGAATGGCAGAGTTAAAATTTCCTTGCCCTTTCATTGAAGAAGCATCCCTTGCTTCACTTAGAGCAGTTTCATTATAGAGATCTTGCTAACTGCCATATCCTAGACACATTGCTTTGTTCACACACCTCCATTATACTAGTATCATAAGCAGCTTAGGGTGTTTTCAAAAGAAAAAATGTTTTTCAAAAAATCTGATCTGTCAAGCACAGAACTTTCTCTATATGCAGTAGACCTAATTAGTATTTGTAGGTAAATTAGGACTAAATTAAATATTTCTCAACAATCCTTTCTGTGAAAAATTTGTCTCTCCTATAAATTTTTAGTTACAATTTTGACTGCAGCTAATCCAAAAGCATGGGATTTTGTTCAATCAAGACATTAGGCCATAATTATCCGATGTTGCTGCAACAAGTCACCTTTGATTGTTTTCCTTCCCATATACACTATGTGTAGAGCTTATCAGCTTCTCTATTAACTTTCCCTTACCTATTTTTCTTCATTATGACTTGACTAACAAGGATGTCCTTGCATGGTTAGCTTAGCTTGAAAGGGATTTTCTGCAATAGAGTCATGCTGAGGCACGTTAACGTCGAAGAATATATTACGCAGACTTACATGCAAGCCTGCTGGAGTGGCAGCGCCGAACGCGCAGCTTGTTGAGTGGGGAGGTTGGCCACGCCTTATCTATAGGAAGAGGCGAGAACAAAATATCCCCGCGATAAACGACATATTGCATCAAACTGCCCTCCACCCTCATTTAATTTTCTGCCTTATCAGGTCTTAGTCGCATGCTTAAAGTGTCAGTTTTAGCGCATTTTTTTGATGCTTTTATAGTTTCACATTGAAATTGTGATGAAGCTGTAAATGATAGAAAGCTGAAATTTGTAGTGTAGATTTCTGTATTGCTGTCATTTGTTTTTCATTGGATATGAGTTTTGAAAAATATACAGGGTCAGTTAGGGGCACATTAATTTTTTTTTTAATGCCTCTGAAGGCATAAAAGATGAAAAGTGTATGTTTCGACATTGATTTTACTTACAAATGAGACTCGAGTGACCAAACATTGTGGTATAACTACATACAAAATAAATTAAGATAAGCTAAATTTACATATACAACTAGTGATCATCATCCAAATTCTCTTCAGTTCATCTAATAGGTAAATGGGAGAAACCTACATAGTGAAATAAAACAGAAAATATTATCAAATTTAATAATAAAGAAAAAAATGAGCTAATTTTTCCATAGTCATTGTTTTGATCTTGTATTATTTGGTATGAGCCAAAAGCATGAAAATACATACGCTAATTTTAGGAAGTCATTAATATAGAAGTCTATTTACATTAACTCTTATGGGAAAAATTCCCTCATTTAGTGGCATTTCAGTTAAGTGCTCTATTTTTCATAAACTGATTAAGAGCACAAAGCAAGGGATGCCTGCATTCTGCTACTAATTCATGCATTCAGCATCTAGCTAACAAGTATTTATCAGGTTAAAGATATAATTTGTAAAATAAGATTCATAAGATCAACAGTAGTCTATTAGCTCTATATTTCATGTCAATTTATTTTCTTTGTTTTCCATTAATGACAATGTGAATTTTTGGCTCTTGAATTATTATAACCATTAATGATAAGTTTCCAAAGAAATATTACTAAAAATAAATACATCACAACATTTAACTTGTGAGCAGTGGCAGATTGGTGTGCAACAGGGGCGCTGAAAAATTTTGTACATACAGTGGAATCTCGATAAAAGGTTTTTCCATTTAAGGTTTTCCAGCATTTAAGGTTGTTCTTTTGTCGCCCCGACCAAAGCTCCATATAAATAATGTATTATACTACCCGATTTAGTGTTTCTCGATTTTGTAAATTGCCCGCATTTAAGGGACAAAATTCTCATCCCCAGATAGACATTGCCTCGATTTAAGGTGCGTTTACATTATGCGATGCAAAAATATATTATTTAGTGGAGTTGTAATGCAATAATTCACATTTTCCATCAACAAAACAACACATACCGGCATTGTTACATTAAATGAACTCAAATAATTAATATATTGTCAAGCCGTGTTTTGTCAATCCACCTTTAGTCCTTAAGGCATCTGGTATGTATGTTACAAAAGTTGCAGTGACATCATTGCGTGAACATGGATTTTTTGTTGCTAAAATTTGTTGACCGATTCCAATTTTGGATAAAAATCGAACCATAATAACGACTACTTTACATGAAGACCTACATGTATTTTACAACATATTTCACAAGCATCTCCTTAAATAATCATCTGAGCGAACAAAAGTTGAATAAAATAATTCAACGCACATTTTTTGTCAAATAACATTTCTCGTAAAACGTAAGGTTTACAATAAATTTAAAGAAAAGGAAATTAACATGTTTATGTAATTTTATGATTTTTGTTCTTTTTTCATTAAAAAATATTAATTAAAAATTTTACAACTCAGGAACCTCTGAAGATGAAATATGGTATTGGGGAGTTTTACTAAAAATTGTCTGTCTATTCCAATTTTGGTTAAAATCAGATTACAATAACGACCACTTTACATGAAGACCTACATGTAGCTTATAATGCACTTGTTTAAACTCGGGAACCGCTGGACGTATTTTGATGAAATTTGGTATTGGCAAGTTTTACTAAAATTTGTGCAAGGATTCCAATTTTTGTTAAAATCGGACAATAATTACAAACACTTTACATGAAGAACTACATGTATCTTACAATGTATGTTACAACTTGGGAACCACAGGACGTATTTTGATGAAATTTGGTATTGGGGATTTTAATAAAATTTGTCGTTTTCAAAGAATGCATTTGGAAACTGTACTCTTAATATATGTTTCAATTAATAATAATTTTATATTAATAAACTGCAGTTTAATCTTTCAATTTTAGACTATCCCCAATTAAGGTACTATTTAAAGTGCAAGAAACTTGTCCCCCAGGCAAATGTTAAATGGGGATTCCACTGTATAAATAATCTCAGAAATATTAAATATCTCGATTTAAAAGTCAGAAGAAAATTCACTTTTTCAACACAATATTTTATTTTCACTGGATGGAGCTTCAGTTGGTTTGCTATTAGCTGCCCAATCTGTCATATAGGTTCACAGCAGTACAGTGTGAATGTGCACATCCATTTGTTATTTTGTTACTTCGTTACTGTTCAACTTGGATCTTTTATTGTCATCTGATATTATTACTTTTACTTTTTTATTTTGATTTCTATAATTGTTATGATAGACGGTGGAATTGCATGGACATACATTTAAAATGATAATTAAAGTAATATAGATCCCAATCTGAAAAACAAAAATTTTACCAAAGATAAGTCCAGGAAGAGGCATTTATAATTTTTTATTCCCTTTCATATTTATATTATACCTACTATACATTATGTTCGTTTTATTTATTTTGAATGTGTAATTTTTTGCAATATTTCCAGAATGATTGTCTTTATTGCATCTTTAAATGATAAAAACATTCAATGAAATGTATTTTTCATTGAGAAAATTTTCCATTTTTTGTTGTCATTTCTGTTTTTTTATGTTTGATACATAAAAGGAATATTGCTTTATATTTGATACAAACATATCAAGATGTTTGTGGCTGGTTATTTTATAAGCCTGATCCGATATAAAAACAATCGTTCCGAGGAGTTGTCACATTAGGGGATAGTCATTAGGAGAGGTTTCACTATATAGGTATTAAGATTGCAGGGTCTCCCATTGTTTAAATAAACCTATCAAAAACTCATACAAAAACGAGTGCCAATTCTAGATAAAGTGGTTTCACTAGTTCAGGTCATGTAATGGCCAGGGATGGAACTACATGTAGAAATAGAAGAGGGCCCTCAAAATCATACTTGCACAGGAACCCCCAAAGGTATCACGCCAGCCCTGCCTAAAATCAATTACCATATTTTCCAGTGTATAAGATGTAATATATTTCTCATGATAGAATTATAGGAATATGAGACTAAACTCTGACAATGCCTTGATATCTACCAGCCTATGGCATTTTTTTCACAGGCCCTTGGTGTTACTGTAGAGATCGCCTGCAACATCTGCTACTTGTATCCCCATCATAAATAACAATAATATTTCTTTCCCATTTTTATTTGTTATAGAGATTAAAAAATATTTTATACACCACATCCTGCACATTGAATCACCCAACCATTTAGCAAATTCCTTGTGAATTTTAATGATTATCTGACTTTCTTAAATATTCTGATTTTTTCTTGCATATAAACTGCATCCTCATTCAGGCAACAAAAATTTTTGGAAAAAAAAGGTACAGCTAATATGAAAGTAAATATGGCATATTTTCAAAATTATTAAACTAATATATGCTTTTCAACCATTACTTAACATCCTTTTTTGACCGCTGATGAATCTTATGCCCTTATTTATGAGTAAAAAGTTTTTGAAAAAGGGAATGGCTTTTTTTTTAGGGATGCACCTTATGAAAATATGGTATCTTTTACTCCCAAATCTACTAAACAGAAAGAAAAAAACCTGAACTATTGAACCAAAGGATTCACTCTATTCTGAATTTCCTACACTTTTCATTCTAAGGACTCTTGTGTCATTAGCTTACAGGCTTATATTACCTTGAAACACAGTCCAAAGGTATACCTAACACATAAATCTAGGTTTTTAGTTTATTGTATCCAATCTCTACTATAAAGCACATCAGATAATCCCAATATGCCCAAGATCTATCTAATGATAACACCAGCAGCACACTCAGTAAACTAAAAAGAAAGTTTTTTCAGATTCCTCTCACGTCTTCTGCACAACAAGATCCGCTTACCTGCTCCGAGCTCTGAAAAGAAAAGATTTCCTAAACTGAAAATCCAGCACAGAAAGCTGTACGTACCTATTATATTTTTATACACATACTAGCCATTAAATTCATATTTCTTGTACAAGTTTTATTTGAAGTTCTTGCCTACTTTCTATCCCCCTCCAAATGCATGTCTCATGACACCTTGTGTCCTCCAAAAGACTCAATCCACTCTCTTCTCAGGTGGTGATTTCATTCTATTTGACGATAAAATAGATTTCAAGACCAGTTAGATAGCTAACAGTAGAATAATTGCTATTAGTAAAATATTTTCCAGACATTTTTCTTCATCGTTTGTTTTTGGGTGGCCTAAGTAAATGGTCTCACAAAATTTTGCACTGGCCCTGCCTTCAGCAATGTCCCATCAATCGCGGATTCTAAAATACTTAACAGACAAAATGAATACATGGTTTTCCCAACTATTTTGTGGTTATCAGAGTTATCTTGATCATGAATTGGATTTCAGTAATAATGTGAACAAAATATTTCTTTTACTGTCAGAATTAGGATGACAAGTAACATTAATGAATTCTGACATACAAATTTACATTTCACTATTCACCGATCAAAACGACTACAAGAAACAGTACTTTAAAAAACTACTTGACATAATGACACATGCACTGAAACATTCTCTGTAGCCTATGTATACAATACAGCCTCACTTAATGGTAAGCAAATGATGACAAATTCATTAATTCTCCAAGTCTTCTCCATACACACTTCAATTATTAATCATTTTTGATCTGACTGAAAGACAAAATAAATATTTAAATTTGTCAATTAACAAATATAAAAGATTGAGTAGTAACGAAAATAGGAAATGCAGAAGTTAGCTTCAACTGAGATGCTTCAGACTGTAACATTTGATGACAAACATGTGAATTACATAGTTCTCAACTGATATGCAGAATTTCATCCTATAGTTTGAAGTAATGGTGGAAATAACTTCCTGCACACATAGAGTAATACAGAAGTAAATTCCAAGCATCATAAGATAAAGCAACTTGATTGAGCAACATTCAACAAAACATGCAGACACAAATAATCAGTATCCAAATAAATGTTACACAACTTTAAATGGAAAAAAGCTCAGCATTAAAGCAAAAGCGATAAAAAAGAGCAAAATCTACTCATTTATATGGGTGATTTAATTACGATTATCTCCACAATGAATACAACAAAGCTACATCTTTAAAGAAGTTCATATTATATGAATCAGTGTACTCACTTTCCGAAGATACTGTAAAGAGTTACAACTTCGCTGACTCCAAAACATCCTGGCTTCAAGTAGATGTTTCTATGGATATACCCAATGCCATGACAACCAGTTCATGCAATGCAGAAATGCTTTCTATATTAATGATTATGTACATGCAGATAACAATAAAAACGATACAAACAGAAAACCACAGAGATTTTTTACTACAATGAATACAAAGCATGCATTATAAAAGCTGAAATGGAGTATTCTTGACACCATTAACTATAAATAATAACATAATCCAATAAAGCCAGGTTAAATTATACAGTCTCACCAACAACTTGTTTATGTAGCATAAAATACATACAATTGTATGCCTGTGTGTGTATAAATATATTCTGTTGATTCCTGTGATTTACCAAGAAGCAAGCTTTATAGACACTATTACACACAAAGTTCCCTTAAGTTATTCTTTTTTAGACACACAAGAAATGTTAGAATTATATGTTGACAAGTAGAAATTTAGTCTTACATAAATTTCAAGCAAATAAACTTAGTTTAAACAATGTAGATAAAACAACCCCCATTATTTAGTTAACCATTAAAAACATCAACATTTGTTAAAAATATAAAAATAAATATGAATATAGTATCCATATGAAAGCTACATAAAAACCTCCGAAAGTATAAAATATACTTCAAAGTAACGAGTTACCTAAATAAAAAAATGGAACCGTAAAAATGTCCAAGTCAATGAAGAATAAGGAATACTATACAAAAAAAGGTTATCATGTACTGGAACCACAATGATTAACAATACCTCCACAAACAAGTCTACAAGTAAATTGTAAAAGTATTTCAAAAAAGATTATTATAACTAAAACAAAAACGGTCCAACACAAAAAGTACTCAAATAAAAAAAAAGAACCCACTCTGATCCTTTAGCATAACCTACCACTTAAAGCAATATTGTTTTTATTATTGAATCAAAAATTGTAATGAAAACAAAATCTATTGTAAATTTAACTGGTAAAATACAGTAAAACCTCACGCAACATACATTCTGGTTACGCATTTACAGTATTGCACAGATTTCATTTGCATGTCGATTTTCTTGCAACATGGTCCATTTTCAGCCAATGCTGCCCGAGAAAGAAATCTGAAAACTTAGTGACATATTAACTACACATGCTATGCATTTACAGTATTGCACGGATTTCATTTGTATGTCGATTTTCTTGCGATGGTCCATTTTCAGCCAATGCTGACCGAGAAAGAAATCTGAAAACTTAGCGACATATTAACTTCACATGCTGCCTTGGGTGTCTCAAATGTCTGCTTAGCTACAAAACAAACCACAAAAATAATAAAGCAGCAAGCACACTTCAGTGACATTGTACCCAGGGCAGGCTCGAGGTACTGGTTGACAGGGAGGTTACCTGGGAATCCATTACCCAAAGGGTGCCAAATGGTCAAAGATAAAGAAATATACGTAAATTTTATTTTAATACAAAAAATATTTGTTGTTGATGATGGATATTGTTTGACTTACTTGATTCATTATAAAACAAAACAAACTACGACCAAGTATATTAACCAGAGCCGAGATGAGAGCGAGGACGCCACCTTGGAAGTAACAGGCAAAGGGGCACAAATCAACAGCATTTAATTGACTGTAAGGAGTTCATTTAGGTTTTGAATGAAAGCTTAAAAATTGATCTTACCATTTTAAACATTATTTTATTTTACATTTTTTGCATATAAATAGTATATAATTTCCCAAACTCAGAGAACATAATCCTATATTTCCCAAAAGTTACTTAATTTACAGCTTGGTTTATCCCAATGAGGCAGTTTCAGGAATGTTGCATGAAAGTGTATTGTATTCACGCTCTCAAAACTTAAGTCACCCATACAGTATTTTGGCACCCTGGGCAAGAAACTGCTCCAGCATCCCCTTCCGTAAATCTTGGTTAAGATATTTTTAGAAGAACTTGTTAATTCATTCTTTGCTCTATAAAATGAATGCTAATGAAAAGTAAAAGGAGTTTTATCTTTATTCCTGCCTTTTCTGTGATATAAACAGGTATACTACATTTATTCACTTGCAAGTAATGTATAGATAGACGATTGGGTTAGCACTCCAAATATTTGGGTGCCCCTTTTCAAAGTCCACAATGCCCGAATACTTAATAATAGGGGAGAAATTTTGTTAACATTTTTGCTAATATGACATTGAGAAAAAGCCAGATATTAAATGAAGAAGTTGAAAATCCTTAACCAGTCCATATGAAATGACATTTTAACAGACAATCTCACACAAGTTATGTAAATGTTAATGAAGAAAAAATTAACCACAAAATATGCCAGCACTTAATGAAAACACAAAGCATTTATCAACCTTATACAAATAATTTTTACCAGCTAGCAAATTTGAGCATTACTACTACCAAAAATAAAGTCTACCACATTTGCTTAAAAAAGTAATATTAAATGAAGGCTTCAAAGATTAGAAAAAAGAAAAAGGAAAATACAGTTGATTAGGATGCTTTCATTACACAATACCTGCACAGTAGTACTTTGGTCAGAAAATGGGCTGTTGAAGAAAGTGTTAATGATGTTCATGACGCAGTTTGTCACATAATTTTCCAAGGCTAAATCCGCATGTTTACGATCATGGGTAGCATTGGCAACAACACCCATGTCGACCAGAAAACTTTTCTCAAAGAGGCTCCACATGTGATTTGATGTATAAATTTCTTTCATTTCCACTTCAGTGTCAATGTAACAATGGTTGAGGAAGTTGATGTATGCCTCCTTGACCTATAGGAAAATTTTGCAGTTTATATTGACATATTACGTATATTTCCAACATAATAGTATATTTTAAAACCATTGAATAAGCATCAAATTATAACACCTATACTAAATAAAACTACTTTTATCTAAAACGTACTTCAGGAATACAGTCTTGGTGAGATACCATTGCCACAATATCATCCAAAGGAAGTAAACTGTGACATTTTATTTCTGTGTAAACATTCTTTCCCATAGTACAACAAGCAAGGAGCTTTACTAACTCTACATGGTACCTGAAAAAATAAAATGAATGCCGCAGGTAAAAACTAGTGATTATAGCAATTCTGTTCCCATTTATTGCAATCATAACAAAAAACAGCAAACCTCAATGCACTGCTTTCATCCATACGATGCCGCTCTGATCTCATCATTTCAACGAAATGGTTGAAAGATGCTTTATCATTGTAGAATACAAGCACATCTTCCCCAGCATTGACCAACTGACAATATACAAAAATTGAAATAATTTTTACATCAAGTATAAATTACAAAATTGATAATACACCACCTTTTTGAACTTTGCATACTTGCAGTTTGCGAATATGCACTTTGCGACAAAATTTTTTATGACCATTACTTCTGTTTTGTGCCGATTATTTTCATTTCACGTCATCCATTTGCGGTTCCAAAAAGCGAAACTTCCTCTAATTTTTTGTTTTGAAGTTCAGTTTAAACTTTGGTGCCCTAGAAAAGGGCTTATTAATATTATATTATATTTATAATGCTCATTATTATCAGTTTTTGAAGTAAACAAATGTGATAACTCTAGACTTGGTAGCTCAGTTTGAACTTCACCACCAACACCGATATTTTCGACGTTAAACTTAAGTTTAAACTTTAAAGAAATGCCAAAATGAATGTTAGGTTTTCATTAACTATTATGTTTCTATTTTGAACGTAATTTTGAGAAATGTTATTTTGATTTGTTAGATTTTCATTTTATTTATGAATTTTTAATGTAAATCTAAGAATTGCTATCATCTTGTAACAAGATTTTCTGTTGCATACCTACATTGAATGCGATTACTAAAGAATGTTACCACTTTAATGCTTCCTTTTTATTTTTTGTGACATCTTGAATAATTAAAAGAAACGTTATCACTATCTTAAGCTAGATTTTGATTTTGCTACAAATTTTGAACATAATGAATAAAAGAAATGTTACCATTTTTAATGCTAGTGTGTTTCTGTGGCTTGGAAATGTTTTTTGCAGGATCCAAGAATACATCTGTGCATCACATACTCAACTTTTCATTTTAGTAGTTCATCAATTTAAAGGATTTCCTTGGACTGAACGAAAGAAGTTTGAGAATCGTATGCGAAAATGCACTGGAGGTAAACTGCACAAGTGCCAAAAGAAGTATAATAGCTTTATGATGCTAGGTTTTCATTTGCTGTTACGTTGCTGTAATGTTTTTTATTATTTACTTTTAAACCACAATATTTATGATAAAAAAGTGAATTTTTTAGGCTGACTGGGACATACTCCCATAATAACATTGTGTCTTATGGGAAAATAGAACTTGCACTTTGCGAATTTGCATTTCGCGTCAGTTTTCCAGAACCAATTATTCGCAAAGTTCAAAAAGGCGGTGTAATAGATAATCTCCACATCAAGCTCAATAAACAATTAACAGAACTGATTCACTTCAGAGCTTAAAAAATGTGACACACATTTAAACTAATGGAACCTGATGTTACAAGATCAACCCTTACTTTTTTAAATTAACAGTTTTCTTAAACTTTAAAAACATAACTCTTACCTCTTGCATGACCATATCCTGACACTTTCTGATAAACTGATTTTCTGCCTTGACTATAGTCTGAAGAAATTTTAAATATTGCACATGCCTGCCATGAGTCTCAATGCAATGAACAAAGTGTTGGATAACTTTTTCATTCACTTCATTACATAATGTGGAATTGTCTTGAAAAATACTGCATACAGTTTGAGCTTCTCTGATCTAAAGAGGAAAGCACGATTAAAAAAAATTAATAAGATAAATGATTGCTCCCAGCCAACTTTTTTTTAGGTAAAATGAAGTAGCGCTTACTCCTGGATTAAGGAATAGATCCAGTTGTTTGTGAAGAAGGGTTTGGTTCTGTTGATTACCAAGGCAAAAGTTTTGAAGAAATTCATGAGCTAAGCGCATCAATTCATTCATGCGAACATCTTCTTTCTTATCATATGGTATTTGTAATAAATCCAGCACAACAGTGTGGACACCAACATTTCTTAGAAGCCTTTGTTCATGCTTGCGAGGTTTAATTGTTCCTCCAGCTCCAGGTTGAGTGCACAGCTTATTCATTCTAATTAAAATCTGTGGATTTACAAGAACATAGATACATTTCAAAATATGTTATTCGAAACTTCATCATGAAGTACATAAAATAAAAACTAACAAGTAGGTTTCAATGATTAACAAGATATGACACAAGTTCAAGAGACTGCATAAAAATTTAAATATCCAAGATCACCAGTTGAATCTTTTTGTACTCTTCAGCCTGTTCTGGATGCAACGGTGGTCCGATGTCCAAATCAATAGCAGATCCCTGCTTGTCGGTTGACCCCAAAGTTGGGGGACTTTTCTTTGGAGGATCATTCCTTTCACGGGTATCGTCATCACCATCATCTTTGCTTTTCTTTTTCTTTCCATGCTCTTCTACACACTTTGACTTGTACACCCAAAGCTCAGATTTTTCCACCGACTGTCTCAGAACATCCAAATCCGCTTTGATTTGTTTGTAGGACTCGACATCACTATCAGACACAAGAAGTTGCACCTATAACAAGCACAGGTTAATACTCTTCTAAATATCAACAACTACATGGTTCGATTAAAATATATTTAAGTCACACACTGGCCATTACCTGCTTGAAAGCTTGAAGCACTTCTTGTCTTTGACTGAAATGGCGAAAAAGCAAGTGCAAAGCTCCAGATACAAGGGGAGGATAGTCATGCATGGTCAGATGAAGTAGTACACGTAGAAATGTACGGCCACCCTGACCATCTAAGTCCAATGCAGCACACTCTTCACTGTGAAAAAATTTGCATCCAAGTTAGAAAATAAAATATGAATGTATTGTTTGTAAAATGTGGTTTTAATATCAGTAAATTCACTCACCTGCTTCCAAATATTCCCTCAGCCTGAGTACCAATACTCTCCAGATCAATTCCTTTCTGCCCAATGGTTTGGGCATCTCCCGATGCTTTCTCCGTCTCATCAAATTCACGCTTGAATATGGACAGCAGGCAGCTGATTCGGTAGTCTAATCTCACATCCAAGATGAACTAAATTACAAAATGTTAAGAATTAAATAATTCAAGTAAAATTAAAAAGGTTTAGTTCCACAAATGACAATAATTTTAACATACTTGTGCATAGAAAATTATCAACCACTAATTTTTCCAAAACAAATATCAATCTATAAGATTTTATTGCAAAGGAAAAGTAACAAAAATTTCATGACACCACATTTAAATAGAGGAATATTAATTTAATATATTTATAAGTATCGTAAACCCCCATCTTCATGAGTTCAAGCATCGCAGTTTCACTTATTCAGTCAGACGTTTGTAAGTTGGGGACCTACTGGACTAACATTTTTCACATTATGATGGAATTAGTGATGATGTATGGCTAGGGTAACCATACCTTTTTTAGGGCCTTTTCCAGACTGTCCTGTCGTTTTGGACAAAGAAGCCATTTTGTCCCGTTTTAAAACCTATCGCAATAAAAATTCAGATTTTCTGATAGTACAGCTAAAATTACTATTATACATGTACGATTCTCAGAAATATTGACCTTACCAAATTGTAAACCATCATTTTTCAGTTTAGGTAAGTTTGAAAAAGGCCATGGTTACAACTCCATTGAGCAGGAAACAAATTTACTCGCCAGCATTAGGTTTTGCAATCTCCGTATCTTTTCATTGTTTGCTCTGAATGAGTTTTGGTCTCTGTAGTTGTATCTAGTTTAAATTTACCGCTCAACCTCTCAATAAAATTGAAATGAGAAAAAAAACAAGTTGGCCATTATCTGATACATATTGTAAGCACTTCACAATAATATTTACCTGTAGAATATATGAAATAAAAATATTCTGCAACAATTATCACTGACATCTCATGACTAGTTTATTATTGTATTAAAATCGAGAGCCATAAAGATAGTTTTTTTGTGAAAAATGGAACAATGAGGGTCAACATAATGGCAAACAATTTTTCCTTCAAAAAATAACTTTTTGGCATTAAAAAGGTATTCAATTGTTCTTGATATGATTACAAAATTCATGAAGAATGCCTCTGCTGAGCTTATATACATGCATGAAGTATTGTTCCTTTCTTTTTTATATAGATAACCAGATACACATAATTTTCCTATATATAGAGTTGTTCAAGCTCTTTCAAATGATGCATTTATTAAAGTGATAAAAACCACCCTTTTAATAAAAATCCTGCCAAAAATGTCCCATTTTGTAACTATAAATGATGGGAAATGTCTTGTTTTCATCTTTTTGGAATATTGTCACCCTCTGTATGGCTAAACAAGTGATTTTGAACATCATAAGAATACAATATTTTAGACTGACAACCAAATAATTTTAGTCTGTATCAAATGAAATGAAATAATTTGTAAATTAAAATAGCATACATACTCAGTATCTAACAAGTCCAACCAAAGCATTTCCAAAATACTAAATACTAATTTCAAATGCCATCATTTATTACTAACAAGATAATTGTGTTTTATGGTGTTGTACATGATTTCTGATAAACTTAAATTTTAATAGTGCTTCAAAAACTCATATAATTGTACATAAAAATAATCCATATATTCGCTAATTTAAACTAAGTATAGTTTATGGATAATATGAATCCAAAATAAAAATCAATGTATACTTAAGTATGAAACATTGTTCTACAATTTTATTTAGTTAGTACCTGGAGGATCTCGATAATTTTCAGCTTGGTGTCCATGACCAGAGGGTACTCCTTCTTCAGATGAGATGGCTTCTTTTGAACTGCTGGAGATATCACAGACCTTCCGAGTCCTGCAGCTCCAAGGGTAAGGCTGGTCATTACAGCACCCATATCCCCAATGGAGCGCAAAACTCCCCCTTCTGCTACAGTTTACACATGGAAAGACACCACATCATGCAAGCAAGCAAGCGACAACTAATCCATGCAAAATGCAACATCAAATACAACTAATACACTCAGTGTTATAGCAGTTTGTGCTGAGCAAAAAAAAAAACAAAAAAAATGTACTTTTAATAAGCACATAAATGGTGAGGTTTCTTCAAAACATTTGTGATAGTTAAAATTTTCACTTCAGCACAGCTTTTAAGGTGAATGTAAATTAAATTTAAAAATGACAAATTAGTTTTATTATACCATGATGGGTTGCAAATTAGCTAAAATACTACATTCCATCATTAATTCCCAATACATATAAATTAAGATGCAATTGAATTTTAAATTTATATTTACAATGCCAAATTAATTTAGTTGCTATGGACTGTAAGTAAATAATCCTGATGGTGGCAAAAAAGTAATTGAGAACACACAATGAATGAAATCTAAAAATTTTAAAATCTGGGGATATCATAAGACAACAAATAAACACCTGACATTACTTGATACTCTTTAAATCTACAAATTTTTTCATCAAATCATTTAGCATCTGCAAATAACAAGAAATAAATATTTTTCATATTCTAAAATTGTTTTTGCCAATGGTTTATGTTTCGAAAGTATAAAAATTGCTACGAGTCAATAACTATGGAAATTAAACAAGAGATGTGAACATTACTCATTTTACTTACTTCATTGCAACAACTTCTTACCAAATTGCAAATAATAATAAAAAACATTAATAATGAACGCTAATACTATTATTTTGTCTATATCACTTGCCGCCATTAAATTTAAATAACATTTCAGAAAATATTATTCTTTGAAAGTAATTTCACAATTCTCTTAAAATACACACAGCACATTTTTAGATTACTTATAAATAGTCGAAAATTTTCAAAAATATGAAACATTTAAGAAGTTGTCTGTGTGTGTTTGAAATTTTAGGTATCAAGAAAAATATTTTTGGCTGTTTTCTCAGCAATTCTATATCAAGTGCATAAGATATAAAAATAACAAAGAATTATTAAGCAGTGAATAAAAAAATCAGGCATAATCAATGCCAAAAATGCTTCAAATTCGCTTTTACATACAAAATAAAGAAATACACATGCTAGGATATAGTTCCTTAAAAAATTTAAATTCTGAGAGTACAAAAATATTCCCTTATCCTTATCAAAACGCACAGAGACAATTGTCCTCACACATAATACAATAAGAGCATCCTACAGCAGTTTTTCAAATCATCTGCAAAAGCAATAACTTTCATTATGAGAAAAATCAATGTAGTTTAAATATTATGTAATTAATAATTATCAAACATAGTTTTGCTATTTTTTATGAAAATCAACCTAAAACTGATAAGATTAATTTTCAAACTATAATTTAAGAAGAAAAATTTATCATCATTGATGTCAATGTATTACCTCAAGTGAATGTAAGACTGTATGCACTATTTTAAATTAACTAATGGGAGGAATTAATCATTTGTTAGAATTTTAACTTTTCTATTAATTTAAAAAGGATTAATTATCTAAAAATCCCAATATATTTACTGTATCGCAAAAATCAATGAAATAGAAATAACTATCAAAGCTCTTTCTTCATAAATAAATCAAACTTAGAAAGCAGTGAAAAAATACAAAATTAACACAAATACATAGGCCATACAAATAACTGGCATTCAAGCATCTTGTCCTGAAATCATACATGAGCAAGAAATTACCTTTTCCGCTTTTTCTACTTTTTATGTACAATCTGAACACATTTATGGCCAGGTCAGCTCTTGCATATATCTTAACATGAAAAACAAAGTAAATAATTTCAACAATTACAGCTGTTTCAATAGCGAGCTTTTGAAAGCTTAACAGTTAGTGCCAATTTATAATGTACACCTCACAGATGGAGCTAAGCATCAATTTAAAGTGAAAACTAAATATAGTGCATGAGCTGCTTTAATGTTTATACCAAATTAGTAAAAATTCTAACTATTGTTTTTAACAGCTATTATTTGCAATGAAAAAATTAATATAAAGTACATATTTGCTGAACCTGACAGTTATCTATAAAACCACTACATTTTCATCAATTTCAAAAAATTATTAATTTTGAATAATGGAAGAATACTGTTATTAGACAACTTGTTTAAATTACACACAGTGAAACATTTTTCCATCTATATTTTGGCAAAAACCATGAGAACAGATAAACTTAAGTTATATATAACCAAATAGTCACAAATTATTCTTCAACGTCCAAGTTTGTTTAAATTTAAGTCATCCAAGCATTTTATTTTAATTAATTTTTATTTGTGGAAAATAACATAAACCTCATCAAAAAAAATCAGATGAATTGGAAATGGCTACAATAACATAGAGAGAGGCTATGGCAAAATAGTAATAAAATATATGTTCAAAAATTTAATAATCTTGTCTCAAATTGTATGTATTATAATGTAAGCGTACCGCATTTACCTAAGAGTCGATATTTTTTCAAATTTCCCGCCTAGAAAACAAAGATCGCGGCCTATACGCGAGGAAAAACATTGGGAAAGTTGAAATTTTGAGTTAAACGTTAACTAATACTTACACTTTCAGATTCAATTTTCTGTAACGCTCAATGGTAGAGCAGCACCGGCGACATAAGATCCAGGGGCATGTTGTTTAAATCCCATTTGAATTTTGGGATTTACTCGGCCTTACCCCTTCTAAATTTTAAGATGCAAATAGTCTACATTTAAGTCATGGGTTCCATTCCTGGTGCGTTTTTTCCCTACATTTGATTAACACGAGGGTAAGGCTAGCAGATTAATCATGTCAATTTTAAAATTACTTCATCGTAGGAGTTAGACTTGAAACAACAAATGTGTAAAAGAACAACATTCTGTTCTCCTGTTGATCTTCAAATTCGCGTCAAATCTTCCCACAAATCAGTTTTTAATGCGAAATTCCAATGTATTTCCACGTGAGAATCTTTCATCATCGAGGTGATTTGCATTGTTGCCGGTTTCGTTAATTGAGTATGATTGACTGGGATTATAAATTCGCATCGTACCTGCCCAGATTAATGCAAAATTTTGATGATATCTTTAAGTTTAAACAATACTTTGTTAACAACAAGCAATACGACAGTAACGAAAATAAATAAATATTTCATCATTCCAGTGGCGAATCCTGAGATTTTTTGATACGGAAGCAATTCATTACGAAAATCAGATTGTACCTTGTTATTTGAAATGCAGAGGAATTCCTCTTTCCTTCTTTGCTAATTCTGCAATGACATCATCATAGAATTTGAGAAAGCTCTTTGATGAGGGCTTTTTCAATTGATAATTTAGAGAGTCTTTCTTGATTTGTGGTATTCCTCACAAATGTTCAGAACACAAAGCAGCTATGTCGAAATAGTTTCCATAACTGTTCCTGAGGGAATCGAATGCATCTTGAGGAAAAGTCCTATTGGAAAACTCTTTAAAATTGGTTAATTCAATGAATTTTAAATTTCCAAAGTAGTTGAATCTGGAATATAACTGTTGAAGAATGTTGTCTATAACCTATATAAAAATTCTTGGCTATGAAGTTTTTATGTCACCAACATTGACTATTCGTATCCTTTTCATCTGTGGTTGTAAATCTTCAGCCAGTCTTTGCCCAAACAACTTCAAAATCATCTTTCTATTTATCACAATTAAAAATACATCGAATTTTTAATACATAAACCTATATCATTATATTTAGCTTGAATTGCACCAAATACCTTATTAGATAATGGAAATATTTCAGAAAAACTTATTAAAAGAAAAATGAAAGTAAAGACTCTCTTTAACACATCTAAGTAACCCCATGAATAGTTCAAAGTTTCTGAATCCCAGTCATCATTAAGATCCAAAATATGCTCAAATAGATCAATCAAATGCTGTCGAAACTCAAAAACAGTATATGCTTTGAAAATGTTGAAAAAATGAAGCTAATGCACTAAGACTCAGGAAAAAATTTTGCCCTCTTTAATGCACAACACAGTTTGAGACCAAACTAAATTTAATCTGTGTGTCTCTTTATTACCTTATGAAGATTATTTAAATCAGAAAATACCATTTTAGTCCATTTTTTTCGTTCGAAAAAAGTTAGCATGGCCAACAAAATAATTTTGCTTTGCTCTCACATTCAGTCAACCATTCTACATTGTTATAAATATCTATGTTAAAATTTCTAGTGCATAATTTACTTTTTATATTTAAATTTAGACAAGATTTTGGCCTACCTGTTTGGATAATTTAACTCCTTGCCTAAAAATTGTTCGACGAAAAACTTTTCGTTAATAAATTACACACTGTACAACATGAAACCTCACCAGAGCTGCATGAAAGCACAACAGAAGCATTTGAGGTACTAGGTTCACTAATGTTTGCAATTTTGAAATTGCTTCCACTCCGTACTTTATTATGTGAAGAAAAACAGCAAAATTCCTCCTATCGGAGCCAACATTTTTAAAATAATATCTGTTAATGCACTAATATAACACAAACACTTCTATAAGCATGAATGTTCATGTGAAACATCAGAATTGCGACTTAATGAAACTAAAATAATTCGAGCAGATGCCTAGTCTCCGGCCATGTACTACGGCAAATGAGTCATCGACGTGGACACAATAATATTCTTGCTTCCTAGTATGCTAATAGTGTTATTTTCGGCCATTGTGTGGCACCAGCTGTCAAGATGGATTTTTAAAATTTCGCACAGTCACACAATTTTACTGAAGGTGTGCTTCTAAAATTGCACTTGTGAATGAGTAATTTTATTGTTATTACTGTTATTAATATTTTAATTTCTAAATTGGAAGCAATTCTTCCCTTGCTTCCATGCAGTATTCGCCCCTGCATCATTCACTAATATTGTGTTAATGAGTACACCTAAGTCAGATGTAGAGATTAAAATTGCTGAATTTTTTAAAAGATTTTGAGTACATTTCTTGCAAAAGCTAAAAAAGTTTTTCATCTTGGGCTAAAAACAGAAAAATAATATAATTTTTGGGCATATAAAAGTTGCCTGGCATAATGCTTAACAAATAAATATTCATTGATGCTTCTTTTCCATATAAATTTTACATGCCCAAAACTATTTATACTTTCTGAAACATTCAATTATTCCATCGGGGAAGACATTTGCTGACGTTTGTTATGTTTTAGAATTCGTATCGATTCCTCTTCTCTCTCTAGATTCTCCATTAATTTAAAAAGTAAAAGGGAGAAGGGAAGGTGGTATGCGCATTCAAGCTGCGCTTATCGGCACTCGGACTGTATTCCACGTGTTAAGTCATATAATGAAGGCTTTAATAATATTGTATGCAACGAAATCCTATATTGAATCTCCAGCCATGCATCGTGTGTAATCCATGTGCAGTGCGTTTGGGTAAGATATAGTGCATCCCACAATTTCCGCATATCTGTAATTTACGGATATGATGTCCTTTGTATCTCGCGATATGAATATATTGCCGATCGGTTCCATTTAATTCCCAGAAATAATTCATTATTATAAATAGTAATAATATTAATAAATATTTATGTACAGAAAATGGAATTGATCAGTAATATTTAGTGTGCCGGAGTGTTTTAGGCCTAATTGAGATGTTTCTTCTTTAATTTATATACTCCAATTCACCATATTTTTGGAATCGCCATATAAATACATAGGATGCGGATTATATTCAGGTAATTTTTTTCCTGGTTTCAGTCTTGAAAAACAAGGGTGCACGAGTGGGGTATGAGTGGCTTTTTAAACAAGTAAATATGGTATTTTCCTTTTTTAAAGTATTATTAAAAAACACTGAAAACTAAACAATATGATAAAAATTTTTGCGTTTTCTTTTAAATTGCCATATGAGCATACTATATCAAACTGATACTTTTTGAATTAAGTATGAAAAAATAAAATTACAATGGTGACAATGATAAGATAAATGCCATAAATTGATTCTTACACCAAAAAGATTAATAAAAATTTATTGAGATTGTGGTATTATAGACCTGCCAGAAAAGAATTTGCATGAATGGTTTTTGCTCTCGTCAAGTCTTAGTGGTTGACATCAACTTGCAACAGGCATTTCTACAGATGAACTTCTTTGAATAAATGAATGCAGGTAAGTGAAGGTAACTGAAAACTACACCACTATTTTGGAATACTCCACTTAATTACATTTCATAGCAACTTCTACCAGGTGTTAAGCATTTGATTAAGCCAAACGTTGTAAGCCTCTGAGCTAACAGTTCCAACATGTGTGTATGCATGCTAGATATCCATGTGCTTCATTTTTATTGGTTGAAAGTGAAATTCAATTGTGACTATTTTAGGTTTAGGGATTCCACTTTTATGTATGCAGTACTATTTAATCTTGTGCATTTAAGTTTTCATGCGAGTCATTTTCAGACTATCAGGTCAGTTTCATATTTAAATCAGAATGTTGTTTATTTTAATCATAATGCAATATTAGACATCTGTTTAGACAGCTGAGTTGCTCACAAACTCTAAGACAATTAAAAGCATGGCCATTCAACCACTCAACGATTAGCCAAAGTAGACAGTTACAACATATAATTTCAAATTTCAAATATAATGGAATAAACATTGCGCTAAAAACCTGCAGTTATACAATCAATCAAGTTTTTAAATTTTCACTTAAATAAATAAAATAAGAAATAATCATTAATTGATGATTGTTATAATGCAGGTCATAGAATAAAATGCAATAATTGCTTATTATCCACATTAGCGCAATATAAACATTCCCATGAATCTTAATTGTAAGGAAATGATGTTGAGCACAATAATAAATAGACTTGGTTTTGAAAATGAAAGGTTTACCATTAAGTGAACACTAGGTTAATAAAAACCTACTATTAGCAGCTTCAATCCATGAAAAATACGCTTATAAACTCAAAAAACCTTGAATATCTTAAAAATCACAGAGATTAACAATTAACTTCTTTCTCTACTTCAATAAGATATTTTAATATCAGCATATGGATCAAAGCATTTATTATAGACTAATTAAAATGCATGAAATACTGGGAAAAATGAAGCCATCAATGTGTTTTAGATAAATAAACCAGCAATCCACAATGAAAAAACTACAATAATATAAAGACACTCAAAAGAAACTAAGTAGTAGTTAAGGAAAAGCATAGTAATGGTAGAACCTTGTTTATCACCAACTTCAATAATTTCACATCCAATTTTTATGAAATGGTAATTTTTTTTTCAATAAACCAAACAGACCAAATATTTCCCAGAAATGTGCACATGGTAAAGACCACAATTTTATGATCCAATAAAAATTAATTCCCATTCAATTAAATGCAAATTTAAGAGCATTATTAATGAAACACTTCTTCATAAGCAGTTATTTTAGGGCTCATTTGATGATTAATACATAGACATCATCAGTATCATTGTAGGGCCATCCCAAACAGCTGGCCACTTCTTTCAAATGTGTCTTCATTGGGTTTTCTGCATATTTTTTATTATCTACACACTACTTAGTGTTTTTTTGAAATTTGACATAATTCCTTTGTTTTTCTAAATATGCTACACTTAAATAAATAGGCCAATCCAAAAATTGATTGACCCCCCTCAATTAGAGAAAGCCTTCAAAGAAAGATCAATCTTAAAGGTAATATCCCTTGCATAAAATAGGCTTACTGCTCATTCATATTAAGGAATGCCAAATGTTCTTAACATCAAATGCCACTCATACAAAATCTTCTATAAACAACCAGAATTAATAAATCTGTCATTACACATCCTATACATATTATGGTGGCAGACCCTGACCACTTTTAAAACACGGGGCTTAAGGATTGCTTTGAATAGTGACAATCAAATGCTGTTCTTGATGACATGAGCAAAAAATTTCAATCTATCAGCACTTCCATCCCCATTTAACCTAAGTAAATAATGCACAGCATTTACGGGTGAAATATTTGGACCATCTGTAAAATTGGTGAAACTTGTCTATTACTTTTTAAATTTGTGGTAATATGAATTCATAATTACTTGGTCTTCTTCTAACCAAGTGATGTAAAATGATTCAGTATAACAATGGTTTCTTACAAAAATTTCTGAATATAATACTTTTCTGCATAAAACCTCAATTTCATAGGGTCATTTCAGAAGTTCTATGGATGGAGTAATATTTTTTTAAAGGTACGCACTTCTATAAATAGTTGTGTGAGCAAAAGCTCTTCCTTCCTCTAATTAATATTATCATCAGCACAGTTGAGGTGGATACTCCTAGATGCTGTTCATAAATCTTAGCCAAAGTGAACTTGTGTTGTTATTAAGTCCTTTAAATACAAAATAATTAAATAAATATAATTGGTGTTTAGATCAGGCAAAATTCCTTATACAGTACAGGGTATCTGGCATGATCAGAACCAGACATTTGCCGGATTTGGAGATTTTCTGGATTTAGGGTCCTTAGCTTAATATAATTAAAAGTAGAGAATAAAAGGATTTTGTTTCCCAAATCATTGTACTTTTCTAGTTACAAATGAAAAACTATTATACTTATTTTCATAATGAAATCACAAGTGCATCTTTGCCCTCTTATCACAAAATTTGCTACACATTATTTCATTTTATGTAGCATTCTGATTATTGCTGTGCATTTAGTCAAATAACAAAATTCAATGAATGTCAATGAAAATCTCAGGCTCCATATAAAAATTGAAGCCAATTCGAGAAAAATATGCAAAAACATCTCAACACAGTATTTTCACCATCAGAGTTGATGGAAATTGAAGTCTTGGCATTTTCTTATTTGGCCTATGTAGATACATAAATAGAGATGGTAAGAGCACTATAGCAAAAAATTACATTGAATTTTAGGGACTCTTTAATGGCATAAATGTCACCGAAAAGGACTATGTTGTGTTTGAAATACATACCGTACATGCCGGCATATAAGTTGACCTTTGAAGCTAAAAAAAAGTTCCGAAAACTTAAGGTCAACTTATATGCCAAATATAAAATGTGACCCTTAAATAACAGATTAAAAACACTGATATTTACGAAAACATTTGATCTTACACCGCAGGTGATCGCCATTTTGAATCAGCTGCTCCATTGTTTACATATTGTAATTTATTTTAGAAGATTTAAGATAATTATATTTAATAGTTAATAAAAATTAAAATTTTAACTTTTGTTTTATTACTGAATCTCAAAAATATAAATGATCTATTTGCAATTACAGGAACGAAGGATATGTAGAAATACATTCCGCCAATAGATGGCAATATGGTATATGACTGATCTTTCTTAAATTAAACAAATGATTTAATAACACAAAAATTGACACTGCATTTTTTGAAAATGGTTATATTTAGGTTTTAAAAACCATACAATTCCTCATATTCTTCATTAGAGTTTTTTTAGCAAAAAAGTGGGTGGTCGACTTATATGGCAAATATGTCTAGTCCCATATTTACAATCCGAAAAATCGAGGTCAACTTATACACCGGCATATACGGTATTCGTTCGTTTGACACTCTGTGTAGCTATGTGTTTGCAACTTGGTCCCTGGTGAGATTTAAACACCCCTAAATCTACATGTGCATGCCATGTGAATATTGAGATCCCTGTCGTGGAGTAATGTCCCATAAACCTTTATGTGTATGTAGTTACATGTACATGTTGTGTGAATGGAGGGTCCCTGCCAAGGAGTAACTTCCCATAAACCTGCATGTGAATGAAGTGTTTCTAGTGTGATTGAGTATTTTCCCCCACTCCAAACATTTTTACAACATTAAGTAGTCCTTAAAATTCAATATAAATACACAGCGATAATTGGAACTTCCATGTTCATTTTTTGTCATGATTATGTGTTTCCACAAAAACTTGTAGACCCTTGGTTCATTACTCCATGGGGCCCACCAATCACAAAAGTTTTTTTTAAAATCAGGAGCAGACACCCGTATATCTTCCCTTGTAATGAAATTAGATTTACTACACACTAAATGGGACATGTGTGTATGGAAAACGCTGCGAGTTGAAACAACAAGGAAACAGTAACACTACAAAAACAAAGTTGCTGGTCAGAGAAATACTCAGTATGCTAATTTCATATCAATGCCCAGTGCACAAGCTCTGATTTCAGGTCCTGCCAGATTTTGGAATGCCGGATAAAGGGTCCTGTGCTATAATACCATTCTTTGAGTTATGAATGGGCATAACACTAGAGATAGGTAACTGCCCTGTCTTTCCAAAAATAAAGCTAATTTCCAGCAGCTGAGGATTTATTTGTAGAGAAAAGGCACGCATTTTATCTAAACTTATATGCATAGAAGGCATCAATGATTTTAGGTACAATGGTCCAAGTATAGTCAAACACAAAGCCACAATTCCTGCTAAGCATTACAGCCATGATTTTCAGCTGCTTATCAATTAAGTATACCTGTGCTTCATTAACAGCCAATTTAATAATTGGTAGTAAATGTGCAACAGAAATCAAGATATACTCTATTGAATATCTTAGTGTAATATTTCTCAGTTTAAAGTGCACATCAAGTGTGTTCCAATTTTTAAACGAGTACCTTTCAAGTATACTACTAACCGTACAAGTCACCATTAGAATTATGCGAAAGTAATCAAAATAATCACATATTTTATTAGTTTGTGTAACAACTCTCAAGAGCTGGACTTGATACTTTGTCAAAAATATTACCTTAATAATTGAGAAACAAGTCAAAAAATTGCAATGATCACTTACTGAACAAGTTCAATTTTTATTCAAATATATCTATAATTTTAACATGAAATTTCTGAAAGTGAGTGCATCAGTAAATGATTAACTGCACTGTAGTTGCTGATGCTTTGTAGCTTCATCCCTAATAAAGTGAGGTACTATAACTTCCACAATAAATTGTACATGAAATCAAAAAATGGTGGCAATTCAATGAGCAAGCGGAATACTGTTCAATTACAAACAGCAAATTACAAACAACAGCACCAAACACACAACTTCTGAAATGACCCCCGTAGTAAAACTAGTTAATCATAGTTACACTCTGATACTTTAATAATTTGAAATGTCAGATTAATATTTAGCAGCATAGGATAGCTAAATACATGTAATCAAAATTATATTATTGTTTCAAATAACCCAAATGATATAAATTTATTGTTCAGTGAGATTAAATATTACCTTCATTTTTATCAGAATCAATTTGAGCAGCTTAAAAGAATGAAGTAAAAAAACATAATTAGAGAAACGTAGCAATGCTAATTTCTTAGACATCAGAGAACCAATTCAAATAAATACTTAATCTCAATTTCTCTAATTTCTATAAATTTTAAATGTTAAATTAAAAAATGCCAAAAATAATTTCCAAGGTAAATGTAACATAGTACAATTGTAGGAGACTCTTAGTTAAAATCATCAAAATTAAATGAGTGAAAATATTCAATTTACACTTTTAAAGGAATGGCTATAGTTTACAGAATAATTTAATCTTTCTAAGGTTAAATCAATAAAAAGTAACATTACACTTAGAGGGAACCCTGTATCATGAGGCCATGGGTTGCAGATCATCATGGGCCAGAATTAACAAGAATAAGTAGAATCAAAGGAAACTATTTTTTAGAGCATTAATGGCAAAAAACTGTTATGAAAAAAATTAACCAAATGTTCAAAATCGTGGTTTATCTATATGAAATTGTAATCCAATTTATTTTCTATAGCAGTAGAACTTGATCAAGATATTCACGCCCAAGTTCCTTTTATAAGATGTTTAAAAATCTCAACCAAATAACACTTTTTCAGTGAATAACAAAGAAGTTTTACCCACTTAATACTCTTTATACCATGAGATCTCACAAAAAAAGGTAAAAATTCTCCCAAATTTAAACATTCAACACATCTAATATAAAAATATTTTTAAGATTAGTAGAACCTTGGAGAAAGTTGATAGAAAATAAAGTAACATATTAGATGTGCAAAGAATACTATTAAAACTTTGACGAAACTTCCAGTCTAAAACAAGATTAAAGTATTAATTGGGGTTACATAACTTTACCAAAAATTGGCAGTGATTTTTAAGTGAAAAATGGTTTGCAGATGTTTCATCCAAAGACATTTTGTCCAAAAGACATTTCAACCAAAATGTAGCATGTCCAATTAATTTTTGTACAAAAGATTTTTCATTGAAAGGCATTCAATCCAATTATACTTCTGTCCAAACTCATTTCCTCCAATTCCAGTTTCGTCCATAGATGTTTCATTCAATCCTAGTTTTGTCCATAGATGTTTCGTTCAATTCTAGTTTAGTCCAAGTTGTTGTCCAATTCTTATTTCATCCAAAGATATGTCCAATTGTAGTGTTGTCCAATGACATTTCGTCCAATTGTGGTTTCGACCAATTGCAGTTATGTTCAATTAAAATTTTGTTCAATAGTATTTTTGGTCAAATATTGTCTGACCATCACTGAAATTCCTCTTAGACAGAGGTGAGGTAGGGTGGGTAATAGAGGAAGGTAGAGGGTGCAGGAAATCTCGTGGGTGGCCCAAATGTGGTGATTTTCTTGGTTAAAAGTCACAATTTAATTATTAAAAGATCAAATTAACAATTTAAATATACTTCTTACTTTGTATTGTATACTTTTTTACTGTAAAGTAAAATATAAAATAATATTTTAATAAATTCGTTACGGAGTGTTTTCTTTAATATAAACATTTCAAAATCTAAGAATTTTGTAATTAAAAGTAAATTAAATCATCGAACCGAACAGCCGAAAACTGCCAGCTATACATGTAAGTAGCAATTTTAAGCATCGATATTCATCAAAAATATCTCTGGAAAACATGTCGGTTTTAAAAAAAAAATAAAAATCGAATTCTATCAAGTAATAATTTTAAGCAGGCTGTGGAGGGAGAGAGTGAGAGAGACACTTCCATAATTATGGAATCAAAACAGGGATTTAATTACCACTGGGGATGCTGGGTTGGTAGAATGGCCTTATCCTCTCTTCCCCCTCTCTTTTTCATTGGACCAATTTTGGAAGGTGGGAAGGAGATGGAAGAATGGAAATGGGAGAATCAGAAGAGAGAAAGAGGGGGAGGAAGGAGGGAAGATCAGAAGAGGACCGGTGATGAAAAGGAGAAATCTGGGATTGCGGGGAGAACAAACAAAAGAGAGATGGAGATAAAAAAGGAGTAGTAGTTGGCACGATGAGGGAGGGGAAGGAGTAGTCACCGAAAATGAGGATGGAAAGTTTCAGCATAGGATGACGAAAGGAACTCCAGAAAGAGAAAATCCAGTCTATCGACTGGATTTTTCACATAGATTAAAATATGGAGAAATAACAAAATAAGGCTAATGTAGATATACGGGGAGGAAGGGGACAGGGCTGGAAAAATTCCTCATCAGTATAAGCAATATGAGTGTCCATCGACTGGGATTTTCATATAGATGACAAATATGTAAGCATATTGACTTTATGATAAGGCTGGATGAATTTAAACTACTGTATTAGTCTGAATATAGTCCACCCCTGAATATAGTCTTTCTCCCTATTTCTGAAGCCTCAGATTTGGAAAAAAAGTTTGAGCCCCATTACAGACATCATTTTTAATATTCTAAAGAATGAGTTTTAATATGTACGAGCAATTTAGTTAGAGCTATCAATTTACAATGAAATGGTGACATCATGTTTTGCGTGTTATAGTTGTAGGCATAATTTAAATATGTATCAAGTGTTACTGGACTAAATTTGAAAACTTTGCATTTATGAATGTTATTTAAATTCCATTCATATCCTTCGGATGCCATTCACAATGACTACTTGAATCATGCCTGTATAAAAAAGTAATCATCACCAGATTTCCAGTTAACATATTGTTTTCATAATTTATTCTACCAATATTTTCGTTACTTCCGATATTTATGCCTCAGAATATCACATCAAGGAATAAATTCTGTAGATAGTCGAAACACCTCGGTTTGATTTACGTAAGTAATACTTTTATAACGCAATTGCATTATATACAATCAACAGCTGAGCAAGCTGGACAGTGTAACCAGCTGACATAGTTTCCTACAGATTGATGGGTAATGAAGATAATTTCTTTTGTCATAGTGACACTTTCTCTAAAATAACGTATAGGTGGCACCACTACATATCAATATTTGGGAGTTAGGGAAGGGATGAAGTTGGCCAATCAACACTTTCAAAGTGAAAACTTTTGCAATTCCCGCTATTATGAAAATACGAATGTTTTAGGCAAGGATTCCAAAAAGTGAACAAAAAGAAACGAGTTATTGAGGCATATGTATCAAGAAATTATCCGTAAAAATATCAAATCAAGTGAGGGCATTAATTGTTACCTATGCTTACTGCCGGCAGTGATATTTTTGTTTGCTAATTTTTTGGGCTCCAATATAATCCCCTCCCTTACTTTTCTTACTAATATTTTGGCCAAAAAGGGGGAACTATATTCGGAATAATACGGTCCTTTCTTTCAGAATGGATAATTGTTTAAAAAATCGATTTTAAATATTTCTTCCAGTTTTATCCTTAAGTAAAGATGCTTTCACATTTATCATCAATATAAATTCTCCATCAATAGACACTCATGTTGCCTATATTCAATGAAGAATTCTTCCAGTGCCATCTTTCTCCCTCCTTGACTCTCACTATCCTAAGGTTATTATGTATTCTTCCATATTTTTTATCCATATGAAATTCCCAGTTGATAGACACTAATACTGACAATATTTTTTGAAGAATTTTTCAAGCCCTCCCTTCCTCATGCATACTCTCTCATTATCCTTCTGTTGTTATTTCTACGTGTTTGAAATATTTATGAGATTCTCAGTTGACCGATACCCGGGTTATTTGTTGAGAAATTTCCACTCCCCTCCTCCCTGATCCTAGGGCAGGGGTTTGTGAGCATCATGGTGCTCTGTAGTAGTCTTACCATGCACTTCTATGATGCTAAAAATTGTCTTTCCTAGCATCATTAATTTCATTTGTTCGCCTGTTTTCTTTCTAAATGTACGAAAAGATATTTTCAATCACTATGATGGTGAATTTATTTTATTTATGATTATTCCAATTTTAAAAAAAGTATAGCGGTGCTTGGTGGGTGCTCTAGAATGTAACTTGGTGCTTGCCACATTGAAAAGGTTGCGGAATTCTGTCCTAGGTTCAGCAAAATGAAACATAAGCACATTTTGGATGAAATGTCCATGGACAAAAAACTTTTTGACAAAGAAAATGGGATGAAATGTTTGTGAACAAAAAAAAATGGATGAAATGTCCTGGAACCAAAATATCATCAAGCATTGGAAGTTAATGCCCAGAATCTAAAAAGAATTATTTCTGAATTAAAAAATACTTAAGCTCTATAGATGGTGCTTTTTTGGCACATTCAACATAAAAAAATTACAAGTGAACCTCCGAATGAGAAGGAAAAAATTTCAAATATTAAAACATTTTTGCTACATATTTCAGACTGAATGTAATAGATAAATAACAGGTTAAATCTCTAAGTGGAAAGAGATGTGCTGACTTCACCAGCACTACACATAACTAAAAATGAAGCTTTAACAACATTACTAAATATATTTTTTAAACAAGCAATGAGTAAGTATCACCTTAAATATAAAAAAGCAATCGGTTCCTTGAGGGATATCTTAAAAAAGTTCTACTAATATGAAAACATTGCAATTATAACTAAAAAAACTAGACTAAATTCAAAGCAAAGATGATTTGGCCCATGTGACTTGGCTATATGACTAGAAAGACAAAAATTTCTTGAAACTCTATTTATTAAAATAAAAACAAAATCTTAATGCTAGTCTAGTTAATGATTGTTTCTAGCTAATGTAAAAACTAGCAATTGCATAGCCATTTCAAAAATCAGAGTGGGAAATATTAAAAATAAGCAGCAATAAAATCTTTATTTCTGTTTGTATTGTATGATGTCCAACTTAACATAGTTTTCATGGAATACTGCCATGACATTTTATAAATAAAAGTCAAACTTTCAATGATAAATTCCCTATGGCAATAATATTCTTTCAAAATTTGATGGAAATATCAAGACAGTTAATTTTTTTACTTACAGTCAATGTCACCAGTTGGAATTTTCCCATTGATGAACTCATTCTCTGACACGCAGTCCAAGATACTCAAAAGCGTTTTTGTTAATCGTAGCAAATCGCTAAAGCTGTAGAATCCAAAATATATCAAATCTCTGGCTAACTTAACAACCTGTAAATAATATTTTAAAGTTAATAAACACTTGTTACATCCACCTGTAACACAATGTATTTGCTCATGTAATACCCATATGCAACCTAAGTCCTCACCTCCTATTTTAAAATAAATATCTGGAAAAAAATTTATATTGGTGAAATTTCCACACAGTAAATTTTAAATGAAAACAACAACAACAATATAAAATTGCAAAGTCACAGCTAGAGAAGTGATGGCAGTCACTATTGAATGGGGGAATACCAATGAGTTATGCTGTGTTTTGCTCATTAGGATATTGCTGAAGACCACCCTCATAACCCTATTAACTGTTGTGAAAATTGATTATATTGTGGCACAACATATTAAATGTAACAAGGTAAAATAGTGATTATGATGCTATCCTATGTACATATCTAAATGAATTTTTAAGCAAAACTCTATTGAACAACTCTGTGTTATATTATCCAATGAAAATTGGGAGGATGTATCAAATGCTCTAGGCACCAATGCTAAATTCAATGCCTTTATGAATTATTTTATGATGTACTTCAATGCTGTTTTTCCCATTAAACGAGTTAGGCAGAGAACCTTAAATCTAAATAAAAAATTTTATTCTAATGATTTAATAATCATGGGCCAATTTCTACGGGATTTACACTATAAATGCAAATACATTGATCCCAATCTCTCTGGTTCTTATAAACAATCTCTTAAAAAATTCAAACAATGTGTTTCAGATTACCGGAAACTAATCAATGAAAACTATATTCAGTCATCCAATAATATTATTAAATCTGCCTTGGATGTAATTAAATGCAATACCAAAGCCACAATGATTAACCCAAACCAAAATAACATTAGTTTCAATAATTGCCTTCTCTCCAACCCTGATGAAATAGCTCAGCACTTCAACTTACAGTTCTGTCAAACCACTCCCGTTGCAACTACCCCAACTGTTTCTTATCATTCCATGCCCACTCCTTCTAAATCACTATTTTTAGCTCCTACTAATGTTCATGAAATAAAAAATATTGTTAGGTCCTTTGACAACTCATGGTCATGTGGTCTTGATGAGATCCCAATGCCTATAATTAAAGCTGTCATTAATTATATTGCTCTTCCTCTAGTTAATATAATAAATTCATCTTTTTATGAAGGGCAATTCCCCTCTAGCCTTAAGTTTGCTTGTGTTCTCCCAATTCCTAAAAAAGGCTCTCTCTCTAACTCAGATAATTATAGGCCTATATCAGTATTATTGGCATTTTCCAAAATATTTGAAAAAATATTTTATAACCGAGTAATCCATTTTCTTGAATCTTTTCTTCTACTCCATGAATCTCAACATGGCTTCAGGAAAGCTAGATCCACTATATCAGCTTCCTTCCAATTAATTAACCAGGTCCATCAGGCATTAAATAAGAAAGACTTCACTCTTGGTATCTTCTATGATCTGTCAAAGGCATTTGATAGCATTGACCATGAAATACTATATACTAAACTTCGCAATGTGGGAATAAATGGAAATGCCCTCAATTGGATAAATTCCTTTCTATCTGGCAGGCAGCAAATTGTAAAATACACACATCAGACTTCTAATGGTGTAATCACTTCTAAATCTAAACCTCTAAATGTGTGGAGTGGTGTCCCTCAGGGTTCAATATTAGGGCCACTGCTTTTCATTATATTCATGAATGACCTTCCCCATAATATTGCTAATAGCAAACTCCTATTATATGCAGATGACACATCATGTGTATTGCACTCCGAAAATCTGCCTGATTTAATTAATATTTCAAACTCTTCTGCGGACAGCATGCTTCACTGGTGTCAATCCAATAATCTTAAAGTGAATAGTAATAAGACCCTTTACCTTCAATTTCACACAAAAAAGTCACCTCCTTCCTGCAGTCCACTACTAAAAATGGACCATTCAAACATTGTACGTTCTACCTCGGTAAAATTTCTAGGTATACACATTAGTGAAGACTTAGATTGGTCAATCCATATTAATTCTGTTATGAAAAAAGTGGCCACTGGCATTTTTATGCTAAGAAAATTGGCACCCATTGTCTCCATCAGTACCCTAAAACTTTTCTATTTTGCTAAAATTCATTCTTTTCTGTCCTATGGCATCATATTTTGGGGCAATGTCAGCTACTCCAACAAAGTCTTTTCTTTACAAAAGCATGCTATCAAGGCAATGTTGCAATTACCTTACCGAACTCCTGGCAAGCCATTATTTCACTCCCTTAATATATTAACTCTCCTTTCAATCTATATTTTAAACTGTGCTACTTTTGTTAAACAACACCCTCACCTTTTCCCAACAAATTCCAACTACCACTCGCACCATACTCGTAATAAACTAAACATTCATTTAAATGAGTATCACTTGTCCCTTTCCCTAAAAGGACCTCACCATGCTGCCTCTATTATGTTTAATAACTTACCCTCTAGGATTAAGTCAACCTCCTGTACCTTGTCTTTCAAGAGGCGATTGAAGCGCCATCTAATAAGTAAAAATTATTATAGTGTCTCTGAATACTTGACTGATAGAGATTTGTAATATGACAATAATACCAGCTAATTGTCTTCTCTGTTTTTCATTTCAATTTTTTGTATTGTATTGTCTGTGCTATATTATGTTTTATTATGACCTATTCCATGTCTATGTAGACCTACGGAATCAATAAAATTTCATTCATTCATTCAAGCATTAATACATGGCTGGCAAGTTTGCAAAAAAAATGTGGTACACAAAAGTATTTTATCTCATGTTCATTCATCATATAGGCATCAACTCAATGCGTAATTTTATTTTATATTCAAATTTGAGAAGACCCTCTATTTTCAAAGTCGGAAATTTGAAAAAAGTCTGAAATTTAAAAAATAAGTCTCCAATTTGTGTAAATACAATTTATGCTACGGAATGTTTTGTACAACACAAGCAAATATGGTAATATTATTTAAATGAGAAAAAAGTTGGCTATGACCGGGAATCGAATCCAGGTCTTCCACTTGCCGGGCGGATATTCTACTACTGAACTATCATAGCAGATCAATTTTCTCATTTCTGAACAGATGTTTTCTTGAATGGGAAAAACATTACAGCTTATGTCTGTCTGCATAGGATTTTCAGATCACTTTATTCCATAAATTACAAGCAAAAATGGCAAATACATAATATACAGAAAAGCTATTAATGTACCTCAAATGTTAACTTATTTTGATCCTGGTCTGCAAAACTCCACATCTTGGCCACTACGTTGCATAGGTAATCTTCAACAAACATTATTGTAGAACTAAACCTGGCTCTTACAGCTTCTTTATTATGGTCTGGAGTCTTGTTGCTGTCATAACTGTAGAAATGCACATATCATTAACATTTTATACTCTAAATTGATCCTTTCATTGGTTTGTTTCCATAAGATAAATTTTAAATTTTATCCTTTCTCCATACTTACTCATGAATCGACATTTTTGGAGGAATCTCCGACCATAACCTGGCATATTTTACAGGGGTTACTGGCTCTTGAGGATCTCTATCTACATGAAGGTGTAGCATTAACCTACAAAATGAAGCCCTCAATTCATATGGAACTGTTTCATCTGCCATACACCTGAAATAAAGCAAAATCCAACTAACTAAAATATAATAATATTATCATACATTAGCCATAATGGAGAATTATAACTAAAAGTAAATTCAAACTAAATCCTATTGAAATTAAAAACAGAATCAACTACTCTACTATTTCCCAAAGTATGTATCATAAGAGAGATAATCTAGTTTGATACTAGTGATATAATCAACTATGACAATGTATATGTATACTTCATGCAACAATACAGATTACTCACTTCAAAATGAGATCAATATCCAGATGAGGTGACAAATTATTTAAGGCCAAATATTGTCTGTTCAGGCACATGTTGGAAAACAAGTCTAATTGATGTCTATAGTAATCTAAAATGGCCTGATCTTCTCTTGTTCCTACTTTAGCTCCACGTGAGAGCTCCCCAAGAGACATGGATTTCTGAGAAATAAAATAAAAAAATACATTTAACATAATTTAATCCTTGAGAGTTTATACATAGTCATTGCAGCTGCATTAGAAATGCAGACTAAAAATTAACATTTTTTAAATTGTTTATACCGAGAAAGAAATTCCAATGAAGAAAAAATCTGAGGAAGAGAATTGTGGCAACAGGGCCACAGTTCAAGGATTCACTAAGTCCAATTTCAAAGTATGCTAAAAAACAGTTTGAAGTGCATTTTTCTTCTTCTTATATTTGGAGTTTATTAAAGGTTGGAAGTGTAGAAGAATGCAGATGTTTGTAATTAGGTGCCACTAAGGCTGCACATACACAGAAATGAGCAGCCATGAACAAGCAATGCTCGATGAGCATTTATTATATTATTATTTATTATATTATATTTATTATATATGAAAAAAGTACATATGAATGAATCTAGGAATGCTCAGCTCAACTGGGACAGAAAATAGAAGATTTGTCTTGTTTAAGGGCGTGCACCGCCACATGTTTAGTCAAGTAGACATTAAAAATGAATAAAATAAAGGAAAAGATGAAGTTCAGATGCACAACTAGAATGCCAGTGATCATTAACAGACAATTTATTGGAAAGCAGTGTGGAAAAGGTAACGAACAAGCACATAAGCTTGAGCATGGAACCCACAAGCCTGTAAAAATACTCATTTGCAGCTACTCGTCTTGGTATCATGAATAGATGTGGTGACAGCAAAAAGAAAATTTCCTTTCTGGTTAATACTGGCATAATCCTCACACCCAATGTTTTTTCAGGAAATTAAGTGCAAGGATTACGCCAGAAAATATGGTAGTGGAACTTTAAAATATACCAGAGGGAATAATCAGAAACACTCTAAGGCAGGGCAGACTTGCATGAGAAATACCAAATCTGAAGCAGGAGAATTAGTCTGTGTCATTAGTTCAGGGGTTAGAATATCTGTCCAGCAAGTGGAAGACCTAGGTTTGAATCCTGGTCAAGGCAGAACTTTTCTCCAGCTTTTTCAGAAGTATAAACATGTTTTAGATTTGAAATTTCAATGTTTGAGATTTTCCCCATACCTTCAAATAAAAAATATGAAATTGGCTGCACTAAATTTTTTTGATCTCTTTTTCCATCATAGCTTTGCAGGCAGCAGTTTGACAACATCAACTAAAAACGTTGAGTTCCACAGACTTGGAATAATACAACCCATACCTAAATCGTTGGATTATTACGATCAATGGATAAAATTCCAGAAAATATAAAAAAGAATAACCACTATATAAAAAAATCATAAAAAATACCTCTCTATTGTTCCATAGTAACAAAATTTCCTCTTCTTCAACAATTGTAAGAATTGATTCCATTTCACCACCACCATCATCCAATTCAATTCCATCTTCAACTTCCATTTGTGTTTTCATCATCCTTAAAATAAAAATCACATTTCACCATCTCTTCAAAATGTACCTCTGTCATGTTATCACATTTGCAGCGAATAATTACCTGGTTTCGATTAAAATATCAGAATTCTTTACACTGAGCACGCTTTTACAAATTAATTCCTGGGTCACAGCAATTGCTTTTTTATTTGAAATGCACAAATCAGACAAGTAATCTAAAAATCGAGATTCCCAATTATACATATTTTTCCTAACTAGACCAACAAAAGTTTCAATTTCAGCTGCTGTGATGTGCTTCTCAAGCAGTTTTCTGTTATTATGCAACAATGCCGTAATGGTATCCTCTGCCAATATATCATATCCTATTTGCTTTTGCATAAATCCAAAATGCTTTGCAATGTACTCCTGAAAATATAATCCATGAAAAATTAGCAAAAATATCTAAACCGCTATTCTTACACTATGACATGACAAACTTTATACAATACCTGATTTTTACGATAATCTTGCTGACTTAGCCTAAGTATCCTATAACACAGCCTGAACATGTATTTATAAGGAGCATGACGTGGATCATTCAACTCTTCTATTTTTAAGAAAGGTCCTTCCCCTTCTGCCGATTCCAAGAACGGTGCTTGAAGTATTTTAAACAACTGTTTAAGTATATACTGTTCTCTTAATAGTTTTTGTCTGTCCCGATTTGGATTGGTAACGCTAAGTTCTAAAGCTTCTGATTTATTCTGTTCATTTTCTTGTCCAGCAATGAAGTAAACAATGTCTTGAAGTAAACTGGTCACCGCTCTTAAAAAGAAATAATAAGGTAATTGCTCAGCTTGAGATTCCTTTGATTTTTTTCAAAACATAGGCAGAAACCTAAATTGAGTTCATTCAAGTTAAAAATTAATTTCATTTAAATAAAATTAATAAACATAATACAAGTCAATCTATAGATATAATAGTTATTACCTTCTCTCATTGTGAGATATGGTTCCTTTTTCTAGCTTAGTAGATACTGAAGCTAACACTTTGCATGCATCATTTGCAAAATCTAAATCCCTAACTTCAGTTGGTGACACTGATATCAATGCAAAAGCTTCTTTGTCTTCTTTAATTGTTGCACATCCGACCTATACAAACAAAATTTTAAGAGTAACAGTTAGTCAAAAGTTGAGAATAAGGTAAAATCAAGTGAGAATGACATAGCTTTGGGAAATTAAATTTTGGAAAAACTTTCATTTGGTCTCTACGAGTTAAAACCATGCTCATGTACTTAATTTTATAGAGGAATTAGTACCAAGTTGTATAGCATTTAATGTAATAGCGCAACTCAGTTTTGTAAATAAAAGAGTTGAAATAAGCATTTATGAAAATGATAACTTCAACAATCACAAAACATAAACCACATAGCTCTAATAGCCGCAAAAAGGTTGAGATAAACAGATGTTCATTCCCGATATATAAAAAATCATCATTAGTGATAAATCACTAATATCAAATTCTTTTACATCAGTTTTCCAATGAGGTTTTAAATGAAAATGCTAAGAATAATATAAAACAAAATATATGGAATGATAAAAACTTGGAAAACAAGAAGTGGAAAAAATCCTCACCTTGGACATTACCGGTTTTTCTTCATCTTTATCTATAGGAATAGATGTACTATGTACCCATGTGTTTGTACAGAGATGATGCAATCTGACATATGAAGACTGTGGAACTAATGAATCTCCCCTCGTCAGAGTTGTAGGGTCCAATTCAAAAAGAGATGCAATCTCGTTAGAATGAGGAACAGATACTAAATGATAAACAGGTCCTCCGTGGGGATCTGAAAAAATACACAAGAAAACAAATTTTAAAACCTGATGAAATTTCTTTCAACTCACCAAAATATGTTAATATCAAATTTGAAAGAATTAGATTTCTTAAGAGGTAGAACGAGAATAGATATTTCATTTTTTAAAAGAAAGGCATAGTTGATATAGAATAATGTAAAGGCCTTTTAACATTGCAGCCTGCAGATTGATAAATACTATGTAATAAATGATACTCTGCATCAAAATGAAACTTAATCTGTGGTCAATGGATGTGGTATGGAATTTCACTAAAATGTTGTCATGACTTGTATCTTATCATGTTACATGGATAATACAAATTTTTGTTGAAAACTATGTAATTTTATATTTTCTGTCATACTTGGAAAAGTCTACATTTTGAGGGAATATTCTTTTTACCCACATCTCCAATATTTATCAACCAATTTTGATAAAATTTGAGATGGAGTCATTCTATTTTAGAGGGCTCTAATATTGCAAGACCTTAACCTGTAACTTGGTTAGCTTATACCTTAATCTGACCCTGCTCTTGCATACAAAGTCTATAGTTTATAATATAATGTTTAAATTTCTTTGTTATATATATTTGTTGATTGATGGGGTAAATAAAACAACCTCTATGCATGGTGCAAAGTACTGAGCAATCTAGGATGAGAGAAGTGAGCCCAAGGTTGCAGGTCAACTTTGTCTCCATGATTTAAATACAGTAAAACCTCTATGCAGCAAAACTGGTATTTTGATATATGGAGGTTCACAACATTTAGCACTTATTAAAATCAAAACTAGGGCTTCCTTTAAATAACAAACAATTAATACATTTGTCTCAATTACATTTTTGTTTATAATTTATTGAAATAGCTGGCAAAATCTTTTTCTTTCATTTGTCTACTGAACTCTTCATTAACAAAATTTTCAATCTCATTTAACAAAACGAGATTTACTTCACTGTCCTGTGAGTTTATAATAAATCATTCTAAAGTGTTCAATGCTTCTTGAGCCTCTGTTCTCTTGGGTGCTGGCATTGTAACTTCAGCCTTAACACTCTTATCATCATCATCTACTTCCTCTTCCCCTATAATAACTCTGTCGCATTCATCCTCAAGTTTTTCCTCAAATGCCTCATTTGGTGCACATGTAACTAAATCATTATCTGCAGTTACAAATTCTTTGAATGATTCTTGAATGTACAATTGTGCAATTATTGCATTTAAATCTGATAGCTTCTCTGCAAGTCCATCAGCTTCATTATTTTGTACTTTCTCCATGTAACCAGCCTTAACAAAATATTTGACTATTGTAGATGCTTCAAATCAATTTCCAAAACAAGCAGTCTATGCATTGCTTGCAGAATGTTCCACTTCACCTCAGTCATTTCATTTCAGCAATCCATATTCTGTAGTATATATTAGACTGATGCCTTTAAACTCTCTTAATCTATGAAATTATACCCTGGTTGAGAGATTGAAATTTACACATGCAGTTTGGTAGAAAATAAACTATTTTTATATTCCTAAACTTGATTACTTGAAATTTGTGAGCACTGCACTTAAGATATAAAATTATTTTTCAGTCATGCATTGCCATTTTGGCATTAAGCATGTTCATCCAATCACTAAAAATACGAATGGGCATTCAGGATTTTTTTTAGTTTTCATACATACAGGGTAGTTTATTTAATATCTTTAAAACACCTTGGATCATTGAATTTCCCAATTATAAAGGGCTCCAATTTTGCACTTCCATCTGAATTGGTACAAAAAAGGGACACTGAATCTTTCTTTACTTTTTTTTACTCCCATGGTAGGGTTCATCTTTTCATTGTAAGTGTTCTATTTAGCAAAAAATTCAAGAAGAACCCAGTCTCATCAGTATTAAATACCATATTTACACGAATCCAAGACGAGGTTTTTTTCCAAATTTCAGCTTGCAAAAATCGTGGTGTTGTCTTAAATTCGAGTATGAAGTGGTATACTGTCAGTACATCGCGGTCAATTCATGGCATATCAATTTGTCACACAACAAACTCGTCATGCGTCTATACGTCGCACAACAAACTCATCGTGCATCAATGCATCACTTGAAAAATTCGTCGCAAGACAAGTTCGTCGCTAGACATATTCGTCATGAAACAAATTGGAAGGCGAGACACCATGACTGGTGTATGGCAGGGGGATACACTGGTTGGGTTGAGACTCACCTCCTGCCATACACAATCCAAAGTGCCTCCCCTTGCATAATTCGCAAAGACAATTACGATTTGTTCAGGTGTTATCAAAATATAAAGAAAAACATTGTTATGGAAAAGTGTCTCCCCCTGCCATATACCAGTCATGGTGTCTCATCTTCCAATTTGCCTCCCGACGAATTTGTCGAGTGATGAATTAACACATGATGAGTTTGTTGGCAATGTACTGATACATGACGAACTGACTGCAACAATTTGTTGTAGAACTATAGAAAGTATGGTTACACATTTAATCAATGTTTTTTAACAAATGAAACATAAGATAAAATGATTACATATACTGAAATTTTTCATTGCAAACTTACGATCCAGATTTCATTTAATATAGTATTCATTTAAAAAAATACATTTTTAAAAGTTTTTTTCTCAAACAAAAATTTGCAACAAATCATTTCAATTAATGAACAAACTAGTATACCCATATTGAATACATGTTCAAAATATACCCTTAATAAATTCAGTGAGAAATTTGGTCAAGAAAACTTTTTTCTGTTTTGAAAGCCTGCTAAAAGGGATCATCTTAGATTCAGGATCGTCTTGGATTCGGGTAAATAAGGTATGTCTTTCTTTTCATACCCACTTATATATGCTTACAGAGTCTCTTCCTACTCATTCTGAATACTTGGAGGCACTGCTGGTTCCTCTCCACACATCTTCAGTGAGGCTGAATAGAAATGTTGTGCAAATTATAATGTCTTTTAAATCGAATGAACCACCTGCAACTTGAAATAAAGATTTCCATGTTTGAACACAGGCAGATCTTTGGTCAAGCTTTCTTATAAAATCCAAATATTTAAAATCCTCTCCATTTCCACCATTGCCGTAGACCTGTTCCTTGTACCTAACCTTACAGCAGCTAAGGATGTTGCCACCTTTCCATACTCTTTAATTTTATTGGCATTTTTCTCACTTGCCCTTACAGTAGAACCTGCCAGAGATAAAGCAATACAAGCTACATGTTGATGCTCTCCAGGTTTAGTCTCATTAAAATTTCTAATTTAACCTCAAGAGTTAAACTTTTCCTCTTTTTCTTCTCTTCAATAAAAATATGAGTTTGGCTACTGGTCATCATTCATGATCTTTTATATAAAGGAAAAATTCATTTAAAATAAAGTTCACTCTATTTTTTTGAATAACTAAAATATCGAGAAGTGAACACAGAACCATCAAGCAACTGCAAAGACCACTGTCATCTGCTGTGTTGTAGATGCGCAGAGGCACTGCGCAGTGTGTTTTGCTAATTACACCAGAAATTTGGAAGTGTTAATGTGGAACTCACAAGCGCAATTCGGAACAAGGTTAAATTATTTTCAGCACTAATCGGAACAGTGCTATAGCAAGGAGTGGGTGTATATATATTAGGAGCCACTATACACACACACACACATATATATACACACACACACACACACACATACACACACACACACACACACTGACTCCTAAAGAGGCTTTCAGGTAATGTATATGTAAAATAAATAACAGCTGGAGTTCAATTCCAGCAGCATTTCAGGAACAGCTTACATTTTTTACTACCTCAAGTTATGGCAGAACCTCTAGCAGCAGGAAAATGTACTGAATAACATGGGAATGGGTGCAGCGTATTTTTTATTTATATTTTAAAATCACTTTTAAAATTGTATGACCGTGAAATTTGAATTGAAGAACACCTAAAAGAATGAAAATTCATTCTCCTATTGTCGATTTTCAATTGTATTTGATGCATGCATTTATTTTGGAAGGGAATATTTTACGCTTACTGATGCGAAAAACTTGCATCTTCAAGGAAAACCATATTTTTGCCAATTTAGCAAAATTACAGTGTTGCATCATATGGAAAATGCATACATCTCTATAATCTATATGAAAGTTGTTTATAACAATTACTGTATTTACCCAAATCCAAGATGACCTTGAATCTAAGACGACTCTCCCTTTTCTGGATTGTCAAAACAGAAAAAAGGTTTTAGATTCCTGCAAAAATTAAAAATTTCACAAAACTAGCAAAAATTTGATTGAGTCCCATAATTTTCTTGAATATCATAGGTCTTTATAATACATCAGTCATCATCACCCTCTATGCTCTCTTTGTCAATGTCCTCACTCTATATTTATCACTCCGAACTTAGTCTGTAGACTCCCACAAAACATCATCTTCACTTCCATCCATGGATAAGCAGCAGTTTTTAAATGCACTCACAATTACTTCTGTATTTATCTGTTGCCATGATGCCTTGATCCATTGGCAGAGCATTGAAATAGTAGGTTTCCTTTTGGTGTTAAAGGGTGATCTCCACTCAATAACCACTCAGAATATAAACCTTTTAAATTATCTTTAAATGGCTTGTTAACAGCAACATCAAGAACTTTAAGCTGTGATTTCAATCCTCCAGGTATTATTACAAGGTCAGTATTCATTGCATTAATTGAATTTTTAACTTCAGGAGTTGTGTCCTTTGAAGGCATCTGATACAAGCATCCCTCTTTTTCTTAATAGCGCTACTGGTCTTCTATCGCAGACAATGTGTAACCAATAAGTTCTTTTGACTTCCATCCATTATCATGACATTGACTATAATTCCTGTAGGCATTGCTTTTGTTTTAGGATAACATATGTTTGTAATATTAATCCATCAGCTAAAACAGCTAACATTAATGTAACTCACATTTTTCTGTTACCTGTCATTTTTATTATTGCAGATTTTGCACCTTTTTCATTGATAGCATAATTAGATGTTAATTACGGAAATTTCGGTGAATGACGCCATCATTTGTTTTGACATATGCAAAATGATATTCGCCAGTAGACAAGAAATGTTTAGTTCACTTTTGGGAATCGTTCGCTTAATAATTATTCACTTAACATCACCGTTCAAAACTAAAATTCAATAGTTCTTTAATTCATTAATTAACAAGTCATTTGAATGCATTCAGCATATATTTCAGGCATAGGTATAGTTCGTTCATTCATCGAAAAGGTTTGTCATTTGAAAGGAATGTAAGAGAAAATCACTAATATTTATGGCATAAAACCATTGAATGGGCAAATTCCAGCAACATGCCATCATTTGTTTTGACATTTGCGAAATGATATTCGCCAGTAAACAAGAAAAGTTTAGTCCAATTTTGGGAATCGTTCGCTTAATAATTATTCACTTAACATCATCGTTCAAAACTAAAATTCAACAGTTCTCTAATTCGTTAACTAACAAGTCAATTATACATATTCGCCATATATTTCAGGCCTAGGTATAGTTCGCTCATTCATTCATTGAAAAGGTTCGTTATTTGAAAGGAATGTCAGAAAAAATCACAATTATATTTATGGCGTAAAATCGTTTAATGGACAAATTCCAGCGACATGCCATCATTTGTTTTGACATCCACGAAATGATATTTGCCAATAGATAAGGAAAGTTTACTTCTTTGCTTTTGGGAAGCATTCGTGTAATAATTGTTTACTGAACGTAATCACACAAAAATAAAATTCAGTAGATCTTTAGTTCATTAAATAACACATCATTTGTATGTATATGGCATATACATATTTTGAACTCGCGCATTCAGTACCTATAGGTACAGTTCGTTCAATCATGGTTTGTTACAAATTTTTGTTTGAGAAAAAAAACATTTAAAAAAATTTTAAAAAATAATACTGCATTAATTTTAATCTGTATAGTAAGTTTTCATTGAAAATTTTCAGTAGATATAATTATTATATCTTATGCTTCATAGGTACAAAAAACATCGATAAATGTGTAAACTTACTTTACACCCGAATCTAAGACGACCCCCGATTTTTGCAAGCTGAAATTCGGAAAAAAACCCTCGTCTTGGATTCGGGTAAATACGGCAATTTTTATAATGTCACTTGTTTTGCAGTGAAATGCCACATACCTCGAAGCTTAGATCTCATCTGGTCTGGGGTCTCATCTTCATCAACCTCTGCTGCTAAGTACTGGCCAGTGGCTAAATGCTTAAACCGAAACAAGGAATTCCAATGTCCAGCTCCTCCTTTACAGGGATCATGTTGAACAACCTGTTTTCATTTTAAGAAAATAAAGGAAGAGTAAAATTACATTAGCATATAAAATATTCTTACATATTAAAGAAAAATCATAACGACTCCATAAAAAGTCCATTATTTTGCAAATTTATACCAAAATTATACATTTTTAAAATAATTTAAAGATTTTGGTAAATCATAAATGTTAACTATGACAAAATAAAGAGTTGCACACTGTTGTACTTACTAAAAAAATCTATTATATAATATTTGAATGACTATAGCAACAGTAATATGTATTTAGATACCACATTGTTATGGGATTATATCAATCACAATTAAAACAGAATCAGAAAGTTTTTAATTAAACATAATATACAATTATGAAGCTAAAATTTTAAAATTAAATAAACTGAATTTTCAGAATAGCTTCAAGATTGAATACAAAGCATTAAAAAAGATGCAGGCTCAAGTTACACACCATTTCTCAAAAATTTGCTTCATGAAATTTATAGAATACTGTCTTTTTATATATATTTAAAGCCTAATTCAGTTGTGATACTTCGATTTTTAAATTATAACTATTTTTTAACCTTTCACATTTCCTTTTTTCTCTATCAACATGTTTAAGTGGGAGTTGAGTGAAATATAAAAATAACGGAAAAATTATTTCCTATAATGCATAACTTTCTTTAGGATCTAAGGCAAGACATATTTATCATTCTTAAAATATCACAATAAGTCAACGGCTCCAATAATTCTTGTTTTCATTGCACAATAAAATATCAATTTCTGCTATCTCTCTTCACTAAGAATAAACCTTTTTTAGTTATCCTTACCATATACACACTCCTTGAAAGACAAGGCCGAAACTACTTTGCACTGCTTTTAATTTTTGTTTTTCTATTGCATCAGTTTAGCATAAAAGGACCATTGAATATTTATGGCAAAAATGCTATATCTTGGCAGTATGCTGTAGGCACCTTTACAGTAGGACGAGTCCATTCTCGAGGCAGGACCGCTTTTAGGGAAGGTGGTGTTTAGGTGTAAGCATTGACTGTGCAAACTTAAAATCTGGAGGGGAAGAAGGAAAGGGTACACTTAGGCTGATGGACTCGTCCGAACCAAAATTCGTCTACTGCGCCGGTGCTCAGACGTCAGCTCCCCCTTAAAGCTTCTCCTTCCCATTCATTCCATTCCCCTCTCATGTGTCTCTGCCTGCCATCTTATAGTGCACAAGCTTTACACATGATAAAATCAATAACTGTCCAGGTCGAGAAAAATAAATTGAGTAAACCATCAGTTATACTTAGCACAACTCACCTCCACCTCCCAAAGAGCTTTACTGCTTGTGGCTGAAGTGGCAGAAGTACGCCCAGTAGTTCTAAGAAATACATGTTGTTTCTTTTTGTACTCATCCATTGTTAAAAATTTCTCTTGCTCAGCATGAAAGAGTCGAACCACGTCTCCACCCTTCAATATTTCCTCTTGATTTTCTCTATGCTCCATGAAAAGAGTCACCTTCCATGATGTACCGGAATTGACGACATTTACCTACAAACACCAAAATGTATCAGTTTTACATGAAACAAACTGTATCCATTCTTTTTCTGTCATAAGTCACTCCGTTTTGAGGCCTAACATAAAACACTACCTCTATCCTGTTGAGTGCCCATGTGCAGTGCTTTAGTTGGACCGGAATGCATCGGAAGGCCATTCAAGTTGTTAAAAAAATACGCTTGAAGCGTCCCAGTTGTTGAAATATTACAAAAAATAAATCTAAAAGAATATCATTTCTAAACAAGAACAAATCCACTTATTAAAATCATTGTCATTTTACTAAATAATGTTCATTAGTACTACAGTTAAAGTGGATGTGACAGCAATTTAATCCCTCTCACTTATATACCACATGTACGAGTGGCTATATTCGTGAAAACTCATATACTATATTTAGCGACTTAATGGAACAGGTCAAAGCTTCTTGGTGCTAAACCGTGCTTCAATTAAGCTGGAACACATGGGAATGCCATTCTATGTTATACAAAATGAAGTCCATAGCATTCCCATTTTAAAAAATAAGATCAGAATGTTCCGATTACTAGCATTCCAGATGTTACAATTTTCCAATCCAAACACAGCCTATGTGAAATAGTTGGAAAGCCCTGATGACCTATTAATCTGTTTTAAAAAACTTCTGCATGAAATCTATTTTGTGGTTTTTGCATTCTTCAACCATACAAACAAAAAATATATGCAATCCCTTTGCTGCATAAAAACATCATTGATGTGGGCATCTAACAACTTGATAAAACAGGGAAAATTTTTAACTAATCAATTATAGTCTGAATTCATATTGAATCCACATTTATATATACAGAAATAAGAAATTAAAATATTGGCAGATAAGCAGTTTCAGTGTTAGAACCTGCACAACAAAAGCCAATATCTCCAACGCAAGAATAAATCATCATTATTTATTTAATGACATGATTAGGATTACTTGTGAGAATACTCACGAAATATTTTTAAATAATTTCTTAATTCTACATTCAAGGTGGGCAGGTAGGCAGAGATGATGCATCATCATAGGCAAGGAACCAATTACCTGCAGCTAACTTTGACATGGGCATTCAACGGGTTATCTTAACCATTAAATTTTGTATGGTAGATTATTTCTTTATGCTAAAGAAATCAAATTCCATTAATCAAATTTGATCATATCATATAACATAATAATAATACTATAACATCAAAACCAAAAAAGGTTTACTGCCAATGGTTAAAACCAAAATAGATAAATTGTTAAATTAGGGGTGTGCAAACTACAGACCACAGACCAGATCTAGCCCATGAGAGCATTTTATGCGACTCTGAAAGGATTGGTGAAAGAGCCATTTGTAATATTAAATACAAGCAATTTTATATTTTAAAATAAAAATGATGGTCGTGAAACTTTTCACATTAAGATTTTTGATAAAAATTGGTTTAACATGAGTTTAAATTTTACATTAAACTCAAATCAGGCCTATTAGAGCACTTACAGCTTCTAATACTACCTGCCTAAGCATGTGGTCAAATTATGCGGCTCATCAAATAGGTTGCACAATCCAGATGATAACGAGAGGTCCATTCTTTTGAACAATCAACTTAAAGTCAAATCAAGACTAACAATAGTTTTCTTATTGACCAAAGTTGATGTGTTTTCTTATCTCACTGATGCAGCCATCATGGTGAATTATTCCTCATTATACCCCTTCCTTAACTTATTTAAGTGGACTAAATATATTTTCCACTAAATTTCAGAATTTTAATTTGCAAGGTAACTTCTGGGCTATGAATTTAATATGCATATATTACCTTACAGAATAGGAAATTCAACAAAGGACTGATGGTAAAAAATCAATGAACCATGACTTAAGAAGGGTGTGCAAATTTGCCACACCTGGTAAGGGTAAGAAAAGTTTTAAGTATCAACATTTTTAAACCATTGTTTGATAGTTAACAAAGTTTTATTCTAATGAGGTATCAAGTTTGACTAATTAAAAAAAAATTGTATGAAAAATTATTCATGCATGAAGATAAAACCATCATAATATACACAATTTTTGGATTAAATCATCTATATCTCATAATAAGTGAATGGAATGAAATAATTTTGGAATAAAAAAATACAAGCAATCTAGTTTTGCCTGTATCAAAATTTATAAATTTAGGTTGATTATTTGATACATTCCTGATAGATTCGCATTGAATTAGTCTCCATTTTATGAAACATTGCACAATGGTGTAAGTTAACATATTTTGAAGAACATAAAAACAAACCTCTTTACATCCGGCATTATCAGGCAACTCATAGTTTGCAGCTACATGTAACACTTGTTGACCAGCATTCACAGGGTTTAGGATAACTTTATCTCCAACTACTACATTATCCCCAGTGGAGCGCAGCTTGTAGAATGGCAAAATATAGAACCATGAGCCTTCATTTCCATTGGCATCTAAGTATACTCGCATTGCATTTTTCTCCAGCAATGCAGGAAGACGTTTGTTTACCGTTAAGTACTTATTTGACTTAAGATGAAGAAGCTGAAAGAATGAGGAAAAGAGAGATAAGATAGTATGCTAAATGTAAATAACCATTAGCAAATTTATAACAGCATAAAGAAAAAGCTTTAAGATTCATATTATTAAAATTAGGGTGAAAAATGAGTCAAGTAAAACATAGAAATTGATGATATTCTTTGGTAAATTACAGCCATAGAAGCAATAGAAATTAAAACCAATTTCATCCATGCGCTGCTTAATAATGAGTTTTGAATAAAGTTTTAAAAATAAAAATTTTTATTTACACTGGGACAGTAAAAACGAGGCTTATAGTTGTAAATACAACTTTCCCTGACTGCAGCGGAATTTTTTTGACTGTTCATTGTAAATGAAAACATTTCAGCATAAAAGAATTATATTTGCAGTTTTTATATAAATCGAATTTAAGAAGAAAGTTTCTACAATTTTCAATCTATCTTAGATTTTATTATCATTACCTACCTGAACCACACTGCCATATTGCACAACAGACCCCAATAACTTTTTATTTTCCGAGTCATTCTGCTTCTTTTCAATTTCAGCTGCATGCTGTAGAGCAGAACACCAAATTAATATAGTGGCATTTCTTCCTTTATACATTTTTATCAGTTACAACAAAAAAGAGATAAAATGGAAAACAAAAAAGGAAAATTTTGCTTAAAAGTGTTTTAAGTGTTTAAACCAATAACAAACTTTCCATCACACTATACTAGATGTGAAAGATTTCAAATTAATTGACTTTTACAAAAGTGAAGTTGTTCATAACAAATTCGTAAAAATTGATAGAAACAAGATTAAACAACCATATAAAACAGCAATATGACAAATGTGGAGGATGTTCCTCAATACATCACTCCATCCAAAAATAAGATTTTTACAGATTTGAAAGTACTTCATAAACAAAGAAAGGTTTCTAATCAAATGCCCTGAATAGAAGCTAAAAGCACATAAATTTTATTTCCATTAAGGACATTTTACATGAAACCATAAACTTACATGAAGACGTTTGAGGAGGACAGCATCTGTTGCTGAAGTGGCACTTTGCTTGGCAGCCTTCCAAAACTGTTTTTGAGCTGAATATCTGTTCATGGGACATATTTTGAACAGGCAGTCTGAAAATATTACAAAATTCCACATCAATAAGGTTATATCTTCTTCTTCTATTCTAAATAGCAAAAACTTTATGCATGGAAGACAGAGAATGAATTAACTACAAAAACATTCATTTTAATTCAACTACGGTCCACAAAAATGCATCGAAAAATAATCGTTTAAAATTACGGTTAAATTGTTATACCTCGAGGAAAATAATGAGTATGTACTATCACTGGTAATTTTAAAAATACGTAATTGCTCTTTTGAATCCAGCAAATTTACCATTTTCAAGGTAATCTCATTATCAAAATAATATCCACATATAAATATATCTTTTTAGGGGAAAAGACTAGAATCATGATTCACAAAATAACATGGTTTTAAACAACTAGGGTTGCCAGCATTTTTTTATCTCCCAAGATGGAAATCTTAAAATTTTGAGGAAGGTTAAAAAATAAATAGTGATACAGTAAAAGGGGCGGGGGAGGGGAGACAGGACGTGGTTAATTTTATTGAATAAGTTCAGCGAATTTTTTCCAAGCCACTTTGAAAACCAATTTGGGCAATTATGCTGATTCATTATAAAATCCAAATACAAACTGAGGTACTTCCGCAATAACTTTAGAAAGGTCACGACAGCGACGCTAGCGCTAAAAGCGACAGCAAATGGAACTACTATTCCATTGGAACTCGGTTGGACTAGGAATGGGAAATTTGAATATGAAGGAACACTGTAATGAAAACTTCCCTTCCCTAGTTCACCGCAGTTCCAATGGAGTAATAGTTTCATTTTTTCTCGCTGTGAGCGCTGGCGCCGCTGTTACGCAAGTATCCAAACTGATTTTACTTTCTCATATAGGTACGTAGTCTATTGAGAAGGTAATGTAATCGTGAATAAATTTCACTTAGAGATTTTGATGGAAATACACGTTTTAGGTGTCCCTGAGTCCATAAAAGTGGCTATCGCCATTACGTCTGTCTGTCGGCCTGTTTGCCGTTCTAGGGCCCAAACGCGTACACAAAATCGAATAATATCTCGTATTTATGCAACATATCATCTTTTGAAAGACCCTTTTTTCATAAAAATGATATTGCACAAAAATAAAGGATAGTTTATTCTTGGCGATTATTTGAGGAATTTTATTTACTCAAAAATGGCTATAGAGATTTTGATTAAAATCAATCCAATTGTAGAGCCTGATGTCACAAAAAATACTGCGTAAGCAATATGTCTCTTGAAATCACTATATGGTGTCCAGTGAATTTACAATGTACGCTAAGCTACCTTACCAATGCCCTATGACGTCACGCCTTCACCGCGTTCCACTCAAAATCTTACTACAGCCTTACGGTTATACTAAATCGAATTATATCTCATATTTGTTGATAATATCATTCATACAAGTCATTCTGAAGAGATGAACGACAGTGCGCAACAATTAAGGGTACTTTATTCTTGGATATTTTGAAACAAAATTCTATTGAATCAAAAATGGCTCTAAGGATTTCGATTAAAATCCATCCAAACGTACAGCCTGATGCCACAAATAATACTAACTAAAACCATATGTCCCAAAAAAGTTACTATACATAGTCCAGTGGCATTATTTCTGTACAAGACGCTCAGAGCACGCGTCAGAGGGGAGGGAGAACCCGGGGATCCCTAGTATAAAATTCCGTAATTCTCTGTTAATGCCACGAACTTATTAGTGAAAGGTATTAGACGTGAGAGGCTGATGGTGTCAGTCGCTTTGGTTCTTTTGCTACGCATTATTAATATAATTGGCAGTGAATTTCCCAGCACACAGTGTTAATTTCGGGGCAAAGAGTGTAGTGAGACCAAAGGTATATGAGAAAGTTTGTACAATGTATATTGCGACATTCATTTTTATTTAAAATCTTGGGTCTACTTACGAACACTAACTCCAGCTGTGATCGCCTACTCGCCTATACTCAAAGACTAGTCCCCTATACTGCTGCCTGCAGGGACGAGACATTGAATTTACTACAGTATGTATATGTATATATGTCCAGTCAATTCGCCTCTCTTACAGCACAAATGGGTATCTCAGAGGTAGTGCAATGAATAACCGGGGAGGGAGGAGGGAAACCCGGTGCCGGCATTTGCCTGCTCTTACGAAGAACACCAGGGGGGCCAACAGCTTAACGTCCCTTCCGAAGGACGGAACAGCTGAATTTGCGCGGTCTCCTCAAACTACGCAAACAGGGGGCCGTGTGACCTTGAGAAAAATCCTACTCGCGCAGGATTCGTACCCGATGACTTTTTCAAGCATCGGGCGAGTAGCAGCCAGCGTCCTAACCACTACACCACCGGCACCCATTTACTACTGTCATTTATTATTTTTGAGGCTTAATTGCAATATAGCCCTCCCTCTTGAGTGGCGAGAAATGGAACTACGTAGTGTCTGACTGGCGAGTAATTAATATTTCCTATCCCCGGGTTAAGTAGTAGAGTGTTAGATTCGTTCAATTTTCTTCTCCTTATGACTTAGGTTTTACTAATTGCTTTCGTTTAAATACTATATTTCCTTGCCAGTAGACGTCGTCCGTTGCGGTTTTACATTTTTGGGGTTCCTAAGTAGTTCCATTTCTCGTCCCTTAAGGGTCCACCATAGCTGGAGTTGATGTTCGCAAGTTGCTCCGTAGAATTTACGGAAAGATGGACAAAACGCGTCCATCTGAAGGTTAAGGAAGGACAAATCTTGCGAAAGATGGCAACCCTATAAACAACTCGTATCCCTACTGCACATATCATTGTTCACCAAAAGACTAGTCCATGCAATTGTTACCGTAAAAGGATTTGAGTGGAATAGAAATATTCTTAATTAAATAAAACATTTTGTGACAGGATTGGGAGACTGAAATATGAGAATATACCAATGTTCAATGAAATCATAGTACATAAAATGGTTTAAAAGCAACTTGAATGAATAAAATTTTTCAAACTTCACAGCTTACAAAGGGAGGAACCGTACGTGGGGTCACGGATTTTGCTGAAACTTGGTAGGTACGTAGCGCTAGACGCCAGGATCACAACCAAACCCCCTTTTGGGCGTATATGATCAGTAGTTTTTATGCAAATTGCGTTCAAAGTTCGCAATTTTGACACGCGCCAGATAAAGTTACGACGGGTTGCTCATTCATAATAAGCCGTAGTCAAGCGCTAGCGAGCTGGGCTAGCAATTCCAAGATCCGGAGTTCGATACCATTATCGGTCACTTCTTTTTCCTCGCTTATTTTATTATTCCTGTTTTCCTTTTTCGCAGTTAAGTTTTACTCGGTATCCACAATCACTTTTTAATTTTTTTCATCACTACATTTTCGTTCTCGGAATTTTTCACATATTCTCTTGTTCACCGCACGACAGCCATGCTAGAATTTACTGTCAGATCAGATCTTCTTTCATTGATCTCTGTATACGTTTTAACTAATATTTATATTCATAGTACATGGAAAAAAATCCATAAAATATTTTTGCGAACACTGTAATCGATGCTATTAAAGGTCCATAATTGGTGAAAAAAATATCAGCCATAGAATCATTGCCAATCTTTTAAGAATATGAATTGGTGAAGACAGTCCTAGATATATCCATTCTTTTTCATTCATTCATTCGTCTTTTTTCCATGACTTTACTCTGTCCATCCTCATTATTCGGCGAGACACTCGTGCCCTAAGGGACTTGATGGTCCAAGTCGGATGCAGTCTCACCGCCGTGACTGCGTTAATTTTGGTTTCCAGGGGAATTTCTCGAAATTTCTTTGGTGATGGTTCTCATGTAGCAGATGTAGCTTCACTTGAGCTGGGACTAGTGCTATCATCTTCCTCAGCAGATGACACTAGCAAACAATGTTCATCCATTTCGGGGTCATTTTCGTTCAGTATATAATCGTCATCAATAACGACCATATTGTCCATCATATCAACTATTCGATCATACATTTCGCGTCCAACTGCGACTGCACGATCAGAAATCTCGGAACTTGTGCGATCGGAGATGAGACCACTGCCCCGAAGAAGTCCAGCACAATAATGCGAAGCATCGGCGAACAAACCGGGCTTTTCCTGATACTCTTCACCGGGGGACGACATATATCCCGCAGTAGATGGGCCAGGTAAGGATTCCATCGTGAAACATTCAATATCTGTAATTTGCTTGTGAAATTACTTTTTCAACATAGCGAATAAGGTTGAGAAATAGACAAAGTCGTTCATAATATACAGGGAAAAAAACAAAATACTTACTTGGCCGTATATTCCAAATATAACGATATTTTATTAAACATCTGACAAGAAAAACTCGTGCAAGCGCGCAGGGTACCAATCGGTTCCGTTGAATAGCTATACTAACTGCACAGCCGTTCCCAGCTACTATCCCCTTCCCTCGAAAAGGAAGGCAATAAATAACGAGACAGTGGTGATCCCTCAAGACGGGTGTAAAACTCCCTATCGTGAACCGTTTGACGGATGTATTATGTAGAGTTTTCTTCAAAACGTTTCTACAGGGAAGAATGTTTTAATACACCTACGGCGCCCGTAAATGTTTCAATAACCTATGGTTTACTAACCAATCGTGCCATGCGGGTATAAAAAGATGTAGATCATGGAGAGCATTACACGCTTGTCTTGAAGATACAATAAAAATATTTTTAATATGCATTAACCAGCACGAGTGTATGGCCCCTGTTCCTCGCTTCTGCTCCGTAACTCCGATTTCGCAGTCCACTCGTAAGAATCCAAGGCAGATCATCACAAAAGCATGACGAACAATATGAGCAAAGGATCAGGAAAAAGAATGGATATATCTAGAACTGTCTTCACCAATTCATATTCTTAAAAGATTGGCAATGATTCTATGGCTGATATTTTTTTCACCAATTATGGACCTTTAATAGCATCGATTACAGTGTTCGCAAAAATATTTTATAGATTTTTTTCCATGCACTATGAATATAAATATTAGTTAAAACGTATACAGAGATCAATGAAAGAAGATCTGATCTGACAGTAAATTCTAGCATGGCTGTCGTGCGGTGAACAAGAGAATATGTGAAAAATTCCGAGAACGAAAATGTAGTGATGAAAAAAATTAAAAAGTGATTGTGGATACCGAGTAAAACTTAACCGCGAAAAAGGAAAACAGGAATAATAAAATAAGCGAGGAAAAAGAAGTGACCGATAATGGTATCGAACTCCGGATCTTGGAATTGCTAGCCCAGCTCGCTAGCGCTTGACTACGGCTTATTATGAATGAGCAACCCGTCGTAACTTTATCTGGCGCGTGTCAAAATTGCGAACTTTGAACGCAATTTGCATAAAAACTACTGATCATATACGCCCAAAAGGGGGTTTGGTTGTGATCCTGGCGTCTAGCGCTACGTACCTACCAAGTTTCAGCAAAATCCGTGACCACACGTACGGGTCCTCCCCTTGTTAGACTTAGTCGAATAAAGAAAAGCTTTTTAAAGTCGTGAATTACGAAGAACTTCGAGAAAACAATTACAAATGACTAGCTAATAACCAGGGTTTTAAATATCATTTTACTGACATTCCCCGATAATATTCACTAAGTGAAAAAACAACCCACACAGTTAACATCGACTTCAATGGATTTTTAATTCTTCCCGCTCGAATTCCTCAAAGTTCCCTTCTTTACATTTAGGCTCATTGGCGCTTTTTAATAGGCTTTGTTTTCACTTTCATACAATTCTCCTAGCATAAGCCTTCGTGAGAGAAAATTTCACCAGAATGCAACTATATTCGTCTCGGTAACTACAGAAATAGAAAGGTCTGTGAATGAATACGTTGTGCCTTGAATTCCAAAAAGACTCCACCTACATCACGCATAACCTGCACGTTAACCGCGACTCCAGGCCGGCATCCGTTTTTCCTCGCGTCTCTTAAGTAAACAAGCACCGGCATCCTCTCGGGGGATTTTGCGGTGAAAATAGGAGGCGTCGGTTTGAGCGGCTCGGACCAGTTCTCCAATGCGTAGTGTAGCATAAAAAAAACGTGCGATTCCAGAACGCTCGATCCCCAGAAATGAACCCGACGACGTAACCGGCACGTCACGAAATTAACTCCCGAATTCCAAAAAAATTTCCGATTACATTTTCCATTAACGCGTATTCTTAAAACGGATTAAGGTTGAAAGAAAGGGTTATTACGCGTTAGCCACTGTTTGGAGGGTCAAAATAACCTGTTATATCGGAGTTATTTTCTCCGGTGAAAATTTACTAGTTGGCGTCCAATCCCATTTTGTAGCAACTCGCAAATTTTTAAGGATATAAAATTAAATGCAATTTCATTTTGCGATGCAAAAGGCAAAAGAAAACACTGAAAATATTTGTTTGAGTATAACTAATATTGCATAAGAGTGTGAGGAATAGAAATGTTGTAGTTAGGCTTTAGTCCTGCGCAAATCAATTTTTAGCTTATATCTGCGAAGTTTTAACAGACTCGTGCAACTTTGAATCTTTAGCACGCCCGCCACCAATGAGCTGGAAATACCTAACATGAATGTCGAAAGGCATTGGAGCAAACTGCAGAAAAGAGTCATAAAAATAAATAGGTGCAAATAAATACAATGAAATGGAAATATACAATCGCACTAGCGTTGTGTTTACACTAATTCTCGTTTGAAAAAATTATTTGGACTTACGGCCTTCAATGTTAATGCATAATGGTTATAAAATGTACACACACCCGTTCCGAGTGTAATAAAAACATTTTGATCGACAAACCGAATCGAAATGACCCATCGAAGCCAACGAAGAAAAAATATTTTTCCATCCGATTTTCGTTATGCCACAACTGTGTCAAGTCCCTTCTATTTCTGCGTTAGAATGCATTTCCGCGAAATTGCTCCAACTGTACGTTTTAACATGAAAACCGCATTTCAAATTCGTTTTCAAATGCTCAGCTGCAACTCCGCGTTACCCGGTAAAAGTAGAACACACGATCGGTTATGTCAGCGAAACAGAGTTCCCAAAACGAATATAGCAAAAATGTTGAATATTTGTATTGTTTGAGTTAACATTAAAATCCAAAAGAAAATAAATTCTGAAGGGGAAAGATTTAAATTACTAATGAAGCTTACATTAATTTAATAATTACAGAACTTCTCGTTACGTGTCGTATCATTGACGGTATCTTATCCATCCATACGACTACGTTGGAAAAATGTGCGTAAAATAGATTTAACTAACTAATGATGGAACGTATCTGGAAGTTTGTCACTTAAATAAAATTCTCAACCTTTCAGAATGTATTTCCTTCTGAATATGTATGTATCTTAAATAATAAAATAATTATTCAACTTTGTTTTTGGTACATTCATCGTGGGACATCCAGTATGCACTGCAACCAGTCGGTGAAAAGGTGGATTAAATTACGAATTAATCATTATACGCCGCAATTTCGGCTCTATAAATGACGCGTACGGCGAAGAACGTGACCAAAAATGTGATAGGGTATTTTCTTTTTTGTCATGAAATTCCCGATAAAAACAATGTGCGTGTATGCGTCGGTTGCAAAGGTCGTTCCAATGGCAGCGAGTAGGGGTTACCACCCGTTTATCGACGAAAGATTCGTATTTCTAACAAATCTATCGCTGCAAAAACAACAAGCGAAATTAGCAATGCCAAAATTAGCTTCGAAATCTTAAAACCATTTTCAACCCCATCAAATTAAAAATAACTAAATATCACGCCGCAATTTTTATCAGAGGACTTGCTCCCTTTCCACAATTTTGCGGATTTCGAATTTGGTATTTGTAATGAATATTTCCGTTACATTTCATACAGATTGATAATTAATTAGAGACTAATAGTACAACATGTAGCAGTAGCTTGGTAATAAAAAAGATAAGTAGAAACCCCCTTTTTACGGCAGGTAGCTTGATTCATTGAGAGAATGACGACGAAAACTCTTAACAAGTTGTGGAAGCCTTCAAGTCCCGGAAATTTTCTTCCTTCGTCACTATAAGTTTCGCCACGGAAACATTTCCAAGTTTTGAACTTAACAATAACCAGCGCCTCCAGCGGAAAAATTCCAATTGACGGAAAATAATAATAATTTTACGGGAAAACGTCGTTAAAAAAAGTACGGAAAAAACATCCAATAACTTTGAAGTTTAACGAACACAATAAAGAACGGGAGACTGGCCACTTTTACTTTCTCATATAAAAAGTACGGAGAGAAAGTAAAGTATGGCGATATTGAAAAAATCGAGGTTTTGATGAATATTGGTGCCTCTGCAGAGCCATGAGCTAATGAGCCCCAAAAAGATTTTTTTACAATACCGTCCTGTATGAGGTCTGTTGACTGTGCGAGGCACAACGAGCTAACGGTTCAACATAATCTGATGAAATCCGTATTTATATATTACCTGCAATATAAACCTTGTTAAAATGAAAGATATTGCGCAAAGAAGGAGGGTGGTTTGTTCTCGTCGATTTTGGCGAATTGTCGATTTACTCAAAAATTCTGAATAGTGCTTTCTGTAATAAACAATATCACATAAGTCATCTTTCTCAAAATTAAACTATAGAGCGTTTGGTGGCATTAAAATATAACGAGTTTGAAGCCTACCCACCACTAAGCTGTCCGTACATTGATTTGATTGCATGGACAAAAATGTAACCAGTAACATTGTTGTGTGGTGTAGAAGCGCACGGATGAGAAAGTTTGTGCACCGTGTGTTGTACCGATAGTTTTAGAAAACGCGCAAACGCCTTTCAAATTCCATCGAACCAACAATCTATGCAAAGGTTATCTCCGAGTGAAAAAAGAAAAGTAGCTTAGTAAAAGGCACACTTTAATTTACTTTGGAAGGAAGGGTAATCTCACCCATTAGAGGATTATCGAGCTCGCTTTATGGCCGAAAACAAATTCCATAATAAGCACTTAAGTATCAAAAATTGAAAAAATAAGCAGGTACGTGCCTTAGGTATCTTAGCCACAAGGTTATGAAAAACTTAATTTTGCAATTTTTGACATGAGCTTCTTCTGGAAAGATAATCTCCCATAACCACTTTTTTAAATACCATTATTGTGCAAATGACGGAAATGAATCAGTGGGAAAATGTTTCTTAGCTTGTTTTCTAGTCTTTAATCCTCGACAATGAACGGTCGCGTGGGGTGACTACAGATCCCAGAGTAGCTTAAGTACCCTTAGAATGTTAGAACTATTTTCTTCGATTGGCGTTTATGCGCCTTACAACTCGAGCATATAAATAAAGAGAAGGATCTCGGCCAGGAAGAGACTCCTAAACAATAATATTAAGAGCGATATACAGTCATTGTAGCACAGGAATGCGAATGAAGCATAGTTGTTTTTTGGGCTTAGTGGACATCCCGCGCCACTGGTAACGTTACAAAAAATGGAGCGACCGTTCCAGAGTTAAGTAGGCGCGCAGACACGAGTGGGCGCCTGGGGTCTATATTACCCCGTTATATTTTTCCATTAATCACCACGACATTGTTTATTCTATGTATTTAATGAATTACACTGATATAAAACACACTGCAATGGCGTACAGAAGCCAAAAATTATTACCGCACAAAAATAACAAAATAAAATTGTTTACGGTATAATGTATCAATTATCTAATGGGGCCATATAGACCCCGCGCAAAGGTTTAACAAAACATCTAAACGGCTGCGTCCGAGCATCTTTCGAGAAAAACAGCACTTTTTCGAGGGAAAATCCAACCAAAGCGAGCTAGGAACGAGACTACGAGGCGTACGCCGCGTTGTGTGTCACTAGATCGAATATTTAAGCGAGGCATTTTTTCCCTTCCCGTAGAGACGCCGAAGAACACGAGGAAATCGAAACAGTTTTGAGAGAAGGGGAAAAAATACGAGTCCGATGAAAGCGACTGCCCATTACAGCTTTCCATATAGGGGGAACTCCACGTCGCGGCATTTCTCGTTCGAAGACTCCGAGTCGGCGGAAAGTAAAAAAAATTAAATAAAATAAAACAAACGCGCATCGGAAAACTCGGTAGCGAGTCGGTTAGAGCCGCTAACCTATCTCCACGCTGCATTTTTTTTTTAAACGACCCTTTCGACGCAGAATGGGAGGAAGGGGGATCGCGCGTCGAATTAAGTACACGCAAAAAAGGACAAAATGGCGCCCTTCTGACCTCCCTTTGCCTCCTTTTTTATTAACGGTTGAACTAGCGCTCTTGAATCGGCGACGGTCAACATTTTTACTGGCGGAACGTGTGGCTACCAACACGGATTGTTTCCGTCTCTCGAGTGACGGATGAAAAAATTAAAAGGAGATGACACCCACGTATCGTTCACCGATAAAAACGTACGTTTAAGAACATCTGGAATTCTTCTGGCCCTGAAATTGAACGAGGTCTTTCCGTTTCGGTATATCCCTTGAAACAGTTCCCCCAAACTTTTTGTGGGCGCGGAACCTTTTCGAAGATAAACAGGATACCGCGGCACCCCCACCGTGAAACGTGGTTTTATATTTACACATACTGGTATCGCAACTTTTGGACGCACCCATTTGCTGATACCACACCATAATCGGTATACAAGAATAAAATTCATGGCCCTAATGACAATGACGACAATTCCAAGTCACTGAATTATCAATTTAGTGAAGTTTTTCGGGGCACCAATAAAAATCAATTGCGGCTCTTGATTTGGGAAACACAGCGTATAAAAATTCGCCAGCGGGACCTCTACCTGGAAAAAATCTCGAGAACTTGAAAATTTTCCGAGTACAGAATACGGGAGTTTTAAAGGAACACATTCTCCGCTGGAGATTACTGGTACAATTTATGTCGTCCCGCTATACGAAGTTTCGTCCATGCAGCATTTCGCTTCAAGTCATTCCCTTACACATCGTCAATGATTTGAGGAACACATTTCGTTGTACGTCATGTGGCAGTGGGTATACATAATTTGTGAAGAGCAAAAGGCGAAAGGCCAGAAATTGAAATTATTGTGAAGTTGATGCTTACGCTATTTCTTTGTGATATTTTGCGTAATTTTTTTATAGGTAGAATTTGTAAAAAAAAACGAAATAGGGGTTATAGAAATTTTGATATTTTAATTTGTTTGGCTGTTAAAAATTCTTAAATAGATAATAAATATATATAATATAAAATATATATAATAGATATAAATAGGTAAATGTTTAGGTGCTTAGAGACGAGCTAGGGAGCTGAAAATTTTCAATTATTTAGAACGTAGTGCCAGTGCACAAATAAATATTTGAAAATCTTCATGAATTTATTGCGGCCGTTAATAATTTTTAAAATTTAAACAAATAGATATATTATTTCACTTCTAGATATGGCACAACTTTAAAATTTGTCTAAAATGTGTGGAATTAGTACTCCACAATGGAAAAAGTATAATATTCTGCAAATTGTCAATTTTGTCAATATTGTTCCATAATGAAAACGAAATTCGGTACAGAGGTGAAAATTTTGACGTAAAAAATATTTCTAATAATGAAATATCTCTGAAAAATGAATGTTTTTTCAAGGTGAGATGAAATGCTTGCAGAATGCAAGCACCTTCTACTAGTGTGTGTATGTATGTATGTGTGTGTGTGTGTATATATATAATCAGGATTGCACCCGCCCCTCTTTCACTCACCTCTCCCACCGCCCGCCCTCTTTCACTCACCCCTCCCACCGCCCGCCCCTCTTTCACTCACCCCTCCCACCGCCCGCCCCTCTTTCACTCACCCCTCCCACCGCCCGCCCCTCTTTCACTCACCCCTCCCACAGTCCGCCGAACGTCATAAGTAGCGTAAGAAAATGGTTGTTCGCGGAAAAATCGCCACATCTTTGAAACGGCCTATGTTAGAAGAATAAAATTAAGCCTAAACTTTCAATGAAAGTTTCGTGAAAATCGGCACAGTAGATTAGGAGATCTCACGTTGCAAACTTTCAAACTCATCCATCATTAAGCCTTTTATATATATATATATATATAGTAATGGTGCCTCTTAGTGAAGGAGAAAAATGTTGTTTAAAAAGAAAATAGCACATTAGAGTGATACGATCATAATACGTAACAAAAAGAAAAATAAGTCAAATACCGACAAAAATGTTTTGCTTAATAATTAAAAAAACGAAAGAAAATGTAGAATAAATCAGAATAAGTGACCGCGTTGCATTATTCCACAGCAGTATTGGTATCGATATATCGGAGTAAAATATATATTTAATTAAAATTCAGTGATTTTATAAACTTTATCATCTCCAATTAACATCATCGGCATTTTTGGGAATCGCAGACAACTCGAAAACGCGAATAAAACAACAAACAAAAATAACAAAAATCTGCCAACGAGTTCACGTTAATAGGCACACAAATGACATTTTTTTATTGATGGAGAGGTAAATAATGAAATTTTAAAAAATACATATACGTATTTTATCCCAAAATACTGATAACGGACGCTTCTATGCGAGTGGAATGATAGCTTGTTCCATTTTGATTTTCTATCATATGCCGTGTAACTGATAAATAAACAATACTTTTTTGCATTGCGACTCTGATCTGCTACCGAATTCCCGTCCAAAATACTTCGGCGAACTTAGGGATAATAGACCGTCACCCGACTAAAGAACAAGAAATGTTTATTTTTTAAACTGAAAATTGACTGAAACATGGAAGGAAGGCTACAAAAGCCTCTGGATAAATGAGAAAATCAGTACGAACTTATAGAGATAAAAGTTTAAATTTCATCCTCACAGGTATTAAAAATATTTGTATAGTTTGGAGGAATATACATTCACTTCAATCGATCAATGAAAATCTTTAAATATTTAAATATACACTAAAATAGCATTTAAGATCATTGGACATAAATCGATGCGTCGAAAATCGATAATTGAGCTAAGGGATAGTATTAAGGCAATTTAATTTTTGTTTATAATTTTAGCAACGTCACATTTCATCCATATTATGAAATTCCACCAGGTCTCGGCCTCGTCCATTAACTCATGAAATAAGATATCCTACAATTCGTAAAACGGTGCAGACAGTTAACCAGCAGAATATCGTCAAAACCTATATAGTGCTGAATAAATCAATACAGCTAATCACTTACTTTCTAGGCCATCATAAAATATCTACCTTTTCATAAAATCAAAAATGGAAGCATTAAATTCGCGAAATAAAATTTACCAGATGGTTCTACAAAACATTCACCTCCTTTTTTCCTCATTTCAAAAATATCGAAAACCCTTCCGAGCATGGTAAAAGTACTCCATCAAATCACTACGGCAGCAATCCAATTATTGGAATAATCAACTAATGAAATGGTTATTACGTGATTATTGGGAGTGGAGGCTGGGTAATTTAGATTATCCCTCATAGCGGATAAAAGCCAGCTCCCTCGAGTAATATAATCCATACTTAATTGGTTCCTATTAAAGAGGAAAGCCTCTCCGATTCGAAACCCCACGTTGAGACTCCTATGGAGGACACCCACTACGCTAGACGCATTGTCAATCACTCTTAATCGACAATTCGACCATCATGAAGGGTCTTAAAATACCAGAAGATGGCGTAAGGGGCCACGTAATCCATAAACAACCATTTCTGACTACTATTCCACCCCCGTCGTCTTAGAAAAGGCAGTTTCGAGCAGACGTGGGTGTCAGAAGGCCTGGACGGGAGAGAGTGGAGGAGAGAGCATTACGCTGGAAGAAAGAGCAAGAAAAAACAGAAGGCGAAACGGAAAGATGAGAAGGGAGGATAAAAGAGGAAGGAGGGATGAGAGGGGGAGGGAGGGAGACGATGCGGAAGGATTACGAAAGTGGCAAGAGACGAGAGGATGGATGTTAGAAAGATAGATAGGAAGAGGGAGAGAGAGGTGGGGAGAGGGGGGAGAGAGGGGAGGAGAGAGAGAGAGGGGAGGAGAGAGGGGAGGAGAGAGAGGGGGGGAGGAGAGAGAGGGGGAGGAGAGAGGGGAGGAGAGAGAGGGGGGAGGAGAGAGAGGGGGGAGGAGAGAGAGGGAAGGAGAGAGAGAGATGGGGAGGAGAGAGAGGGGGGAGGAGAGAGAGGGGGAGGAGAGAGAGGGGGAGGAGAGAGGGGGAAAGAAAGATACTGAGAGATATGGAGTGGGAGAGAGAGATATGGAGTGGGAGAGAGAGATTGGAAGAGTGGGAGAGATTTGGGGAGGAGTGGAAGAGAGGGAGAGGCAGAACGTGGGAGGGGAAGAAAGAGTTACAGAGGTATAGAAGACCAGGATGTAGAGAGAAAAATCGAGAGAGGGAGGGATAGAGAGAAAGAGGACGTGGGAGAGGGGGAGAGAGGGAGAGTTACAGAGGCATGGGGGAGAGAAAGGGATAAAGGGAGGGAAAAAGGGAGAACTGGAGGGAGGGAGAAAGAGAGGAGAGAGAGAGAAAGGGAGGAGAGAGGGAGAAAGGATGGACAGAGGGAGAAAGGATGGAGAGAGGGAGAAAGGATGGAGAGAGGGAGAAAGGATGGAGGGAGGAAGAAAGGGTGAGAGCGGGAGAAAGAGTAAGGGAGGGAAAAGGGTGAGAAAGGGAGAAAGGGTGAGAGAGGGAGAAAGGGTGAGAGAGGGAGAAAGGGTGAGAGAGGGAGAAAGGGTGAGAGAGGGAGAAAGGGTGAGAGGGGAAGAAAGGGTGAGAGAGGGAGAAAGGGTGAGAGAGAAAGAGTGAGGGAGTGGGAGAGGGGAAGTGGGGCAGGGAGGGAGAAATGGAGATGGAACGAATAGGAAAACACTGTGACATGGTGAATAAATGACGTGTCCATCAAGGAGCGTGGGAGTGGAGACAAGGGCGAAGAGGGAGAACGAGAGAGGATGAGGAGGATAGTGAAAGAGATAGAAGGAGAGAGTGGAGAGGAGGGAGTCGGGAAGGGGAGGTAAGGGTGGTTTGATGGTGAGCGAAGCTCGGGATGGACACATGCGAGGGATATACCCGGGGAATAACATGGGAGGGCATTACGGGATGGGAGCGCGGCGAGGGAAGAGGAAGAGGGATGGAGGGAGAGTCGGGAGGGAGAAGAGGGAAGAGCGGAAGGGGAGAGGGAGTTGAGCGAGGGTGGGTGGAGCGGCGGTGGCGGATGAGAGAGGATGGATTGATTTAGCGAGGCTTTTAACATCACTCGGCGACACAACTGGCTCCCCCGAGACGAAAATCGAAAAATAATGAGAGTTGATTGAAATGGGAAGAAACGAAACGTCCGCGTCCCGTACTGAGGCTGGATGAAAATTGGAGCAGTAAAAAGTGTCGCTGTTAAATCCTCCTCCTGACGAGAAGGGGGAAAAACACGTAAAAGGGTAATTCAAAATGCTGGAACAAAGGCGAAACGAGGGAAATGGAAGAAGAATTGTTTTGAAAAAAGGAATCCCATCAATGAAATGACTTCTGCGAAATGCCTGAACGGTTTATCGTCTGCGTGGTATGGTTCAAGTTAAAGCCACTTACAAAACAACGCGAGGGATTAATCGTAGAGTAAATTACATGGGGCACTTTTGTTCTTAATTTCGCAATAACTATCGTAAATGAATATTATCGTGTCCTGTCAAAAAGCAGCCAAACATTTAAGAACAAATACTTCGATTTTAAAAACAAGTAGGGATGTACACGGGTTTCCCGTGGTACAGAAGTGCTTTTCGTCAAATTCGTCGTATTATAATCGTAGACTAATCTATTTGCTAAGAAATCAGAAAATTATTTTTCCTTATATTGTGGCAACCCTGCTTTTTAGATCCGTTTTAAACATGTTCATTTCGTTTTGTCATTTTATACTCTCCCTACAACAGAAATTTCTTTGAAATCCGTTCAGCCAATGCCTTTGAAATTAATAGTTACAGACAAATTCTAACTTTGATATTGTGGTAGCCGAGTTTAGTCAACTCGGTTTGAATATAATAATTTTGTTATTTTTTTATATAAAGATTATACACATCATATTTGGTTAAAATCCATGCAGTCAGTTCTCTAGAATTACGTGTAAAAGAAATATTATTTTACTTTTTACTGTGGTAGCCCTGATCTTTAGCTCAGCTTTAAACATCTTGATTTCATTACGGTATGTGGTACAAATCTTATATACAAAATTTAATTGAAATCCATTTGGTCAATTCCTTCCAACTCCATAATTAATGAAAGAATTTAATTTGTAATTGTGGCAACCCTGTTTTGCTGATTCAGTTTAAATATGCTATTATAGTTTTCTATATAACTGTACATTATAAATATTATAATTTGTTTCAAATTGATGCAGACATTTCAACACAAATATGTGAAAAATTAATGTTTTTTAATTTCTTGTATTGTGACAGCCCTGCTTTCTATATCTATACTAAACATCATGATTTTGTTTTTTTTTATGTTACACGCCTCCTTCCTACAAAATTTCATTGAAATAAGTTGAGTCAATTCCTTCTTAATGTATAATTAACGAAAAGTTTAACTTTGCAATTGAGGCACCCCTGCTGAGTCGATCCGGTCCAAATATGCCACTTTGGATATTAATTTGTGTGTATTCTATCTACCAAATTTTATTGAAATCGGTTGAGCCAATTCTTCCCTGATATATGCGTACGGACGGACGGACATCACGAAGATAATAGTGCTTTTCAGCATTGACGAAAAGCACTAATAAAAACCCGCGGAATCCAGACCCGGTACTCGAGTTTTGAAAGCCGATACGCTGCCCATTACACTAACATTTCATTCATAGATGCTTACCAAGCAAAAATCCTATTTTATTTCTATCGTGAATTCTTCTCGAGTTATTAGCAAAGTTCTGATGTAGACACCGATTCCTCCCCAGCAACTGATCTTAGAACCACCAATTGTTTACCGTGTCTAGCTCTCATATACACCAACCTATCCTGAAAATTTGGCTTTTCCAGATTGCAAAATTTCAGAGATATTGCCCACACAGACGGACGGACAGAAAAACCGAATACATAATAGATTTTTAAAAGGCGCAAAAAAAAAACAAAAATATTCCCACGACCTCGCAGAATGCGAAAAAAATACGCATCGATAAACGAACGCGTGAGATTATACACGCGCAATAATCACGCCTCGAAGACAATGCCACGTCAGAAACAACTACGCGTGCCCCTTTATCGGAGCCCCCTCCGAGTCACGGACGTGGAAATTTCGCAGGAGAAGGGGCAAGTGAAAGAAACGGAGACGAAGGGAAGTTTTAACGCGGATAAAGAACGCAGGGAGGCGATGGTAAGAGGAAGAGGATGAGAGCTCGAGGAGGTAGAACGCGTACGAAGCTGAGCCGGAGATTTAAGGTCCATCCTCCCGTAGGATTTATTCCGAGGGAACGGTCGGGTGGAGATGAATGTCCGTCTTGCACGCGAGTCACGGATTAGGTTACAAGAACCACCCGACTCAGACCAGCCCTTTGCGATCCTACCTCCGCCTCGGCTGTCCACGCCCTCTGACCCTATTGACGAGAAACCCTTAAAGATGCGTCCCAACCAGAAGGTATGATGTTTCAAACTCGCGTCGAGAATTAAAGCGACGGCGTGAAAAACGCGCTGGAAGGAAGGAGTCCTCTTCGAAGCGTGAATGCCCTATTTATCCGAATATAAGACGAGGTATTTTTCCTATTTTTTGCATCTGAAAAATGAAGGGTCGTATTATATTCGTGTGGTCAAAGAGGCCAACAGTTTGGGGCCAGTTCACGAGTTGACGACGGATTATTGCGGAAAGTGAAAAAATACGCCAAAATCCCGTTTATACGTAGCAGCGTTTTACCGGAAATGCCGGTTTAAAGGGATGAAAAAAAATCTAGGAGGTACAATTTGAATTTGGCTCCAAATAACGAAATACAATGGCCCCTACGCGGTACTTGCACTTAAACTTAAAATATTTATGCAATAATGTGTCGTTTTATGTACTGTATTTAATAAATCTATATCGTAATTAGACAATCGTTACTTTCCAAGGTTATTCTTCACATTTATGTGTATTTCTACGAGTACATTACCCAATACCGGTTTTACGGAAAATCCTTTTATACGGAATGAACTCGGTTCCAATCCACTCCGTAAAAACGGGATTTTGGTGTACAGTCAGACTCCGATTTAGCGCCATCGTTTGTCCATTATTGACATTGGCGCTAAAGCAGGGGCGGAGAAAAATCGAGATATATTCTTGCTCTAGTTAACCATAATGTGGAAGTTCTGTTCACAGCGACTCATGGGCGGTGTGCGGGGGTGGCACTATATATGGGGCGCTAAATCCGGGTCTGACAGCACTCTGTAAAAACAATTAAACCATGGATGACCGTGTTGGAAAGAAAGGTTCAGGCATGTCACAAATGTAAAAACTGACGCGTTTTAGTTATGACAGGAACTGTAAATTGATAATGACAAATGGGGAACCCTCCTAATTAGGAGGTTTTGTATTTGTCATTAGTTGTAATCATAGGGTTCTGATATTTTCCTTAAATTGATGATTGTCAAACACGCGGAAATTACAACTCTTACAACTCTTAAGTAGCACGTAAATTCAGTGTTAGTGAAGCGAACGTACAGCAATGGAGGCTAAGTTGAAAATCGTTCTTCTGTACGTAACTGAAAATTCTGCTAATGGGTCCTCGATTGATATTCAGGCAACTACATTTTTCCTTCTAAAGCCACCAATTTTTGTGCGGTCGTACTATATTCGAGTCGTCTTATATTCGGATGAATGAGGTATATTTGGCCGTGATGTTAAAGAACAAAACACAATCTAAGAAGCATTCTCGATGAAGTGGCGCCCTCTTCCGAGCTTCATCTGTATTCAAGGGCGTATTCTAACGCAAAATACGTTAATTTTATCGAATCGCTCTAAGTTTTGTAGTTCTTTTTTTCGTGCATGGAATAAATATCTCGGAGGGGGGCTTCTCCGGGAGACGATTCACTTCATCGCTCTCGACGCTGTCGCATGGTCGCATTGCAACATTACGAGTGGAGCGTGGGTGGAAGCGGAACGCCGAGAAACGCTCGTTTCATTATTCGCAGGTATTTCAACCCCCTCGCTCAAACGGAGACACAACTCGGTGCCGTAAAAAGTTTCAATTTTATAATAACGACGCTTTAATATCGAGCTCCCGCATCTTAAAACCAAAGATGCCCGCAATCCACGCCTTTTTACGAGCACTGCGTCACGGTAATACTTCGCCTTTAATCTTCGCATACCTTTCGCGTATTTTTCTGTTCCGTCTTATGAATTGCAATTGGAATGCGCGAAGACATTTCGCGGACGTGACCGAAGGTTCGGTGTTGTTTAAGTATATAACGATGACTTGCAATGAGCCAACCGACGCGACACCTCCCCATCCGTCCTTTTCAGCACCAGCGTCTAAAATACTTGCACAAACATGCCGTTTTCGAGAAAAGTGCAGGAAAACACGAACGAGGAAATAGCAGAAGAAAATACGGAGGCATTTCGAGTCTTGACTCCAAATTCATACTGTTAAATATGTAACTAATAACGTGAGGTAAATTGCCCCAATGCTTTCGCTATCGACCATGCCTCTCACAGTATGTGCGTAGATGCGTCGATTCTTGCAACCTGAGCCCCGTAAAATAATATCTTCAAATTTAATTTTTAACCAGCGATTCTTTGACAGTTACGCGTGCGATGAGGAAAATTTTGCACGAATCCGTCTTGCAAAATAATTGTTCGAGATATTTACCCGGTAAGACCAAAATTGCCCGGAAACGAGCAATATTTTATTTCCACTTTCCTATGTCATTATCACGCTAGTATTCGATGTTTTCACGTCTAATGTTATTCGTGCTTTGCCACAACGACTGCAATATGCATCCGGGAAATTGTGGAGACTATCTTCCCATATTTTAAGGATGAAACACGGGATTTATGACAGCGATTACTAGAACGATACGACTCTTTGCATGGATGGAAAGCATAGAGTATACCTTTGCAAGACTATGCTCAGCAGCGCTTGGGTAGCACTTCCGCGTATGTCTCGTAACTACCGTATATTAAACGACCACAGGATAGCAAAAGACGAAGAAAAAACGGAATTCAACATACCCAAATTAACAATGCGTTACGTCATTTGCTACTACGTGACTCGACAATTAACTCGTTGAAAAATCTAGGTGCAGTTGCCAATCAAAAAAATAAATATTATTATTTTCGAAAAAAATGTACGCCCTTCACCCACAGCCAATGTGCTGTCGTCTAAACACAAGCTATACGGAACCTAATAACGCAACACATCCTCATCAAGTCTTGACAGCCTCTAGAGCTTTCAATTGACATCCTCAGACAATGAATCGGTATTGCACACAATACATCCGAGTGAGACTTGCATTACCGATGTCGCTCCCTTATAAGCCGCGGGCATCAACTTCAATGGATGAAATGACAGGAGCCAATGGAAGTGTGGAACATTGTGGCCATCTTAAGTGAGTAAGTGCGGATGTGACCTTCGATCAGCACCTTCGCGTATCACAATGGCGAAACGCGAAAATTATCCAATTTCGAACTTTATTCACGAGTTAAAGCCAAAACGAATGCTATGGTCGATATTTTGTATAAATAATCTCGGACCTTTTCTGCCAACTATAAGGTATGTACGTTGTGAAATTAATAAAAGAGAACGTTTCGCATAGGTTATTTTTACTCCAGAAAAATCATAACATTTTTGAGTATCGTTTGGAAACGAAATCCGCCAACGACGGTAAATTACAGGCATAGCATATGAACGTAAAATCCTGTCGAGGTTCTTTTTAGCCACGTCAATAAGTCATTTGTGAGCTTCAGAGATGCAAATCCTCGATATAGTTGACTAAAACCGACTTCGATAGGTGTCACGGACCCCATATAACAACCTCACCAACGATCGACCTAAAAATACCCCGACACCAAAAATAGTGAACACTCGAGTTTGTTATTGTTATCCGTCTAGTTTGGCAATTTGGAATGGAAACACGCGTCCACAATATACATCGGAAGGGACGTTGACTCTGGGTATCCGGAAGGTGATGAGAAAACATCTACCTACGTCTTCTTAAATTTCGGTATATCTACCGTATTAGCCCGAATATAATGCACACCAGAAAATAATACGCACCCCAATTTTCAAAGGTTGAAAACAAGAGAGAGAAAAGAGATAAATTATATTCAAGAAGCTTTGAAAACTTCTTATTAAACATTCATAGATAGGTTTCTTAATAAGCTAATCGTTCATCTTCAGATAAATCTTCGCCATCGCTAGAATTGTCACTTTCATAGATTTGCCTACTTGATTTTTCGCAACTTCCTCTCCTGATTGATTCTCACAGCACGTCATCTTCCGTCCCATTCATTGCATTAGATAAACAAAACATCTTGAAACCTTTAATAATGCTCTCCACCGAGATCGACTGCGGTTTATGATTTTTCTTCCACTACAGAGAATGAGATATGTGAAATTGAGTGTAGATTTTTGGGAAAGTCATCGTAGGTTAAAAAAAAAAGGCATTATATTCGTGCTAATATGGAGTTTTAAGCACGAATAAACGATAAATATCGATTAATTGAACGCGAAAGTGCGAACAATATAAAATCCCTCACGAATGATAAACATATGCTCGGATGGTTCATTTAAGCGGAATAGGATGGAAAATGCATTGCAGGACAGCGTTTCTCAACCTTTTTGATAATACGGCCCACCAAGCTACAAAAAATTACCCGCGGCCCACCTATATATCAATACGATTATATGTAGGCGGGAGAAAGTTCTATATTACTGACTAAAAGTAGCCGGTTATTTAAAAATGCACAAAGGAATTTATTGAATTTTCCGTCCATAATTCATTACGTATGATTTTTATAATATACTAAGTTATCGCTATACATTATGGACAGATTTTAAATACAGTAAGCCCTCGCTATCCGCTATCCCGGAAAACACGCGGTTGCCAAAACCGAGGGGATATGGGAAAAAATGCTGTTTGATTCTTCGCTCATAGGGAAAAGTAGGATAAGATTCCTGACTCAAAGCATAAACATATTATTAAATGAGTAAATATGTATGAGCGATACGACATCGCCGCAAGATCCAGTCACAAAAGTATACAATGGCGCTTCCAAGAGGGTGTGCCACCCCCTTGGAGGCCACATTCACAAAGCATTTTGTGTGACCTCCCCTCAATATTTTGCCGTCGTTCGTAAACAAGCTTAGCACCAGCAGATGCATCTTGTGCTTGGACAGGACGAGAAAGAAATTTCGGCTTATCAGCAAAGAGCGACGTACAATAACCGGAATTTGTTTCGAATTTCAAAGCATAAAATATTTCTAAATTATAGAAAGTGGCTAATATCGTTTAAATTACGCATTATTTATTACGGAATTACTAGAACATTTGAATAATGTAAACAGAAAAAGTAAAACAAAATCCTATATACATAAGTATTCGGCATATCTGTGAAATGAGCCGGGTAAACGGCTGGACTGTCCCTCTAAATTTATGGAGGGTATTCGGAGAAGCGGCCGTTCATCCCCTGCTGTGTTCTTCCGGGAAGGCATAGGCGGTTATGGTTCCACCACATAACCCTGGACCCTTTTGTGATTCCGAGTATGGACCACCAAGACAAGAGACGAAGAGAAGGGGGCACCTTGACCCTTCCAGATGGTGGTGGAAAAGGACGCCTTCTCTCAAAAAGGGGTCATCGTGCACGAGAAGGCGGCAAGGCGGTGAGGGAGTGTCGGGACGGCGTGCGAAGGGAGCGGACCGAGGAGCGGTCAGGGAGAAGGGTGACTGAGTGTGGAGAGTATCGAGAGGCTGACCGAGAGAGCGATCCGTAGAGTTCGCGAAGAGGAAGACGTGGTGCGGCACCATTTGGGAGGCCGTCATTCGCGGACTAAAAGGAGGAAGCAGTATTTGTGTTTCTCTCTCACAACGCCCCCCGGGCAAGAACCCTCGCGAGGTCCTGACCCTCATTAAACCTCAGGTGGTGGCAGCAATCACGCTACTGCCGCCCGCGCGTTACATCTGCACAATTTATGTGCCGTGCCAGTTGCCTGCATACAACAAAAAAATTTTGGCCCGGATAGCAAAACCGTAGATAGCAAAACCGCGGATAGCGAGGGCCTACTGTACTGTTAACCGATCTTAAATGCTTAAAAATCTTTCACAGCCCCTCTCAAACCCTTTTGCGACCCATCGGTTGAAAAACACTTGGCGTAGGGGAGAGTTTTCCAAGAAATGTGACCCGAGATAGTCGCACGCCGTAGTGTTGCAGAAATTAGTGTCACGGCTCGTATAGATGAGCTGGATTGAGAACCTTCGGAGAAATGAAGTCAACAGGCCAATCACCTACTAGTTAGATAACATAACAACGGATGAATTATGGCATGTCGGGCGCAATTAGAACTTCCGATTACACAAGTCGGCTCGAACAAGAGACAAAGATTAAGGTAATCCAACGCACAGCCGTCCGATTTTAAAGATACCGTTTCCCAAATACAACACAAAAACAAAATGAGAACACCTCTCCTGAGGTTCAAGAACAAGCATTTAAAAAGCACTCGTCTCGGGTTTCTCCAGTAGCCGCAACAAAAGTATTTTTTTTTAATCCTTGGTTTGAAATTTTTTCAGCCATAAGACGAACTCCCTGTAGATTTTCTGACCTTAACCTCTACTAACTTAATCTTCGTTGACTAGTAAAGAGAAAACGTTCAAGGGAATACCACCATCCAACCTTTCGTACACACGAATCGAGGATGCGACAAATTTTACCGCGTTACCAATGAAATGGAATAATGGTTAATGAGTCAGAACGGATAAAGATTAAATCGACTTTATTTAGGTTACACCTGGAGTTGATCAATTCTTGTCACCCTCCCGACGAAGTGCGTCAATAACCTTTCACATTCCACGCGTCTATATTTAGTCTCCGATAATACATCGATAACGCATCCTGGAATGAAACACAGCCAATAAATCTTAACGATGCCAACATCTTATAAATTTAAATATGGCGTGAGAAAAGGGAGGCATGCCGATGGACAGTTAAGAGGTTATTATCAGACGATACATCACCTGGCTTTTCTACTCATATGTTACCGAAATTTGTAAAATATTCACTATAAGCAATATAACGGGACTAACCCTAAACATATTCGCGACTAAACCTGAAGAGAAATTTGGTTCGTCAAACAAAATGTTTTTAGCCTAATTTCATCGAATAGAATAACCGGGATGCTGAATATAGTCATTTCTTAGGAAAAGTAGACATTAAACCAGGGGTCGGCAACATTGTTCTATTGGGTGCCAGTATTTATCAATATCGATAATCAGTGACACTGCGCGTGACACCCTCAAATTCATTTCGCCCGTAAGGTTTACGAAAAGTGATTCTAATATTAGAAGGAATCCGAAATATAATTCGGTATCACCGAAACACGAAAAGCAGTCGAAATAAAAGTAAAATTATTTTATAAATATATATTTTCGTAATTCATCTGAAATATCGTGCCACGTAAAATCTCTTCACGTGCCACTCTTTAACACGTGTGCCATAGGTTGCCGACCCCTGCATTTAGCTATATTATCAAATATTTCTTAATTATGCTGGAAAATAAGGGATAAAAATATATCTTATAATAATTTGCCGAACCTCCGTCACGTACACGGAGTTAAATGGGAGAATAAGAAAAACGCTTGTAACTTAAAAAATCTGCATCCTTTTTCGATCAAGCACTCAGGAAATACTTGGCAACGGCCATTTTAAATTTTAACCTGCTCACCATCTACATGAAAGTCATGGGTTCGATTCAGCGTTTATTTTCTCCATTTGATTAAAAGGACATTAATCATGCCAATTTTAAAATTACTAAAAGAACGAAATTTTATTTTCCTGCCATCAATTTTCAAATACGCGTCGAATTGGTCCATAAATAAATTTTTAACGCGAAAATATTACGTATTTTTACGTGAATATTCTTTGTCGTCAAGGTGGTTTACATTGTTGCCGATTTCGTGTAATTTCTTTCTGTTAATTGGGTTATAAATTTGCGTCGCAAAATATTAAAATTTTGACTTGTGCACGGCATCATATTACTGCAAATTTAGTTCATCCCCAAGTATTGAATTAGAAATGATTTATATTTTGGTGATAAAATAATTACAATGCCAAATGTAACGAAAATAAGCGTGTAAATTAAATGAAGGTAACATGAAATAAATAATCATGAAGTAAATATAATGAACATTATCAAATCTAACGAAACTAATAACTCTTTTCAATTTACATTTATGTATTTGGTTCCGTTCGCAGAACGGACTTTCTCTAGTTAATGTAAAATATGAACATTAACTCAATCTTTTTATGTTCTCATATACCTACTTCTTCGAGATTAGCTTTCGGACTAAAACCTTCCTGGTTAACCTCTACTTGCATCGGGACAACTACCGCTAAATGTGGCGTAATTATATTAGTTCGTCCATCAGTAATATACTGCAGAATACCTTGGTATTCGCTCAAGTCCAAAACGATACTTACAGCGTGGGTATGACCACATAGCAATTTATAAAATTTACATCATTTTTCACAAAATCTTAGTTATAGCTAGGGATACGATATCGAAACGAAAGTATCGATACCGTAATCATATGATGTATCGAATGAAAAGTATCGATGCCACAAAAGTATCGGACCGAAAGTACCGATGTCACTAGAAAATCGAAAGAAAAGAATCGAGTACAAAAGTACTTGGTATCGAAAGGAAATTACCGATGTGAGTAAAGTATCGATACTTTTTTCGTATCTAAGGATACAAAATCGAAACGAAAGTATCGATACCTTACTCATATGTCGAATGAAAAGTATCGATACCACAAGAGTATCGGATCGAAAGTACCGATATCACTAGAAAATCGAAAGAAAAGAATCGAGTACAACAGTACTTGGTATCGAAAGGAACTTACCGATGTGAGTAAAGTATCGATACTTTTTTCGTATCCCTAGTTATAGCTAAAGATCAAATTATACGAATCGCATTACCCATAAAAATAACGAGCACAAATGCCCGAGGCATGGGCAAGGGATTAACGATACAAGGCGATTAGTACAAACCGCTACCACAGCCAGGTTATACAGTAAAGTCCAGTACCGTAACTAGTGCGGGGGAAGCGGGGCATCTGCCCCGGGCGCAACTAAGTAAGGGGCGCAAAAAATCCAAATAATAATAACTAAATAAACTAGAGACGATAATTTTCCGAAGGAGGGGGTACATATATTTAGTATTTTGCCCCGGGCGCTAACATAGCTAGTTACGGCGCTGGTAACATCAATAACTCATTTTCACCAATAGTTTGGGCGAAACACACGTAAGAAAGGAACAACAAAAGCTACATTATATCTTTCTATAAAATTTCCAAGCGTTTCATAATGTTGTCGCTTTAATTTCAAAAATTTTTTAACCGGGTTAAAAGAAGATTTTCCTGGAAAGTCCGTGATTTCCCGGGGCAATAAATCTTTCGGTCTCCTGTATGCGATAAAATCGATTGGCTTATCCTGCCATATCTTGAGACAAATCCCTGGATAGAACGCACAAAAGGATCACGTAGCAAGGATTAGCCATGATTGATGTCTTCCTCCGCATTATTGGATATCTACATCAAAGATTAATCAATATAAACGTTATCGAGTACGCTCCAAAGGCGTCACTCAAAGGTATTAATTGCGAGCCCCATAAAGGAATTAAATTCCTCCAACACTCAAATATATGACATAACCTTTGATGCGATCTTATGATATGATTTCTCCGAAGGTCTAAAATATTATCATTAAACTGGTGTCATTGACCGTCGAAAATGATGGGTATGTATGAAGAAAGTATTAAATTAAAATAAAAAGAACTGCCCATTCTCCGTTCCTAGTATTCGTCTCCCTTCCCCGCTCGCATTCCTTCTCTTTCTCTCTCTCTGTCTCTCCCTCTTTCTCTCCCTTTCTCTCCCTCTCCCATAGCTATCTCTCTCAGCGCGATGGAATGGATTTACACAGATAGTTGAAATGACTAATATATATATATATATATATATATATATATATATATATATATATATATATATATATATATATAATATGCGATCGTTGGAATGAAAGCATTATAAGTTTTAACTGAATGTTGAGAAAATAACTTCCAACACACGGCTTAGTAGGCCGTTCTGAAAAGTTTTTCCGTCGATATAAAACGGAATTATAGGACAAGCTAACACTACCAGAATAAGCAAGTATTCAGTTTGCTTCGCCGAAACTTTTTAAGACGCAAAGGAAATTTTTCTTTTATGACAAAGAAAGTGCCAGCGTTACAAAACTCATCGTAAACTTTCGATATAGATCTACATCGCAAACGAAATAGAAATACAATTCGTGCGAACAGCTTCACGTGCACATATTAAGTCGATCCTAACATATCCGAAAATATCGATAAAAGAGAATATTTCGAGTAAGAGAACTAACAATTTTCAGGCGACTTAAGAGTTATAAAAAATTTAAATCCAGTCGAACCTCTATAACTCGCACCTCAAGGAAAGACAAAAAAGATTGAGGCGTAGAACTTTAGAACATTTTAATGGTTATGAATACAAATGGGGGAAACATCGACTTTGACAGACGGAGATTCGAGTAATCGAAGTTCTACTGAAATGAAATTTAGAGTTATATAAAAAAAAGCACATCGACAGGAGAAACATTCACTTCGAGTAAACGAAAACTCGATTCGCATCAAATTTATCAACGAGATGGCGTATTAACTTCACTGTTTATCGCGAGTCTCTCTCCCCACTCCGCTCGGAAATTCACGACCAATCATTAAAAGCATCAACAAACTCGGCAAAAACGGCCATGAGTACAGCTAACAAAAACCGTGACTTATAAACAACTCCGCGTCAATTATTTTCCGTAACGTGGTTTTCTCGAGGTTGTAAAAAACATTCTAATCATCCAAACTACTTAACCGAGGTATTTACGGGCAATAAAATAACACGATTATCGATTCGGAAAGCCAAACAAGGTCACTAGCTTCGTGGCTCTGTCATCAACGGTCACAAGTAACGAAGACGTTAAAAAAAAAACAAGCGAGGGAAGAATTGGCGAGCAGATTACACCAGGCGCATTTTCTCTTGCTTAGGATTATGAGGTCATCATGAAAGAACATCTTTGGTTAAGACCGACACGCTCATAGTACAGTCTATAAATTCTCTTTAACCCTTGCTCTACCAAGGTATTTACAATGGGTTAACTCAGTTTCCTCATAATTGTTTCGTCAAAAATAGCTCTTTATTGGGAGAAATGTGTTAGTATTATGATATCTATATAAAATACATAATATAAAATAGATATTTGTAAAAAATAATGAATATTTTATAATTACATCACAATTGTAATGAAAGGTTAGTTACTTTGAATATAGAGTACAAACCAGAGGAGAACATAAAGCTGACTTGTATTTACAAAACCGTTTCACTGTAATATAGTCACATGAGATTATTCTTTCGTAGTTCAACACGCGCCTGCCCATCATCAAAATGATTTGAAAAACCATTTATCTATTTCATACATGAAGAGTATAAGCTCGTATATAAACGCGTAATATGAAAATAAACATTTGTAATAATAATGAATATTTTATAATTACATCGCAATTCATTAAAAAGTTCTTAGTTACCTTGAATGTTGAACACAACCAGACAAAAACTCGAGGCTGACTTGGATTTACAATGGCCTTTCAATGTAACATACTAGCAAATGAGAATTTTTCGTATTTCAGCACGCGGCTCCCGATCACCAAAATGTATTACTTTATATTGTACACCGACAGATTAAATAAATTACGCACATATACATGTAGTCACATGTATAGCAGAACTGCATTCCAAGTAAAATGAAACAATGACAAACTCTACCAAGGGAGGTAACTCAGTTACCCCGACAGTGTTTCCATTTAAAAACCGCTCGAAAAAACCAACCAACCAACAGTGATGATCTCGGACGGTAAATAGCGAATACATGGAAGGATACGAATGAAAACCCAAGAATTACTAAAAGAATGTTAGTTGGTTAAAGCACCAATCCGGCAAATGGGGAGACCCGGGTTCGATTCCCGGTAAAGTACAGGATTTTTTCTCCTTCTCAAAGTTCTAAATTTAATCCAAGAATTACTATTTTTTTAATAAAAAACGTCGTTGGGGTAACTGAGTTACCCCCCTTGGTGGAGTAAGGGTTAAAAGAATAATATCAATGCTATATAATAATATGTTTGCCATTTAAAATCAGTAGACTCGTTTCCATGGCAGCTAATATTTTACATTGTTAAAACCCGTAAAATTTTCCCTCTTTTTTGTCGGATTAAAAACAATTGTTCACTCCCATTCCACAAAAATTTGATTTCTGTTTTCATAAAATATAAACTACCGTCTTTCAAATACAGAACGGTTCATGTCCTGACTAATTTAAAAATGCAAATTTATAATGCCCTACACTCGTAGCAATTTTATGGGGCCCACCACCAATGATTCGTAGTAGTCAAAACTTTTTCATTTTTATTTTGATTTGCCCACCAAATGTCGTTTTATATCTAGCAAAATGTGTTCAAATGTCTAGCATTAAATTGAGACCTCTTAATAAATATTTCTCAATTCAAATAAATTCTTTTTAATTTTGCTTTTGATCTTTTCTCCAAGGTATTTCTTAGATTAAATTCTATCATGATTCTTAATATTGCAATATTAACCCTAAAAAACGTAATTTTAACTTTATTTTCACTCGTATGGTGACAAGGAATCTTTAATTAACTTCCTATTTAACATGAATCCAGTCCGCCGAAGCATTGACAACTTCCAATGCGGCCTACCGAAGGTTTCGCTGCCACCAATGCAGCCCACCAAGTAGAAAAGTTTGCCCACAACTGCCCTACACCGATACCATTTTTTTCTGATGGAGGTAGAAATGAAATAAAGGTGTCGAAAAAAGACACCAATTCCCCTCCACCAGCTGATCCTAGATTAAGCAAATTTGGACCATGTTTAGCCCACCTATAGACCGGAATATTCTGAAAAATTGTCTTCTCCAAGTCGCAGGATTCCAGAGATGTTGCCCGGAAAAAAGGACGGGCAGTAAAACCCAATAGATAAGCATTTTTTGTAGAAAAAAAGCGCAAAGACATGCGCACTACGGTTGGATATTACGGATTCACGTGCGCGGGAATAACAAGAGGAGTGAGTGGATAAAGAGAAAGATACGTATCTGTTAAGGAGAGGAAAAACCTAGAGAGAGGAGTGAAGGAGAAAGGGAGGTATTACGACATGCCGAGTGGGACGGGGAAGGTCGGGAAATTTCTCGAGAGAGAGAGAGAAGCTCGCCATTCCATACACGGAGGAAGAAATTGATGCTCCAAGCCGTGTATCCAAACGTCCCTTTTAAGCTTTTGCATTCGATCTTCCGTGAAAGTAACGCCATCTCGGTTCGTAGAACGTAGTCAACGAGAAGAGTTCAATTAGGAGGAGACGAGATGAATAATTCCCACGACCCACATATCGATTCCCGGGTCCTTCTCGTTCCCCCGTGTAAGCGGGGCGAAATTAAAATTTCGCCAAGCCCCGCGCTTAAAAAAAAGAGAAACACCGCGCGACGTAATATACGGTGCAAGAGGTTGCGTTCGAAAAAGAATGCGCACACGTGCGGAGATTAATCAGCGCTTAATGGAAACGCGTTCGTTTATTCAGGAGTTGATTATATGGGTTGAAGATAAAACAACTGAGCAAAAGTAAATGATTTATGGATGATGTAAGGTGCCAGATGTAACGGTGATTTATTAAATAAGATCGATTATGCTCATTTTCGAGTAATAACTTGGGTTTCCTTCGGAGGTAATTCTTTCAAAGTTAAAGCTGCTAAACGTGGCTACAGCAAAACCGGGGAAGTGATTAACAAACAATTTGAGCTAATATGAAAATTTTACCGTTTATGATACGCTTTTACGCCTGTCATATTTTTTTAGAAAACGAGATTCGGCTGATGAATAGCATTCTTCTTTTCTTTCTTGGGAACGATATTTACGAGAATTTAACCAGCGTCTTCGGCCTGTAACTGTAACAGGATGAGAGAAGCGACTAAACGCAAAATGCAACGGAAATAATGTTATAAATTCCAACGTTGGGATCATGCTCACCTACTTCAATGGATTAGATTCTCACGATTATTTAATTATCGAGACAACTAGGGAATATGCTAGGTATTACAATTACTCGGGATTGTAGCACTAAGCAATCCCAAATAAATGTTCTAGTCGTAAGAAATAAATTTAATTACGTACAAAAAACGTTAATAAAATTGCTCAAGTTAAAAAAGTAATAAGTAGACAGTCTTCATCCCTATAAAACGGTTTTCCACAACCGAGGCGTTACAAAACTAGCGTAAATTTACTTACGAGTTGCATTTAAGATTTAAAAGTTTGATTTCCTTCATTAAATAACATAAAACAATTACTTTAATATAATTTGGCAATTTTAAAATGGGTCATTTCCAAAAGAACATCGATCTAGTAACATCCATACCTTTAAAAAAATAGTATAACGTGAGACGTTGATGCATGACGTGAAAAACGATTCCCGTATAATTTCAATTTGCAAATCGCTGCTTTCTTACGCCATCGCCGAAATATAGCGATAACGGCAACACTTTTTCAACTTTATTTTATTACTCATTATTACTCAAAGTACATATGACGCAAAATTGTATAATTTCAATTTGCAAATCGCTGCTTTCTTACGCCATCGCCGAAATATAGCGATAACGGCAACACTTTTTCAACGTTATTTTATTACTCATTATTACCCAAAGTACATATGACGCAAAATTGTATAACGTTCATTGCCTTACATCGCCGATAAGCGCGGCGAGATTTATGGCAGATTGACGCAAACATTTATTAAATAAAAAGCCGTTCCTCTTAGTATTTCTGCAATTCAAGCGTTATTTCCCATTGAGTTATTAAGTGTTTTGAGTTCGCAAAAAAAATCACCCCACAAAGCATGCTAATACAACGAGCGCTGACAGATATTAATTTAAGTGACAGAGTTAACTAAAAGCGAATGTTAGGCATTGAATGATATGAACAATTAAAAATTATAACACATTGACTCGATGCGCTACATTTTCATTCTTTCGGGCAAATTTTACGCTAAAAAAAATAACATTTCGCAAGCCACGAAAACTTCTGAAACCAGAACCATCTAGATCAGCGATTCCCAAACTATGGTACGCGTACCACCAGTGGTATGCGAAGATTCTGCCAGTAGTACGCGAGTTTAGTGTCAGCATTCACCCATGGAACTGCACAACGAGTGACCACAGAGAGGGACGGACTATTGCCCGCACCGTCTGGACGCGTTAGCTGCGCCGCTCATGACTCTCGGTTTACTGCCGACGTATCGTTATCTATTCGCGTTTTCACGTTGCTATTTTAAACACAATTATTCTGAACTGAATTAGGCGAGAAACTCGTTTGTTTCAATTAATTCCGTTCCTGAAAATATGAACGTGAGGGAAAAAGACCAGCTGAATATCTCACTCATTCTGACATAGCGTTGAAAATTCTAATCCCATTCTGCACGAATTATCTATGTGATATATATCTGTGTGTTTCTACTATGTTGGTAATTAAAAACAAAAATCGCAAAAGAATGAACCTCGAACCGGACCTCCGTTGGAAGTTAACCTCCATTGAACCAAATATTAAAATGCTATCTACATATATCCAAGCTCATCCATCACATTGACTGATTTTCTTTGTATTTTAAGTATGATAAATGCGATAAAATAATTAATTTTTCAGTACTACCTATTTTATCTGCCTACCTTATATTATTTTGAAAATTCCTCTTTCGTTAGTAAAGAAAATTTTTTAAGTTCATACTTACTATGTGGTACGAAGAAATTTTGCCACGTTTTCGGTGGTATGCGAAAAGAAAAGTTTGGGAACCGCTGATCTAATTGTCCCAAATTTATAAAATTTCCCAGATATTTTGAAAAGCATATAACAGCTCTGTTACAAGCTAATCACACCGCTATATATAAATTAATGCAGCTATTATAGCGGAGGAAATTTTAATTAAAGCCTTCGCTACGCGTTCTTTCCGACTACATATTTTTCTTCCTTTGACGAAGAGGACTTAAAATCGAAAGATGGACGCGATCAATTAAATTGAACGATTTTTAGGTCGCACTAGATAGAGAAGAGCAGGTGCGACCACGGTGAATAATTTAAACTTCACGCAGCAAAAAATTTCGAGCGAAGAATCGCTCAAGAAATATTTGAAAGCATAATTGTCGATGGATCTTTAATTTTGAGGTCTTCAGCGTTCATATTTTTCAGAAATTTAAGCATTTCCTTTAATTTACGATTAAATTGCGTGCGTCGACATGATTATTACAATTTTTGTCTCTAAAGAGTACTATGAAACGTTATAAAGTTCAACAATGTCAAGTGAGACCTAAATACTTACGAGAATGATGAAAGCATTAAGAATTTCTTATCGTTTTAAAGAAAAATTAATATAATGTGAATATCATCACGCAAATAATAACTATATTTTAACTTTAACTGCCAATCTATTTAATTCACCGCTTGTTTTACAATGACCGCGAAAAGGGTGATTACGTAACGAAATAATCAATGAAAACCAGAGAGCAGACGTAACAGTTAAGACAAACTTCGAAGAACCTACGATAAAGATTCAACACGTAATATTTGCCCACAAAGAAATTGTTTCATCTACAATGATAAAATGCGTGAGATTGACTATAGGACGGAGCGATATCGAATATCCTTTTTTCCTAGTGCAGTATCATCAGGATACCATAAGGACATTCAAGCCTGCAGGTGAAATCTATTACGTAACCTGGTGCACTACAACCCACCCACCTCCCTGGCGAATTGCGGGGTAATACGTAGACGAATTTAATTCTGTAACGCGCTTAAAGCGCAACACACGATTTATCCCATCGTCTAACGCTACGCAATGCCACGGAGGGATATAATACAAAAAAATCCACTCCGTATTTACATTCGAACGAGATCGAGAAAGAGAAAAATCATTAAGGGCAAACGAAACTGCGAACGGAACGCCTTCGACGTTCTCGAGGACCTTTCTTTGGCGAAGATAAAAGTGGCCGTCGTAATTACTGGGCGTCCGAACCCATACGCTAATCTGGTTCCCATCGAAGAACGTTAACGATCGTGACACGTCAATTTTTGTCTCGAAACATTTGGACCGGGAGAATAATTTCTTCGACACGCTTTCCTCATCCTCCTCGGTCCCACTGGAAAAAGTTACGCAATCAAGCGATGCTCGGAACAGAACATGTGGCAGTAGTAGGATAGGCGTATTGCGCGGGAGGGAAAGAGGGAGAGAGGGAGAAGAGGGAAAGAGGGAGAGAGGGAGAAGAGGGAGAGAGGGAGAAGAGGGAGAGAGGGAGAGAGAGAGAGGGAGAAGAGGGAGAGGGGGGAGAGGGATAAGAGGGGGAGAGGGAGAGAGGGAGAAGAGGGAGAGAGGGAGAAGAGGGAGAGAGGAAGAAGAGGGAGAGAGGGAAAAGAAGGAGAGAGAGAATGGGGAGAGAGGGAAAAGAGGGAGAGAGAGAGAATGGGGAGAGAGGAGAGAGAGAATGGGGAGAGAGGAGAGGGAAAGGAGAGAGGGGAGGGAGCGTAGGACGGATGAAGAGGGGAGTTTTTTGACGAGTTATTTACTGCCCTCGAGATATCCTATCTCGGCTGAGCACGACTCGGACGGGACCATACGCCGCAAACGGAAAACAAGGCTAATGCGACTAGCTAAATACGACAACCCTTCGGGGAGCTTTGAAATCGCGCTCGAAAGGAAGGCAAAAAAAACGACGATTCCAACTCGCGGCAGCTATAGCGCCGCACTTCTTGGAGATAAATAGATAAAACGAGTAATAATATAAAAATGAATTTTTATAACTTTTGTATAGATAATGCATTTATGTGCATTAGCTTAATTTTATTCACATTGATTTAGTTTGCATTTTTTATAATATTTACGCTGACCCTGTTTGAAGCACTTATATATTCTTACTTAGTTCTGTTAAATCTTCCCATCGGTGGTCACGAGTGTATAAACACGAATGATTCCCTCGTCAAAAAACGTCAATTTTTGTGTTCAAAAGAAATCTGTGCGTGAAATCGATGTAAATTTGTCAATAGAGGGTGAGAAAATGAATCTTCATTCTTTTAGGCATTCTTCAGTTCAAGTCCCAAGGTTGTACGAGTATTTTATGTAATTTTAAAGTGCAAATAAAAAATATGCACCAATTCCGATGTTATTTAAATGGAGGAATCAAACAGTCCTGGGAATGAACTCGGGCCGTTATATTACACAGTGATCAGTCATAAGCCTCTTTAGGTGCCTATTTAAAACTGAGAGAATGGTTCAACTAGATTCAGCCGTTTTCGAGTTATTCGACATTCTTTGGGATTTGAATATGTGTGTGTGTGTGTGTGTGTATATATATATATATATATATATATATATATATATATATATATATATATATATATATATATATATGGTCTAATTTTCAATATCATGCATATTATGAATACATCATCAGCAATATTTTCTTCCGATAGTACCTATGTAAGATTTTACTGTATCCAAAACACTAATTGCATCACGCACTGTGATTGAGGGTATCATAGCTAACATATTACTGAAAGCGCAAACATGGCAATTAAACTTGGGATATCGACTGTAGGAAGGAGCGATTAGGTTCGTTTTTCTCTACGACTATGAGGGATCACAATAGAAGCAACATTGATAGCAGTGACGGTCTAACGTGAAAAGGATTTTTCATAGTTTTTCGAGAAATTTTAACTCTTTTCAATTGTTAAATATAATGGCGTCATACCTATTCCGCGATTTTTTTTATCCAAATACATGCTAAAGGCGCGGACGATGCCATAATCTTAACACAAAATATTCTATTTTTTCCATATAGGTTATTGTCTTAATGATGATTATTCTTATTGCTCATGCATGGCGATTTGAGTGACAAAACTTGAAATGCGAAAACTTGGACACGAGCCGATTACCAGAGAATTTGGAAAATACGGACAGTTGCCTTAATTTCACGGAAAATTATAAATATTCTGCAAGAACTCAGTGAATTTATAATCTAATACATATTGGCTCCACGTGGCTGAAGTGCTGTTGCCCTGGAGATCGCGTTGGTTTATTTACGAGTTGGATCTCGGTATATGGTGATTTTTTAGCGCTTGCAGTATGCAAGCACCGACAACTCGTGTATATATATATATATATATTTGTTATATGTTATATAACCCTCCTCTGTAAGGAACGTCATTATATAAAGTGAAGTTAATGTAAAAGGTATTAAAAAATAGAATTTTTTCTATCGTAGTCCGACCGTGACGTCCCCTGGGCGCATGGATCCCGTATAAATAATAAATACTGAAAAGATTTTCATCTCACCGGAGAGGAATAAATAAAGTCTTCTGACGAAAATTCCGAGTCCACGGAAAATCGATGGGTCTTAATTATTTCGTGACAACTTCGAAAAAAATTCAGTGGGCAAAGCAAACGACGGCATAAATGGATAATTAAAATTGTTTTCCTTTCCTTTTACGATCCGAGAGGAAAAACAATAATATAATTAGGTGTACTTCCTTTCGCTGTTGGCTGAAAAACATTTTCGTACGGTCGGCGAGGAAACCGCTCATTTTTTAAAACGGCTCCACGATAATGTGAACACCGCAAAATAATTTGCGAATACAAGGAATGGTTATTCGCAAAAAAATCATTTCGCGGACTTGGGATGATTCATGCTTGACGCAGGCGGTTCTTTTGTCAAAACCGCATGACGTTGCAAGGCGTTAGGAAAGGTAGCGCGGTGGATGAAGCGCTAAGTCTTGAATATGCTAGCATCTTCGCCAGTTAAAAAGACGATTTAGTTTCGGCAATAGAGAAGAGTGAGACGACCAATTATTGACGAATGACACGCAAATGATATTTTTCTCGCGAGTAAAATCTTAAGTCTTGCTTAAATGCCATAAATAAATTTCCTCGAAAAGAGTTCAAATTTACGGAAGTCATATTCTTAACTGTGAGATACACTAATTTGCAGCAGAAATAATACTCAAACGCAATAATCGCTATAATTATTTTAGAATGATGCAGTTGTAATACTTAATTATTTTCAATAACAAACAGCGAGGAAAATGTTATCGGCAAGAAGGTATGTAGGTTTCCGGAAAGAAGATGAACCACCAGCTCAGAAGCAATAAAAGAATATACGCAATTCTCAATTACAACCTCTTAAACAAAAGGGATATTTTATTCACGGATTGAAAAACTATGTTTATCAAACAGTCACAAAAATGGTGTGAAAAACCAGATGGAAATTTCGGATACAAAGCAGCCGTCGTGAGCGGTGATTGAAAGAGATTCTAAGATAATAAATTTTTAGATTCTACGTTCGATGAACTGATTACGGCAGCTTTGTAGGAGAAATGCGCGTTTAGTTCTCACGAGCTTTTTATGGCTTTTGGAGAAAGTTTTTCCTTTGGATTTCAGCCATAATATGATCTCGACGATCATTTCTTGAAGTTTATTCACAGATTGTCTTTATTCAAAAAAAGAGAATGCGATGGCCGATAGAAAAGTAGTCATTAAAAACAAGCCAAATATGAAGATAATGAAGAGAGAGAGAATACCTTTAATATTCCTCGCGAAATGCTACGCAGACAGCTTATTTGTATAGCTTCCACTGGCAATAATTGAAAAGATTCCCAGAAAATCGGTGTTTATTGTGTTCAAAGACATAATTGGCTTACGTTAAAACAATTTATGCATTAACACGGGCGAATCCAGAAATCTCCCAAAGGGGAGTGGGGATCGCCCCAATAGCCTCTCCCCCTCTTGAATCCGCCACCGCTGACGACCATTAAAAAAAATCTCTGCCGCTGTCAGAATCTTTCTATAGGTTGCCCTATGGACCTAATCTGTGGCGCAGAATCAAGGAATTTTGCGCGGAATGGGTCAAGTATGCATCCAATGGAGGGCAACAGGGGCATACAGGTGGGGGGGGGGGCGACCGCCCCAACCTTGAATCCGCTAGTGCCTCAGCGTCATCTTAACCTTTAACTACTGAGGTGCGTTCTGCGAGACACCATTTAACTTATAATGCCATAATATTACTCCGCTAATTTACTTTCCGCTGGTTTACATTTTTGCAATGAAATAAAGCGAGCATCGATTATTTTAAATTACCTTTCAACTCTCATAATTAACTGAAAAATTCAACTGCGGATATAGCTAATGAATAAATAATTATAAATAACAATATCGGTCTGGGAGACCGTACCTCAGTTACACCGCGCTCATAATTTCACCTCAATAGCTAAAAGGTCAAACGGCTAAAAGAATAAAAATTCTCGCTGCACATTCCATTTCACGAGTCCATTTGACAAATGAAACTCGATCCTGTTTCAATTTTAATGGGAAAATCTCGCGGCATATACCGCTGCTGTCCATATGTCCGATGCTCGCAGAGTTGGAGGTTGCATATAACGAAGGATAATAATGTCATGCATGAATACGCTCACTCTATACTTGGTGAAATGCTATCTTCAATCAAAATTCAAACTACTGAATATCTCTCGAATAAAATATACCTCAACCGCAAAAATGCTGGTAAATTATTAATTTGACTCAACCCTTTCAGTCATGAGCTTTATTGGCGGAGTGTTTTTTTTACAATTGCATCTTAATCCTGAATACATAAGTAATTCCCTCACCAAAACTTTAGCTGAACTGAATGCACATCCCAATACCTTTTCTTTCAACGATTGTGCCTACAAATCAGAAGGTATTAAAATACTGCAACTGAATGGAAATGGCGACCGAAAGGTTCCTCACACCAGTGTTTCTCAACCTTTTTTGGAGCCGCGGACCGCCTACGAGGTACTACGATTTCTGCCAACCCCCACCCCATGAGAAGTTCATATTTTTTCATTCATTGTCTTGTTTTTTTCACTTTGAAATATTAATCAGAGCCGTGCGCGGGATCAAACAAGTTGTGTGTGGAAAAATTTCATAATAGATAATCACGACACCTTTAATTTTCTACTATAAGTTATAGATAAAAATGAACCTCATGTCCTACTCATCTCGCGGACCATCGAGAAAATACGCGCGGACCCCCGGTTGAGAAACTGCTTTACGCGACAAGAGTCTTATCATAAGTAACCTCACGTCAGCAGTAATTAGTATAGTATTGGATTTACGTATGCACGCTGACCTTGGGGGCAAGTCTTGAAATCTTCGTTACGACTTACCGATGGATTTTTGTCGTTAAGATGACGTCAATCGACGAGTTTTATTCGTACGACAGTATGAGCGAGTCTTGAAAATTATCGTTCATAACGACATTATTGCTACGACAAATTATCATCGAACGCGTAACGATGAGCAATGAGGTGTCGTTAAATACGCTAACGATAAATATTTATTCGAGTTACTTAGTAAAAATGGCCGCGTACAGACGTTTGCATTTGCTTGTGGGAGCCGCTGCAGAGGAAAGGAGGGTATTAAGGAGGGAGCGATTTCTTCGTGACCGGCAAAACGCATTCCATTTGCCCGAGGAAGATTTTTGTTTGATATTTAGGCTTAATCAAGAAGCTGCGATGTATGTTTGCGATGTATTAAGGCCTCATATAAAAGCTACGAGAAAATCATCGGTGCCCGTAGAACTAAAAGTAAATAGCTATAGTGGTTAATAATAGTATTCGTGGCTATAAAGCATTTTCTTTATGACTGATTAATATGACCTGCTATTTAAATATTTTAATAATATCGATTAAACCAAATAAGTAAACAAGGCAGCGTTTAGTGGATTCAACAATTTAATTGGTGTATTTGTTATGTTATTTCTGGAAAGGTCCTAACAGCGTTGAACTTTTTAGCTACTGGCAGTTACCTGAGGCCAGTTGGACTGAATTTGTATTTGGCTGCCAGTCAAAAAAACTGTCAGTAGATGTTTAATAGAGGTGACAAATGCAGTAAACGAATACATGCTGAAAAATTGGGTGATTTTTCCTATGTCACAGGCTGAACAAACAGCCATTAATACTAAGTGAGAACAAAATTACTTTTAGTGTATATAACATATTTTAGGTTTTCCTCTCTTTAATATTTTTTCTTGAACTTGAAGATTTATGACAGAAAAAGGATTTCCTGGGGTAATTGGAGCAATAGACTGCACCCATGTAAAAATTAAGGCTCCAAATTTAACAGACAGAAATCATCCAGAGCATCTATATGTTAACCGACATGGTTATCATTCAATTAATGTGCAATTGGTAAATAAGAACTTATTTGAAGTGTTTCAAATGTTAAAACTATTTTGTTTATTAATTTTTAAAATCACAGATATGCGACTATGGATTACGCATTTTAAATGTAAATGCAAAATACCCTGGTGCTACGCATGACTCCTTTATTTGGAGAAGTTCTAGTGTTTACGAAGCATTGAAAGAAAACTACACTGCAGGAAACCGTAATGCATGGCTCCTAGGTTAGTTGCATAGTTATACACAAAGTATTTGGTCTGTAGCCAAATCACTTTACTCGTGTATGTTGTTCCTTACAGGGGATAGTGGGTATCCACTACAGCCATGGTTGATGACACCCATTTTAAATGCAGCTCCAGGAAGCCCAGAGCAAAGGTTTTCTGATGCCCATGCAATGGCTCGTAATTGCATAGAAAGATGTAATGGAGTGTTAAATAGCAGGTTTAGGTGCTTGTTATCAGAAAGGGGCTTGCATTATAGCCCTCAAAGGGCATCATTAATTATAAACACTTGTGCAGTGTTTCACAATATCTGCAAACATTTCAATTTGCCAGATTTTGATGTCATTGTGGCAAATGAACACAATAACACAGATGCCATTGAAAACTTAGGCCAGAGGGATGACAGGGATAATTGGTTCAACCAAGGTATTAACATTAGGAATCAAATAATACGAGCAAGATTTTCCTAAATTTATAAAATAAATATTACCATTTATCATGAAACAAGTGTTTTATTAAAAATTATTGTTGCAAAATTATTTCAAAAAATTATTTGTAAAAATTGAAAATGTTTCTGCTATTTTAGCAATAGCATTTGCCTGCTTCTCTGCTGCCTCAGCCTTTCTCCTTTCACATTCCTTAATGTCCCCTAATAAAATTTCAATCCCTGACAATATTTTTATTTTTTTCTCCTCCATAATCCTGTGCTGCTCTGCATTTTTCTCTTCTAATTTTGCAAACTTCTCCATTGCCCTGTTGTATGGAGTTACTCTTCTGCCTGCTCCATCATATGACAGTAATTAAATTTAATCTAATGATATTACTAATTTTATATAAATAGTTTCATATTTCTTGGGAAAATAGCAATATATTAAATGACTTATAACCAGTTATATGCCATGTAAATTTACCTTTTGATTTAAAAAGTTGGCGACTAGCATTGGATGAAGGAGGAATGAGAGGGTCAGGAGATTTATTAGTTATTTCATTCTCATCCTTTTCTTCATGCATGTAAGGAGAAGGTGGGGGAAGTAACACTTGCCATGAACATAATGGCTGTGAGTCATCAACTTCTTCTAATGAATAGATTTTCCATAAAAACCTTTTAAATGGTATACTTAAGTTACAACTGAAAGCTACATATGATTATTTATACCAACCCATTTGAATGAAAGATTGCTCACTCACAACCATTTCTTCAGTCTCTGGTGTTACAAGTTGAACTGATCCCTTTTGTTTAGAAAATACCAATATTTATAATCCAATAAAACCAGTATTCAATAATTTAAATTGAATTCTAATATTTACAGCTTATCATCAAAATACCTCAATTGGTGATTCAACACAATTTTCTTCTCTCAAAGCAGAAATATTCCCTATCATTTCCATCAACCTTTCTTCTAAATTACTCAGTTTATCTTTGAGGGCTCCCCCACCTCCTGTGCCTCTCATATGTTTATGTACCCTTAAACATTTTGCCTTAGTGGCACATTTCCAATCAGCCCAAGTCTGAGAGAATATAAGGAGATACTGTTGGTTCAATTCTTAATACTATTATTAAATAATGTGCATATATATAATTAAAATTGCAGTTCACGATTAATAGATGCATTCTAATCATAAACAATGATGAATCAATCTATACTAAATACACAATTCCTTATTTATAACATTATACCACTATATTTGTTCCTAAAGAAAGTTCATGATGAACCAATGAATAATTCATTATAGTACCTATGCTACATTTCAATTAAAATCCTCCAATGGTAATTTTTGCAGCACAAAGATTCTTACTTCTGCTTTACAATTAATTGAGTACCAAAAGAGATAAACTTAATGTAGAGCTTTCTCATTAAATCATTAACAAATTTAAATTAATAATACAGTACTAAACTAATGCCTAACTATAGAATAAAATACTACCATCTTCATAAAAATTAGAAATGACAGTAAATTAGTAAAATATAAATAACAGCTATTGAAAACATTTTACAACTGTGATTCTGAAAGTGATTTCGGAAAATTAAAAAAATTACATAATAGGAAATAATATTATATAAAACCTTATTTGTTCAACAAAGATATGTAAAGGACTGTATTTTGCGCATTAACTATAACCTTCTTCCACTTATTGACATCTCTTGCAGGACCTTTCCCGTCGCTATTTAAAATAGCTGCCAACTCCTCCCAGCATTTCTGCTTCGATTTTGAATTGAAAGTAGCCGTGATTTTTCCTGAACGGAATTCATCATGGTTTAACATATATTCTAAAATTATCTCCTGCTGCCTTTCTGTAATCTTGGAGCCTCGAACTTTCCTCTCCATAATTATTATCTTCAAGTTTCTAACTATTGCCACCACTACTGAAAATTAGTACGTACGCTTTCTGATTGTCAGATGTTTTGATTTTTCAACCTTCGTTAGCAAACCAATGAACGAAATTTTACGGTCAGTCGTAACGATAAATTTCAAGACTCGCAAAAAAGTTCGGTAGAGTGATCGTTCGTTATGAGGCTAACGAAAATTCCTTCTATAACGAACCCGACAATATTTCATCGAACCGTAACGAAAATTTCAAGACTTGCACCCCTGGCCATTTATTAAAATAATTTAACTTTGAGATTTTATTTAAACTAATGCGCTGGAGTCATACTCCAGAATTACCAAGTCTTAGTTCGCCTTCCTCCCGTTTTAAAGTAATGGCGCAACAGACAACCATTCTAGAGAGGCAAACAGATCCGGTCTATTATATCCGAGATTATTATTTATTGCTATTATTAAGAAAATGTCCGTTTATACTTCTTTATTAAGCAAAACGCGACGTTGGCATAATTTAATCTGCATTTCAAAATTACAAGGAACCCTTTAAAACCAAAACTTCGGAAGGTATGAAATCCTAGGATAACAAACGGACGCAACTCAGGCATTCCGAACGGCTAAGAAAAGCGAACGCCGTGTATCCAAGAACGCGTCTAAAATTATCCAACCATAATAGAAAAACTTATAAACATCCATCTGCCAATTTTCAATGAACTCCATACACCATCGAGGAAGTTGGCCACCAAAACAAAATAATAGCGATCGGCCATAAAGATATAATCGACCGTGTGAAAACAACGAAAATAAAATAACAAACATTTAGAGCGAAACCCGGTGAATAGTTACCTTTATCCACAAGAGAATGTTCTTCATTAATAATACCGCGAGAATTAATGATCGAAAAAATAATCCACTCGTCCGTTTGTGTCCCTAAACTTCTTTTTAGGGTTACTTATGCGTGAAATTCGGCACTCCCGCGGTCTAAAATCGTTAACCAGCATGTCAGATAAAACGCCAACCTTATATTGCTTCAGAATAAATTATAATACAAATTGACGGCCTGGAACATCCCGACTTAGCATTCCAAAAAAAAAGTATTTATGCATTTATATTTAAATACCTGCATTGCGATGGATTCAAATTGTTACGGCGATATGCGTTACGAAAACACTTCCGACGCTCTTTTCCCGACTGAAAAAGCGAGTCATAAAGAGCCCGGCAGCTATATAACCCGAATTCGACGTAAAAACGGGGAGAGAGATACTCCGCCAGCGCATACGGGCGATTTCCATCAAAATAATTATCCCGGCATTAATTACTCAAAAATCGATTTGAAGGCAGGATCGCCATCGATCGGTGAATTTTTAAAGCGGACAGACGAGACGAAAGAAAGAAAACGGCGCCACGATGCGCCCCTAACCTTATGGTCCGACTATTTCTGTCGCACCCTGTCAACGTACGAGAAAAGATGAAACGGAAACGTTGAGCTTTGAAAAGAAATGTCTACTCGCCCCGTCTCGACGGGAAAAAATCACAAAAAGGCCAAAAAAAACCGCGCCGTTTTACGGAGATGGTTCCGCGATTAGCCGATATCCGCGAGCCTATGGTTGCAATGTAGCCAAACAACCTTTGCTCATTTCTACACCAGTATTCTTCAGAAACGTTGAACCTAATGGGCTATTTCTCGAAACGCCGTGTTTTTTAATACGCTCCAAAATCCTCCGAGGTACTCTTTTACCTCGAATTATCATAACATTTGAAAGGGAAGGACCATTGCTACCAACGCAGGTTAAATAATAATACTTTCCCAAAAAGGGAAGAGAAATAATGTGTGCATTTACACGCTTCAGAGCCATATAGGTGCACGTTTCTACGATATTTTGCTCACCTTTTATCCTTTTCCAAATGAATTCCTCTCAAAATAGCGTCCTTTATTACGACATGCACTCTTCCACACCCCTTCCCCCAATCCCTCGGAGGGGACTACGAAGTGGGTCATAGGGCATGAAAGCGAAGGAGGGACTGGTAGGGGGAGGAGGGAGAAGAGTGAGGAAACGGATGCCCATACACCATGTCCTTTCTCTCCCTCTCTATCTTCCCTCGCATACTCTCTTCTCCCTCTATTTTCCCTCCACAAGCTCCTTCCACTCTCTCTCTCAACCCTTCCCCTCACTCCTCCCTCTCTCTCTCCTCCCTCTCTCTTTCCTCCCTCTCTCCTCCCTCCCTCTCTCTCTCTCCTCCCTCTCTCTCCTCCCTCCCTCTCTCTCTCTCCTCCCTCCCTCTCTCACTCCTCCCTCTCTCTCTCCTCCCTCTCTCTCTCCTCCCTCTCTCTCTCCTCCCTCTCTCTCTCCTCCCTCTCTCTACTCCCTCTCTCTCCTCCCTCTCTCTCCTCCCTCTCTCTCTCTCCTCCCTCTCTCTCCTCCTCCTCTCCATTATCTTCCTCCTTCCTCTATATCTCCTCCCTCTGTCTCTCCTCCCTCTCTCTCTCCTCCCTCTCTCTCTCCTCCCCTCTCCATCTCCTCCCCCCTCTCTCTCCCCATCTTTATCTCCCCCCTCTATATCTCCCCCCTCTATATCTCCCCCCTCTCTATCTCCCCCCTCTCTATCTCCCCCTCTCTATCTCCCCCCTCTCTATCTCCCCCCTCTCTATCTCCCCCCTCTCTATCTCCCCCTCTCTATCTCCCCCTCTCTATCTCCCCCTCTCTATCTCCCCCTCTCTATCTCCCCCCTCTCTATCTCCCCCCCTCTCTATCTCCCCCCTCTCTATCTCCCCCTCTCTATCTCCCCCTCTCTATCTTCCCCTCTCTATCTTCCCCCTCTCTATCTCCCCCTCTCTATCTCTCCCCTCTCTCCCCCTATATATCTCCTCCCTCTCTTCTTTCTCTTCCGCCACCCTCCCTCTCTCTCCTCCCTCCCTCGCTCTCCTTTCTCTTCCTCCTCTCTCCCTCTCTCTCCTCCCTCCCTCGCTCTCCTTCCTCCCTCACTTATCATCCCTCCCTCTCTCTTTCTCCACCAGATTCCTCCTCTACCCCCCTCTCCATCCTTCCTCTTATTCTTCTTACTACCTCCACTCCATTCCTCTATCTCTCTCCCCCCTCCCCCCACATCTCTCCTCACCCTCTCTCCCCCTCCTCCTTTCTCCTATCCCTAATACTACCTCCAACCCATCCCCCCAGTACCTCTCTCTTCTCTCTCTCCCTACATCTCTCCCCCTCCAACTCTTTCTATTTTTTTCCTCCTATTTTTATTTTTCGCCTATACTCTGTTATTGCATGCATTTTAGGCATGGTTATCTTATATATTATAGTGCAACATATGATGATTTGTTTAGTGAGCTTTAGTAGGTTTCGCAGGTTTTTCACAACCCCCTACTATGTGGATGTTTTCCTGCAGTGGAGTTTTTTTGTTATTTTTCCCACACAATTATTATCTTTTTACAGTTATTGTATTATTACTATATTATTGTTAATTCTTGAATGTATTATATTTGTGTCATGACGAGGGGTTAGGTGGAAGACGGGACTTCCTAGTCTCAACCTCGCCCCAAACAAAGAACATATCTAATCTAATCTCCCCCGACTCTCTCCCTCTTACAACCTCCACTCCATCCCTCCTCTACCTCTCTTCTCTCTCCTCCCCTTCTCTCTCCCACAGCCTCTCCTTCCACCCTTTACTCTCCCCCTCCTTTCTCCTATCCCTCTTACTACCTCCACTCCATCCCTCTACCTCTCTTCTCTCTCTCCCCCTTCTCTCCCACAGCCTCTCCTTCCACCCTTTACTCCCCCCTCCTTTCTCCTGTCCCTCTTACTAACTCCACTCCATCCCTCCTCTACCTTCTTCACTCCGCCGCAATTGAATAGGGATTGCTCCATTAGTGGAAATAACAACGCACGGCGGGGAAAAAATGTCAGCTTCGCTCTCGGCAGAGTAGCGGTACGTTGCGGATGTGGAGAACGTGTGTGTGGAAAAAAAATACTCCCCTTTTACGCGACATAACACAAATGAAAGGTAAAAGCACCCTACGCCCGTATGTCGGACCACAGAAGATAAGTGTACTCCCGCGCTCGGAGCAAAAAGAAAAAATAATCCCTTTTGAAAGCCATGTTCGTTTCAAAGCCAAAAGATAATAAAGGATGTAGCAGCTGGTGAGCGGATAAAAATATTTACGATCCCGCAAAAAACGTTCGACTTGGTTAAATTTCAAGGGAAAGACATACATACAAAGATACGTGATATCTCTCGCGGGGGAGTTTTTGTTAAGCGGCAACTCGTACGAAAAAGGCAGAGGTGAAAAGAAACACGTAGAGCCACCAAGCGGCGGGGAGTAATTTTTAAAATTATTAACATGAATTAATTATGAAATAACTCGAACTCGACACCCATATATTTTTTCATTTTAGGAGAACGGTAATTTCCACTCATTTTCAGGATTAATAGCAAGCACGGAGAGAGAGAAAAATATCAACTTCAGAAGGCATTTGTGTCGCATAAAATAAGAGTCTCGCCAAAAATATGTATATCCATCCATAAATGACGAAATTTAAAAAATTAATTTAAATCCGTCAAGTTTTCCGAAATATTTTATTTTCTAGCATAGAATAGGTCTAACGTTATTTTCGACTGATTTGTGAGAATTTGGCTGTAAATAAACTGAGAATCCACAGCTATACATCTAGCACGACAACTTGTAGATCCAGCATCGCGGAAACGGCTTCAATTAACATTTCGCAACATGATTAAGTGATCAGAATCCAACTAATGTAACAAAGGCGAACCGAAATTGCGAGGTATTTCATATTTCACCGAACGAAAAGTGTACTAAAAAAGTACCAAAAATTAAAAAGGTATTTAATTTTGTCATAATTATGATGACACCTTGAAATGTTAGATTACATTGGAAACAAAAACACGAACTACATTACATAACTATTTAGTGTACAAGTAGCCGCATACGCACGACATGAAAAACATCCATTTTTTCGACCTATCGCTGTTAGTACAACGGTGAAATTTGTTTCTTCTTAATCCCTATAACGTTCAACAAATGAATTATCAACCTCACCTAATCAACACTAATCCAATAACTGTTCAAGTTAATTACTGCGGCCGTATGATAGTTGAGTAAGCTAGATGCGCATTTCAGCTAATAAGCAGCCATAATAAAAGGCACTCCGCAGCAATCTGCACTAACAACTACCTTCCATTATATTGGATCGTAGCGAGCCAAACCCCTCGAGAGCAAGTATTCAACTCTGTTAAATTTACCCGCAGCATCAAATTTAGTTTACTGATGACGTTTCTCATCAAATAGAATGTCCAGGGACAATGTGAGTGATGGCTTTTCAAACGTCAGTCCATGATTACCATTTCCGCAGTTGTTTTTTTTAACCTCGGCCGAACGACACGTTTTAACAACCTCATTTCCATTAAATCAGGAAAAAATACTCAATCAACCGTAACGAAATAACAATCGTGCGAAGCTTTCGTTCGATTCAAGCACGAAACACTCGCATATTTTAACTAACAAGAATCGTTACGCATTAATAGGAAATTTTATTTCGAAGCGGCAACTTTTATTACTTTTTATGCGCCATTTACGTTAATAGTAGTATCATTATTACGATGAAAACTGGAGAAAATTAATTAAGCAAAAGCATAAACATTTTTCTGACAATTTTAGTAGTGCACTCATTTCAGAATTTTGGATACCTACGGTCACCACGTCCAATAATGAAAACAAAGTGAAAGGTTGTAATACAGGAAATTTAACGAGTTCACATGGCCTTCAAATTCCTGGTAATTCCTGCAAAAAAAATGTTACGACCAAACACCTATGAAATTAAATAAAAATTATACTGCGGAGCCAAGTTTTTCCGAAACGAATGAAATAATACGTGTGAATTATTTTATAGAACCGAGTAACGCGGAAAAACGTCATGATGAGAAAAATCGAATTTTCTCTATGGACCTATCGATCAACAGAGAAAATTTAGTTTGCAAACAGATGCATGCGTCACAGCCAAAATATGAGCCTATTTCAGAAGACCTATATTGGTCTCGCATTCAATTTTAATTGAATTTATGCTGACCTTTCGAAACGCCGATCGGATGAGAAAATATTTATGCCAAATGCGAAAGAAAGTTAGGAAACGCCTCCTAGAAATAAACGATGTTTCCTAGATCCATAAAAACGGGTATATTTATCGTGTGTCCGCGCAGGTGCGTTAATGCGATAGATGGAGGAATGGAGGCAAGTGGCGGAGAAGCGGTATGCTCCTGGGAAAAAAAGAAAGGTTTTTCAACCTCTTCGCTCCTTTCCCTAGGATGCATTAAGAGCGGGATGAAATTTAAGCTCCCAGCTTTTAGTAAAGAGTATCCAAGCTGATGGCGTATTTATAACGACGACTATAGAGACAGGCTAATATCTTCTCCTAATGGGTAAGAGAATGAACGTGTTAATGTTTCACGGTGTCATCAATATGAGATAAATATCGTGTTTAACCACCTTATAAAACGAGAGAGAATTATCGATCTCACCTCATGGCTGAAAACAAACTGAAATATTAAGTTTCCCCAAGAGACGCTAAAAAGATTGCGTGGACTAGATGTGCATATCGGCTGCAATGAAGCCGTCATCAGTGGTGTTTCACCAATATTATAACGTTTTCACACGGCATTTATATGTCTATTGGAAAAACAATTTTCCCCCTAAAGAACCAGCATAATAAGGAAAAGAGGACGATTTCCACGGTTAAATTCGAGTAAATACCTCATGAAAGGAATTTGGGCAATGCAGCCAAATCCTCTTAAGGCGAAATTTTGCTGAATGAGCAATCATACCGTTGTTCCATGTTCAAACCGAGTTATTGCCCATAATAATTTTAAAAGAACCGTTGGCCTTTTTAAAAAGATCCACTGAATTTTCCCAACACAAAATGAACAATTTATTCGAGTTTAAAATCAACTCCAAAATCGATAAAATAATAATTAAAACAAAAAATGTCTGCGTAGTACCGCTCTTAGGAGAAGTCGTTTAGGGCTATAAAATGTTTTCGCCGTGGAAATATTTTCGTTACAGGTCTTTTTAAATGTAATATATATTTTAATAGATTACATATTTTTATAACCGCACGAAAATACTTGATTGTAACATAAAAAAACTCCACATTTCGTGCGCGGAGCATTTTAGTTCTCTATGATTTCTCTTGTAAAATTTTAAGCGAAAAAATGTTTAAGATTTGATAATAAAAAATATTTACGGGCACACTAGTTCAAATTGCGACCCTTCGGGAGAAAATCGCTTCTCTGTATCTAATGGATGCTTAAAAACAAGAACCGAAACGGGGAAAGAACAAAAAACCTCAGGTCAAAGGGTATTGGTCGCAAACTCGAACGCGATCCCACGCTTGAAAGCAACCTTCGCTTCTTAAAAAGTCGTAAAATGAGAGAAAAAACCACATTCGAAACCGATACTCCTAACCCTATCCCCGAAGACCTGTAAAAACCTACTCCAGTAATAAATCTCAACCTTCTGGGCGTCGTGTATCTTACGAGCCGCGGATGAGACGTCGCCGGCCCATAACAATAAACATCTTCCCCGGCGTTCCGTGCAATCGATGCCCGCGAAGAAAGCACACCGAAGTTATTTTCTGCCCCGACGGTCGGCATCACGCAATTTCCGGAACGAGGAAAATATGAGTCGATCTTAAACCGCCGAAATTTCGCTTGTTCCACGAAAAGACGAAGTTGAAATAAGCCAGCTATAAAAAGTCCGCCGCCCTAGGACGCCCGCCTGACGGCGGCAATTTGGAACTTCGGCCAAATGGGTTTACCGAGTGTTTCACAGACTCCGAACGGCGCAGACGAGCGTCGCCAGCAACACTGATAATTGGTTTCGCTTAGAAGAGGGTTCTTCGGCTTTTTTTTATTTTGGCGAGGCATCCCTTTGAGTAGTTTTAAAGTAGTCGCGTATCCCTTGATGCCGCATTAAAGTGATTGATATTATAGAATCACAGTTATTATTATAAGATTACAGTTGTTCATTGAGGACCAAAGTTGGAAAAATGGACTATCTAGAAAAACGGTTCCCAAACAGAGGGTCGCGAATACGGACGGCGTACATGTAAAAAGTTTCAATATTTTATTTTAACTGCTGAATGTTATTTCAAAATTAACATTAACAAAAACCCTGGTATTTCTAAATATTCTTATCACGTTTTATAAATATTGGTAGATAGATGGTATTGAGGTAATTAGCGATGATAATGCCGGCTGCCAAAATAGAGGGGTACGACAAGACCGGCAGCCGTAAGAGGGGTGGCAGGTGCAATAAATTTGAATAACGCTGATCTAGAAGACTGGACGCGAGTTTTTCCATTTAAAAACAAGCGTGTTGTATTGTACCTCAGCAACTTTCACAAAAATAAAGTATTTGTATGCGTTAAATCTCGAACATTTAGTAAAGACAAAAATTGGCATTTGAGCCCCAATGAGGCACAATAAGGGCCACATGCGGCCCGCCAGTTTGACATGCCTGCCTTTGTATACATTAAAGCTATAACGAAACGAAAAACGCTTGTATTAAAACAGATAACTCATGTTAATAAATTTAAACGATTAAAAATTAACCTAATGTTTTAGTTCAATTACGGAAACGTCCGTGAAAACAATAAATCCCGACCGCTCAGTAATTCATCGAATGTTAATTACATTTCTTTGGAGGTGAGCAGAAATGCTGAAATAATTTTTCTATCTCGATTTCCATTTACCAGTAAAACCTTATATCGGTCTTCGTAGTCTTAACATCACCAATTCCCTAGAGAATTTATTATCGTCTTATGACTGAACAGAAATTCCAGAATACGTACTTAAGTATGAAAAATTGAAAAATTAAGTATTTCTCCTAAGCATTTCCAATAGCCATAACAAAGTTACATAAAAAAGAAGGGGCATTTCGGCTGCCAGCAGCGGTTCGAGGTATTTTGTCGCACCGCGCGAGAAACCGCTCCAGCTCCCCCCCCCCCCCACCGCTAATTTTTGTTAAGATGTTAAAAGAAACCCGTTAATTTATTCATTGCTCCGTACAATAATCGATAATGAAAAGTGAAGGGAATTCCATCGAAATTTCCGCCTATTTTCCAATATAAATTGGTATCCAACATTTATTCACCTGCAAGTAATATATAGAAAGATGACCGGGATAGCGCCCCCAATAGGTACTCTGGGCGCCCCGGTACCTCGTGCAGGCCCTGTCGGCGGCAATTGAGCCGTCTGCAGCAACGATCCACCGAAAGTAGATTCTAATTTTTAGAATTTATACTTGGCCATTGAAGATTCGATTCCGTCATTTGCGCAACAATGATTTTTTGATGCGAGGGTATCTTTCCAAAATGAGCGCCTACGTAACAAAAATTGAAAAAACTGAGTTTTTTTCATAACCTCGTTATGGCTATTGGAGATATCTAAGACAAGAACCTTTTCAATTTTGACACGTAAGAGCTTATTCTGGAATTCACAAACTTTGATTCCGAAATCATTCGTATAAGCTGGAGTTACACCGAAAAATTATATTCTTTCATATTTTCGTATACTCCTTAATAGCTCTGGACGTACCCCCTGGGGGTACGGGTGTCCTTCGGTTGAAATCCTCACAGGGTGCCCCGTTCCTTTTCCCTCTCACCTGACACTGTTTTCAAGAGTCAATACTTCGCTTTTGACTCGAAATGCATCTCGACCAGAATGAATCCTACCATGGTGGAGGAGTTTCAACTTGACCTCTGCCAAGCAAGAAATATTAAATCAGGGAAACGGGGAGCAACGTATTGATCCACATTAAAAAATATGTTTTAATTTCAACCGGTTTCGTTACCAGGTAACAACCTCGCCTGAGGATGTTACCATATAACGAAACCGGTCGAAATTAAAACATTTTTTTATATGCGGTTCAATACTTTGCTCTCCCGTTTCCCTGATTTAATTATGGAATCGTTCCACTTAATTACGCTGGAGACCAACAGTTTCATCAAGGAATATTAGATTGAGGGTGCTGTCAAAAATTATTTTCACCTATCACTGAGCAGCGACGTTGCCACATCATGGACAGAGGCCTGTCCCTGCATTTCCCTTGGGTCCATTCATATGCGTGATATGGCAAAGTTACCCCCGTCCCTGATTCGTGCCTGAGCTCAATTTTGATTACGGTAACCGTCCGAGCAAACACCTCTCTCGAAATTTAATTAACCGTCGTTTTATGTCAATCCACATATAAATAAACGTAGAATGAAAGAAAGCGAAACAAATTTAACGCATGCCCTGTATTAATAAAATGGATTTTTTAAAACCCCAATAACTCCGACAGAATTTCGACATAAAACAGGTATATTTTAATTTTATTTCAATCCTCGTCAATTCCACGCATTGCCATCCACGCATTTGCAACTCACGCAATTCAACCCGCCTCGGGGTAATATCTTGCAACTGTCCGCCACGCTCTAACCATTTCGCTATCGCGGAGAAATGCTCTCTGACATTCTGACGGAGAACAATGCTCCATAATTTGGACAACGGGATTCAGGCGAGCAGCGAAAAAACAAATGAAAATGGGATTTCTACCGTCTATTAGTACGAGATCCGAAACTGAAAACCCGAGAAGATAAGCGTTCACTTCTCATCGACGCGACAGGGATGCGAAAATGTCCAAATGGAAGGAGGCCGAAGATCACTCACAAAATAAATATCACGGCTACGAAACTTCGCGAGGACATGAAGACTATCTCAGGTGCAGTGAGACGGCGATCCTGAACCCCTTTGCATCCTTTGTAGTCCATCTGTCTCAATATCAGATTCTCGTGGAAGCGAATGCAATTTTTTATACACGTATCCACTGTATGCGTGGCGAGACGCTCTTCAATTTAAACGAAAATATTCGAATGAAGTGCAAGAAAGATTCGGAAATGAAATGCGATACAACTTCACATATCCGCTTTTCAGAGAAAGGCTCATTCCACCATGGCTTAGGTTCCCAACATTTTTGTAGGCGCGGCAAACTTTCAACGACGAACTCAATTTCGCGACACCCCATCTTGAAAAAAGGTTTCATAAGTATACCTACACGTGGGTATCATAATGTATGAACGCCTTTATTCGTCGGTACTACATCACCATCAATTCATCAGCAGAACGATTATTGCCCTAATGACCTTTCAACCCTTCTAAATCGTTGACTTATTCAGGCACGACTTTCGCGGAATCCCTAACAATCAACGGCGGAACCCCGATAGGAAACGCTGATTTAGACTGACGGCATACCACCGAATGATCGCTCATTGAGCGTTATGTGTGTTCTCCTGGAAATTAAATAAAAGTTTACTTTCAAATTGCTCCTCCATTTTAAATGAACACATCAACGATCACTATGACCGCTAATCAATTTACAGACAAACCGTCTAATTTGAAACAGTTCGTTTTTTTTCGTCGACTGGTGACGGCGTTTCTTCAACTACTACTACCTCAACTACATTAAAATCAGAGAAATGAGAGGGTCCCATTAAATGAACTGACGACTGCTATAAATCCGTGGTGTTCAATAAAATTTAGATTACTGCTAAACTCGTGACGAACAGGTCTGCCACATTAGCCAAATTTTGCATGAACTTCGCATTATATTCTTCGCACGACACAAAACGTTCGCAATACTTGTCTTTTCTCACATATTCGCGATGTGAAATGAACTCTCGTAAAAATCTCCGTACGTTTTTTTCCAAGTTAATAGCTTCCATAAAGCGATCTGCGTCACTGTATTTATTGAGCTATGCAATGAGAGCCGAAGGTATGGGAACGCGGTAAAAAAGAACGCATAGCAGTAAAGCCACCGATTCGTTTGCCTTGTTTTTTATCGCCCGCCGGGACAGTCTCCATCGATTATCGATATTCCATTGTTTCCGCAGCGAACGCACGAATTAAAGGCTGTATAGAGAGACGAACTCTTTCGAGGTAAAGAAACGGTTGAAAACAGCTGGCCCACTACAAAGGCACACAAATTGCCAATGCATTCTGTACCAATGTCGCCATATGACGCAAAATATACGTAATATTTGTATTTTATCATACCCACGACATCCGGGATAAATGAAATGCATGACTGATATTCGAGTCCACAAAGTTTGTTTGCGAAAAAATACAAATTTCGAGCATAACTTGGAAATCGTGAGAAAAATATGACGCGAATTTTATAAATTCGCCATGTGTGTGTAGTGGTTTATTCATTGAACACTAACGACACAAACGTCATGACGTGCCATTACGACACGACGAGTTTAAGCTAAAGGTAACAAAATAGATGAGCAGAAGAGATCGGAAGGGTAACGATAATTTCTTAATGTGATTAACATGGCATAAAGACCGAAATTATTACATTTCATCCCATAATATAGGGATAGCGTGTAAAATTTATAATAACTTTAAAACGCTGGATTAAATTTTCACATAAAGGAGGAGATAAACTCGCTTTGTTCGAAAGAAAAACATACGTCGAATGATGACATTTATACGTGTAGTACGAGATATAGAATCCGTAACTAACAATAAGAGAAACTAACCTACAAATTTCGCTAAATATTCTAGACAACCACTTACGTATTATCCAGCCGACTGATACTGCAGGATATTTCTGCGGAACGCGCCACTTATGAAACAAACACGAGTGATAATTGGATGCTGACGAGAGAATAAATTATTCGCCGAAAACAAACAACGCAATAAAAAAACATTTCCAAATAAAGGTAACGAAACCGAAATCAGCGGAACAAAATACTTAAATTATTCTAGCCGACCGGCAACGTTTAAAATCCGCCTGCGCAACAAATTGACGAGGGAATTATTTCGCGAAATGAAATCTACGTCGAATATTTAACGACGGCTAACGAGCTTTAATCTGCCGAGGAGAATAAAAACTCCGAAACAAGACGTCCGCCTGGTAATTGCTTACGTAATTAACACCACAACTAATTTCTTTTTTATCTCGCTAGCAAATATCTTCGGACATGATTGCATTCGCGACTACGCAACCGCGTATTCTAATCGCAATAAATGAAAAGTCGATAAGTGATGATAAATGAACTCGAACGACCGGTGCCTCGAGGCAAGATTCCTGCGTCGAGGGACCTTTTTAAAAAAAGAAAAACCTTAAAAGCGTAAAACGCGAGAGGAAAGCAATTAACCCATTCAGTGTAAGGTTTTTTGGAATCGATTAAAAACAATTATTTATTTTTGAGCCATATGATACCCCATGCGTACATATAGATTAAATAATAGTTTTTTTTATCGTATACTTTATAATTTACCGAAAACAGCTGTACGTATATACCTATCAAAATACTGGATTTACGTGTTATATATTAAACCTTAACTGGTATCATTGGGTCAAAATTGATCGGTCTACTTTTTTTACACGATTAATACTTGTACTAGAAGAGTGATTACATGCATTGGGTAATAAGTAATTACCATCACCAAAGTCGTATAAATTTACACTCAACGGTGTATACCAAAGGTGTTTAACCTTTTTCGTCTCTCCCTCCCTCCCCCTTCTGATCTTCTAAAATGTCCACGCCCTCCTTCTTCCCCGGAAAAATTTTCTTCCATGTTTTTAAGGATTTTTATCATAAAATTATTAGTAATAGTAACAATTTTTTTATGACATAGGCTTCTAGGTGTTTCTTTGTGAGCCGAGTTCTACTGTGTGAGTTTATATAGTTAATTCTAATCTGTTTAATTTATGTTTAGACGCACAATTCGCAGCTGAGAAGCTAGCGTCATTTTTGGGCAGTCGGCAATAAGTTGTCACTGCCTAAAAAAATCCGTGTAATCCTTCATATATTATTTCTACGTATGATAAATCCATTCGTCTGCACTACATCTGTTACGGAGATGCTAAGTTGACAGAGCATTTGGATACATCAGTACAAGACTTATATAACCGATGTAAAATAAATGAAAAAACATTAAAGCAGGTAAATTAGACTACATTAGAAAAATATCAGATGGAAATTTGAGGTAAAACTGACTTTGGTCCTAAATGCTTTCGCCCCCCCCCCCCTCCCTCCTAGAATCCTTATACGTCTCCCTATGGGGGAGGGCGCCACAAAGGTTAAGAACCAATGGTATCTGCCACCTCTGAGCTATACATGAAACGAGCACATAAATTTAAATTAATAAAAATTGCGGGTCATTTTTGACTCCACGATACAAATGTAATGAGCCAAAATGACGACACCAGTTACACCAGTTATGGGTTAAGTCAATAAAAAAAGATTCGGGCAAATAATGAAAAAGACCATGAGATAGCCCGAATTAACTCGGGCCGACCAATTTCTTTTAAAACGTGAGAGTGTGCCCTAGTTATCTCGGCCGAAACGGGTCAAAACGCCCCTCCTACGCGATGCGAAGTTCGATAACAGCCGAAATGAAAAGAAACCGAGATCGACGTAATCGTGGGAGAGGACCGAAAAAAAATGGCCGCCTCGAAAGCGACATCATAAGCAGCGCTAGGGGGGCAGCACATGCGTTCGGTTGCATAAGAGAATTACGCGACATCTCGGTCTCTATGCGAATGTAACGAGCGTGCGAGATAGAAAGAGAGAGAAAAACGAGTTCCAAGAGACGGTTGGACGGGGGCAGCTTCTTTCGTTGCGGGTACGGCCATAGCAGAAGCGGTAGGATATAGAGGAGGCGGAGTTGGTCTGCCTTTAACGAGAGAAAGGGAGGCGGAGGCGGGGGAGGGTGAAAGGGAAGCGGAGGGGGGGGAAGGGTGAAAGGGAAGCGGAGGGGGGGAAGGGGTGAAAGGGAAGAAGCAGCACACGGCCGACGGTCCGTAGATGGCACTTGTTTATCTTCGTTTGTGGCCGAGCGTTGAAAAGAGCAAACCACTACCACCTCCCGATCCTCCTCTCCCACACGATTCCTTCACCTCCAAAACCAAACCCCACACAAGAGACCGTTTCATTTACGCCGCCCCGCAATTAACGTTCTCCTATCCTCCACGCCCCCTCTTTCCAACGCGGGGGAGTTAAAAAAAAACGGAGGATCCGACCAATTTCATCTTTTTTGAGAGTGACTTGGGAAGAGGATTTAAAAAAGAAGAAGACGCGGAGGGTATTGATACGGGAGGTTTCGCTCCGTATTAATCGGTTTAATTACGAATGTTTTTCTTTCCGCGGATTAAAACGGACTAATCTTCGAAAGAATTCCACTTTCTATCCGAGGGAGGAGACTCGTGGCGTGTAAAGAGAAGGCTTGCGAACTAACGGATCGACGCGACAAATGCCGCTTGATTGTGTCACCATCCGACCAACGAGTCTCGTCAGTAGATTAAAAGACCGGCGAAAGAAAATGTCCAGAAAAACTACAGGAAAATGTAGATCATTTAATTAAAATGAGATGTATATTGCGTCAACCGTGTTTTGAATATTTATCATGAATCAAAAAATCTTATTATGACCAATTGCACCTCATGACAATTAATTAGTAGTGTATGTACTGGTTTTGCCATTTGTAATAGTCACAGTTGAGATTCCATTTAAAACTATTGGGTTGGCCCGAGTGTCTTAGTTCGCTTTTCATCCGTTTTAACGAAATGGCGCGACAATCGAGCGCTTCAGCATCACCAACTTAGCTCGATATTTTGATATAAAGATGATTACGCACGTACTCTTTCGCCTGTGCATCTTAGCGAGATTTTCCTTCTAAACGATTCACATCCTCGCAGCAACTCGAAAATTTATCGGTACCTACGTTAAAGGTTATCGGCTGGAACATTCATGACTCTATCTCGAGCGTGACCGATATAAATTTTTAAAAAAACCGTCGACATGTTCTTCTCTGTCGTCTTTGAGACTTTACTGAAAGAGAATAATTAGAGGAAGCAGATTCTGATTTCTTGAACGTATAAGGAACTTCCCTTAGAGATAATTACGCTAGAGCGGGATAAAAATAACTTGACAAGAGTCTTCACCCGCGTTTCTAGACTGGTTCGAGCAGAGAGAACGGCCCGAAAAAAAATCCAATACATTCCTATGAAATGTCTCCAGGCTGACAGTTTTCAATCAGCAAGTGTGGAAATGATGAAACAGTCGACAATTTATTAAAATCTGGCAATGCGGTAGGGATTTTTAATTTTAGCAGCGACACAATAATAATCGAGACTCGATAGTTCTGTTATCCGAATAAATTTTACTCTATGAGCATAAAGATTATTTTGAACACAGAGATGTAGACAAAATGAAGGAAGCATCCCCGCAAAAGAATTTTTCTCCTAGTGCTGACGACATCCGACAAGGAAGTTTACGCGTTTTCGATTCATTCGAGTTATTTAACGAGTACGGAAAAGTCGCGAAAAATAGTAAAAATTATTACCTAAGTGGAAAAGAAAAAGGTTAAAAGATCAGCGATGAAGAGGCGCATCGTCCAATATCCTGTCTAGTGTCTGTTTCAAGAGAGGCTCTGTAGATGCCCCACCGTCTATTAAATTACCTTCCAAACGATATTCTCAATGACGCCAAGAAGTGTTTTAGAATACATGCCCAAGGTCCGTCACGAAACGACGAAGCGTCGACGTAACTGGTTTAACCATTTATTCGCCTCGAGCGACGATTTCAACCCCTTACTGATGAAGAAAATTCAATTAATCGGGTTAAATTCGTTCACTCTGTCCCTCGGCGGAGAATCAATTAAGTTTCTGGGAGCTAAGCGTTCATCCCGAATGCTGAAGAAGAACAAAACAGACAACAAGCGCATCAGAGCACGCCCGCACGAACGAAGATAAGGCACACAAATGAACCACGCAAAACAACGTATGTCCGTCTTTGCACGGAAGGTGATGAATAAACAGGATTTTTCTAAACAAGCAAATTAAATTGCGAACCTAAGTCTGTGTTTAGAATAAGAAGTTAAATCCCCACCCAATTCACATTATAGTTAAAATAATACGTTAATCTTCTGCATTAAGATGTGGTAGCAAATTTACAAGATGCGGTCAGATAATTTTGAGACGTAGATCAATCAAGTCCGGATTTAAAAAAACGATAATGTTTGAAACTGAAAAAAATTCCGTTAAATGTCATTGATGTACCGTTTAGGAGTTTGAAACTACGAGAAAAAAATGTTCAATATATATATATATATAATATATATATATATATATATATATATGAATCCCAAATAATATTTTTTAAATCAACAATACCAGTTTTTCATAACGATAAAAAATGAAAGATAACTAATATTCTCGATTCATTTAATGCTATTCACAACCGATAACTTTAACTGGGGTGCTGCCATAGGCGCCGATCGCCAAAGGCGCCGAACGACTCTCGTAAAACGACAAAATTATATTCTCATTAAATTAATTATTTACGCGTTATTCACATGTTTATATTTTTAATTAAAATTAAATTGTTTTTATTACGACGCAAGAAAAGTGACAATATAAATAACTACTTTTTTGAAAAGTGCTTCCCAAAATTTTGCCACAGGCTAGAGCTCTGCTCACAGCCAATTACAACATGCTCACAAAAAGTAATGAAAATGAGCAAGGCTGACACGACTACTGCAACCCAAAAACCGACATTAACATAATTAAACAATCGAAAAATTATTAATTATTAATTCCATCCACGTTAAAAAATTCGCTAGTTTAGAAATATCTGATGCTTTCCTGGCGAATCGATGCGGTGAAGAGTTCCCGGGTTTCCAGCCAGGTGAATATGGTGTCAACCGACGTTTCGGCACCTTCCTCAAGTGCCATCTTTAGGAGGAGACCCATGAAGATGGCACTTGAGGAAGGTGCCGAAACGTCGGTTGACACCATATTCACCTGGCTGGAAACACGGGAACTCTTCACCGCAATTCGCTAGTTTTCACTTCTGGAATTTTATGGCTAATTTAAATACGACCAATAAACTTAGAGTATACTCCCAAACGCCACGCAAACAAGATTAATTACATGCTTGCGTTGATTACTAAGTTGTAGAAACCATGAATCAATAATGGTTAAAGATTTACGATTTATGAGGGGCGAAACCAAAGCGTTGAAAATTTCCTCTATGAAGAGTGAACATTCATATTTCCTGTAAAATGTGTGATAAATCCATCAAGCGCTTGGGTGTACGTATCTCGAGGCAATTATGGTAATTCGCGCACAACTTCCCTTTGAGCGCTCTTCCAATCCAATCAGCTTCTTTTCCAAAATTAATCCGGAAATGCGAAAGATAGCCAGCCACTGCGCGTACCAACACATCACCCGTGAAACAATTTATGGCCAATTACTAACACCAAAGTTTAAAGCGAAAGGCCTTATGACAAGAGTAGCCACTGACACTAACGAGACACAGTAAACTCCCAATTAACCGGGTATTAAATAAACGAAATTTCGATTAACCGAATTTTTTTAAGCTTATAACTCGAAGGTTTCCGTCAATGCATTACGCACGTAAATCTGTACGTTATTTGCTTGCCCTATAACTAATAAAGTTGATTATACGCAATATAGTGTTGCCCGAGTTACATATATGTTCCTCGAGTGTTTTCACTACTATACCAATATTAACTTGATTTTTTCATTCGCGTGTTACTATGGTACATGTAAATAGGCATATCGATCAGCCGGAATATCCAATTAACAGGAATTGGTTTGATCCTGAGGCATCCCGCAAATCGGGAGTTCGCAGTTATCCGCCATTATTAGGAAAAAAATCTGTTGCTTATCTCATACATGGAGAGCAAAATAAATGTAATTTGACTAAGTAACAGCTAACGATTATTAAAGAAAAGAAGACATAATTCAATATATTCTGGATATAAAAGTTTCTTGCGCGAGGGTTGTTTCAACACGAAAAGAACAAAACGACACGGCCGATACTTCCCTTTTGGAATCGGCTAAAGGTGTTGTACTTCCTAAAAACGGTGCAAATTTGTGGAGAGCCATTACGGAGGATATTGTAAATGAAGTAGTTCCCGATTTATTTTTAAATTACCGCGACCAGCCTCGTAGCTGCCACTACACCATTCCTTTATTTAAAACTTTGTGGACAATCAATCGTAATTACCTAATTTTTTTGTTGGCTTGCAATTTTTAACCCTTTCATTCGTGAATTTTATTGGGGAAATGAACGCTTGTTTGCTACTGCATTTGCATTTGAATACGTAAGTAATTTCTTCGCCAAATTTGTAGGTTATGTGCCACAGACCTTCCAATGTATTTCCTATCCTGCCTATGACATGCATAAAGGGCTTATTTAAAAAAATGTAATTGAATGTCCGTAAAAATGGGCATGGTGACCGAAAGGGTCAATGAAAAGAAATATTCGCGCTTTGAAGCAGTTTCGAAAGGAAAAATCGCTTGGAAAAAACACTTCACATTAAATCTCATTTTTACGATTGACAAAAACATTATTTCATATGTTTTGGTGTCAATATAAACTTCAGCATCGACGCGGAAAATGCTGACAGGGCAGATTTTTAATTTTATAACGAATAACGCCAACACCTTACTCTCTTTAAATTTCGGCAGCGTTAACAAAGAGAAACGAAACTCTTAAAGAGGACGCAAGAGTTTCCACCGAGCTGCACCTTACCCATTAAAAAGTACACCCATAGCGCTCTTGCGAAAAGAGACGGGAGCAATACCTCATTCCCGGAAGCTTAAATTATACCGCGGAAAACAAAACGCGAGTAAATATTTGACTCAACCTCTAGAAAATTTACGAGGAAACGTATGCCTAAGTGGCCATCAATTCTCCACTCGCACGCTAGAGGGTAAGGCGATTTGCGAGAGGAAAATGGCAAATAAAATATTCAATAAGAAAAGATGACCGCATACACGGGAAGGATGAAACCACTTTCGGACTCGTTTGCGCCGCATTTCCTTCCGAATGGAGGCTGGAATAGAGTGGATCGCGAAAAGAAGATGAGACGACCGCCGTTAAAGAGGATGAACGAAGAGGAAGATGAGGACGGGGGAAAGGGTTACCCCCGGCAATATTAAAAAAAAGAGCAGACCAATTTTTTTTCTCCCGCGCCACAAATCAGATATGGGTTGAGAGGAAACAACTCCACCCGTTCGAATCCGTCCCCGAGGCAACGACGCCTCACTACCCCCAATTCTTTTCCTTCTAACGCTTCCATTCCACTCCATAAAACCACCTCAAGGACCGATTCCTTAAGAAAAATACCTTCGGCGAAAGGAAGATTTATTTTTTTTTTCAATGTCCGAGACGAAACGGTTTTCGTCGTGGATCTCTTCCCTCTCTCGATATAGATCAGACCGCAACTCACCAAATTTCCATTATTATCGATTTCCGATATGCAAACAATCCAAGTATTCCCCGCAAAGTTATCGCGGTCGTCCCTTCGCTTCCCTTCCGCAAATATAAGGGCCGAAAGGAAAATACGATTCCACAGAATAATAAAGCGAGCGTGTAGTTTATTCCGGTTAAGTTCTAGGTCGATTTTAACCGTCGGATTCGCTCACATCTCGATAACTCGACGTATTACGAGGTGGATGGACTTCTTAAGGAATAATTTTGAGGGGGATTTCAAGATAGCATCGGTCTAACCTGCTGGGAAATTTGATTCTCATCGATAATAAAAGAGATATTAGCACAGCGCGTTGAATTATAGTTAAAAATATTATTTAAAAAGGTGTCATCGAGAGAGGAAATTGGAAAAATGCGCGTACGAATCGGATGCTACACTGGAAACGCTCTCGGCTGAGGCCCGTGGACACATTTTTCACGATAATTTTATAAGGTAATAATATCATCGAATGACGACACTATCTAGTAAAGGTATTAATAGCAATTTCCATAAATTATTTTCATTTCCAACGCAGTAGCAGCGAAGGAAACAAGTTAAAAAAGAACTGCAAAAGCAGATTCCAGGAGAGCTTATTTTATCAAGTCCACGTACATTTTCGTCATCTTCGACCTCCTCTCCCTCCTTGTCATTTAAAACATAGCTCTCCTCAGTTAATCAGTTTTAATACGATCTTTATCCATTTTCCAAAGTAAATTCAGAGCCATTACGGAAGATATTTTGCAAATTAAAGATTTTACAATTTATTTCCAAATTACCGCGACCAGCTTGGCAGTTACCACTGCATCACCCCTTTATTTAAAAACGTGTGAGTAATCAATCGTAATTACCTAATTTTTTTGAAGGTATGGAATTTTTTTTTACCCTTACTGCCGTGAGTCTCATTGGAGAAATAAACTTTTTTTTCTGAAATTGCATTTGTAGCAGTAGCAAAGGGAAAAAGTTACAAAAGAACCGCAAAAGCAGATACCACAAGTGCTTTTTTAGCATGTTCACGCAAATTCTCGGAATCTTCGAACCCTCTCCCTCCTTGTTATTTAAAACATACCTCTTCTCAGTTAAGCACTTTTATATGATCTCTTTTTGAAAGTAAATGAAACGTTTTGACACTTTGCATTTATTGATACAGCAACGTAAACAAAACGAAACTTTACCACAGTAACAGACCCGTATAGATCACAAGGCTTTCTTTTTAGCCCTGCTAAAAGGCAAACGGAGAGACAGACAGCTCTTCTCGTTGCTCCAAAATGTTGCACACGGACGAACGGACAAAGTGAAGATATAAGCGATTAAAATAAGCGCCGAAAACACAATTTCTTTAATTGACGATCATTATTTACGTGTTAATGAACACTCTTTTATGATTATCCGTTTCAAGTTATGTACAAATGTATTAACTTCCTAGCTCTTCTCGTTGCACCAAAATTTTGCTCAGGAACGGACGGACAAAGTGAGACCACGAGCGATACTTAAAAAAAAACGCTAAAAATTATTCGAATCGAATTTTTAATACGTAAAGATATGAATGCGAAATTCCGATACGAAACTAATGGAAACGAGGCGAAACGAATAAGTCCATCCAGCTAAATAATACCAAATGCGAAAAACATGGAAAGCGTCCATTCGATCTCTCTCTCTCTCTCACGCTCACTTTGATCACAGAGGGAGACGACATGACATTCGTAGCTCGTTTCCCCTGTTAGAGAAAAAAATCCGGGGGGAAAAACGAACAATTCGCGAGGAAAACCATTGCGAGACCACCGACCGTCGACCGAGCCGGAACGGACGTTGGGAATATTTAATTGGGGAGTCGATGGGTGGGTCCGATGGTCTAAATAACGTCCACAGCACGATCAATGCAAAAAGAAGGTGACTCGCGTAGTGTCGGAGACAGTATGGAGGGGTTCGATAAAAGCGAATTTCCAAGGGAAGGGAGTATTTGAACGAGTGGAAATGAAAGGAGGATGGGAGGAACGAGAGCGAGGAAGGAGAGGGAGGGAGGAGAGGGGAGGGAGGAGAGGGAGGGAGGAGAGGGAGGGAGGAGAGGGAAAGAGGAGAGGGAGGGAGGAGAGGGAGGGAGGAGAGGGAGGGAGGAGAGGGAGGGCGGAGAGGGAGGGCGGAGAGGGAGGGCGGAGAGGGAGGGCGGAGAGGGAGGGCGGAGAGGGAGGGCGGAGAGGGAGGGCGGAGAGGGGAGGGCGGAGAGGGAGGGCGGAGAGGGAGGGCGGAGAGGGAGGGCGGGAGAGGGAGGGCGGAGAGGGAGGGCGGAGAGAGGGAGGGCGGAGAGGGAGGGCGGAGAGGGAGGGCGGAGAGGGAGGGCGGAGAGGGAGGGCGGAGAGGGAGGGCGGAGAGGGAGGGCGGAGAGGGAGGGCGGAGAGGGAGGGCGGAGAGGGAGGGCGGAGAGGGAGGGCGGAGAGGGAGGGCGGAGAGGAAGGGCGGAGAGGGATGGAGGAGAGGGAGGACAGGGAAGGAGAAGAGGGAGGGAGGAGAGGGAGGGAGAAGAGGGAGGGAGGAGAGGGAGGGAGGAGAGGGAGGGAGAAGAGGGAGGGAGAAGAGGGAGGGAGAAGAGGGAGGGAGGAGAGGGAGAGAGGAGAGGGAGGGAGGAGAGGGAGGGAGAAGAGGGAGGGAGGAGAGGGAGAGAGGAGAGGGAGGGAGGAGAGGGAGGGAGGAGAGGGAGGGAGGAGAGGGAGGGAAGGGAGGGGGGAGGGGAAGAGGGAGGGAGGAGAAGGAGGGGTAAGAGGGAGGGAGGAGAAGGAGGGGTAAGAGGGAGGGAGGAGAGGGAGGGAGGAGAGGGAAGGATAGGGGGGAGGGACGAGAGGGAAGCATAGGGGGGAGGGACGAGAGGGAAGCATAGGGGGGAGGGACGAGAGGGAAGCATAGGGGGGAGGGACGAGAGGGAAGCATAGGGGGGAGGGACGAGAGGGAAGCATAGGGGGGAGGGACGAGAGGGAAGCATAGGGGGGAGGGACGAGAGGGAAGCATAGGGGGGAGGGACGAGAGGGAAGGATAGGGAGGGACGAGTGGGAAGGGTGAGGGAGGGTGGGACGAGAGGGAATGGTGACGGTGGGATGTAGGGGAGGGAGGTAGGAGAGGGCGGGGAGGGAGGGGAGGGAGGAGAGAAAGGTAGGAGAGGGAGGAGATATATAGATAGATAATCGTTTTTATGGGCGAAATTTGGACCATAAGGTGTATTCTTACATTTAAGGGAGGAGAGGAGAGGAGAGGGAGGGTGGAGAGGGAGGGAGGAGAGGGAGGGAGGTGAGGGAGGGAGGAGAGGGAGGGAGGAGAGGGAGGGAGGGTGAGGGAGGGAGGAGAGGGAGGGAGGAGAGGGAGGGAGGAGAGGGAGGGAGGAGAGGGAGGGAGGAGAGGGAGGGAGGAGAGGGAGGGAGGAGAGGGAGGAGAGGGAGGAGAGGGAGGAGAGGGAGGGAGGAGAGGGAGGGAGGAGAGGGAGGGAGGGGGATGGAGGGGGAGGGAGGGGGAGGGGGAGGGAGGGGGAGGGGAGAGGGAGGGGGAGGGGGGAGGAGAGGGAGGGGGCGGAGAGGGAGGGAGGGAGGAGAGGGAGGGAGGGAGGGAGGGGGATGGAGGGGGATGGAGGGGGAGGGACGGGGAGGAAGGGGAGAGGGAGGGGGGAGGAGAGGGAGGGGGCGGAGAGGGAGGAAGGAGAGGGAGGAAGGAGAGGGAGGAAGGGAGGAGAGGGAGGGAGGGAGGAGAGGGAGGGAGGAGAGGGAGGGAGGGAGGAGAGGGAGGCGATATATAGATAGATAGATAATCGTCTTTATTCGGGGGAAATTTGGACCATAAGGTCCATTCTTACATTTAAGGAAGGATAGTATAATAATAATTAATCACCGATTATATGAAGAACGGGCTAACGTACATATGTAGCAACACTTCTAACACCACTAAAATCCACACAGTTTGTACATCGATTGTACAAACAGCGAGCTAACATAAATATATGACAACATTTCTAAAACCTGAAAACTAATTTACAATAAATACGTAACCGCATAATAATTATAGCGCCAAC